>JAGTTD010000019.1:23126567-24326567 GCA_018398585.1 Simmondsia chinensis
ACACTCCCCAATCAAATTCCCAATACGATTCAGCATAAATCACCTTCAATTATCAAATCCGTTGAAGAAATTCAATCAAACAACAGATGAAAAAGCGAAAGTCAAAATTCCCAAGAGATAGAGACGTGAAGAAGATGAGAAAAAGCGATGATTTTTGGGGTGGGGATTGGTAGATTTTGTGTGGGTGTCAGTGATTTAGCACTGCAAGTTAGATATTAGGGCTAAATTTTACAGTTGAATTTTTGGATTTTCTGTGACCAGAGAGAGAGAGACTCAACCCCAGATAGCGTGGAAGGGACGATGGACATTTATGGTAAGGTTATTTATATTTTAGTATTTTAATATTTTTAAAAGAAATAAATAAAATTTTGACCTTTTTTAAATTATTAAAAAGGTTTTAAAGTTTTTGTTGTAGTAGTAAAAAGATCTCTCTTTGGTATGATGACATCATTTTTTATTAATAGAATTGACGTGATAACCGTTTTTTATATTAGTATTCTAGAAAAATAATAAAAGTACCCTTCAATACTTTTATTTTTACGTTATAAGTATAAAATTCGATATTGTTGTATTATGTAGAACCTATCTATTTTCACTTAATTTGTTTAAAAGTATGATTATTAAAAGGTATTTTTATCGTTTTATTGTATTAATAATAAAAAAAAGTTGTCATTTTAGCACTGTCAACAACAAATGGTATTATCATGCTGAAAAGTAGACTTTTTATTAATACGATAAAAAATTAGGTGTCTTTATGTTAATAAGATAAAAACTTAAAGACCTTTTGATTAATTCAAAAAGGTTAAGACCATTTTTATTATTTCTAAAAACGTTGAGATAGTAAAATGTAAATAACTCTTTATGCCATTGTTTGATAACAGGGTAAAAGGGGGTAAATAGAGTTAGAGTAAGATAATATTCTACTCTTATTTCGATATATTGAATTAAGAGCGGTAAGGATAAAGTGGAGTAAATGAGTTACCATTATTTGGTAATTGGGTAAATTGGTAAGGGTAAAAAGAATTATAATTCAAATAAAAGCAAAATTGTCTAAAATTTTTAAAAAATTTACCTTACCCCACTTGATTTTGTTGTCAAACAGGGGGTTACTTTAAAGGTTAGGCATCCTTTTAGGCATTGTTTGATTGTCACATGAATTGAATTCTTACGAGAAGCTTTATTTTCTTTGAATTCAATTTATGTGTTAACTTTTCAAGAAGGTGGATACATAGTGTTTGATTGACGGTATGGGAAATAAAACTTCCTTGGAGAAGCTGGTTAAAAGCAAAAAAATTAGAACTTATCTACTTCATATCAACCAAGCAAAAGATAGAATCCGTATTTTTCATAAATTTCTACTTGCCTCGTCTAGTTCTTGCCAATCAAACAAGGCCTTAATTCTTGGCTAGTTATTTACACCATTTGTCTTCATGTTGTAAAGCCTTGTTGACTTGTCACAAGAATTAAGGGCTCGTTTGGTGTACCGAAAGTAAAACTTTATTAAAAGCATGAATTTTGACTCTTGTTTAATTGGTACTAGCTATTCCCCATGCGATGCACGGTTACTCATGAATTATTATTGTTTTTAATCAAATTTTTTTCTACAAAACTCTAGGGTGTGGTACAATGCAGTATAATGCAACCGCGTAATCCACTATAATTTGTTTCAGTAGTGGAAAATGAGGTCATTGAATGAGAAAAGATTTATGTTTGGGGAAGAAGTGAATTGAATATTTAATTTTTTAAATATTATTCGAGAAAAATTATAATACAACGAATACGATAATATTATTGTTAGAGTAAAATTATTATTATGAAGGCAATTTTTTAGCTATCATTGTATTTATAAGTTACACCAATACCATGATAATAAAAATTCCCTATAAAAAAACCACAAAATGAAAATCAAATGGAGCTACTGTTAATTAATCTTTTGTTTCTTTTCTTTTTTTTTTTTGATAATTTGATTTAGGAAATTTCACTATGTGTCAAATTAATATATCTTATTTGTATACAAAATAATATGAGAAAAGTATAACTGAATTACTAAATTAATATTAAATGCTTAATTTTTAACATTCTAACAAATTTTTTAATTTTTTGGTTAGACATATTTAATTTTTAATTAATATCTCTTCTTTTTATCCTTAATTTTTTCTAAATAAAAATCATAATTTTTCTTTTCGTACAAATAAATTTGAACCATAATTTTAATTGTCTATTTCTAATTTTATTTTCTTAAATATTAAATACTAATATGGCCTTTTTATGTCTATAAGTTTTTTTCTAAGTTAGTATATTGAACGAAGTATTTTCAAATATAATATAATAATGTACTTAATATTATTTTTTTGTTGATTTCATGCTTGTATATCAAAGAAAAAGAGGTAATGATTCTTACATTTAATAATAAAATTAAATTTATTGGTGTTTGCTTGGATCTGTGGCATTTAGAGCGTTCTTGAATCTTTTAAGTCACTTCTCATGGAGTTCTAGTGGTAGATGGGGATTCTAAAGAGGATATTTAGAATTTTGAAAGCATATTAAATAAGTGTTTAGGATTTTTGAAGTTTTTGAAGTTATAATTAAGTATTATATATGTGATTACTATTTGATTTTTATGAGCATTTGATTGAAAATATTGCCAAATTTTATCCATATTGTCCCTTTATTTTTATTTTTTTTGTATTTTATAAAGTTTTAAATTTTCTAATATATAACTTTTTAACTGGTTTTATTTTATTTTATTTTATAGAATTGTTTATAAGTTATTTATATTTTTCTCCTTTATATATTTTGGTGATTTTCTTTTGATATATTAAGTTGTAGTTATATTTTATGGGTTTTTATTTTTTATATTATATTATATTTTGAGTTTTTATTTTTATTTTATGGAGTTTTTTCAAAAAAAATTTGCTTTTTTTCTTTTAGGATTTATGGTTATGTTTTAGTTATTATTTTCTTTTATGTAATAATTTATGTTATCTTTTCTTTTTGTTTGGATGTTTTAGTGTTCTAAGTTGTTAATTCTTTTTGGTTGCATAGTTTTTATTTTTTTAATTATTTTGTAACGGTTTTCGAGGTGTGACCATTTGGGATATGGACGAAGGCAAAGGGAAGAGAAAACTACAAAATTATATAATAGTTAGATTAAGAGGTTATGTAGATCTTAAATAAATATTCTTTTAAAAAAAATACTCTTTATTGAAATAATTTCATAAAATTATTTTGTGATGTTTATTATATATTTTGTGAAGATCATCTTAATTGTTATTAAAAATCATACTCATTAAAATTATTTTTTGAATTAATGGTCATCAATCATTATTAAAAATAATCCTCATAAAATAATTCTTTTCTTCTTAAATTTGGAAAATTGTGAAGTATTGGCCTAAAAATTCGAGGATGGTGTAGTGGAGGCTTAAGGGAGAGAGAGGTGAGGTGAAAGCTTAAAAATTCAAGAATAAGATAATGAAAGCTTATGGAAGGGGGAGAGACTTCTAATTAATATATAAGTATGGCTAAAATAGGCAGATGAGGGAAATAGAAATTATTAAGTAATTTTTAATTCTTTTAAAATGCGAGAAGTAACTTACATAGCCTTTCTACATAAGTTCTAATTCTTTTGTTTTTAACTAGCCTCCCGAAGGAAGTTTTATTTCTCATTTTGGCAACCGAACATGTTTTACCTACTTCTTGGGAAGTTAACGTAAGAATTGAATTCTTGAAAAATACAACTTTCTGTAAGAATTTAATTCATCTAGCAACCAAACGAAGCCTTACTTTCAATTCCTCATAAATAAATTCTTGGGGAAGTTGTATTTTCCGAGAATTCTGTTCCTACGTCAACTTCTCATAAACTAGGTATAAAGTATTTAGTTGTAAGGATGAGAAATGGAGCTTCCTTGGAGAGGCCGCAAAGGAATTAGAACTTTGTCATGATTAGCAACAAATGTAATTCTTAGCATTGTTAATAATTGTACTTAGAACATTGTAGTGATTGATTCTTGCTTTAACAGATTGATACTGTATTCGGGTATTAATACTAGAGGAAGTGTATAGGTTGTTGAGGTTGTTATAGTTGGTATAGATGTATAAATACAGTTGTATACTTTGACCAAGGGTAATGAATACTGAGATATTAACTCTGATTCTCTCTCTCTCTCTCTCTTCTTCCACAGGTTGCTCTGTAACCTTTTTCTCTCTCTGTCATCCCTTATCTCTTCTCCTACTTCTCTCTTCCAAATCCTACACAAACTCTAATTGAATCTTATGCATGGAGTAAGATTCATGACATTTGGTCTCAGAGCTTAGATCTTGAACTCAAATTTTCCTACGAACCCTAAAATTGATTCACCCTGGCTAGGGGCAAGAAAGGTCCTTCTATGGCAGAGATCAAAGGTCAGATACAAAATATGGTGCAAAAATTTGTTGAATCACAGCAATCCACTTCGGAGGCAAATAGATTGAGTGAAGAGAGGCATACTCAGCTGTTGGAGGCCATACAACAGAGTAACGCTCAAATGTCTCAGACCCGCGCCCAGATGTTGGTGTTATTACAACAATTGGTGGCTAATTCCTCCAATTCCACAGTACCCGTGCGGAACGAAGAAGTTAAAACAAGGATCCATGAGTCCGGGTCAACACGGGAAACAACAACGCTGGGAGACCCCCCATTCTAGGGGCCCACCCGAATAAGGGAGAAAACATCTAGTCAGGAGGCTCAAGTGGAGGTAAAGGTTCTAGACCCAAACCTAAGATTGATTTCCCATTCATTTATAGCACTAGCCCTTCTTTGACTCCTCCTTATTCTTCTTCTTCTTTTGCTCCTCCTTCTCCTTATTCTCTCCTTCTTTGACTTTTTTATCAGAATGCAAGGTGATTGATTTGTGGTTTATCTGCAGGCATTCAACTACTTCAGGTTGGGGGTCCCCGGAAACAGTCCCCTTTCCAGCTGGAAGGGGTAAGGTTGCTTACATCACCCCCCCCAGACCCTGCGTTCAGCGGGAGCCGCAAGGCACTGGGACTGTTGTTGTTGTTGTTGTTGTTATGGCACTAACCCTAGAAGCTGGGTTCGGAAAGGCCAACGATATTTTTCCCTCTTTCAAGTTGAGGAATCAGAAAAGTTAGGTATGGCTGTGGTGTATTTAGATGATAAGAGATGGTCTTATTGCAGATAAAGGGGAAATAGGATGGGCAGAATTTTGTGAGGAGCTATATGATAGATTTGAAGGAAATGACAACACTGATTTGGTGAGCCAATTTAACAAGCTTAAGCAAATTGGTTCTCTGCAAGAGTATCAACAGCGGTTTGAGGAGCTTCGCTCATTGATGTTGACGACTGATAGCTCATTTTCTGAGGGGTATTTTCTTTCCTCTTACATATCTGGCTTGGACAAAGGAATACAACATCTAGTTAAAGCCCTTAGCCTAAAGACATTGTCAGAAGCTTTTGTAAAAAGCAAAATTGTTCACAAAATCTTCTAATGCATCCCTGCAAAAGGCTAAAACTCTTTTGAAAACCCAGAACCATACACCTAGTGCCAATGGCAGTATAAATTCAATGCCTCAGCCCCAATCTACAAAATCCAACTCAAACTGGACCAAACACTCCTTTTCGAGAAACCTAGACCTTTGTTACAAATGCAACAATAGATATTTTCTTGGAAATAAATGTGAAAATCAGATATTAAACAGCCTGGAAGCTGTAGAGCTTCGTGATCCTGACCCTGAATAAGAAAATGAACAATCAGTGGCCACCATAGAGGAAGAAACCACTGATGCTTGTGATGAAATGGCTAAAGAAGTATATGTACATGCCCTGACTGGAAATGCATCCGCAAACACCCTTAAAATCCTTGGACACTTACATAAGAGGTCCATAATTATTTTGGTGGACAGTGGAAGCGCTCATAGCTTCCTTGACCTAAGATTGGCAAGGGAGGCAGGATTTACACTAGAGGATACTACACCTCTAGGCATCACGGTGGCCAATGGGTAGACTAAGGTTAATAAGCAACAATGCTTAGCTAAGTGGCAGATGCAGAGCCAATTTTCTCCTATAGCATAAGGCTGATGAAGATTGGAGGGTGTGATATGTTGCTTGGTGTGGACTAGATGAAACAGTACTGCCCCATTTCTCTGGATTTCAACCAGCCAAAGATCAGCTTTGTCAAGGAAGGGAAACAGTAGAGGTAAGAGGGATCACTGACTCAGGCTCATTAAAGCTGCTAACTGGTCAGAAGTTGTAAGGCTTGTGTCATAAGAAGGAGGAATACTTCGTGGTAACATTAATGCTGGTTCAAGGCCATGAGGGCCCTCAAGTACCTACTTCCACCTTACCTCTTTCATTTGGCACTCTTCTTGCTAATTATAATGTGGTCTTCCAAGAACCCAAATCCCTGCCACCCCAAAGATCCCATGACCATCACATACCACTCCAAAATGAAGCTAGGCCTGTTAATATTAGACCCTATAGGTACCCATATTTGCAGAAAAATGAAATAGAAAAACAAGTTAAACAAATGTTGGAATCCTCTATAATACAACCTAGCAGCTCTCCCTTTGCCTCCCCTGTTCTACTAGTAAAGAAAAAAGAAGGATCCATGCATTTTTTTATTGATTACAGACAACTCAGTGACCTTACAATTAAAAACAGATTTCCATTACCACATATAGATGACTTGTTGGATGAGCTTAATCGGGCTACCATCTCACTTGATCCACCTTAAGTTCGTACCCCAAAAACTTAAAGACCATCAACTCTTTGGAAAAAAATCAAAATGTAGCTTTGCCCAACCACAAATAGAATACCTAGGCCACATTATGTCAGCCAAGGGGGTATCAATTGATCCCTCTAAGGTGGAAGCTAAGGTATCATGGCCTAGCCCGAGGAGTGTCAGGGAATTGAGATTATTCCTTGGCCTCACTGGTTACTACCGCAAGTTTGTCCAGAATTATGGCTCTATTGCCAAACCCTTGACTAAGCAGTTAAGGAAGAATGGATTTTCATGGACACTTGAAGCTGAAGATGCTTTCAGACAGTTGAAAGGGGCTATGTTCAGGGCTCCAGTACTAGCATTGCCAGACTTTTCTCAACCTTTTGTGTTAGAGACAAATGCATGTGATAGAGGAATGGGGGTTGTACTCATGTCGCAGAACAGGCCTATAGCCTTCTTGAGAAAGGCCCTTGGACCCAAGAGTTTGGGCCTCTCCACATATGAAAAGGAGTTCTTGGCGTTATTGTTATAAGTCTCAAAATGAAGGCACTACTTGGAGATAGATAGTTTAGCTATCAAGACTAATCATCAGGAACTTAAGTACCTCTTGGAGCAGAGAATAACTATGAATGTGCAAAAAAAAAGGGGCTATCCAAGCTGCTAGGCCTTCACTATACCATCTCCTATAAGAAGGGGAAAGACAATGTAGTGGCAGATGCACTGCCCATAAGAGCTGAGTCCTCTTGCCATGACTTGACTGCATCAGTCCTTCATCCAACTCGGGTGAATGAGTTGGTGCAAAGCTACAAAGGAGATGACTATTGCACTCAAATCATCACAACATTACTAGTGCCCCCTGACAGTAATCCAGACTTCACTCTTGAAAATGGAGTGATTTGATTCTAAGGCAGAGTAATGGTAGAGCAAGGGCATGAACTGAGGCAGAAACTGATCCAATCCATT
Organism: Simmondsia chinensis; assembly: GCA_018398585.1. Taxonomy (NCBI): domain Eukaryota; kingdom Viridiplantae; phylum Streptophyta; class Magnoliopsida; order Caryophyllales; family Simmondsiaceae; genus Simmondsia; species Simmondsia chinensis. Next base: position 23,134,250 of record JAGTTD010000019.1, read on the forward strand.
CATTCATCTCCCCTAGGTGGTCATTCTAGTGTGCAGGCCACTCATCAACAGGTTAAAGAGGTTGTTCTATTGGCCTCAATTGAAGCTCGATGTAAAGAGGATAGTGCAAGAGTGTGATATCTGCCAGTGTAGTAAGGCAGAGCATGTTGCATACCCAGGTTTATTACAACCTCTGGACATTCCAACTTAGTGTTGGACACACATCACAATGGACTTTGTTGAGGGATTACCCCTCTCCGAAGGGAAAGATACCATTCTTGTTGTAGTGGATGGATTAACAAAGTATGCTCACTTTGTTAGTTTCTCCCACCCCTTCACAGCCACTCATGTGGCTAGACTTTTCATGGACCATGTGTATAAGTTACATGGTCTCCCAAAAAGCATTGTCTCTGACAGAGACAAGGTGTTCCTAAGTCAATTTTGGCAGGAGCTTTTCCGATTGTAAGGCACCTCACTTCATTTAAGTTCCTCATTTCACCCACAATCAGATGGACAATCTGAAAGGGTTAATCAATGCCTTGAAACTTATCTTAGATGTTTTTGTATGCAAAAACCTAGGAAATGGCATAAGTGGCTCACTCTTGCTAAGTTTTGGTATAACACTAGTCATCATACTAGCCTGCAGCTTACTCCTTTTCAAGCCCTTTATTGGTATGCACCTCCCAGACTTGATCTAGAAAATACTCGTGGTCTAGCACCCTCCATAGCTGCTATTGGAGAGTGGCTAACTGAAAGACAAAGCATGCCGCAGCACCTAAGGCTCAATCTGATCCAAGCACAAGCAAGGATGAAGTACTTTGCTAACAAACGAAGAATATAGAGAATTTTGCAGCCTGAAGACCAGGTGTACTTAAAGCTACAGCCTTACAGACAGACATCTGCAGCAATAAGAAGGAACCTAAAGTTGTATTCTAAGTTCTATGGCCCATTCCTTGTCCTACAACAAGTTGGCCAAGTTGCTTACAAACTTCAGCTACCTGCAGATTGCCTCATCCATTCGGTGCTCCATATATCCCAGCTAAAACGCAAGGTGGGGAACCATATGCTGGTCCAACCTGATCTGCCTAGGACTACTGCTGAAGGGAGCTCAGGGCAGAACCAGAGAGGGTACTAGCAAGAAGGATTATACCCAGGCACAATGTGGCAGTAATGCAATGGTTGATCAAGTGGCTGAATTTGGATGAATCAGAGGCTACTTGGGAGGACTTTAGTGCCTTAGCTTCATAGTTCCTTGAGTTTGCCCCAATCCTTGAGGTCAAGGATTTCAAAGGTGGATGCAACGTCATGATTAGCAACGAATTACAAGGAGGATGCAATGTCATGATTAGCAACAAATGTAATTCTTAGCATTGTCAACAATTGTGCTTAGAACATTATAATGATTGATTCTTGCTTTAACATATTGATATTGTATTCTGGTATTAATACTAGACGAAGTGTATAGGTTGTTGAGGTTGTTATAGTTGGTATAGATGTATAAATACAATTGTATACTTTGACCAAGGGTAATGAATACTGAGATATTAACTCTGATTCTCTCTCTCTCTATCTTTCTTCTTCTTCTTCTTCTTCTTCTTCCACGGGTTGCTCTGTAACCTTTCTCTCTCTCTCTCTCTCGTCCCCTATCTCTTCTCTTACTTCTCTCTTCCAAATCGTACACAAACTCTAGCTGAATCTTATGCATGAAGTAAGATTCATGACAAACTTACATAGAGGGACTAGGTAAATTACTTCCTGCGGTTTGTGAAAACTATAAAGCAATTTCTATTTTGGCATTTTGTCAATTTCCTGCCAACCAAACAAGGACTTAGTTTATGACGTAGTTATTTACACCATTTTGTCTTCATGTTGTAACGCCTTATTTGCTTGCCATAAGAATATTGTAAAAGCAACATTCCCAGTACCCTAAAGACTCACGTTTAAACAGGGTCGGGGGGGGGGGGGGGGGGGGGGGGGGGGGGGGGGGGGGGGGGGGGGGGGGGGGGAGGGATGGATGTACGCAGTCTTCCCCCTTCGGGGTTTAGAGAACCCCTAAAGCTCACGCTAAATAGGGTCCCGGGGGGTGGATGTATGCAGCCTTCCCCCTTCGAGGTTCCGAGAACCCCTAACCTGAGGGGTGCAACACGAGGACTTCTAAGGAGGTTACCCATCTTGGTACTACTCTCGCCCAAACACGGTTAACTTTGGAGTTCTAATGGGATCTGATGCTTGCGTGTTGATATCTCTTGGGTTTCCATAAGAATATTGTATTTCCTATAAATTCAATTCATGTGTCAAGTTTTTGAAAAATAGGCACAATGTATTTTGTTATCAGGATAAGAAATAAACCATTCTTGGGGCTAGTTAAAATTAAATAAATTAGAACTTACCTAGGGGCTAGATAAATTACTCATATATTTTAAAGGAATTCAAAATTGCTAAGAAATTTTCACTTCTTATGTTCTGACAACTTCCGGGCAACCAAATAAGAGGGCAAATGACCATTTGTCATGAACTCATGCTTCCTGCATTTACTTTCTGGCAATCAAACGAGGCCTAAGTTTATTGAGTTATTTACTCCGATGGTAGTCTTAGAAGGATATGAAATAGTATTTGAGAATTTCAAAGGCCAGAGAAGTCACCCAAGGTCGATTTCCACTATGGCATTTGTCACAGTTAATTTATGAACTAGCTGTGATGGTGGTAAGGTTCACCCACCCGGCCGAAACACTCACACACAAGAACACAAGAAATGAAAGCAAGACAATAAACATGAAAATAGAAGGGACAAAGGGACAATTTTCATTAATTAATTTCTGGAATTACATCACATCAAAACTGATACAAATGACTTCTATTTATAGGCCTTGACATCCCCAAGGCCATAGGTAACTGTCGGGCCAGGTGGCGCGTCCTACTGCTGCCAACTGTACACATGATCTGTTTAAGGTGCCTTGCTACAGTTAAGGGTCAAGCTGGTCAAGATAACTGTCCTCATTTAGGCGCCTGAATTTGAAGTGGTGGTTATCCCATTCTCAGCCCCACTCTTCCTTTTTCCCGCTCAAATTTTGTTTGAATCCCGCCTTTTATCCCTGGTAACCGTCCCTCATGTGCCCCACATGTTTCCCCAAAGTCCATCCGTGTTTTGGGTCACTTGGTCCTTGTTGGGCCTGCGTAGGGCCCACGTAGGCCTGGGTTGGGTTGGGCCGAGCCCTGCGCATGCGTGCCTTGGCCTACACGTGTCTGTGCAAGGCCCACACATGCCTTCGCAGGTCTGAGCCAGGCCCAGGCCCTGGCCAGTGCCTAGAACTGGGCCTACGTACTTCTATGCGTGCCTGGGCTGTGCCAACGCCTAGCGTTGGGCCTTTGTCCATGTCCTTGACATCACTTAGGGTTTGCATTCGTCTTGGCTCCCACTTAGTCCATTGCTCAGGCCAAGGTCTGTTGTGGCCTGATGCACCCATATGAAAGTGCACGCCTTGTACTATCGGTGCCATCTTGGCAACCATATGACATGGCACAGGTGCAAGGCGTGCGCACCTGTGTCCCGGTCCGGAGTGTCACGGGTCTTACAAACCTCCCCCACCCGAAGAACCTGACGTCCTCGGAAGGGTATTAAGGTACTCCGCGACTTTTTCCTCAAATTGCCACAAAGTGACGTCATGTTCCCATGTAGCCTCCAATAGAGAAGTGCCTTTCTAAAGAGCCAGGAAGTCCCGTCTCGTGTTCTTTTCACTCTGACCAAACAACCGATGGTTAAGGACCTTCTCCACTTCCTTGAAGAATTGCTTCCAAATGGTAGGTGGTGCCCTCCTTTGCTTCAAGTGCGCACCCGCATTGTCCTCAACATGAGGCTTTAGAAAACTAACATGAAAAGTGGGTGCACCTTGAGCCTCGGTGGCAACTCCAAACGATAGGCAACATGTCCAACCTTTTTAATGATTTCAAATGGTCCATCATATTTAGGCACTAGGCTACGATGCATTGTTTTACTACGTATCTTTTTCCAGATTTGGGGCATTACTTTATCCCTTACTTTAAACTCTAAGGGTCTCATATTTTTGTCTGCATACTTTTTTATCCGTCTCGCTGCCTTGTCAAGGCTGTCTTTCGCCATGTCAAGGAGCTCCTGTTTGTCCATTGCAAAACGTTGAGCCGCGGGGCACCTTCCTCCACTTTGTTTTACAATTTCGTGTGGAGTGAGAGGTTGCCACCCCATGGCTACTTCAAATGGACTAAAACCCGTGGCACTGCTCTTATGCATGTTATAATAAAATTGAGCAGTGTCCAAAAGTTCCACCACAGATCTTTGTGATGCGATCACATAATGTCTTAGATACTCTTCCAATAAGGCATTAACGTGTTCCGTTTGTCCATCCGTTTGAGGATGGTTGGCCGTGGAAAACTTTAGTTGAGACCCATCAAATTAAACAACGTTGTCCAAAACCGACCCGTGAATCTAGAATCTCAGCCACTTAAAATATTCTCGGGTAGATCGAAATACTTGACCAAGTTTTTGTAAAAGAGTTGTGCTGCTTGGTCAGATGGACAAGCATGAGGGGCTGACATAAAAATAGCATACTTAGAAAATCTATCTACTACAACCATTACAGATTTTTGACTATCGACATTGGGAAATCTTGAAATAAAATCCATTGACAAAGACTTCCATGGCTTGTTGGTGTCAGCAATGGTTGTACCAGCCCCGCATCCTTCCGTTTTTCAAGCTTGTCCTGTTGGCACACAAGACATGACTTGACATATGCTTTGACCTCTTGCCCCATCTTTGGCCAATAGTAGCTGCATTCCAGCAGGGCCTACGTCCTCTCGCATTCAACATGCTTGGCCCAGCGAGAGTCATGACACTCTCTTAACAGCTCAATCCACAGCTTCCTTGTAGGGACATATAAGCGTGCTCCCTGCGCAAAGAGCAAATCATCATCAATCCAATACCGGCACATCTCTCCATCTAACACCTGTTGCTTCATTCCTAGGTATGAACGATCAGATCTCGCTGCCTCCTTCACTCACCCTATAAAGTCTGTCTCGACCTGTGATAGCGCTGCGATAAGCCCTAGAAACTTGCGGCTTAGAGCATCCAGGACCACATTGTGCCTTCCCTGTTTGAATTCCCATACAAAATCATATTCCTCTACAAATTCTTTCCAACGGGCTTGTTTAGAAGACAACTTCTTTTGGGACTTGAAATATGTGTTCGCGACATTGTCGGTGCGAACCACAAATTTCACTCCCAAGAGATAATGCCTCCATACACGTAAACAATGTATTACATTAAGCATTTCTTTTTCATGAGTAGAGTATCGTTCTTCATGCTCTTTTAGCTTCCTACTCTTGAATGCAATTGGATTTCCATCTTGCACAAGTACTCCTCCAACGGCACGGCCTGAGGCATCCACATGAAGCTCAAAGGGTCTATCAAAGCATGAAAACTTTAGGATCGGTTCCGATGACACTGCGCTCTTAAGGGCTTTAAAGGCTTCCTCACACGGTTCGGGCCACGACCACTCGGTATCCTTTTTCAATAAATCTGTCAAAGGTGAGACCTTTTTGGAATAGCCAAGAATAGACTTTCGATAATAGTTAGCTAATCCTAAAAATGATCTCAACTCCGACACATTTTTGGGCGCAGGCCAATCCAAGATGGTCTTGACCTTGGCCTCGTTCATTTTTACATGACCTTGGCTAATATTGTGTCCAAGAAACATGATCTCGGTTTGTGCAAATTCACACTTCTCCTTTTTTACATAGAGTTCATGTTTCTTAAGTTCTTCCAAGACTTTCCTTAAGTGATTTACATGTTCATCTAATGTTTCCGAATATACAACAATATCATCCAAATAAACCACAACAAAACAATCAAGATACTCATAAAGGAAATCGTTTATTAAATTACAAAAAGTAGCCGGGGCATTAGTGAGCCCAAATGGCATTACACGAAATTCAAGAGAACTATAACGGGTAACATAAGTGGTCTTGGGCTTGACCCCTTCCGCAATCTGAACCTGCCAATAGCCTGAACATAGGTCCAACTTTGTGAAATATTTGGCCTTGGACAGCCTGTCGAATAGATCATCAACACAAGGAATCGGATAATTGTTTCGGACGGTCACTTTGTTGAAGGCCCGGTAGTGCATGCACATACGCAGGGATCCGTCCTACTTCTTCTGGAACAGCACAGGGGCACCATATGGTGCCTTTAAGGGTTGGACAAAACCTACATCAAGCAACTCCATTGCCTCCGGAGCTCAGCAAGCTCCGCAGGCCCCATACGGTATGGGACACACGTAGGGGGACTCGTGCCCGATAACAGCTCAATTTTGTGATCAATGGCCCTCCTAGGAGGTAAACACTTAGGGAGTTTAGGGGACATCATGCCCTTGAACTCGTTCAGCAAATCTGCAACCACGTCCGGTACCTCAACTTCCTCACCGGGCTTAATCTCTACTAGGGTCGCGACAAAGGTAGGGTGTCCCTTTTTAAATCCTTTCTTTAGTTGCATTGCTGACAACACCTCTTGGGGCCCTGGTGGGTTCAGGGTCGTAGACCATTCCTTGACAAAGCAAGGTTCCGTAGGGTCACTTGTCATCATCCCTCCTAGGTGTGGGGTAATCGAAGCTTTGGATTAATTCATAGTCGTCTATGTCCACCACTATAAAGTCCGATTTGCCTACCCAATCTTCCACTCTCAGGGTCACACCTACGGCCCTACCCTCGGTCACTATGGCACTGGAATTTACGACCTTTATTCCAGCATCGGAAGGCACCAAGTTCAATTTCAGTTTTTGGGCAGACTTAGAATTCAAAAAATTATGGGAAGCTCCCGTATCGGCCATAGCCACTATCAGTTTACCATTCAACACACACGAAAGTACATTAATCCTTCCAACGAAGAGGTGCCCTGACTAATAGCATTAAGCAACCGTAAGGAGGTTGCCCTAAAGTCATCACTTTGAGTTTGTTGGTCCTCTTTTTGCAGGTCATCACTTACAGCATTTAAATGTTTTTTTCTTTGGACACTCTCTAGCAAAATGAGGGACCCTCACATATAAAGCAAGTCACTCTCGTTTTTGGCTTTTTAGGGGCCGGTGCATTTTTATTGAACGTGCTCTTGGAAAGGCCCGCTTGAGGGGATTTAGGTTTGTTATTTCGGTTCTAGTTGGGCTTATACTCTCTCTTTCTCTTGTTAAAGGAAACCGGTTGTTTTCCCTTGTCCCGAGCCCCGTTTGGTTTTAGGTCCACTAAACCGTCAGCCACAATGATAGCGGTGGCAAGGTCAGAGACTCTTTGCCTACGCATCTCGATTTGGGCCCACGGTTTAAGGCCTGATACAAAGTTGAATAATTTGTCCTTTTCGGTCATGTCACTTATGTCTAACAACAAAGATGAAAAGGATTTAACATATTCATGGACCGAATTGGTCTGTCTCAAGTTCTTCAATGCCTCTCGTGCCATCCACGAGGTGTTCAATGGGTGGACTTGGTTTCGAAGCTCCTTCTTAAGTATGTCCCAAACGCTGATTACAGGACGGCCAGCAGCAGGGTCGTCCAAAACCCTAGCTCTTCACCATATCTTTGCATCCCTAGCAAGGTGCATGGATGCTATCACGACCTTGTCTTCTTCCCTTACCCATGTTGCACTAAAGTATTGCTCCATGTCCCACATAAAGTTCTCTAGGGTTCGGGCACTCCGCTCACCCCCATAAGATCTCGCTGTGGGGACTTTAATTCCCTGCTTCTCTAAACTTTGTGAACCGTTGTTAATGGCTTTCCTTAATACTGAAATTTTATTTTGTAGGGACTCGATGGTAGGGTTAAGGGTCTTATTTGAGGGTCTCATATTTGAGGTGCCACCCGTAGTGGAAGTGGCCCTATGGTGCACATTTGGAGGGACTGGGGGTGACGGAGAAGGGGTCCTATGGGCCTTGAGGAAATTATTCATTACTTCTTTGAGGGTTTGGATATCGTTTGATAAAGATTTTAGATTACCAAAAATTGTTCCCAGAGGGGGATCGCTTCCATCTTCCATGTTAGAGCCAACAACTTCCTCAAGCCTAGCAATGCGTACGCTAGCCTTAATTTTCTTCAAAGGTTTGGTTTAATTTCCAGCCATCGTCAAGGGTCAGGTTCATAACCTGAGGCTCTGATACCACAATTGTCACAGTTAATTTATGAACTAGCTATGATGGCGGTGACGTTCACCCACCCAGCTGAAACACTCACACCTAAGAACATAAGAAATAAACACGAATGGAAGGGACAAAGGGACAATTTTCATTAATTAATTTCTAGAATTACATCACATCAAAACTAATACAAATGACTTCTATTTATAGGCCTTGACATCCCCAAGGCCATAGGTAACCATCGGGCCAGGTGGCACATCTTGCTGCTACCAATCGTACCCATGATCTACGAAAGATGCCTAGCTATAGTTAAGGGTCAAGCTGGTCAAGATAACTGTCCTCATTTAGGTGCCTGAATTTGAAGTGGCGGTTATCCCATTCTCAGCCCCACCCTTCCTTTTTCCCGCTCAAATGTTGTTTGAATTGGTCAAGAGTCATTCCCGCCTTTTATCCCTGCTAATCATCCCTCGCGTTCTCCACATGCTCCCCCAAAGTACATCCGTGTTTTGGGTCACTTGGGCCTTGTTAGGCCAGCGCATGCCTGTGCAAGGCCCACGCATGCCTGTGCAAGGCCCACGTAGGCCTGGACTGGGTCGGGCCCTGCGCATCCCTGCTTTAGGCCTATGCATGTCTGCACAAGGCCCATGCAGGCCTAGGCTAGGTCGGGCCCTGCGCATGCGTGCACTCGGCCTGCACATGTCTGCATAAGGCCCATGCATGCCTTTGCAGATCTGGGCCAAGCCCGGGCCTTGGCCAGCACCCAGCACTGGGCCTGCGTACTTCTACGCGTGCATGGGCTGGGCTAGCGCCTAGCGCTGGGCCTTTTCCCGTGTCCTTGACATCACTTAGAGCCTGCATCCGTCTTGGCTCCCACTTAGTCCGTTGCTCAGGCCAAGGTCCGTTGTGGCCTGATGCACCCATATGAAGGTGCGCGCCTTGTACTCTTAGTGCCATCTTGGCAACCACATGACACGGCACAGGTGCAAGGCGTGCGCATCTGTGTCTTGGTCCGGAGTGTCACGGGTCTTACAGCATTCCCCCTCCCACAGCCTTACTCGTATATTAAAAAAATTTACTTCGATTGTTTTTTATATTTGAATGTTTTTTCAAATTAAATTTTTGTCTTTTTTTTTTTATTCAAAATGATTTTTTATATTTGTAACTTTGTTTAAATTAGTCTTTCTTTTTTCTTGATGTTTTACTATGTGACAAAATTGATTTATCACCTTCTTAATTTTTACTAATTTGCTTACTAATAAATGACTAATTTTGTCATAAAATAAATATTAAAGAGCAGTTTAAACAGAAGAAAAAATAAAAGGCCAGTTTAAACAAAATAAGAAACATTATGACCACTGGAGGTAATAACTCTCTTAATATTGTAGGTTTATTTGAATTAAGCTTTATGTAAATTAATCTCTAATATTTATCAATTTATTGATATTGCTTTCATCTTTTTCTAATATTCAAAATAGTTTCTAATATTTTATTTTATGATAAAATTGATTCATCCTCAAATCATCGGAGTTAGACGACAATGAAAAAGATTAGAGACCAATTCTGCCACAAAGTAAAATATAAATAATCATTTGGAGTAAGAAAAAAAAATAAGGAACCAATTTCAACAATCTTATGAATAGTAAAAACTATTTCGAATAAACAAAATGGATAATCATTTTAAATTAAACATAAGAATATTAAATAACGAAGTAAATAACTCGGTTAATAACTCATCTTTTCTGCTACATGTTTTACGTGTTAGCTCGGACTTCGCTTTCACGATTATCCTAATTTGTAGTACAAGTTCTCTCGCTAATTATATATATATAACTCAATTCATGGCTTCAACACCTTTCTTCATTTTCTCTCTCTCTCTCTTTTTACTGTTTTTTTTTTGTGTTGAGCAATTCTTGAGAGCTAGATTCATATACTCCTATTTTATATATTATATTGTTTTTAAAAATTGTCCAAAATAATTAAATAATAATAATATTTATATAGCAACATACCCAGTGCCCCAAGGGCTCCCGCTCGCACAAGGTCTGGGAGGGGTAAGATGTACGCAGTCTTACCCCATTAGGGTGAGACCTGATAGGAGATTGTTTCCAAGGATCCTCAACCTGAGAATCTAACCCAGTTTGGGCGAGTGCTTAGTATGCCTGCAGGTGTACAATCACTCAACCTAAATGAGGAAGAACAGGAGAAATGAGAAAGGGAGAACAACAAATAGGTAGGCATATAAGCACATAATTAGATAAGTATGTATGCATGTATATATGTATGTAAGTAGGTAAGTAAGTAAGCATGTATGTATGCGTATGCGAACACAGCGTACAAGGCATGGGAGGAAAAGAGGGAGAGAGATAGGGGGATATAGAGAGCGCGAGAGAGAGAGAAAGATAAAGAGAGAAGATAGAGAGGGAGAGGGAGAATTAGAGAGAGTGTGAGAGAGTGTAGCATGTATTATAGAGAGTGAAGTGAAAAAGGGTAAAGAGTAAGTCCTAGGAGTCCCAAGCGCCCTATATGCACCCGCACTGCGTGTCTATATACTAGCTTGAGATAGCCTACTGATGCGTAAATGCTCCCACACAGCTATAATAGGTATCTCTAAGCTCAAAATAGGGTCGTCTCTTAACTTAGGTTGAGGTAGGCGAGGTTCTGTCCACTTGTCGTCATGGAATTCTTCTTTAATTTCTTTTCCAAATTCTTTGTCTTCAGTGAAGGAATAGGTGTCCCAGTAGGTGGACGTTCGCATTCTTGATTGCGTTTCTATTCAACTCTTGATTTGTCTGCTTCTTCCTCTATGCGCATTTGTCGAGTTGACTCCATCCCACCGTAGGAGCACCAAGCAATTCAAGCCGGAACAATTGCCAGGCATCCTCGCGTTATTAAAGCGAGCCTGCTATAGTGGGATGCTCCTACACTGCTACGTCTGGTACACCTATACTAATCCTCCACTGAGTTCTATGTAAAGCCATCTTCTCCCTCAGGTTGAGATATGCGAGGTCTCGTCAGATTGACTCCATCTAGCTCTTCTTTGGCCGTCCTCTCTCCCTTTTGCCATCTATAATATGGATTTGCTCGCATCTCCTGAATGAGGCATTTGTGGGTCTCCTCCTAACATGTCCAAACCACCTTAAGCATTGCTCCCTCAACTTGTCCTCAATCGGGGCGATACCTAATTTACTTCTTATGACGTCATTTCTAATCATGTCCAACCTTGTGTGTCTACACATCCATCTTAACATCCTTATCTCCGCCACTTTCATCTTTTGCGTGTGTTGACATTTTACTGGCCAGTATTCTGCTCCGTAGGTCATAGCTGGTTTCACTATTGTCTTGTAGTACTTACCCTTTAACTTTAACGGGAACTTCCTATCGCACAGTACTGCAGCCCATCCTCCATTTATGCCATCCCGCCTTAATCTTGTTGTTGACATTTGCGCCCATTTTTCCATCTTGTTGAACCATGGAACCCAAGTATTTGAAGCATGCCGTCTGTTGTATGCACTTTGATCCAATCTTAACAGCTTCTGTGCTTGGCAAGATGGAGGAGCTAAACTCGAATTTCATATACTTTTTCTTAGATCGACTAAGTCTTAGACCCTTTGAATCTAGGCTCATCCTCCAGAGTTCTAGTTTCTCATTCACCTCCTCCCTAGATTCTCCCACCTGGACTATATCATCCGCGAAAAGCATGCATCAAGGCACATCTTCCTGGATGTGCCTGGTGAGCTCGTTCATAACCAAAATGAACATAAAGGGACTGAGGGCTGATCCTTGGTGAACTCCCACTGTAATCGAGAAAGCATCTGTCTCCTCTTCCGTAGTGCGCACAATGGTCTGGGCGTCTTCATCCATGTCCTTGATGACTCGTATATAAGGCTCGTGAATGCCTTTCCCCTCTAGGATCCTCCATAGGGCCTCTCTTGGTACTCTATCATATGCCTTCTCTAGGTCAATGAAAACCATATGAAGGTTCGTTTGTCTATCGCTGTAGTACTCTATAGCCCTTCTCAGAAGATGAATGGCTTTTATAGCAAACCTGCCTGGTATAAATCCGAATTGGTTTTCTGATACCCCTGCTTGGTGTCAAAGCCTTCTTTCTATTACTCACTCCCAAAGTTTCAGAGTGCGGCTCATCAGTTTAATTCCTCTGTAGTTGGCACAACTCTGAATATCACCCTTGTTCTTGTAGATAGGCGCTAGTGTACTCTTCCGCCATTCATCGGGCATTTTTTCCCCTTGGATAATTTGGTTAAATAATTTGGTTAACCATCTGATGCCCACTTCCCCAGTGCATTTCCATGCCTCAATGGGTATTCCGTCGAGGCTGACTGCTTTACCCTTGCCTATCTTCTTTAATGCTTCCCTCACCTCCTTGGGTCTAATTCTAGTGCAGTAGCTGTGGGCCTCTGGCTCCGTCGTTACTTGTAGATCCCCTATAGGTGCAACTGTATCTCCCTCTTCGTTGTACGGCTTATGGAAGTAGGATTTCCACCTAGCTTTAATTTGTTGCTCGTCCATGAGCACTTGCCCATCCGCCCCCTTTATGCACCTTACTTGGTCCAAGTCTCTAGTCCTCCTTTCCTTTGCCTTTACAATTCTATAGATGTCCCTGGTCCCCTCCATTGTGTCCAACCTTTTGTAGAACTCATCAAAGGCTTTAGATTGTGCGTCCCTTACTGCTATCTTTGCTTCCTTCCTTGCCAGTTTATATTGTTGTTTCTTGTCTTCATCTCCACTTTGATCCCATTCCTTAAAGCAGTGTCGCTTGGCCTTAATCTTCTCCTGGACCTCCCTGCCCCACCACCACGACTCCCTATTGGTTGCAGCTCCTCCCTTTGATACTCCTAGAACTTCACTTGCCACATCTCTCAACTTTTGGGCAACCTGGCTCCGCACGAGGTTTAAATCTCCCTCGCAGTCCCCTTCAAGCTCAGCCTCTACTCTTTCCTTAAATGCTATTGAATTTTCCACTTTTAGGTCCCTCCAGCGTGTGCGCCTCAATGGTGCTTTGAATGCCTTGTTTCCCCTTCTCTCAACCTTGATCTCAGCGCACACAACTTTGTGTAGTGTTGAGAGATCCTCCCCAGGGATAACCTTGCAGTCCTTGCAATCTTTTTGGATCGTCTTCCTTAGTAGTATGTAGTCAATTTGGGTCTTTGCTCCACTGTTCCGATACGTGACGATGTGGTCCTCTTGCTTTTTGAAGAAGGTGTTGGTCACTGTTAACTCATAAGTGATGGTGAAGTCTAATAATGCCTTACCCTCCTCATTTCTTGTTCCAAAGCCAAATCCTCCATGGTGGGGTGCATAAACCTTCAGTGTTCGCTCCCATATGCCCATTAAAGTCACCCCCAATCACAACTTGTTCGCTTTGGGGTATGCCTTGCACTGTCAGTTCTAGGTCTTCCCAAAATCTAGCCTTCTTTAGTGCTGTCAGCCCAACCTGTGGTGCGTGGGCACTTATGACGTTCAGTAACTCCCCATTTAAGGCCAACCTGATACTAATGATCCTATCGCTAATTCTAGTCACCCATATTACTTTGTCTTTAAGGTGACTATCCACAATAATATCTACTCCATTTCTCCCCCTGGCTTGGCCTAACAATTTATAACTTAACACATCTCTTGCTTTTGTACCCACCCACTTAGTCTCTTGCAAGCACAGGATGTTGATCCTTCTCCTCAACATCATTTGAGCGACTTCAAAGCTCTTTCTCGTTAGTATGCCAACATTTAAGTCCCTATTATCAGGCTCCCCTCGCCGCGTTTATTCCGCCCCTTCCCCAACCCATTTGAAGATGACCTTAAGTTTTGAGCTCCATAACTAGCAAAGTTCATACACTAGCTGTGAAAAGGCACTAATAGATACACTAGCAAAGTTCGTACACTAGCAAGGAATAAGTAAGATAATAAGCAGTGGTTAATCACATAATAATATTTGTTTTTCAAAATTGTAGCAAAAAGTATTCACCCTTTTGTCAATTTTTTGTGAATAATTAATCTCATTGTAGGGTTAGATGTAGATAGAGGTGTAAATGAATCGAGTCGAGAAGATTATTTCCTTATTTGAACTCAAACTCCCACTTGATGATAGAGTATAACTTTCAAACCTTTGCTGAAACGTAATTCGATAAAATATTAGTGTGTTTGATACTTGGCTCGATTTGACTCGTTAGCCTTATTGAGCTAAGGCGAGCTACTTATTGAGTCTAGTATAGTTTATAATCAAGCTGAATTTTTAAATCAACCTGAGCAACGTGAGTTACTATTGATTCAATATCTAGCTAATATTGAGTTGTTAACGAGCTTTTAACAGTCTTTATCAAATTTTTGCAGACATTAACGTGGCAAGCACCCCTTATTCGAGCTTGGCTTATTAAGCTTATTGAGCCTTTTCAAACTCTACTCAATAAGCTATCAAGATTCGAAAACAAGCACAAACAAGTCCTAATCAATTTCAAACATGTGTTGTTCATCGGATGTTAGGTTCATTTACACTCCCAGGCTCAAGCCGAGCTTGCAAATCCTCATCGACTAGCTCGACAGAAAGCATGAAAACCTTGGCTTGTTTTGAACTCGAGTTGAGCTAGATTTTAGGTTCGCGAGTCTGAATGCAATATAATTTATGAAATCAAACATAGTTAATGAAGCCAGATGAGCCGAGCTTGAGCCTATTGAGTTTAAAAACGATTTAAAAAAGGCAAGCTTCGACAGAGTGAGCTCCACATTTTCAAGCTTGGTGAGGTGTCAAATTCAGTCAAACTAAAATGCCAACGAATCGGCCCAAACTTGGTGAGCTCGGACTGAGCTCCGGTTTTTCATACCCCTAATCATTATACTTCTAAGATAATATTTAACTTGTGGAATTGAGCTTTTGAAAAGCCTAGACTATAGGCTTGTTTCACCAAAATTGTGAAAAAAAGTTCAGAAAAAAGTACTAACAAAAGAGGTAATTTTGTCTTAAAAATATTTAACTTCTATTTTTACATTTATTTTAAATGAGAAACATTATTTCCTTATTTTTATATAAAAGTAAAAAAATAACTACTTTTATATAACAATAATTTTTTTTCAAGCAAAATGCACTTAAAATCGAAAAAGTATATTATAAAAGCACATTTTACAAACAAAAAAAAAAAGTTTGATTAAACAGGCCCTGAACCAGCAGCGGATCCATGTTAACTGGATAATATTTTGTATAAACAAACAAAAATCAATCTTGAAAGCAAATTATTTCAATTTTTTTTTAACATTTTCAACTCTATGATTTAGGTCATATAAGTCATATATTTATATTTTTGTATTTATGCAATCAATTCTTGTTCAAGTTTATTCTAATATTTTATTTGTAGGAAAAATATGTAATATCTTACATTAAACGGTCGAAAACTAATATTTTAAAATTCGAATATGGGTGAACGCTTTAAAAAAAATTGTCTCAAAAATTTCTAATATATATGAGTGATTAAGAGCTAAATTTTGACTTCATTTAGAAATTGTAGAGGATAAAAGTAAGCAGGTCAGTGTTAAA
The DNA here is from genome assembly GCA_018398585.1 of Simmondsia chinensis. Taxonomy (NCBI): domain Eukaryota; kingdom Viridiplantae; phylum Streptophyta; class Magnoliopsida; order Caryophyllales; family Simmondsiaceae; genus Simmondsia; species Simmondsia chinensis. Next base: position 23,149,912 of record JAGTTD010000019.1, read on the forward strand.
ATAAGATAATAAAATAATAACGAAAATTAGAAATAATTTTACTTATTTTTCTCTCTCTCCCACGTGCTCCCTATTTTCTTTCTCCTCTCTCCTGGTTTTTCCCCTTCCCCACGTCTCTTTTCTCTCTGACCTCACTCCTGACTCTCCTCTTTCTCTCTCCTCCTTTTCCCTCTTTCCCACGCCTTCTTCCTCCTCCCACGACTACCGTCTACCTCACCAACCCCTCACGTCTCCCTCTCTCTCCTCTACCGGCCACCACGACCCGGTACCGACGACCACCCCGGTGCCGACCTCTCTCCTCACTCTACCGACCACCATCTCATTACCTTTCTCCTACCAACGACCACCCTCACCGCCATTACCGCCTCTACCTTACCGGTGCAACCACAGCGGTACCACTATGGCCTCAGTCTCTCACCTCTACCGCCTGACCACAGCGGTACCACTACCGCTCGGCACCACAACCGCCTCCCTCTCTCACCTCTACCGCCTGACCACCGCGGTACCACTACCGCCCGACCATTGCCGCCTCTCTCCCACCGCCTGACACCCTCACCGGTACAACCGCCCCAGTACTGTCCCCCTCTCACCCGGTACCGTCCACCATCTTTCTCTATAAATACCCCATTTTCCCTCTTCTCACACCCTGGCACAATGAGCCTCTCTTCTCTCTCCTAACAACCCAACAACACAACAACCCATCTTTCTCTCTCCTCACTCCGGCTAAACCCCGCCACCTTGCTGGTACAACTCCGGCCACCATGCCGGCCACCTCGTTGGTACGGCTCCAACCGCCGGCGTCACTCTCCTCTCCGGCCACCTTGCCGACCCCTCGGCTCTTCTTCCTCTTTCTCTCTCCAGGCCCATAAGGCCACCAGGCCGGTCACCAGCCACCAAGGACCCCCTCTCCGTACACGATAAGTATTTATTATTGTTTATTTTACACTATTTACTTATCATATATTATTATTATTATGCCTTTACTAACTTAGGCATCGGAGAGGTCTCCCACGGGAAAACCCGTGGGTCCCTCGGACGGCCTTCTTTATTTTGCAGGGGAGCCCGGGTTAAACGCGCCAGCAACTGCTTTCTCAAGTGAGGGTTGAGTCTCGCTCTCATCTAAAACCTGACCAAAAAATCTCGAAACAATAGGCGCTATCTGTGGGAAAGATAGCTTGCTAGCGTTTAACCTGGTATCCCGTGCAAATCACCTAAGACCCTCACAAGACTGGGGGCTACAGTACCCGTTTAACCTCAGATAAGTCTTTAATTTCAATTTTTCTCTATTTATTTGCCTTCTAATACCTCTAAATTAGGATTTTAGATGTAAGTTGTCAGTAAATTTGAGGCAAGTTTTACTTCTAAATTTTTTCTAAAAAAAATTCGTAGCTAAAAAAAAAAAAAAGAGGAACTTACAGAGAGCACAGGGAAGACGAGAGGAATGGGAGAACCTGGATGTTGGGTGTGGACAAAAAAAAAAAAAAAAAGAGAAAGATTGGGGTATTTGTCCAATTTTATTTAATGCAAGCATTTATAATGTCTACACTGGTGCAAGTACTCGTACTGTAATTTCAATATTAGCTGTACGAGGAAACTATAAATAAGTTAAGTTTCAAGGATTATTATTAAAGTTTATTGTTCGTATCATAAGAATACTATACTTTAAAATTGACTGTTCATGTATTGAACCTCAAACACATGTTCAAGGATTGTTAGTTTTGCAAGTCAAAATATGTCGTTCAAATTCCACACCTAACTCCATCCAAATCGGAAGAATCAATCTTGAATAAATGAGTAAACCATACTAATGGTAAATATCTAAAACTAAACGCAACTCTTTTGATAAAAAATGCCACACAAAAAAAAAATGAGACCAATTTTCTCCTAAACCAGACATAAACGCGTTTTAAAGTTAATTGTTTCTTTCTTATTCTATACCCCACATATTCATGGATGTCATATAGCTAGAAATTTAGTACCGAAGTCGAGTTGCGTGTTCGACCATATTACAAAGTAAATTTACGTTTCACACCAGTTCTAGTACATATAAAAGAATGAACTGTGGGCATGGTGAATTTCTCTGGACTTTAACTATTCTCTAATTTCGGTTTGAACACCAGATAAATTCTGGATTTGACTTTATTTTTATGTCTTTTTCTAATACATTTAGAGTAAGACTTCAAGTCTGAATTTTTCAGTAAATTTATAGCAAATTTCAATTTAACTTCACAGCATGTCATGAGCTTTGGACTATAGTATGGGTATTTTTCATAATATTTTTAATTTGAAAGTTCAAGCAAAATTTGTAAAAAAGTTTCAGTTTTAAATTTTACAGTAAAATTAACAGCATATCTCGAGCTTTAGAGCATGTTATAGATGCTTTTCATAATATTCTTACTTCAATTACACATAAATTATTTTATCAGACTTCCCGTCTTGGATTCGCGGCAATACACGAATTGTATTACTCCCGTTTTTCGGAAATTGCTCAGTAAATTTTTTATCTAACTAAAGTTGCTTTAAGTTAATTCTAACCCTGCTCATATATCTTGAGTAGTTATGTGGTTAAATTGGAAAAGATGGGTCGAACTTTTATTAAGTTTACTGTTCATAGGGGCCACTATATTAAGGACTTTTCTCAAGTAATCCCTGTTCTTAATTGGGAGTAAGAGAAATCTCATCGCATGGAAAACTTTACTGCATAGTGTTTAAGTTTGAATATACTCGTTTCTTAATTTTTGCTATTCATATAGCTTAAATTTGTACCAAATATGATATTTCATAATATGCTAACCCATACATTAACAACAATTAAATTGGACTAGAATGTTAATATGTGTGAAGGCAACAAAGTTCTTAACCAAAAAGCGACCCAAGTAAAGTAAAATTTGAGCCAAGTGGATGATTACCACCAATCGCCTAATATAGAGGTAACGCCATTCAAGGGCTCCCTTAGATAATAACATTGATGTCCTTGAACTAGGCGAACGCCAAAATAGCGTCGTCGTTGGTCTGTGATGTAAAAATCTGTGAACAAAGTTGCGGTGGCCAACCAATGTCACTTGGTATCATTAGTAAAGACTCATTAATAAGAACTTTACCACTGATAATTGGAGGCTTAGGCCACCACAAAGTAAACTTAACAATGTCAACCGGGCGCCTCGCCAAGAAACTTGGCTGCACTTGTAAGCTTGATTAGCTACAACCGCCGTTGAGCTTGGCCAGATGGCCTCGCCAACTCTTTGAATGAATAGCTCGTCAGTAAAAGCCATCGCCAACAAATTCGAGTGCTGCGTTAAAACCAACTACGAGGCTAGCTAAAACCTCGTCTAATAACGTGGCTTTGCACTATTTACCTTGATTAGGTGCAACCGCCCATTGGGTTGGCTATGTAGCGACGACAGCATATCCTTATTTTAGCAATGCTGCCCAAAGCTGGGGGCTTCTCCAATAATAACGCGTGAGACCAAACCCGTCAAAGTTTGCCTCTTGGGCACCCAACTTAATCGAAACGCTACGAACAAACATGGTAGAGGGTCCGTTAGTGGGGACGTTGCCTTCACCGCCCTAAGATTTGAGCTATCGCCAACTTTGTCGGCGAAAGCTCTTTTAGAGCTTCACTACTCACCTTTTAACTTAGGTAAAGAAAACATTTACCACTAGTTGGGCCAACACCAACCAACGGTACAGTAGGCTACCGTAGGTAACCAATGGACAGCATCCAAATGAACAAACTGTGAAGCTGCCGCCAGCAAGCTTAGCTAGATCCTAACCTCAACAAACTTGGTTAGGTGGCCTCGTTAACCCCTTCAGTGGTAGCACACGGTCATGTAATTTAAAAGGGGTAACCACTAACAATCTTAGGGATAATCCCTAAAAGGTAACAGCGGGGTCACCAAGCGGTGCCATCCGGCCGTTTGGCCAAAACCCGACCGTCACTAAAATTCGGTGAAATACGCACAACCAACCAAAGATGGCTACGCAATGTCACCAACCGAGCCTGGCTATTAATAGCCTCGACACTCTCGAATAGACAATACCGCCAAAGAACTTGATCCGGTACTACGCCTAATACCCTCGCCCGGGCGCTATCACCACAAGGAGAGCCATAAATTCACCAGGACACTCGCCTTGGCTCATCTGCTCGCCAATAGAGAGTTTGATACCCTTGGGATTAAGGATGAAGCATTAAAAGATCCCTTACCTTTAGGATTCAAGGGGCATTTTACTCCTTAGACTTATAATGGTGTTAACATCAGTCTAGCATTTTTAACAGGATGCGTGTAGACCGCAAGCCATGCTCATTAACAAATTCGTATAATTGCGTCCTTAGTAAGGGTTTTGCACACTAAAATGGGATGCCTGCTCAAATTGCCTCTCGGCAATTATGAAACTTACCACTCCTCAATAATGATGAACAACAGTATTTACTTGACAGCGGGGGACTTAATGTTCTCCATAGAATTTTATGTAATTTATCTTTTTTGTAGGAAAATACGTGATTAACGTCCCTATGGGGTTTGCATTCAACCCGGTCCCTGATTATAAACTGGGGGCTTAGCGTTTTTTATTATTTACATTCCTTATGTGAATTATGCTTGCAGTGCAATTTATGTTATATATGTCACTTATATAATTTATGTTTAGCCTAACTCCTTACTTGGGGCTAGGGATTTGATGGTTCTTATGTAATAAGCTAGGGCTTTGACATCTCTTATGAGGTTTGTGTTAACTTAGCTTCAAGACAAGGATTGAGAGCTAGAATTATCATCCGCGGTTAGCTTTCACCTGACGTGAAAGTCTGCGGATTCTACGAGTGGTGGGCGGTTAACTTCCACCGAACGTGGAAGTCCGCAGTTGTGTCGTTTGCTCCGGATTGAAAAAAGGAAGCAAGAAGTTGTTTGCCGATAAACCTTCACGTAACCCGCATGCGGTTAGCTTTCGCCTAACGTGAAAGTCTACAGTACTACGAGTCCCTTTAGCAATGGGGGCTCGGTACTGCATGCTCCAGTTAAAAAAGGGAGCAAGAAGTTATGCGGTGGACGACCTTCACCTAATGTGAAGGTCCGCAGGCGGTTAACCTTCACCTAACTTGAAGGCCCGCAGGCTGTTAGCTTTCGCCTAACGCGAAAGTCTGCAGTACTACGAGTCCCTTTAACAATGGGGGCTCGGTACTGTGTGCTTCGGTTAAAAAAAGGAGCAAAAAGTTGTGCGGTGGACGACCTTCACCTAACGTGAAGGTCCACAGGCGGTTAACCTTCACCTAACGCGAAGGCCCGCAGGCGATTAGCTTTCGCCTAACGCAAAAGTCTGTAGTACTACGAGTCCCTTTAACAATGGGGGCTCGGTACTGCGTGCTCCCGTTAAAAACGGAGCAAGAAGTTGTGCGGTGGACGACCTTCACCTAACGTGAATGTCCGCAGGTGATAAACCTTCACCCAACGTGGAGGTTCGCAGGCAGTTAGTTTTCGCCTAACTCGAAAGTCCACAGTACTATGAGTCCCTTTAACAATGGGGGCTCAGGATTGTTTGCTCCGGTAAAAAAGGAAGCAGAAAGTTGTTTGGCGATAAACCTTCACCTAACGAGAAGGTCCGCAGGTGGTTAGCTTTTGCCTAACGCAAACGTCCGCGGTTGTATGTCCCACCTAACATCGGGACGAGCGGTAAACTCTCACTGGTTTGAGAGCTCACAGTTGTGTGCCCCATCTAACACCGGGGCAGTTGTTTGTGTCCCACCTAACATCGGGACATGCGGTAAACTCTCACCGGCTTGAGAGCCCGTGACTGTGTGGGCCCCACCTAACATCGGGGCTGTTGTATGTCCCACCTAACATCGGGACGGGCGGTAAACTCTCACCGGCTTGAGAGCCCGCAGTTGTGTGCCCCATTTAACACCGGGGCGGTTGTTTGTGTCCCATCTAACATCGGGACAGGCGGTAAACTCTCACCGGCTTGAGAGCCCACGACTGTGTGGGCCCCAACTAACATCGGGGCGGTTGTATGTCCCACCTAACATCGGGACGGGCAGTAAACTCTCACCGACTTGAGAGCCCGTAACTGTGTGCCCCACCTAACATCGGGGTTGATGATATTCAGTCAAGCCGTAAGCCCTTCTCAGGCCGGTAAGACACACTTACGCTATAAGCCCTTCTCAGGCAAGCAGTACTCAGACATAACCGTAAGCTCTTCTCAGGCAGGTAAGCCACACTTACACTATAAGCCCTTCTTAGACAAGCAGTACTCAGACATAATCGTAAGCCCTTTTTAGGCAGGTAAGCCATATTTACGCTTTAAGCCCTTCTCAGGCAAGCAGTACTCAAACATAACCACAAGTCCTTCTCATACAGGTAAGACATACTTAAACCGTAAGCCCTTCTCGGGTAGATAAAATGTATTTGAGCCATAAACGCCTCTTTGGCAGGCGACTTGAGCTCCAACCAGCATCGGCGCGCGAATTACGCATTAGCCAACATTAAAATGAGTAATACACTCCGACCCAGCTTGCGGCTGGGGGCTAGGACTTAAAAACATTCGTAATGCACTCCGACCCAGCCTGCGGCTGGGAGCTAGGAAGTAGAAACATTCATAATACATTCCGCTCTAGGAGTTAAAAAAATTCGCAATACATTCCAATCCAGCCTACTGCTGGGGGCTAAGGATTAAAAATACTCACGGCATGTCCCATCTCAGTTCACAGGTAAGAATCTGGAGACTAAATATGCGGTCACTTGGAACTTGGCCCAACGGCCAAAACTTGAAATCTTAAAATTGACCACTCCAAATGACCGCGCTAACAAGTCAGGTAGAACAACGTCTCCAAAAAAAAAATTGTTCGATCATGAACAACGCCTCCAATCAGGAATACAATTCCTAGAGGCAACGCTAAAAGTTAACAAGTCAGGTAGAACGTCTCCAAAAACCGTTGTTCGACCATGGATGATGCCTCCAATCAGGAATACATTTCCTAAAGGCCATACCAAGAATTAACAAATAGAATGAGAACAACGCCGACATTAACCACTTACGCAGGCAATTATAAGCATCTTCCAGTATCTTGCAGTGGGAAGAACCAACAAACGTGATCCTTGAAAGGCTCGAGTCCTCTAAGCCCTAAAACAAATCCCAAAAGCTAAAAACATTTGTCAACAAAGAAGTATAGAACCAATTGTCCACATAAAACCGCAACAAAGAAACCAGGGAGAGATAAATCAAAACAATGTTCACTTAAAAGAACCTCACAAGTAATGCCTATAAAAATTCCTCATAACTGATAACATTCCTCAACAAAGTCTTGACAATCCGCATATTGTCGAGGCATTTGGATGTTGCACACTCCACGGCCTAATGTGAACTGGTCCCATTCACCCATGGAGTGGGGGACTAACTGTAGATGATAAAAGTAACCAGGTCAGTGTTAAAATAAGATAAAAAAATAATAACGAAAATTAGAAATAATTTGACTTATTTTTCTCTCTCTCCCACGTGCACCCTATTTTCTCTCTGCTCTCTCCTAGTTTTTCCCCTTCCCCGCGTCTCTTTTCTCTCTGACCTCACTCCTGACTCCCCTCTTTCTCTCTCCTCCTTATCCCTCTTCCCCACACCTTCTTCCTCCTCCCACAACTACCGTCTACATCGCCAACCCCTGACGTCTCCCTCTCTCTCCTCTATCGGCCACCACGACCCGGCACCGACGACCACCCTGGTACCGACCTCTCTCCTCACTCTACCAACCACCATCTCATTACCTCTCTCCTACCAACGACCACCCTCACCGCTATTACCGCCTCTACCTCATCGGTGCAACCACAGCGGTACCATTATCGCTCGGCACCACTACCGCCTCCCTCTCTCACCTCTACCGCCTGACCACAATGGTACCACTACCGCCTCACTCTCTCACCTCTACTGCCTGACCACAGCGGTACCACTACCGCTCGGCACCACTACCGCCTCCCTCTCTCACCTCTACCGCTTGACCACCGCGGTACCACTACCGCCCCACCACTGCCGCCTCTCTCCTATCACCTGACACCCTCGTCGGTACGACCGCCCCGGTACCGTCCCCCTCTCACCCGGTACTGTCCACCATCTCTCCCTATAAATACCCCATTTTCCCTCTTCTCACACCCAAGGCACAAGGAGCCTCTCTTCTCTCTCCTAACAACCCAACAATACAACAACCCATCTTTGTCTCTCCTCACTCCGGCTAACCCCCGCCACCTCGCCGGTACGGCTCTGACCGTCGGCGTCGCTCTCCTCTCCGGCCACCTCGCCGGCCCCTTGACTCTTCTTCCTCTTTCTCTCTCCAGGCCCATAAGGTCACCAGGCCGGTCACCAGCCACCAAGGACCCCCTCTTCGTACACGATAAGTATTTATTATTGTTTATTTTACGCTATTTACTTATCATATATTATTATTATTATTATGCCTTTACTAACTTAGGCATCGGAGGGGTCTTCCGCGGGCAAACCCGTGGGTCCCTCAGACGGCCTTCTTTATTTTGCAGGGGAGCCCGGGTTAAACGCGCCAGCAGCTGCTTTCTCAAGTGAGGGTTGAGTCCCGCTCTCATCTAGAACCTGACCAAAAAATCCCAAAACAGAAATCTATAACAAATATACGACTAATGAAATAAATGAAATAAAAAGTTAAGGCAATTTGTAATTCAAGCTCACTCTTAATCAAACTTCTAGATCCGCCATTGTCGTAAACCTATCTAATACTTCAAATTTGAGTGGAGGTGCTTGGCAATTGAGGCCAAGGTTGAACACGTGGTAATATAATGGTTGTCACTAAATGATCATGTACTCGGAAACAGCCTCCCGTTAAAGTAACACCCTGAAGGGGGAAGGCTGATACATCCCACTCCTCTCAAACCCTACTTATACAGGAGCTCTTAAGGCACTGGGTCTGTTATTGTTGTACTAAATGATCATGTAGCTCTGGTGCACCTTTTCTCAAAATATTTTGGACTCGATCAATTGAACTTTTTATTAAAATGGCTGAGTTTAGCTTTTCTATTAATATCAGCTTTAATCCTAACTTGATGCACCAAAACGTATATTTAACCGTTGTTGGGAAAATCAGAAAAGAAAACAATGTAAGTGAAAAATGATGGACAGGAGCACCTAAATTAATGTGGGAATCCTCTCTTGACAAGAGAAAAAACGAATGATTGTTCAAAATAGTACGTTTGGTAATTTTTATTCTAAAAATAGAACGCAAAAATTTTAAATTATCAAAATAACACGCCCAATCAGCATGGCACTGCCACATCAGCATGGGTATTTTAGTCATTTTTTATTTTTTAAATTAAAAAAAAGGAAAATTAGTTTTTTTTTATGCGTGCAGCAACTTTTCACGAAAATGTAAAAAAGGTAATTGCTTAAAAGTTTTGTATCATATTATATAGATATTATTATTTAATATACATAAATTTATCCAATTTTTATAGAGTATTGTCCAAAAAAGATATATTTACTTTTATCCAATCTTTATTTTTTACATCATTTTTTCAATAATTATAGGATCACATTACACTAATGACTTCTTTATGCTCTATAATGGTTTTTCCTTAAATATTTTACTATTATTTTTATGGTATTCAAGAAAAAATATTTTATTTTATGTGACACATAAACTTCAATATATAACAATAATATTAATAGTAAATATAGTTTTTTGGACAATACTTTTTAAAAATTGGATAAATTTATATATATCAAATAATAATATCTATATAATATGATACAAAAAATTGAGGTAATTATTTTTTTATATTTTCCTGAAAAGTTGCTACACACATAAAAAAAAAAACTAATTTTCCTTTTTTTAATTTTCAAAAATAAAAAATGACCAAAATACCATTATTAATGTGGCAATGCCATGTTGACTGTGTATGTTATTTTGGTAATTTCAAATTTTCGCATGCTATTTTGGTAATTTTGAATTTTCGCATGCTATTTTGGGAATAAAATTACAAAACGTGCTATTTTAGAAAATCACCCAGAAAAAACTGATACAAGATGAATAAGTTAATCTTGTATTAGACATGTGATCAACTCGTATTTTAGTAAATAGCCTTATATTAATGATAATATAGGTAATTTTCTCTTTTATTATGCCATTAGGATACTATTAGTATTAAAGGCAAAATATAGTAAGACCCCCTGAACTTTGCAATTAATCACAACACACTCCATGCATTTTCAATTTTGAAAAATAGCTCCCTGAACTCTGCAATTAAACACACAAACCCCCTCCCCTCCCCCCCCTTTCAATTTCAAAAAATAGTCTCCTAACCTTTGCAAATTAAAACAATACACCCCCTGCACATTCAATTTTATAAAATAGTCTCCTGAACTTTATTATTAGTCACAACTCACCTCCCGAACTTTGTTAATAAACATAACACACCACTTTAGATATTTATAAATTTCAAAATAAAAAAGGTATGAAATTATAAAATTTGAATAAATTATAAAAGATAATTTTTTGGAAAAAGTGTAAAAAATATATATATAGTAATAATTTAAAATTTTATTTTTTAATATTTTTAAAAAATATTTTTTTTAGTATTTATTTTCAAATTTTTAATTTCATGTATTTTTTTAGTTTTAAATTTTTAATCAGATTTTAGAATTTATTTTTAAAAAATATTATATTTTTTCTCATAGTATTTTTTTAAAAATTAAAAAAATATATTTTATTTATTATATTAATTATGATAATTATTTTTAATAAATATTAAAAAAATGTCTTATTTTTTATCTAGAAATATAAAGCTCATACCTTTTGTTTAAAAATATAATTTCTTATTTTTTGTATAAAACTAAAAAATCTCTTATTTTTAATTTGATACAAAATTCTTATCTTTCGTCTAAAAATATAAATACCTATATTTTGTATAAAACTAAAAAATTCCTTATTTTTAATTTGATAGATTTTTTTATTTTAAATTTATTATTTTAATTCTTATTAAAATTAAAAAAATATTATTATATTTTTTCAAAAATTTTCCAAATTTTTTCATAATTTGTTTTAAATTTCAAATTTTCGTATATTTTCCAAAAAATATCTTTCAAAAATTTTAATTTCATACTTTTTATTTTTGAAATTTATAAATGTCTAAGTTGTATATTATGTTTAGTACCAAAGTTAGGGGGGTGAGTTATGACTAATAACAAAGTTTAAGGGGCTATTTTATGAAATTGAAAGTGCATGGGGTATATTATGTTAATTTGCAAATTTCAGGGGGTTATTTTTTGAAATTAAAAGTGTAGGGGTGTGTCGTGTTTAATTGCAAAGTTTAGAGGGCTATTTTTTAAAATTGAAAGTGCAGGAGTTTTGTTGTAATTAATTACAAAGTTTAGTGGGTCTCACTATATTTTGCCCTAATATTAATTAGATATTCTCATCCCTAAGTTCTATAAATAGGGGGTATTAGATTGTAATGAGATTTTACTAATAAAAATGCAAATGAAATTCTCTCTCTTCCTTAATTTCTCTTTTCTTTCTCCCTCAAACTCTCATTTTTTAATCCAATCAAGTATCAAACTCTCTATGAATTTTGGAATTATAATTGGTAATTGTACCTAAAACACGATGCTCTCAGATCCCCATCTCTCTTATCTTAACCATGCTTTTTAACTCTTTTTATAATTTTATCTATCCATTTTTAAAGACAAACTCAAATTAAAATAACTACTTCAAATCAAATTCTTTTTAATTTAATATTCTAAAATTTAACACAAAATATCATATAAACAAATCTTCCTAATATTTTCTTTGGGTTTTTTTTTTTAATGTTTATTTAAACTCAAAAAAATTTAGATACGACCTCTATAAAGAAAAGATCTAAGCCCCCAACCAAAGAGAACCGAGTAGATTGTTGGAAGACCGATGAATTACTAGCCCATTCCTCGAACCAAGTACCAAGTGGCAGTTGAGTAAAGATGAGTGCCAATCGTCTCATGTGCCTTTCAGATGGGGACATCTTATAATGACCCTCTCTAATTTTCTAAATAGTAAAGACAGACTGTTTTACGCTTGTTCACGAAGGACAAGTGATTCTAAAGCATTGGCATGAATACGGGAGAGGAGAGCTCTGTCTGGCGGACTCTCCCACATGGATAAACCAGAGCCCGAGAACCCTAAGTTTTGTAAGCCCGTTTGCAAGCCTATTAGCTTCCCGATAACAATGGTTCAAAAAGATCTAACCACACAATGAATACCTTCCGTAATAGGGAACGCTTTCCAATAATACACTCTTCACAAAAAAAAAGTAGAGATCGAGTTCAGCACGCCTTGCCGAAGAACCCGATATGAAAACACCATCTAGTCTTTATCAAGGCAAGGATCAGGGCCGGAGAGACTATGTTCGAGATAGTTTTGACAAATATATTGTTAGTTATTTTCACCTGTAAATGGGTCATGCAATTTTGTGGCATGCCACATTTGGACATGCCTTTGATCTTCCTTGTTCACTCTAATAAAGCACCATGATACCGGAATATCTTCAAGCATGTGGCACGTGAGAGGCACATGAAGCGGGATTTAGTTATATTAGTTAAGAGATATTTTCCATTTCTTTTATGTTTAATTCTTTTAACAAATTCTGACAAATTAGTTATGTTTAGGGATGGTGTGAGCTCTTGGGAGGTATATAACCTCATATAGATTGTAATTGAAACTCATGAATTTACTTAATGAAAAGAAATATCTCTTCTCCCTCAATTTCTTATTCTTCTTCTCCGTCATATTCTATCTTCAATTGGTATTGAATTTGAGTTTTGTATCATTAGTATCAGAGCCCCACATCCTCTGACCTGTGGAATTATTGATCTTCATTCATGGTTGATAACACGCGATCAACAACAAAAATTAGAAGAGTGGAGGAGACTCTATCTGCTCAGCTGCGAGCCACCAATGAGAGGATGGAACAATCTTCAGCTAAGAATAAACAATCAGCTACTGAATTAAAGGCAGCACTCCAAGAACTGAGGCAGTTGATCACTGGAATTTTGATTCATCATAGCAGGAATCATGAACGTGGATCTGCCTCCAATGGAAACCAGAACCAAATAATATCCGATGATACACTTCCAGCTCAAGCTCCTGTGAACAATAATGGTAACAACTCTTACTCTACTGGATTAAGCAAGGTAGAGTTTCCATTGTTCTATGGAGAGAATTTGAATGATTGGTTGTATTTGAGTGATCAATTCTTCACCATTGATCACAACCCTGCTCATGAACGATTAAGATTGGCCTTTGTACACCTTGGCTTTACAGTGGCACCAGAGACTGATGAAAACTAGATGCACTGAATTTCCACCCGGCTGGGATGAGTATGTGCAGGCTTTACAGAATAGGTTTGGCAGTCCTCTTGATGACCCTGTATCCGAGCTTATGAGTTTGAAACAAGAAGACATTGTTGGTGAGTGCTTAGCAAAATTTGATGCTGTTGTTGTGCGGGTTGATTTAGGAGAATCTTAGCTAGTAAGTTGTCTACTAGCTGGTTTGAAGGATGAGATTGAACTGGACGTTAAAGGGTATAGACCTCAAAATTTGCAAGAGGCAGTATGTTTAGCAAAATTAGCTGAGGCTAAGATTGAGGCTCTATCCAAGCAACTCAAGTATTCTAAGATTCCTCTGCTACCAACTCCATCAGTGCCCAAATTACCATCAAGCAGTACCCGAGCTAACACCACTAGGAACTTTGTTCCTAGAGCTAATTCCCCACTTACTGATTAAAATCATAGAACCCTCTCCAAGGCTAAACTCCACGAGAAATGAGTTAAATGACAGTGTTATTTCTGTGATGAGCGTTTTAAGCCAGGACATAAATGCAGGGCAAAGACTCCTCAATTGTTCATTATTAACGCTGCTAGGGAAGTAGAGGAAGAGCCTCCAGATAAGTTACCAGAGGTTGAGGAAAATGAGATAGCTGAAGAAATGACAGCCCAAATATCCTTGCATGCTCTAGCAGGGGACCAACACTTCCAGACTCTGAGGGTCATTGGCTACAAAGGCAAAAAGGCTTTGAGTATTCTGATTAACTGAGGCTCTACCCACAACTTCCTGGATTCTTCCTTGGCCTCCAAACGAGGAGGAGCATTGACACAGATGGGACCTCAAGCTGTATCTGTAGCTGATGGTAGCAGGCTTACTTGTGATACCAAGTACAAGAATCTGTCATGGAAGATGCAAGGACACCTGTACACAATTGATTTCTTATTGATACCATTGGGAGGCTGTGATGTCGTATTGGGGGTAGAGTGGTTGGCTACACTGGGAGATATAAAGTGCAACTTCAAGGATCTCGCCATGGAATTCATGATTGAAGGATAGATGAGAAGCCTCAAGGGAGAAATTGTCAAGTCTTGCAAGTTGCTAGGAGTTAAGGCTATTGGCAAGGCTCTCCAGGAGGCAACCTTCATAGCCTTACTCCAGATTGATACCGGTAGGAGTAATCAATCACAGTCCAACACTCATAACTCTGAAGAATCCTCTACTGCTCTTGATCTGATAGAATCTGCTCTTGAAATTTAGAAACTACTGCATCAATATGTAAAGCTATTCAAGGAGCCAGAACAACTGCCACCTATTAGACCTAACTTCGACCATAGAATACACCTTAAGGATGGGACTCAACCCATCAACAAGAGACCCTATAGATACCCAGCCCTTCAGAAAGATGTCATTGAGGAAATGACACAAAAGCTGCTGTCCAAAGGGTACATTCAGCATAGTGTCAGTCCTTATGCTGTAGTTGTGGTTCTTGTTAAGAAGAAGGATGGAGGATGGAGGATGTGTGTGGACTATAGGGACCTTAATCGAGCAACCATCAAGGATAAGTCCCCAATTCCTTTGGTAGAGGAGCTGCTAGATGAGCTGGGGGGAGCAGTCCTATTTTCTAAGTTAGACCTTCGCTCCGGTTATCATCAGATAAGGATGTTCACTGATGACATCCCAAAAACAGCTTTCGGGACTCATGAAGGGCATTATGAGTTCAGGGTGATGCCATTTGGCCTCACCAATGCCCCCTTTACATTTCAATCATTGATGAACTCAATATTTGCTCCATACCTCAGAAGGTTTGTCCTAGTGTTCTTCGATGATATCCTGATCTAGAGTCCCTCATTGTCTGAGCATTTGAGGCACCTGCAGTTGGTCTTCAACCTCCTACAACACCACCAGCTCTTCCTTAAAAAGAATAAATGTACATTTTCTACACAACGGATCGAATACCTTAGGCATATTATCTCGAGCAGAGAAGTAATCACTGATCCAAGGAAGGTCAAGGCAGTTAGTAAATGGCCAATCCCAACTAATACAAAGCAACTGAGGGGTTTCCTGGGTCTGACAGGCTACTACCGAAGGTTTATCACGGGGTATGGCAGCATAGCAAGACCCCTGACTAATCTTCTCAAGCTAAATCAATGGGGTTTAAATAAAGAAGCTCAGACAGCATTTGAGACCCTGAAAGCAGCCATTTGTTCAGCACCTGTCTTGGATTTGCTAGATTTCTCCAACAATTCAATGTGGAGACTGATGCAAGTAACATTGGCATTGAAGCAGTTCTACTCCAAGATTAGCACCCTTTAGCTTTCATTAGTAAACCCCTCAGCCACAAACAACAACTCCTTTCAGTCTATGAGAAGGAATTACTCTCAGTCGTGTATGCAGTTCAGAAATGGCATCAATACTTGATCAATAGTACATTCGTTATAAAGACTAACCAAAGAAGTTTGAAGTATCTTCTGGAGCAGCGGATCAGCACACACTTCCACCAACTTTGGCTCTCCAAGTTGCTGGGTTTTAGCTACACAATCGATTATAAGAAGGGAAAGGAAAATGTGGTAGCAGACTCTTTATCCAGGTTCTCGAGTAATGAGGTAGTATGTATGATGCTCTCTGCTGTGGAAAGTAATTTATACCAGCTGCAACAACTGACTTGGCAGACAGATCCTCAATTACAGCTGCTCATAAGCCAATTACAAGCCGATAGTCAGAGCCATCCCCACTACACCTGGCAGCAAGATCAGTTAAAGAAGAAAGGCAAACTTGTGGTGGGAAACGATGCTGGCCTGAAGAATAAAATTTTTCAGTGGCTGCATCAGTCACCAAGTGGTGGACACTCCAGAAGGGATGCTACTTTTCAGAGGGTTAAATCCATTTTTTTCTAGAAGGGGATGTCACAAGATGTGAAGGATTATGTGCGACAATGCCAAATCTGCCAGTCCTGCAAGCATGAAACTGCAACTTACCCAGAACTGATACAACCTCTTCCTATTCCTGAGACTATTTGGACTGATATCTCTATGGACTTCATAGAGGGTCTTCCAAGGTCTTTTGGAAAGGATGTTATATTCGGAGTTGTTGACAAGCTCAGTAAAGCAGCTCATTTCATTGCTCTGACACATCCTTACACTGCTATGACTATTGCTCAAGCCTTCATGGACAACATATACAAGCTTCATGGTCTTCCAAGCACCATCATCAGTGATAGGGATACCATCTTTCAAAGTGAGTTCTGGCAATCATTGTTATCCATGCAAGGAGTTGATTTGCAACTCTCAACAGCTTACCATCCACAAAATGATGGACAAACTGAGGTTGTCAATAGAGGGTTAGTGTCATGATCCTAGCCATGACATGGTCCAACGCATCAGTTAGGACAACAAGTAATAAAAGATAAGTCATTCTTAGAGGTTGTCAAGGAAGGCCAAGCAACCAAGCCAAGACAGGGTTCTGGTTCGCTACCGGGTCCGCACCAGGGTCCAGGGGTTCGCAGCAAGACTGTGTCAAGGTCGCAGAGGTTAAAGGTCTGGGTTGGACCAGTTCGCAACCTAACAGTGTCACAGGGTTGGCCAGGCAGTGTCAAGGGCTTGTCCTAGGCACCCGATAGTCCGGTCCTAAGCACCTGATAGTGTCAATGGTTGGCTTTCAGCTTCAAACTACCGTTGCAAGTGTCCCAGCAACTCCTAAAGCGGGCCTATATCTAGAAGCATCTAGAATAATCTGGAAATGGCCAAGTTGGATGCTCCTCCAACCGCTTTTCCCGCCAATTATTTGAATAATGCTTTTTTCCTTCCATTATTTGAATTGTTGTTATTTCCCGCCATTTTTACTTAAATAATTCAGATTTGTAATAGATTAGGAAGCTTCTAGATTGAATTGTTAGAAATCTATAAATAGAAGAGAAAAATACTTGTAAAAATCAATCAATGAAAATATGAATGAAATTCAAGAGTTCAACTCTTAATTCTCTCTCATCTCATAGTCTCTATTCTTCCTCTCATCTAACTCTACTTCTTTTCTCATCTAAGTCTAAATTCACCTTCTCTCTCATCCCATACTCTCTTAAACTCTATCAATTCTCACTATCAATTCATATCTCGAGCCATTAACTCGACGTCAAGAACTTAGGAACGTGATAAGGCAAGGCCACGAACCAAGGATCGTGACAAGTGGTATCAGAGCCATCTTTGATCGGGAGGCTTGTTATCAAAAAAAAAAAAAAGGGTTCCTATCAAAAAAATCCGCTGCATTTTCATCCGTATTGATCACATTCGAGCTCCTCAATCAATCTGGCCATCACTAGAAGCTATCGTGCTGCCCTGACAATGTCTTCATCCGAAGAGACCAACGCAACTCAAGAGAGATTCGCAGTCATTGAAAAATGCCTTGATGTCATGTCTTGCACATGGCAACAAGACCGAGCAAAGGGTCGGGAGGAGCAGCACCTCATCAACGAAAACCTTAGGTCCTCTTGCCAAAGGTTGGAGTCGGGGATGACAGAGGTTAAAGCTTCAGTAGATGCTGTGGCAGAAGTCATAAAAGGACTACAACAAGCAATTCGAAGAATGGAGAAAAGGCAGGAGGTAGAATCCAAAGTAGCGCCTCAAGTTGCACCGCACCAAGAAACGGGAGGAACCGGCAACTATTCAAGACTTGGTGGTCAAGGAATGATGCCACCTCCGCAAACAGAGCCAAGGGAGGATAGGAGCCACTCACGCAACATCGAAAATGGAGACCATAGTCGTAATAATGGAAGCAGCCGATTTTGGCCTGCACATTATACACCGAAACTGGATTTACCAAGGTTTGACGACACTAACCCGAGGGCGTGGATCAGAAAATGTCTCAAGTACTTCCGTTGGTACCACGTTCCAGTGGAAGAATGGGTGGAATGTGCTTCCAGTCACCTCCATGACTTGGGAGATTCTTGGTTCCACGCTTTGGAATTGAGGCATCCGCTCATGACATGGCAATTCTTCGTGGACGAACTATGCAAAAGGTTTGGGGACCATACTCTATAAGACATTGTGGAAGAATTTACTAAAATGACTCAAACTGGATCCGTGGAGGACTATGTCATTCGCTTTGAGGAATTGAAAAGTTGGATGCTGATTTACCATTCCGCATTGAGTGAAGATTATTTTGTCTCGGGCTTTATTAGCGGTTTAAAGCTGGCAATGAAAGTTACTGTTAAGGCTAGTAAGCCACCTGATTTAAGTGCCACATTTGAACAAGCACGGCTGCAGGAAATTGCAATGGAAGAACTGAAGATCCTCTTGCAACCCACACAGCGACCTGCTGAGGTGCGCAGGGAGGACACCGTGTCCAGAACCGCAGTGGCTAGCCCGATCCAACAGTTGTAGCAGTCTGTCAGCTCAGGAATCATGACAACCGTGTTTAAGGAGGGGCAAACCGTGTCAACGGGTTCCTCACAACCAGGGCGTTTCCACCGGAGGTGTTATAGATGTCAGGAACGTTATTTTCCAGGACACAGGTGTAAAGAAAAGCAACTGAACAGCATGAATGGCGCGGTGGAAATAAAAGAGACGGACCACGAGGACGAGGAGGAATTTCAAGGCGAGGAAACGAAAGTTTCATTATGTGCCTTGGAGGGTAATGTTACACACAACACTTTTAAATTGAAAGGAAGCATTAAACGGAGACCTATGACGATCTTGGTGGATAGCGAAAGCATTCATAGCTTCATTGACGAGAACTTGGCTAAGAAACTGAAATTACCAACCCTACCGACAGCCGTAATGACAGTAACAATGGAAAATGGTGAGGTTCTAATGAGTTACTTAAGTTGTCCAAGGGTCGGGTGGAAGGTACAAGGCCAAACATTCGAAGATGACTTTCAGGCACTGAAGCTACAGGGAAGCGACATGATCCTTGGAGTAGATTGGCTCCAAAAACACGGGCCAATAACATTTGACTTCAAGGCACTTGAGTTCGCATGCTACCAAGAAGGGAAGAAAATCCAGCTTCAAGGAATAAAGAAGAAGGCTACCGTGAATATATTAACCGAACAAAACATAGCCAAAGCCATCAAAAACAAAGTGGGACAGTTGATAGACCGATTTAAAAAGACAAAAGAAGAGGTCGTTAACATTGAGCCCATGAGCATTCTGGAACACCGTTGGATCAAACACAATGGAAGGAGAGTGCGTCAAGTCTTAGTGTAATGGGCCAAGGGGACTAAGGGGGAGACATGGGAAGACTTGTCCGAGGTTCGGAAGCAATTTCCGGACTTCAATCCTTGAGGACAAGGATTAATTCGAGAGGGCGGCAATGTCATGATCCTAGCCATGACATGGTCCAACGCATTAGTTAGGACAACAAATAATAAAAGATAAGCTGTTCTTAGAGGTTGTTAAGGAAGGCCAAGCAGCCAAGTCAAGACAGGGGTTCTGGTTCGCTACTGGGTCCGCACCAGGGTCCAGGGGTTCGCAGCAAGACCGTGTCAAGGTTGCAGAGGTTAAAGGTCCGGGTCGGACCAGTTCGCAACCTGGCAGTGTCACAGGGTTGGCCAAGCAGTGTCAAGGGCTTGTCCTAGGCACCCGATAGTCCAGTCCTAAGCACCCGATAGTGTCAATGGTTGGCTTTCAGCTTCAAACGACCGTTGCAAGTGTCCCAGCAACTCCTAAGGCGCGCCTATATCTGGAAGCATCTAGAATAATCTGGAAATGGCCAAGTTGGACGCTCCTCCAACCGCTTTTCTCACCAATTATTTGAATAATCCTTTTTTCCCTCCATTATTTGAATTGTTGTTATTTTCCGCCATTTTTACTTAAATAATTCAGATTTGTAATAGATTAGGAAGCTTCTAGATTGAATTGTTAGAACTCTATAAATAGAAGAGAAAAATATTTGTAAAAATCAATCAATGAAAATATGAATGAAATTCAAGAGTTCAACTCTTAATTCTCTCTCATCTCATACTCTCTATTCTTCCTCTCATCTAACTCTACTTCTTTTCTCATCTAAGTCTAAATTCACCTTCTCTCTCATCCCATACTCTCTTAAACTGTATCGATTCTCACTATCAATTCATATCTCGAGCCATTAACTCGACGTCACGAACTTAGAAACGTGATAAGGCAAGGTCACAAACCAAGGATCGTGACAATTAGAGACTTATTTGAGATGTATGTGCAATTCTAACCCCTACCACTAGTCAAAATGGCTTCCTTTAGCGGAATGGTGGTACAACACCACTTGGAATTCCTCCATTAACAAGACACCTTATGAAATAGTGTATGGACGACCACCCCCCATACACATACCTTATCTAGCTGGGGAGAGCTGTGTGGAGGCAGTAGACAGGAGCTTGAACCAGAGGGAAGAAGTGATACAAGTGCTGAAGTTTCACATTCAGAGGGCACGGAACAGGATGAGGCAAACTGCTAATGCTAGAAGAACAGATAGAAGCTTTAATGTTGGAGATTGGGTCTACCTCAAACTCCTCCCTTACAGACAAATCACTATAGCTCACCGAAGTTGCCACAAGCTAGTCACCTAAGCATTATGGGCCATTTCAGGTCACAGAGATCATAGGAAAGGTTGCTTACAGACTTTCCCTGCCTGCAACTACTACGATTCATGATGTGTTCCACGTCTAGCAGCTCAAACTCCATCATGGACCTCTTCCAGCTCACCCTCTGGCTGTTCCTGATGATCTGGATAGTCTGCCAAGGAAGATACCAGAGGCCACCTCGGACAAGACAGTGGTTAAAAGGGGACATAGAGCAGCCACTAAGGTGTTAATAAAATGGCAAGGATATCCAAGAGAGGAAGCAAAATGGGAGTTTTTGTATGATTTACAGCTTAAATTTCTTGATTTTCACCCTTGAGGACAAGGGTGATTTTTAGAGGGGAGTGTTGATACTGGAATATCTTCAAGCACGTGGCACGTGAAAGGCACATGAGGCAGGAGTTAGTTATATTAGTTAAGAAATATTTTCCATTTCTTTTATGTTTAATTCTTTTAACAAATTATGACAAGTTAGTTATGTTTAGGGATGGTATGAGCTCTTGGGAGGTATATAACCTCATATAGATTGTAATTGAAACTCATGAATTTGCTTAATGAAAAGAAATCTCTCTTCTCCCTCAATTTCTCATTCTTCTTCTCCCTCATATTCTATCTTCAATTGGTATTGAATTTGAGTTTTGTATCACACCAACACACCACAATGTTGTAAAACAGTTTTACTGTGCAATCTGAATGAATGGTATCTAGACATGATAGTGGTCATAACTGGAGAAACCAAGTACCATCACAGCTCCAATATATGTATTTGTCTCCCCGTGATGACACCTGCATATAAGAAACCTCTATCAAATTGTTCCCTAAGTGTATAGCATAAATAAAATACTAAATAAAGAAAACGGGTGAGCACTTTTGCCCAAAAAGCTTAAAAGTCGCATATTAAGGCGCATTAATTACATTTTTATATTATTATAAAATTAATTTTTTTACATTTTATTATTCAATACAAAAAGTGATGCTGGATTAGTTTATTTAATTATTATTATTGTGCATTAATTACATTATAAATCTTTTGAATAGTAGAATGACTCGGTCAAAATTTATGGTCCCATGATCTTGAGTAAATGTTATAGAGGAAGCTAATAAAATTAACGGTTTGTCTATCATGTGCCTTAAAGACACATATTAAGGTGCATTAATTATAACTTGTTTAGAAGGAGGTATCAGATGGTTGACTAAATTATTTAACCAAATTCTCCAGGGCAAAAAAGATGCCTGATGATTGGCGGAAGAGCACACTAGTCCCCATCTATAAGAACAAAGGCGACATTCAGAGTTGTGCCAACTACAGAGGAGTCAACCTAATGAGCCACACTCTAAAGCTCTAGGAGCGGGTCATAGAAGGAAGGCTTCGCCATCAAGTAGGAGTCTCAGAAAACCAATTTGGATCTATAGCAGGTAGATCAACAATAGAAGCTATCCATCTCCTGAGGAGGTCTATAGAGTACTACAGAGATAGACAAAAAGACCTTCATATGGTTTTCATTGACTTGGAGAAGGCATATGATAGAGTACCGAGAGAGGTTCTATGGAGGGTATTGGAGAGGAAAGGCATCCACGAGTCCTACATACGAGTCATCAAGGACATGTACGGAGACGCTCAAACTAGTGTGCACACCACAGAAGGGGAGACAGACGCTTTTCCCATTACAGTAGGGGTACATCAAGGATCAGCCCTGAGTCCCTTTCTGTTCATTTTGATGATGGACAAGCTCACTAGACACGTCCAAGGGGATGTACTTTGGTGCATGCTTTTTGCGGACGATATAGTCCTGGTAGGAGAGTCCAAAATGGAGGTGAATGAAAAACTAGAACTCTAAAGGAGGGCCTTAGAATCGAAAGGTCTATGGCTCAGTAGATCGAAGACAGAATATATGGAACTTAAGTTCAACACCTCTACCATGCCAAGCGCAGCAGTCGTACGGATCGGATCAGAGAACATACCTTAGAAAGCTTGCTTTAAATACTTGGGTTCCATGGTACAAAAAGACGGCGAAGTGGACGCAGATGTCAACAACATGATTAAAGTGGGTTGGCATAAATGGAGAATGGCCTCGGCGATTTTGTGCGATAGGAAGTTACCGCTAAAGCTAAAGGGTAAATACTATAAGACGGTAGTGAGGCCAGTTATGTCATACAGGGTAGAGTGCTAGCCACTAAAGTGTCGTCAAACACAAAAGATGAGGGTGGCGGAGATGAGGATGCTGAGGTGGATGTGCGGTCACACAAGGAGGGATAGGATTAGAAATGAGGTCATAAGAAGTAAATTAGGCGTCGCCCCAATAGAAGATAAGTTAAAAGAGCAACGACTGCTGTGGTTTGGGCATGTTAGAAGGAGACCCACCATTGCCCCTGTCAGGAGATGTAAACAACTCCACATAATAGACGGGAAGAGCGGGAGAGGACGACCAAAAAAGAGCTGGATAGAGATAATTCAACAAGATCTCACCTATCTCAGCCTAAATGAAGAGATGGCTTTAGATAGAGCTTTGTGGAGGTCTAGAATAAGTGTATCCGATATAGCGGGATAGGAGCATCCGAAAAATGTTGTAGTGGTTCGGGCACATTACATTACGAGGAGACCAATCACTGCCCTGGTTAGAAGATGCGATCAGCTCCGTACCACGTTAGGCAGGAAGGGAAGAAGCAGGCCAAAGAAGGGATGACTGCAGGTGTTACGGCAGGACCTCACCCACCCACCCACCCACCTAAACCTACGGGAGGAGATGGCCTGTGATAGAGATAGAACTAGATGGAGGACTATCATAGGAGTAGTAGATGTAGCGGTCTCATACCGCTGCTTATTCTGCTATACTAGTGTTCGTAGGTATAGTACCTATTAAGGTGCACCTATCCATCTATCTGTTTACTATATGTTTACTTGCTTATTTGCATGCCTTGTGGCGCATGATATTGCCTTGAAATCTCCTCTAGAGCGTTATGCTTCGTAATACTATCTTTATGCTTTGTCCTACTCTTATGCATTGTTGCCCCCTTTTGCTCACAGGTTGCTACGATGCAATGATGGCATGTCTCTCAGGTTGGGGGTCATCGGAAACAGTCTCTCTTCAAGTTTAACACCCTGAAGGGGGAAGGCTGCGTACATCAACCCCCCCAGACCCCGCTTCTGCGGGAGCCCTTGAGGCACTTGGTCTGTTGTTGTTGTAATTGTAACTTGTTTATTATTATAGAATTAATTTTTTCACATTTTATTAGACTATTGTAAATTAAATGCAATATTTTTGAGTTATATATATATATTTCTCATAATAATTGGTTAAAAAATAATAAATATATAACTAATATTTTAATACATGTTATCAGTGCCCAAAGTTTAAGGCTATGTTTGCCTGTAACTGTTATGTGATTGATTAACTATTAGCAGTGAGTTGATAAATAATACATTCGATAAAATTTAGTTGTTAAAGTTGGCAGATTATTGTAAAATAATAAATAGAATTTAAATTATATAGTGTTTGAAAAGTTAAAAGTTAAATTGTTTAACCTCTAAAAAGTTGCTTTACAAAGGCCAAGCACTAACAATTAAATTTTTACCAAATAGTACTATTAGCTGTTTAATAAGTCAAAAAACTATAAACTATAAAAAATATTATAAAAAGTTACTTGTCAAAGATAGCCTAAATTAATCCAATATTTAAAATTCGTTAAATTATTCATTCTCCAATTATTTTTTACCGTTTCTCACACGCATTTTCAATTTCAAAGTCAAACAAATAACTTCACGTTTCGCACGCCCACCCCACCAAAACCGTTAAATTTAAAATATAATTTTTTTGATTTTTTCAAATCAGAATCTACAAAAAAATATAGGGCAAAATATAGTGAGACTCCTTAACTTTATAATTAATCACAATATATCCTCTACACTTTCAATTTTAAAAAATAGCCTCATGAACTTTGCAATTAAACACGACACACTCTCTTCACTTTCAATTTCAAAAAATAGCCCCCTTAACTTTACAAATTAACACAACACACCCCCTATACTTTCAATTTTATAAAATAGCTCCCTAAACTTTGTTAGTAACAACTCATCTCCCGAACTTTGGGACTAAACATAACACACCATTTAGACATTTATAAATTTTAAAATAAAAAGTATGGAATTAAAAATTTTGAATAAATTATGAAACATATTTTTTAGGAAAATATAAAAAATTTGAAATTTTAAACAAATTATGAAGAAAATTGGAAAATTTTTGAAAAATATAATAATTTTTTTTTATTTTAATAAGAATTAGAATAATAAATTTCAAATAAAAAAAATCTTTCAAATTAAAAATAAGAAATTTTCTAGTTTTAAAAAAAATATAGGAATTTATATTTTTAGACGAAGGTTTGTATCAAATTAAAAATAAAAGATTTTTTAGTTTTATACAAAATATAAAAAATTATATTTTTAGACAAAAGGTATGAGTTTTATATTTCTAGATAAAAGATAAGATAATTTTTTGATATTTATAAAAAATAATTATTATAATTAATATAGTAAATAAAAGATATTAAAATATTTTTTTAAATTTCTAAAAAATACTATAAGAGAAAATATAATTTTTTTAAAAAAAATTAATTTTAAAATCTGATTAAAAATTTAAAACTAAAAAAAGATATAAAATTAAAAATAAATACGGAAAAAATATTTTTTAAAAATATTAAAAAATACAATTTCAAATTATTACTATATTTGTTTACACTTTTTCAAAAAAAAATATTTTTCATAATTTATTCAAAATTTTTAATTTCATACCTTTTTATTTTGAACAAAGTTCAGGGGTGAGTTGTGACTAATAATAAAGTTCAAGGGGCTATTTTATAAAATTAAAAGTGTAGGGGGTGTGTTGTGTTAATTTGCAAAATTTAGGGTGCTATTTTTTAAAATTGAAAGTGAAAGGGGTGTGCTGTGTTTAATTACAAAATTTATGGGGCTATTTTTCAAAATTAAAAGTGCATGGGGGTGTTGTGATTAATTGCAAAGTTCAGGAGATCTTACTATATTTCGCCCAAAAATATATAAAATAATCCTAAATAATCATCTATTTTCTTTGTAAGATATTAAAAATATTTATTTACATTAAGACTTAAATTTTTTTAGTTCATAAATTTTGTATTTGAATACTTTTTGTCTATGTGTTACAATAAAATAATTTTTTGATCCAACTGTCGATATATTCCTTATCAGAGATTTCAAAAAGACCAAAATATCATTAATGTAATGCAACATTATGATATATTAACATGAAAAAAGAACTCTAAGCAATAAAATGTCACGAGTACCCCTCCCGTCTCGTCCTAAATCCACAAGTCATCCCCACCCATCCGCCGGGTGTGGAAACCGGTGCTGTGGATACCCCCTCTCTCTCCTCTCCCTCTCACATGCCCACAGCACCGAAACAGAGAGAGAGAGAGAACACGCAAGGAAGTAGAGTTTAGGGATGGCAATGGGGTGGGTAGAACCCGTTACCCGGAGGTACCCGCCCCATTTGGAGTGAGTATAGGTATAAGTGAGGCGGGTAGAGGGTACGGGTTTAGTGTACCCTCCTCATATCCACCATGGGTATATGGGGCGGGTACGGGGTATAATGTTGTATCCGCCCACCCCGCTCCATACCCACCCCGGCCCACCTTATATCCGCTCCATCTTGTATCTAATTAACTTTCAAATTAAAAAAATACATACTTAAATTCAATTACCTAAATTATTTATCAAATTTATAAAAAAATATAATTGATTTTTTTAAAAAAAGTATTAAATAGTTAATACGGGTTGATATGGATAATCGTTTTGTACCCATATTAGAGCGGGTGCATGGGGGTAATGGATACCCCCGGGTAATGGGACAGGTATGCGTATGAGTTTGTACCCATCGGGGAGGGTATGGATATCCACTACCCACTGCGGGTAATGAGGCGGGTATGGGTATGGATTTAGGTGGCGGATACGGGTACGGGTATGGAGAGATGGAACGACAAAGGAGCAAGATGTAGAGATCGAGAGACAAGAGGAGAGAGAAAGAAAACAAGGTAAATGACGTTTGGGGTTAGGGCTGGCATTGACAACTAGGTGTAGAGGTGGGACCTAGGGAGCGATAAAGGAGCAAGATGCAGGGATCGAGAGACCAGAGGAGAGAGAAAGAAAATAAGGTAAACGATATTTCGGGTGTTGGGGTCTAGACACCTAAACCCGATTCCAATTAATCACTCAAGCCAATATTAATGATAGATATAAATCACAGGCACACCAATATCACCAAATATCAACAACAAAATAAATGTGCGGAGATTAAATCAACACCAGATATAACGTGGAAAACCCTC
Source organism: Simmondsia chinensis (assembly GCA_018398585.1). Taxonomy (NCBI): domain Eukaryota; kingdom Viridiplantae; phylum Streptophyta; class Magnoliopsida; order Caryophyllales; family Simmondsiaceae; genus Simmondsia; species Simmondsia chinensis. Next base: position 23,177,103 of record JAGTTD010000019.1, read on the forward strand.
CAGAGTAGAGGAAAAAACCACGAGGCAAACCGACAATAAAATCCACTATAGAAAATAGCAATTACAACATTTATGATTTCAAGATGTTTTCCCTAACTTAAAACCTATAAGCAAATTGAGCGATACAAGGATTACCTCCTAGGCCCAAGAACAATTGATTCTCTCGATCAATTAACTCCAATCAATGCCTAGAAAACCCGCTCCAAATTGCTCCAAGATCAATCCCTGATCTTCAACCGAACGATTGCCGCCGCACCGCTCAAATTCTCTCTCATTAATGTGTCGCAGCCGCACACACTCTCTTTGCGTTGTATATTTTATTTTTATTTTTTTTATGTGGGCACCACCTTTTTCATTCTCATATATATATATAAAATTAAGCCCTAAGACTTATTTAAAGCATGGGCTTATTAGCCCATTTAATTCTCTTTTATTTTTTAACCCAAAATAAATTATAACCTGTGGGTTAGACCATAGTATATATTATGTACCCTACAAATCTCCCCCTCCAGTCCACCACGAGGAGGAGAGAACTCTACATCAGGCTACTTGGAGTCAATACCAGCCAACTTAATGCACAAGTCGACCTTTCCACTAGGTACCACCTTAGTCAACATATCAGCCATGTTCTTGTCAGTGTGAATCTTCTTCAGCATCATCAATTTTTCTTCAATCACAGAACGTAACCAATGATATCTCACATCAATGTGCTTTGTGCTACATGGAATTCTTACTCAGATCCATCGCAATCTTGACAGTTGGAAGTCTACTTCGGGGGCGAAGTGAACAAATATCCCGAAGTAGATTTCCTACTATCAAGACATCCTGCCATATCGGAATCAGTATACCCTTTAAGAATCAGTCCCGAGCCTTCAAAACTCAAACACTTTTTTGAAGTACCCCGCAAATATCTGAAGATCCACTTCACTGCTTCCCAGTGAACTTTTCTTGGATTAGAGAGAAACCTGCTCACAATACCCCCAGCATGAGCAATCTGGCTTAGTGCAAACCATCGCATACATCAAAGACCCAAGAACAGAGGAGTAAGGAATATAAGACATCTCTTCTTTCTCTTTCTTGGTAACAGGACAAGACTGTTTACTCAATTTAAAATGTGGCAAGAGGCGTGCTAACTGGTTTAGCACTCTTCATGTTGAACCTTTCAAGCACCCGTTCAACATATTTTTCTTGTGACAACCACAACTTTCCAGTCTCTCTATCACTAGTAATTTCCATACCCAAAATTTGCTTCGCTGGACCCAAGTCTTTCATTTCAAAAGACTTTGACAACTCCTCTTTAAGCCTTCGAATCATATCTGCATCTTGACTAACAATTAGCATATCATCAACATAAAGAAGTCAAATAATGAAATTACCTCCAGCGAATTTTTTGATATACACACAATGATATGTAGCTGTTCTCTTGTACCCTTGAACCACCATGAAGGAGTCAAACTTCTTGTACCACTGTCTAGGAGCCTGTTTCAAACCATACAAGCTCTTTTTTAATCTGCAAACTAAGTGCTCTTTACCCTCAACTTCATATCCTTCAGGCTGCTTCATGTAGATCTCCTCTTGCAAGTCACCATGGAGAAATGCAGTCTTCACATCTAACTATTCAAGCTCAAGATTCATACTCGCTGCCATACCTAATACCACTGGAATGGAACTCATCTTCACAACTGGAGCGAAGATCTCATCAAAATCAATCCCTTTCTTCTGATTGAATCCTTTCACCACCAATCGAGCTTTATATTTCACAACTTCATCACCATTCTTTTTCATCTTGAACACCCACTTATTCTGAAGTGCTTTTCTACCTTTAGGAAGATCAACCAGCTCATAGGTTCCATTCTTCTCTAAAGAATTCATCTCCTCATCCATGACTTTGACCAAGTTATCCTTGTCTTCATGAGTCTGCACTTCTTGATAGCTCTCTGGTTCCCCCTCATCAGTAAGACAAATATAATAAGAACTCGAATACCTCATAGACGATCGACGCTCTCTATCAGATCTTCTCAACTGAGGCTCAGCAGTCACTGGTTCGGGGGGCTGGCTCCCCCTGCTCAACACCATCTGTACCTAGAGCATCATCAACTGGAACTGGATTAGTGTCATTCTCGAGTTCTGTCCCATCATAAACCTACTCTTCATCTATGGCACCTGATGAAGATGAAATCGGTGTAGTATCAGCAACACCACCGGGGGCACATGTAGTCTTTTCTGACTTGTCAAAATTAGTCATATTCTCATGTTCATAAAATACGGCATCTCTACTTCTCACGGTCCTTTTCTTCACGGGGTCCCATAATCTGTAACCGAACTCCTCATCACCATATCCTACAAATATACACGGAGTGGCTTTACTGTCAAGCTTGGATCTCTGTTCCTTTGGCACATGCATGAAGGCTTTGCATCCAAACAGCTTCAAATGAGAATAAGAAACATCTTTCCCAGTCCACACTTTCTCCAGAATGTCAAAATTCAAAGGAACTGAGGACCTCTGTTGATGATGTACACAGAAGTATCCACAGCTTCACCCCAAAATGCCTTAGGCAGCTTCCACATTCTGAGTAAACACCTGGTTTTCTCCACAATGGTTCTATTCATCCTTTCTGCGACACCATTGTGCTGAGGAGTACCTGGTTCTGTTCTTTCATGGCGAATCCCATACTTCTTACATTACCTTCTGAAATCTCGGTTGACGTACTTTCTCCCATTGTCAGTTCGGAAACACTTCACCAACATCCCTGTCTATCTCTCCACCATGGCGTGAAACTGCTGAAAGACTTCAAATACCTGGCTTTTGGATCTCAACAAAAATATTCAAGCTTTTCTTGAAGCATCATCAATAAAAGTAACAAAATATCGATTTTCTCCTCGAGACTCCACCTCTATAGGACCACACACATCAGAATGTATTAATTCAAGCTTGTTTGTTTTCGTTTCAACTTTTTACCAAAACTGGCTCTATGTTGCTTACCTAACAAACAGTCATCACAAGGATTCAGTGACTTGCCTTCAAGTGAAGGGATGAGGGACTTTTTAACCAATATCTGCAGTCCTTTCTCACTAGCATGAGCTAGTCATTTGTGCCATAAATTCGGTGAAGTATCATCCTCGACTGCGTTCAATTCACCATCACACACTATCACAAGTGTCTTGTATAATGAATAACAAAGCTGTCCTCTGCTATCAGTGACCCCTTGGTAAGCTTCCATTTTCCATCACCCAGATGATGTGTATAGTCTTCTTTGTCCAGAACATTCATAGAAATCAGATTAAGGCGTAATTCAGCAATATGTCGCACATTTTTCAGAGTAACGGTGCAACCAGTACTAGTTTGTACACATATATCTCCAATCCTAATGATCTTAGCGACACTACCGTTGCCCATTTTCACAGTACCAAAGTCACCTACTTTGTACGTAGAAAAATATTCTCTTTTGGGTACGCAATGATAAGAAGCACCAGAATCCACAATCCACTCAACATCAGGGTCACTTATAAGATTGCACTCACCCTGAGCATAAAGCAATGTTTCCTGGTGGTCACTATCATCGTCTGTCACTGAAGCTATAGTCTTTTTATTATATGCCTTATTCTGACTCTTTTCACCTTTCTGTTCTTTCTTCAAAAGAAAACAATTTCTTTTCAGGTGTCCAATTTTATGACAATGCTAGCACTTTGGTCTATCTCCTTTGGACTTAGATCTGCCTTTTGACTTAACACGCCCCTTAGGCCCTCTACTCTTACTTCTGCCTCTGTTCTCGGCAACAAGAGCTTGTGCAGAATCAGCTCCCATCTCTTTTCTTCTCATCTCCTAATTGAACAAGCAATCTTTTACGGTACTCAAAGCCAACTTTCTATCGGGATCTGAGTTACTAACAGTTACTACAAAGGTCTCCCAACTGTCAGGTAGAGGACTTAAAAGGAACAAAGCCTACAACTCATCATCAAGAGTAATTTTCATAACAGTCAACTAGTTATTAACATCCTAAAATTCATTCAAGTGTTCGGCCACTGATTGTCCCTCTTTCAATTTCAAGTTGACTAACTTCTTAATCAGAAAAGCTTTATTTCGTGGGGTCTTTCTCTGATACCGACTCTCTAAACTTTTCCATAATGACTCGGCATTAGTCTCTTGTGATATATGGTGAAAAACACTGAAATCTACCCACTGTCTAATTGTCCCAACAGTTTTTCTATTCAGTTTCTCCCATTCTTTATCTGACATTTTTCCAGCCTACCACTATCACCCTCAATTGGGTCATGTAAATCTTTACAATAAAGTAGGTCCTCCATTATTGGCTTCCAAATTGAATAATTTTCTCCGGTCAATTTTATCATACCACTAGTACCATCCATTATTATTTACCCTAATAATGAACCTTGCTCTGATACCACTTTGTTGGGGTCTAGATACCTAAACCGGATTCCAATTAACCACTCAAGATAATATTAATGACAGATATAAATCACAGGCACACCAATATCACCAAATATCAACAACGAAATAAATATGAGGAAAATCAATACCAGATATATAGTGGAAAACCCTCCAGAGTAGAGGGAAAAACCACGAGGCAAACCGACAGCAAAATCCACTATAGAAAATATCAATTACAACGTTTATGATTTCAAGATGTTTGCCCTAACTTGAAACCTACAAGCAAATTGAGTGATACTAGGATTACCTCCCTAGGCACAAGAGCAATTGATTCTCCCGATCAATTAACTCAATCAATGCCTAGAAAACCCCCGCTCCAAATTGCTCCAAGATCAATCCCCGATCTTCAACCAAACGATTGTCGCCGCACCGCTCAAATTCTCTCCGATTAATGTGCTGCAGCCGCACACACTCTCTCTGCATTGTATTTTTTTTAATTTATGTGTGCAGCACCTTTTCATTCTCATATATATATATATATATATATATAACTAAGCCCTAAGACTTATTTAAAGCATGGGCTTATTAGCCCACTTAATTCTCTTTTATTTTTTAACCCAAAATAAATTATATCATGTGGGCTGGACCATAGTACATATTACATACCCTACATCGGGTTAGGGCTGGCATCGACAATAGGGTGTATAGGTGGGGGTTGTACTGATGTGGGGAGTGAATGCACATGTGGGAGGGTGGACGAGGAGGACGGTTCAGAGATGGGGTAGGGTCGAGTGTGGAATTGAGGTCAGGAGACAGGGCTATTCAACACGTCGAGTTGAAGTCTATTAGGGAACTCACGACAGAGGAGAGTAAGGCCGTTCGAGGTGTTTTGATATAATATAAAACCTTTTACTTTACCTGTCATCATTGTACTAGAGATGCCTTTTTAAAGAGGTATAAGCCCCAAAACTCTAAAGACACTGTCTACCAGCAGGGTTCCTAAAACATCCACACTAGTAATGGAGGAAAGAGCCGATGTGCCACCAATATACCAGAGATGAATTTAGATTTAACAAATATTTTATCCTTATTAGTGGACTAAAAAATTTAAACAAAAATTTTTTAGAGTAAAATATCAATTTAACAGCCTTAAGATAATGACATGTGATTGATCCAAAATTATACTATAAGGATTTTACATAGTGTGGTTTAGAATAGAGAAGCACAACTAAACTAGGCCTAGCGCCCTTAGGCTTATATGTTTGTCTTTTTTTTTTTACTTGCTTTGTTGTGGGATATTGTGCGATGGATTGTTGCTCTGCAGTACTATGTACTTGCAACCTATTGCTTGGTTGCTCTATTTCTTATTGCATTGCTGCTTTATACTCTCTTTGCGCCGTTGTTTTTGTTTTTATGTTTTCAAGTTGGGGGTACTCTAACATCTCTTTATGGTAGCACTTTGAAGGGGTAATGTTGCACACATCTTATCCCTCACCCCCCCCCCCCCCCCCCCCCCCCCCCGACCCTGCATTAGGGGGAGCCCTTGAGGTATTGGATTTGTTGTTGTTGTAGACTTGTTGATTTTTTTTTAGTATCTGTAGAGAAAAGAACACCCAGAACTTCTGTCTCCTCATATCCATATCTCTAAGACACTCTAGCTTGTCTCCTCTGTCTACCACTAGCAATAGTATACTGCTCCACCTGCTGACTTGTGTCATCCTCTTCATTTTCTTTAGTAACTTGTACTGGAGGTGCCTGTATACACTCAGTGGGTACAACCTACTGCAGAACTGTTTTATCTAACTGTATTTGATTAAGACCTAGCTTCTGCACCTGACTCGTATCATAAATAGCGGAGGGCGTGTGTTGCGGATGTAGTAGTGAAGACTCATCAAAAGTAACTTCCCTACTAGTCAAAAATTTATGAGACTTTGAATCCCATAAACAAAATCCCTTCACACCTAATGTCTAACCAAGAAAAATGCACTTCTTGGCTTTAGACTCTAACTTTCCTTCATTCACATAAACATAAGCAGGACAACTGAAAATTCTTAAATGAGAGTAATCAGCAGGGGATCCAGACCATACCTCTTTTGGAGTCTTCAACTGTAGCAATGAATGAGGTGATTGGCTCACTAAGTAACACGCCATGTTACCTGCCTCTGCCCAAAATTCTCTCCCCAAACCTTCATTTGACAACATGCAACAAGCCTTTTCAAGTAACGTCCTGTTAAATTTTTCTGCCACTCCATTCTATTGAGGTCAACCTTTACAAGTCCTGTGTCTAACGATGCCTTGATTTTCACAAAATTTGGTGAAATCACTCTCGAAATATTCAAGGCCATTGTCGGTCCTCAACCTCTTGATTTGCTTCACTGTGTGTTTCTTAAGTAACACCTTCCACTTCTTGAAGGTATCATAAATTTCATATTTCTGTTTCAAGAAATAAACCCAGACTTTTCTTGAAAAATCATTAGTAAACGTTATAAGATACCTGGAACCTCCTTTGGAAGCAACTATGGATGGTCCCCACAAGTCTGAATGTATATAGTCTAACGTTCCCTTAGTCTGATGCACTGTCTGCTTGAAGCTGACTCTCTTTTGCTTCCCATAAATGCAATACTCACAGAACTCCATCAGTCCAGTTGACTGACCACACAATAAACCCCTCTTGCTCAGCTTTGTCAGTCCATTATCACCCATATGACCCAATCTCATGTGCCATAACCTGCTAATATCTGAATCTAACATAGACGATGTAGAAACAGCCACTGACCCTGTCACTGTAGAACCCGGAAGTTCATACAAGGTTCCTATCCTTTTACCTTTCATCACAATCAAGGCACCCTTGCTAACCTTTATTACCCCACCTTCAGCTGTGTACATGTACCCATGTGACTCAAGCGTACCTAAAGAGATAAGGTTCTTTTTCAAATATGGGACGTGACGCACGTCACTCAAAGTCCTAACTATACCATCAAACATCTTAACTCGAATTGTTCCTATACCAGAAACTCTACAAGCTGCATCACTGCCCATCAAAACTACTCCACCTTAAATCGAATTATATGTGGTGAACCAGTCTCTATTAGGACAAACATGATAAGAACAACCTAAATCCATGATCCATTTATCTTTGGATCTGGACTGGGATTCGGTAACTAAGAGAACATCAGCATCACTTTCATCTTCAACTACACTAGCCTCAGGGGCCTTATCGTTTCTATTGTGGTCTTTCATGTTATCTTCTTTCTGCTTATCCTTAAACTTATAATAGTACTTCTTTATGTGCTCTTTCTTTTGACAATAATTTCCTGACAAGTTTTTGTGTCTAGACTTAGACCTAGGCTTGTTTCCACTACCAGACCCTCTAGTCTTAGTTCTACCTCTCACAACCAAACCGCTACCTGAGTTATTTACAGAATCTGATAATTCTTTATCTACTCATTCTTTACTCAGTAGGTTTCTTTTAACCTCGTCAATAGCGATGGTTTTTTAACCACCATAAATCATGCTTTCAACGAAGCCTTTATACGAGGTGGAGAGTGAACATAATAAAAGCATGGCCTGATCTTCATTTTTAGGGGTATCATCCAATTCTTTTAACTCTTGAATAATAAAGTTAAATTCATTAATATGGTTCTTAAGAGATGTATCTTCTGACATATGGAACGTGGATAACCGGCGCTTAACTGCAGTTTATTGGAGATTGACTTGAAGCAGAACATCTCCTGCAATTTCTCCCACAACTTCTTAGCGGTCTTTGCTTCCAAAACTTCTATCAGAACATCATCTGTAAGACACATCTGGATAGCTGTGAGTGTCTTCTCATCTAACTCCTCTCACTGTGCATCTGTCAAATTCTCTGGTTTCTTCTCTTTTCCTTCTAAGGCTTTCTTCAAGCTATTCTGAGTCAAGAAGCCCTTAACGCGGACCTGCCACAGACTGAAGCTTTCTTAACCTCCGAACTTCTCAACTTCAGATTTAACTGCAGACGTCATAGTTCCAAATCGAAATAACAGGGCTCTGATACCAATTTGTAGATAAAAGAACACCCAGAATTGGATCCGATTCAAATACTATAACAAATACGATAAGCAAATTAAGAACGAAAAAGAGCAAAAGAACGAACACAACAATTTACGTGGAAACCCCTCTTCAATCGAGAGGGGAAAAAACTACAGGCGGAGATGGAGACTTTTATTGAACGAGAAAATAGTAGAAGAATTACAAATCACTTCTCTCTCTCTCTCTCTCTCAATGTACGCCGGTGCTCACTTTACTTTTGGATACCATATATGTAACCCTTGCTATGTATTTATACTCGCATGAAATTGGAGTCCCGATCGATCGGGGCTCTTCTTGGAAGCGTCCCGCTTCTGCGTACCTCCTGATCAATCGGCTATTCCTCCCGATTGATATACCAAGGAATTTGAAACATATCCTAACAATATCCTCGCTCTTCCAACTTCCCTCTCACATGATCCCCATCCCCTCATTGTCACAACATTGCCTTTACCCTGCCAACACCAGCCCCATCACCGAGCTCCTTCCTTTCCAACACTAGCCGCTACAGCTGGCATCTCTAAACCCTACCTCCATGCTCGTGGCCCCACCCCTCATACCGAATGCCATCAAACCCTTCCCTACAACTTAGATGTTGCGACATAGGCCCTCTATCGACGACCAAGGTGAAAGAGAAAGGAAGAGAGAGAAATGAGAGGAAGTAGTGGTGGTAGATCCATGAAATCAAAGGCCAAAGATGGGCCTTAAAACACTATCAACAGGTGCAGTGAGGCCGAGGAGTGTAGTGGTAGTGGAGACTAGTGGCAATATTGCTGGAAAGGTGGAAAAATCTGGTAAAACATTAGATCTTACAGCAACTTCCAAATTTAAAATAGTGGTGGAACAAGACGATATCTTACAAGATGGTAGCGCCAAAACGATAACCCACCTTATGGTGACATCCAGGACGGGATCATGACACGAAGGCGGTGGTATGCGAACCCACACATTGCCACATGGAACCGATGATCACGAATACCAATGGAGGCATTGTTAAGCACCACACCCCTAGTAAGGGGGGTTAGGGTTGCCAACTGTGGGAGGAGGGGGTGTTGGATACTGGGGTGAGCTATGTTGGTGGATAGAGTGTTACGGATCAAGCTCCAATCCCAATCTCAACACAAGAACAATCACCAAGAGATCCTAACAACTCAAACAAATATCATTTAAGGGAAAATTTGCATTGTATATAACTATGATTTACAAGTATTAGTTATAAAAGATAGTAAAGAAAGCGGAGAAAGACATAGAAGAAGGAGGGAAAGAGACAGAGATAAATTGGGGGAGAAGGATAGTTCACATCATCAACATTCTAAACATAATCCTTAATTACAATAACTAGGCTTATTTATAGGAGAAGCTAACAAAAATATCTAAGTGGTGACGTGGCAGCGATCACTTGGCGAGCTGATGAATTGGAGGTATGCTGGCTAGGCGAGCCAGGGACTAGGGGTAGCAAGTCGCCAAGAGGTATTAGTGAGATATAAGAACGCAGCACGGCTAAGTCATGATGTGAAGCTTGGGAATATCTGTCTTAATGTCCCTAATAATCACATAGTGATGACTCACGACGATGGCGGGTGGTGTAAGTGACTATGGCAAAGTGTATAGGGTGTAGGATGAGATGTGTGTGGTAAATTGTTTTTTGATTCGTGATTTTGAGTATTTTTATTTTCTATTATTTTAATAATAACAAATACTAGTTTTTAATTTTATGATTATACAAATTACAAAATTCTAATAAGAATATTTTGATTTTTTATCAATTTTAGTCAAATAATCACCTCCGGTTGTCTAAAAAATTGTTTCACCAATTCTTAGACTACTATAAAAAACATAACAAATACAAAACTTTTTTGACTGAAAATATTTTGAATAGAAAATTCTCTTCATTCCTTTGTTCATGCATATTTATTACATTCCACGAAAGGCATGTCACGTGAATAACAATCTCAAATAATAAAATTTAATTTACCCTGAATATTACAAGGATATTGATGCTGCTAATTCATGTGCTTTACTTGATGTGTCAATTTAGTCATTAGACTTTTAGTTATTTCAATTTAACCTCACACAATTAAATTATTTCGATTATGTCCAATATTAAAATTAATGCTAATTTCTTACTAAAATCGCAATGTTGATTAACATTTATAAGTACGTTAAGGGGATATTTGGCAAGGGTTCAACTTTACACAGGATGAATGTTTTGTTACATTTTTAGTCGAAAAGTAATATTAATTTTTATACTGGGCTTAATTAGAACAAATTTCTTTATATAAGAACTAAATTGATAAAAATAAAAGTATGAGAATTAAGTTAATACAAAAAATAAACTACAGCATTTAAGGGCATAAATAACTCTGTATTTTTTTTGTTTTTTTTTGTGAAGAGAGTTATTTACACCATTGCCCTCTTATGGTGCTAATTTTGTTCAAATTGGTCACTCATCTTTTTAAGTTTTGTTTATGTTAGTCGCTCATCTTTTCTTTTGTTCAAATCAGTTCCTCATATTTTATTTTAGGATAAAATTGGTCTTTCAACTTTTTAATTTTTATTTAATCTTGATCATCATCTGAAAACTAATTTTTCATAAAATAAAACATGAGAAAATTTTAAATAAAAGAAAACATAAAAGACTAATTAACCAAAGGCTGCATACGTCTCTATCCTAGGCACTGGGTTTGTTGCTAAATAAAAGGCTCATTAAATAAAGTTATACAGATGGTAGACTTATTTAAATAAAGCTATAAAAATAAAGAGTTCAATTTAAATGAAAACGAAAAAACGCCAACAATTAATTTGAATAAACTTAAAAGAGGCTGGAATCAACTAGGGTGGACAAAAATCGTCCAGACCGGTTTACTGGACAGGACCAATCATTTCGGTGACGGACTAGACCAACCATATATCGGTCCAGTCTTTGGTCCCTGTATATGAGCTTAATCCATCTTTGGTTCGATTCAATCCAAAAGTGGAAAACCCGAACATCGGACTGAAGACTGATCAACATTAATTTTGTATTAATTATTTTGTGTACATCGTTTTAATTTATAATTAATATGCACTATATATATTCAAAAATAATATTTATTTATAATTAATATATATAATATATACATTCAAAAATAATTTTTATTTATAATTAATATATATATATTATGATTATTATTATTATATAAATATCTTGTACAATTATTCCTTTTTTTTTAACACATTGTATAATTATTCTTAAATAATACATATTACGCAAATTATACCATTAATATTATTTTTTAATTTTTAACTTTTGTATGAAAATATTTTTCTTCTTATACGTTACTAGATGAAAAATTGGTTCAAATCGATTCGGTCCAGCCTGGACTAGTTTCTAACCTCTCATGGACCCGATCGACCCAGTTTTAATTGGCCTGATCCTCAGTCTCATGATTTGATGTAGTTCGATCTTTTGTCCAATCTTGGACCAATGTGCATGCGTCTCTACCCTAGGCACTGGATTTGTTGCTGAATAAAAGGCTAATTAAATAAAGTTATACATATGATAGACTAATTTAAATAAAGCTATGAAAATAAAGAGTTCAATTCAAATGAAAAAGAAAAAAACGCCAATAATTAATATGAATAAACTTAAAAAAGGCTGGAATCAACTAGGGGTGAACAAAAATGGTCCAGACCGATTTACTGGACTGGACCGGCCATTTCGGTCAAGGACCAGACCGACCACATATCGGTCCGATCTTTGATCCGAGTATATGGGCTTACTCAATCTTCAGTTTGATTCGGTCCAAAATTGAAAAACCCGAACATCGAACTAAAGACTGATCAACATTAATTTTGTATTAATTATTTTGGATACATAATTTTGATTTATAATTAATATATACTATTTTTATCCAAAAACAATTTTTATTTATAATTTATATATTATAAAAATATCTTGTATAATTATTCTTAAATCATACATATTATGCAAATTATACCATTAATATTATTTTTTAATTTTTAACTTTTGTATGAAAATATTTTTCTTCATATAATTATCCTTACTAGACGAAAAATCAGTCCAAATCGGTCCGGTCCAGTCCGGACAGGTTTCTAACCCGTCATGGACCAGAACGATCCAATTTCAATGGGTCCGATCCTCAATCTCATGATTTCATGTAGTGCGATCTTCGGTCCGATGTGCACCCTAAGAATACAACAACAACAGGCCCAGTACTTCAAGGGCTCCCGCATAAACATGGTCCGAGAGGGGTGGATATACGCAGCCTTACTTCTTCATGGTGTAACCCTGCTGAGAGGCTGTTTTCAAGGACCCCCCAGCCTTATAGGGTTGGCAACATGAGGACTTCTATGGAGGTCATCCATTCTGGTACTACTCTTGACTAAATATGCTTTACTTTGGAGTTCTAATGGGATCCGGTACCTTAGTGCCTAGTAAATGAACCCTATCCTGAGAATCAACTGTGTAAATAAATATTTTAAAAAAAACACGAAAGAAGATGACTTTTTTGACAAAATAACCTACTTTAAAAAAATAAATAAAAAAATGATCCACTTATAAAAATATTTAGAAAAATAACCTAAGAGGCGCCAATGGCGCCTCCCCACTTTTTTTTTTTTTAATTTTTAATTTTTATTTTTTTATTAATCATTTAACTGGATAGGTAAGATTCGCATCTCTTATCCATGCAAGATTCCCACCCGTGAACCCTACAGCCCCCGTGACATCCTTTTCTAACATCCTCCACCTCTATAAATACCACCATTTCACCCCTATTTCATAATTATCTTACTTTTTAAAATATTTATTCCTGAATTTGTTATATTCTCATCAAAACTCTTTTTTTTCTCTTGTATTTTCACTCACACGTGAATTAGTATTATAATTTTTTCCGGTTTAGTTATTTTCTATGCTCTATCATGTTGTTATATATCACATACTTATATTTGACTTAACAACTATCGGGTTGGGGTCCACGGAAACAGTCTCTCGTTAGGGTCTCACCTTGACGGGATAAGGCTGTGTACATCCTACCCCTCCCAGACTGCGCAAGCAGGAGCTTTTGAGGCACTGAAAATGTTGTTGTTGTCGCTATTGTTGTTATACTTAATTATAAATATTTAAAATATTTTTAAATATGTTATAAATATTTTCAAGTGAAATCCAAATTTTTAAATATTTATAAGTATTTTATATATTTAAAATAATATTGTTTGAAAAATTATTGTTATATTATTATGCGATAAATTTTTTACGTTAATGTTTTATGCAATTAGTATAATATGTTATAATTATTTTAAAGTGAAATTCAATACAACAACAATAACAACAACAGTCCTAGTGCCACAAGGGCCTCCCGCTTGCGCATGGTTTGGGAGAGGCAGGATGTACACAGCCTTACCCTATCATGTTGAGACCCTAACAAGAGACTGTTTTCGAGGATCCTAACCTAATACTTGATAGTTAAAGTGAAATTCAATATTAGTCAAAATTATTTTACATTAATTTAATATTATTTACATGATATAAAATATTAATATAAAAAACTAAAAATTAAAAATTAAAAATTAAAAATTAAAAAAAAAATAAGTGGGAAAGGTGCCTCCAATAAACTGAAACGGCGCTTGGCACCTTTTTACTTTTCTGACAAATTGGGTTATTTTTTTTAAATATTTTTAAAAGTTGATCATTTTTCTAAATTTTTTTTAAGTAGGTTATTTAAAAAACAAAAAAAAAAGTCAAAGAAGACTAGAAAAAAATGATTCCACGGTCACCAAAATCAAACCAAAACCTCTTCTTTTCCCACATGTTCTGTTCTTCCCCCTTTCACTCCGGCGAATCCGAATTTATACTCAATTTCACTCAAATTTTCCCAAATTCGTCGCTTTGACTACGCAATTTCACTCTGTTCGATCTCTCTGATCCTCATTCTATCTCTTGCCCACGGAATTTCTTCATTTTTCTCTTGATTGTTGCAGTCGGATCAAACCCTAGGTCAAAAATTGAACGATGATGAGAGCGCGCATGTTTCAATTGTTGTTGTTATTGGTGTGTGTTGTTATGGAATTGAATATGGTGATGGGGAATTTGGAGGGGGATGCTTTGTCGGGGCTCCGTCGGAGCTTGTCGGATCCGGATAATGTGCTCGCGAGTTGGGATTCGAATCTGGTTAATCCATGTACTTGGTTCCATATCACTTGTAATCAGGAGAATCATGTCACTCGAGTGTATCGCTCTGTCTCTCTGTCTCTTTGTTTGATTAGTTTGCCAGTTATTTGGGTTATTGGTTCCTTATGTCCTAGATTTGTTCAAATTGATCACTCTGACAGTTAAAAATATATGTCGTCAACTTAGTTGTTAGTTGATTAAAAAAAAAAAACAAAAAACCTTAGCTGTTAAGAAAGAGGAGACCGATGCTAGTTCACAGTGCCACTAGTCTTGCGTGTTTGTTATTATTGCTGCTTCATTTGACTTGAGTAGTGCCTATTTGCTTGTTTGCCTGTTTGTATTAGCCATGTCCGTTTTTATTTGACTTGAGTAGAGTTCTTTTCAGGGTTGGGGGCTCTGTCTTCATCATTTGATTGGTTTGCTTTATTTTTGAGGTCCTTATTTTCTATTTGTATTGAATTATGGTAGTTTTTTTGTTGGATGAGACTAATTTGAATTTGCGCTTATTTCCTCTGTGAATCTTGTAGGATGTTATTATCAGGGCAGAAAATATTATTGCTCGAGAAACGATGTGATTGAGAATGAGTAGTACCCATAAAATTCAAAAAAATTGCCATGTCATTAACAGTTTTGCCCAATCAATAAAATTGTCCGTCCTCTATTTGAACGGTTGCAGATGGATCTATGTACTAGCGCTTCATAATGTTAGCCAAAATTTCTTGCTGGGTCTCGCTCTGTTGGTATGCACTAGGATAGTGTATTTAGATGGGTACTTTGGAGTAGGAGAGCTGAACTCAAGCTCTAGAGAAAGGAGTAGGACAAGAGTTGCGGAGAAATTTTGAAAGAGCTTTGAGAGAATTTGTGACCTTCCCTTGTATTGGCCCTGTATTTATAGGGAAACAAAGAGAAATGAGGTGTTCATGAGGACACTTGTTGGGATTTTCTAGCTCACATGTGTGGGTGAATTGGCGAAGAGCACTCAGCTCTCGGTATGGGTGCCTTACACGCCTTGGATGAGGCATGGCAGGGGAGTACCCTACTCACTCCTACTGGTGGTCAGGGACCGACAACTGGCCTGGGTAAAGGCAGCAAGAAGAGAGAAAGTGGGCATGGCGTTTTGGGGGTCACGATTAGCTTGAGTAAAGGCAGCGAGGAGACAGAAAGTGGGCATGATGGTGTTCGGAGGTCAATGATCAGCCTGAGTAAAGGCAGTGAGGAGAGAGAAAGTGAGCATGATGGTGTTTGGGGGTCGATGAGGTTGATGGGCGAGTCACTCCTGCTGGTGTTCACGTTCATGGTCAGCCTAGGTAAAGGCAGCAAGGAGAGAGAAAGCAGGCGAGGAGCATGATTGGCAACCCAAATGAGGCCTAGTCCATTTTTACCCGACTTTTCACAGTTATGATCTACCTATATTATTATCAACAGATAGGGTTCTTGGGGCAATTTTGGTATATAGGTGAAACTCAGTGATCCTTTTTTTTTTTTTTTTTTTTTTGTTGGGGGGGGCGGGGGGTCAAAAAACTCAGTGATCAATCACCGGAATATTAGGATATCATGTATGAAAGGTCAAGCTACTAAAGAATTAGTGTCTAGTGGCAATTTAAAGGCCTTGCAATTTTAGGGAATAGTTCACTGACCGTCTAATTGTTTGCTTTTATTGATTGAATTTACGGAAAAAAGAGGACATGGATTCCTGGTAGTTTATGTGATACATTTTGAGCTACTCATTATGGTACGACATCATATTGTGTCATGTGATGACCATGACATTCTGATTCCACTGCGCTGCAATTGCGTATGTATTTCATGTCCTATATTCAAGCACAAACTTCATGGGAAAGCGTCCCTTGATTATGTTCTAGATATGTATAAGATTTTGTAGAGTGCCTGCTTCTTCTTTTAGTTTGCTGGTGAATGTACATGTGTGCTCATGAACTTTCTTCTTGTTTTTTCATGGAATTTAAAAGGCATAACTCCAGTATAGCAATATTCATATATATTTCAAGTGTTGATGATCTGTTGAATCTTTTAAATTCTGTTGAGAATTTTTGATTTTACTTCTGTGTACTTCATGATTGATTTTCTGATAGTTTGCTGACCAATTTGTTCAACACGTTCCATGATGTGATTTCCTTTCGCAGGGATCTTGGCAATTTGAATCTGTCTGGACATCTAGTGCCTGATCTTGGGAAACTTGAACATCTCCAGTATCTGTAAGTCCGCGTGTCGATTTGTCTTTCCCTTTTTTTGGGTTCTGCAAAAATTTTTCCATGACAGTGTTTTGCTGATTACCATGACATGGGGTGTGAAAATTCGAGGCTAGTCAAGATCATAGTTAAATGCACTACGGGTATTAAACAAAATTTAGTATTCATTTGTATTATTCAATTTCATACATGAAATTTTGGTCAAAAGTTCGTTAGCTTCTAAAACAATTATATACGAATTCATTAATGTCCAGAAAAACTCCGTCTACGATACTAACAGAGTGGAGTGAGTTATAATTTTGCTAGTTTCACCTTCCTTTGATGACATTATCTAGTGGAAGCAGGGAACATAACTTATGTGAAAAATAGAGTATAAGTCAATAGCTTCGGAGTTAAAGCAACAAATTTAGTAGAGTATAAAATATCGATACTTAATTTAGCTACATGTATAATTATTTCAATCGACTCTATCTTTTAAGTGGGAAAATACAGATAAATGTTATAATACAGTACTGCATAGCTGACATTAAGAAAACACATAATATACTATATTATTAGGGATGATATGTAAATTTCCCTTTTTAGGTAGGAAGATACGGATACATATTTAATATGCATATTTTACTAACAGAGGTCCACGTCAACTGATTTGCCTTTGTTGATTAGGGAGCTTTACAAGAACAACATTCAAGGAACAATCCCAGCTGAGCTTGGAAATCTGAAGAGCCTAATTAGTTTGGACTTGTATAATAACAACATATCAGGGGTCATTCCTTCTGAATTGGGGAAAATGAAGTCCCTTGTCTTTTTGTAAGTTTGACCTATCTTTTGATAGAGGTATTTATCCTGTTGGTCTTTAATTTTTGTAAATTTGTTCAAATTAGTCCCTCTTTGTTTTTTTTTTTTTTTGGGTTCTAAATAGCCCCTAATGTTTTGTAAGTTTGCTCATATTGTTCCCTCTCTTTTTTTTTTCTCGTTTAAAATAGCCGCTTAGATTTTATCTCGTGACAAAATTGGTCCTCCATCTAGGGACTAGCACTAGGTGAAGTTCAAAAGATAAAGGACTAGTTTTATCATGAGATAAAATACGATGGACTATTTTAAACCAAAAAAAAATGAGGGAGTAATTTGAGCAAATTTACTAATATTAGGAACTATTTGAAACAAAGAAACAAACAAGGGACTAATTTGAACAACTTACTAACATTAGGAACCAATGGTGTAAATGCCTATCCTGTGGTATTTTACTGTTCTTTTTAGTGTTTCCGTAGGATTCATATACGCAACACTCTAAAAAAAAAATAGCTAAGGGTTTGTTTGCTATTGTTTTTCATTTGTACTTTTTGGTTTTGAGGAAACTAAAAATGGTTTTGAAAGCAGCTCTTTATGATTTGTTGTTTAGTTTTTACTTAAATTAGGAAAACTAAAAATAAAAGAGTAAAAACCAGTAAAAAATCGTTTTCTAAATATGGCTTCTAGTTTTTGAAAAACAAAAGTTGCAAACAATTAACGATATCAAATATTCCCAAGTTATTGCACTAAATCGCACTCTTGTTTTGAAAAACTTATACTTCTCTAATTTGATAGGCGACTCAACAATAACCAGTTAACTGGGCGCATTCCAAGAGAGCTAACCAAACTTCACAACTTGAAAGTCGTGTAAGTTGTCATTGCCTCGTTATTTTGCCTTCCGATTTTTGATGTCACTCTGTTAACACCCTTGTGCTCTCCCAGAGACGTTTCTACCAATAATCTGTGTGGAACCATTCCTACAACGGGTCCTTTCGAGCACATCCCGCTTGAAAAGTGAGTGGTCATTTTGATGTTTTTGTTCACTTAGCTCACTATTTTTTGTATTTTCTTTTGCTGATATGATCAATGATATGAGATTGCTGAACTCTGATATTGAGATGTGTTTTTAGAAGGGTTCTTTAGATTAGGAGAGTTTGCATTCCAGCTTTAGTGAAACATGAGACTAGAAAGTTCGGGGAATCTCAGGAGGATTTTGAGAGAGTTCGAAGTTCTTAAGGGGTGTTCTCATGGTGGTGTTGGAGACATGGGGTATTTATAGAGCTAATATCACCTGTTTGGCGTGTGTCGTATTGAGGGCTAGTAATTCAGTTCTCGTGTGTAACTAGGTGGATGGGTAATAAAGGTTCTTAGAACTCTTCATGTATTAATAACCCGGTATTCGAGGGACTTTTAACATACTATATGTCATCGTTCGTTCATATTTGGTTGCTTGTGGTTTGCAGCTTCGAGAACAATCCACGTCTAGAAGGACCGGAGTTGCTTGGAATTGCAACTTATGATACAAATTGCCCTTGAAGAAAATGAGTTGGCTACATGGATTTAGATAAGCAACTTGTATAATATATGGTTTATGGTGTGCTTTAACATATAGTTGAGATTCTAGGTATAATTGTAACATGAATTATATAATGAGGGTGTGATTGTGAATGAAGTTAAGCCATGGTTATTTTGGAATAATCATGATGCTTATGTTGATGTAGATGTAATTGTAGGGGAAAGGCTACCTAAGGACCCATTATTGTACTTGTTTGTTTGTACTCATCAAGCTGTTCTCGGATATAGTCTCTCTTTAGGGTAGCACTTTAAAGGGATAAGGCTGTGTGCATCTCATTCCCTCCTCCCCCATACCCTGCATTGGCGAGAACCCCTGTGGCACTGGGTTTGTTGTTGTTGTACTACTCATGTAAGCTCCTGTGGGTGTCTATGGTCAAACTGTTAAAAAACTATTTTTTAAAGTGTTCTACATAAATCTTTTTGTAAAATGTATTTTCAATTGGGGTTTTTCCATTTGAAGAAAACAACTATTTAAAAGTACAAAGATAGCTTTTGCTTCCATTTAAAAACATTTTTCTTTTTTGGCGATATACCTTCAAATCTTAAAAAACGTGCGTATTTCTCTAAGAACCTTTTTTGGAAAAGAAGTGTTTGGCAACAAGCCCTACTCTTTAATATATTGTTTATTGTGAATATTGTCATTTTTATATCATATTTCAAGGGCTTATTTGGTATCGTTTTATACCTGTTATTTTTGATTTTTGAAAAGTTAAAAGTTAGTTTTTGAATACTTATTTATTTTTTATTTTATGTTTTTAGTTTTCTTTAGTTTGAATGAAAATTGAGAATCGAAAATAAAGAACTAAAAACTAGTTTTCTAAACTTGGTTTTTAGTTTTTCAAAGACGACTTCAAACAGAAAATAATATTGACCGTAAGATAAATGCTAAATGAACATGCTTTTGGTTCTAGTATGAGTTGAGCAAATTTCGAGCCCAAAAGGCTTGAATTATTTTGATTTCAAACTTGACAGAATCGACTGTTTTAGTTGAATTAGTCGGTAAAGCTCAAGTTTGGAGGCTCCTCATCCTAAATGATTCTAAATTAGCCAACCTTGAGAAATTGTGAACTTTAACGTGCCTAATCAAGTCAACTTTAATTCTAAATGAGCTTATGTCAAACTTGAATAAGTTTATATGAGGTGAGTTTAGCCTCGAGCTTGTTAAGTTAGGTTTGAGTTTAATTGATCCCTTCGTGTACTCGAGTATCCGACCTGACTCAAATATTGCTTATAAATGATAGTAGGAAAATTATTATTTAGATATCCTGAGGTTTAAGTAATTATCACTTAGGTATCATGACATTTTAATATATACAATAGATTGCCCTGGGGTTTGAATATTTTATCACCTAAGTACTTTATGTCGGTATTTGATGAATCTTTGTAAGAATTTGATATATTTTCTATATGAGCTAATGCTAATATTTTCATCGATATTTTAACGGATTGTGATAAAATATTCATCGAATGTTGGTGTAAACCACCCAAAAATTGCCACAATAATGTTTAATTTTCATATTTTTCAGCAAAAAAGCACCATATTCTAATGAATATATAAATATAATGTTGAAATCGTGTTTAATTTTAGTATTTTTTAATAAAAATCTATCGAATTTTGAGAAGAGGTACCTAATTGAAAAATTTTAAAACTTCAGAGTACCTAAGTGATAAAATGTCTAAAATTCAAGGTATCTTATTGTATATAACCTTATGGTACTTAAGTGATAATTTCCCATGATATTATAATTCAATAAAATACTAATAAGTGGAGCATGCTTTAAAAGTTGTATTAATAGCTCAAATCCAAACAATCGAGTATCAAATCAAGTACTTAGACAATAAACGACAAAATAGGGTTAGATATGAAACTTTAATGACAAAAATGCTTGAACTTTTCGGGTCTCTTTCGTATGAGTTTCTATCTATAATTTTTATTTTTTTGAGAAAATTAAAAATTAGACCTTAAAAGTGATATTTTCTCATTTTTTTATTTACATTTTTTTCAAATTTAAACTAAAGCTAAAACATAACATAAATAACAATAACAACAATGGCAACAACAGCAATCTAGCGCCTCAAAGCAGGTCCCATCGTGGCAAGGTTTGGGGAGGATAAAGTTCACCCTGTTTTATCGCTATAAATATAACGAGGTTATTTCTAAAGAACCCCAACTAAAAAAAAAGAAAGGACAATATTTACAAAATTTTGAGTCACCTCATAGTATAAAAACTGTAAAAAAGAGTTGTTATTTCTAGGATAGTAATTGTCATTATCAAAGTAATAATATAACTTATAAAAAACAACGGCCACAAAATTGCCTTGAAAACTACTATCTTGTTTTGACAATAATAATTTACCCTGACAACAATAACAATAACAACAATCTCAGTGCCACAAGAGTTCCCGCCAGAGCAGAGTCTGAAAGGAGATGTACGCAACCTTTGTTAGGGAAATATATAAAAGCAGGTATCGATTTTAGTCACTGGTCTTAAGATATGTAGCAAATCATTTTTCTTAAGACTTATTTCATGGTTACCAAAATAGTCTAAGGGATATAATAAAACCTAAAACAAAGTAACAGTAAAAGTATAAAGAGGATTGATGATTGAGACTTAAATGAATGAGATGATAATTTTTTTTTTTCCCCAGTGTCTTGCAAATGCCTTGGATAGGGTTTTATATAGAAATTTATGTGCCTCTTTAGAAGAGACACATCTTTTTAAATATGTCTTTGTTAAGGGACACAACTCTTTAAAATATACTAAATTAATTTCCCAAAAAACACAAAAAACCCGGGAAAGATAACGACCATAATTACTGTGTGTGTCGACATACAGATCCAACCTCAAGGTTTTGTAAGTCTGTGTGTTGACACACAATTTCTCAAAAAGTATTTCTGTAAAATATATGTCGACACACTCTTAACATGTGTTGACACACATTATATTTAAGTCAAAATATATCAAATAGATATTTAAATTACTTTATTTTAAAAATATATCAACAGTCTTACTTCTCGAGGACATTCCCTAAAAAGGAACATACCCAGTGCAGTGCCTCAAGGGCTCTCGCCTACACAGGGTCGGGGGGGGGGGGGGGGGGGGGGGGGCGGATGTACGCAGCTTTCCCCCTTTAGGGTGTCAACCTAAAACGAGGCTGTTTTCCAGTGCTTCCAACCTGAGGGTGAGAACTTTTGAGGAGGTCACCCATTTTGGTACTACTCTCGCCCAAGCACGCTTAACTTCAAAATTTTAATGAGATCCGATGACGGCGTGTTAATGCCCTCTTTGGACATTCCCTAAGGAGCATAAAAGCAAACGAAGCAATATATGAAGCACAGTGACAGTCCAACCAAATCCGGGGCTCGCAGATCCAAACTGTCGCTCGACAAAGATATCTTCAGAGCATTGATCCACCAAAATCAATCGATCGATCGATCGATCGAGAGAGAGAGAGAGATGAGATGAGATTTCACACAACAATTTGATTGGAAGCAGCGCAGCAAGGCGAATATGGTAAACCCTAGAAGGAATTGGCACGATTCAGAGACTCCATTTCCGAGCATTAATCAACAATTCTCTCTCTCTTCGATTCGAAACTTGTTGAAGAAGCCTCAATCTATACCGTTTCTTCTCTCTCTCTTCCTTTTACTCGCTTGGATTTCGCTTAGATTTCAACGTTCTTCAAATTTTGAGTCTAATAGCGGTGATCGAGAAAGGTGGAGCAGCAGGGAGGATGATTTGAAGGCGAATTTGGTGAGATTTGGTGCATCGAAGTTGGCTAAGGATCATAGGGGTTGGCTTTTGAATCCTGTCGCTCTTGCTCTTGATGCTGGTGTTCTTGGTAATGCTCTTCACTCACTTGCTTCACTTCTGTTATTACCCAATGCAGATAGGTCAAAACTTTATACATCAATCGAGAAAAGAGAAGAAATTGAGGAAGAAAAGGAAGAATTAGGAGAAGAATCAGTACTAAGGAAGAAGGGAATTGGAGAAGTTGAGAATATCAAAGTAGAAATTTCAGTTATCAAGTAAAATATTAATTATAATGAAGGATTACTCCGTATTTATAGAGTCCACAAGGCAAAATACTGAAAAAGAATGAAAAATTATGAAAAAATATAAAAATTTGGTAAAACGGTTTTCCCGCCTACCAGTGTCCTATCTGATCGATCGGGTACGTATCTAATCGATATTGATAGAACCACAACAAGTTATTTCTTGTTTGTCCATTTTGTAAGTGATACATGCCCAAGTATATACATAAACCTAGGGTAATAGGTAGCCCAATAGGTAATAGACGGGTCTGGTCCCGGAAGGGGATAAACTTTAAATATAGAGGTAAGGATTGTAATAGCAATTCAATTAATGAAATCAATGTCTTCCTTTATCTTTTCTCTCTCATCTCTTTACTTCTAATATTTTACAGCGTTATTTTAGTTTCATTCTATTTCCAATTCTAGATTGTACTAGAATATCAGTGAGAGTATTGGATGTATGTGTGGTGCTTGGTTATATTGGGTTTTAAAAGTAGAGGATGAAGCCATTTCAATTTAGGCGTCTATGACACATTGGATTGTAGTATATGTCCATATGTAGGTACCATAATTGTGCATGTTGAAAAGGTTTAAGAGTTGAGATGTCTCATTGGATCATCATAAGATATAGTGAAATGGTAGTGCTTCACTCTGTGAACATAGGCTCGGGCTAAACCATGTAAATTTGGTGCCTTTTGTTTTCTTTTGTTCCCCTTTGTGTTCACTATTTTGATATAGTGTGTATGGGTGGTCCTAACATATAACCATTCATAAATCTTCACTTATCAGCTCCTTTTAGGATAGATGGTTCCTTGACCATCAGAGCCTTATTGAACGAGAGAGCACGAGTTCGAATCTTAATAGTATAAAGCCATTCCTGAATCTTTACTCATTAGCTTTAGCTTTTAGGAAAGTTATTTCCTTAATATAGTATTAAAGCTTTATTGATTAAGCGGTCACGATTTCAAATCCAATAGTCATCACTTCTAATAATAATATAATTCAAGTACAAGGTATGAAGTGGGCATACGCAGCATTCACGCTTCAAGCTCAATGGACATTTGCATGGGGTGTGTAAGAGTATAAAACCAAACGTCTTCATTAATCATCTTAAGCTTTTAGAATAGTGGGTTCCTTGACATGATATTAAAGCCCTGCTGATCGAGAGGGCATAAGTTTGAGAGCACCACTTTTAATATTAGTATAATACAAGCACAATATATGAAGTGGAGATATTCATTAATCATCTTAAACTTTTGGAATAGTTGGTTCTTCTTTTCTTTTTATTTTTTTCTGTTTGTGATTTGTGTTTTATAATGGCTGTTGAAGTAATGGCTTTCGGGTTTCTGTTTATGCTTTCATATACATTATGGGCGGAAATTTTGCTGTTTGATTGTTGATGTCTTGATGATAAGATATCTTATGGTAACTATGAGAATTATAATTTATCATCTATTACTGGATATTGAATCTTTTAATTCTACTTAGAAAACCGACTTATTAGCAGAAGGATGCCCTCATCATATAAATGAACCGTACCACGACTCTAATGCACTGTGGGATTCAAACGCACTCCTTTACGTGCAGCATTGATCGGGCCAAACCATTTGAGAACAATGATATTGGGGGCCGAATCTCACATACTAGGCTTAGCATTGAGAACATGTCAAAGGATATTGAGTTGGTATAGTGGTTAAACTATCAACTCGAAGCAAGAGGTCTTGAGTTTGAAGTTCATCCTGACCTATCCTCTAGCAAAGTTGGTGTTCACATTTAGAGAAAGTTATATCCTCCTTACCAATGTCAAGGGCCGCGGGGGGAACTCAAAGGATATTGAAGACAACGCCACTTCGAAAACCGCATTACTGGAAAAAGAATCTTCTCATCATCGAAGTTAGACTATACCAACTGTTGTGGGTTTTGGGTCAGCGAGACGAAGTAGGCGAAACAAGTCAACAAGAGTGGTAGGCGGGTAGAAATAGGCGGAAACTGTCGTGCTCGGGCTTTACGCAAGAATCCCAAATGAAGTACCTATCCTTGAGCTCCAAGTAAAGGCTAGAGTGGGCGAGATTCAGAACCTTGGGCCACAAGCAAAACCTACCCATGATTTTCTATGTATAATCTCCCTCTCTCCCAAAGGAGGGGCATCTTGTTCTCATACCTGGAGCCAGTCCCTGCCCAACAAAGGATTAAAAAGTATCCATTACATCCTAAACCGAGAGTTTTTAAGCCCGACTCCTCCCTTTCCCTTGAACAAAATAAAAACCCAAAACACCAGCACTTCCGAACGATGTAGGATTCCTACATCACCTAGTTTCATGTCTCTTAAAATTAGCAGTAAGTAAGAGATTCAGGAAAAAAAAAAAAATAATAATGAAGGAAGCAGATAGGTTATTCTGGCCATTTTCTAGAGGTTTTTGTGATAAATTGAGGGATTACATTTATAATTTTTTGGGGTTCTTTTATCTCTTTGTTGTGTAGGTGGGGCTGTGAAGTGTGCTTCAGTACATGTTGGTGAGATTAGGCCTGGAGGAATGAGGGGAAATCACAGACATTATACTTGTAATGAAACTTTCATCATCTGGGGTGCCAAAACCAAATTCAGGGTATGCTCCTCTCTGTCTATTTCATTCCATAGGGTCTGTTTAATATCATTTTTTATTTACTGTTTTTGGTTTATTTAGAAACTAACAACCATAATTTGGGAACGGTTTGTTCTCCTTTCTGGTTTCTTGTTTTTAGTTTTCACTTGAAATATGAAAAAAACCAAAGCCAAAAAAGCAAAGAAAAATCGTTTTCAATTCCTGGTTTTTAATTTCTCAAAAACTAGTAACTGTGAATGAAAAACAATACCAAACAAGCACTTGCGTTTTCTAGATTTGTCTTTGTTGAGTAATTAAAGGTGCATTCAAGTCCAGCAATATTGTATTTCTAGATCATTTCCTATGTTTTTGGTATCGACATCTTAGCCGGCTGAATCGTATTGATACAAATTAAGCATCCTCTTTCTTAATCAAGGGGGTTCCTAGGCATTGATGTACTTGAGAAATAGGAATAATTAAATTCATTTAAAAAAGTCTAATGATCTCCTTCTAGGCTATGGTTATATCGATATTTATAAAGGCGAAACTGGAGTCCTAATAAAAAAGAAGCTCCTAATATAATAATAACAAACGTAACTAATAAAAGTCAAATTCTAATTCTAAAGCAATCAGAGATAGAATTTACAATGATTCAAATTTTTAGTAACTATCATGAATTTAGATCTTGATCTTTTCTCCTCTTTCTCTATTACGTATGCAGTTGGAGAACAACAATGTCGACAAGGGCTATGCGGAAGCTATAATCGCGGCTGATGAGGTGGCAATTGCAGCGAGCCCGAGCGGGCGAGCCCATGCTCTGGTGAACATGGATGTCACAAAGACTACATTCCTTTTAGGATGCCAAGATGACAGTATAAACTACAATAGCTCAACTACTGCCTACAACATCTGGAAAGACCTTTAGGGTTTGTTTGGCCAAGCTTCTTTTCTGTAAAAAAAATGCCTTTTTCGAAAAAAGCACTCTTTTCAGATTTAAGAATGTTGGACCTAAAAAAAAAAAAGGTTTTTAAATAGAAATAGAAGTAGGAAAATAATATTTTTCCCTTAAAGCAGAAACGTAAGCTGATAAGGTTTTTCGAAATGAAAATAACCTTATCGAAAGCACTTTTAAAAAAGTACGTGCAAAAAGTGTTCTTCAAAAAGTAGTTTTTCCGTAGCTTGACTGAATAGTCCCACTTGGTTGTCGGTTTTGCCTCGTCTTCTAAAACCATTTTTCTGTGGCTGAGCTGGCTATTACGTGATTGATGAGATTATATGCATCCGTCTCGGGCATTTATTGGGAAGATGGGGAAGGAACCTATTTAAAGTAATGTTATGGATGCACTCTTTTTTTAACACTAGAAAGCTTGAGGGCAAAACTACGTTACTACGAAGTCAAGAGTTACAACATACGACAGCTCAGGTGGAATATTTATCCACCATTTATGACAACACCGATAATTGAGGTGCTGCTAGGCAATCCAATTAGCCGCCTCATTGTACTTGCTTTTATGTACTTAATGCACAAGGTAAAATAGCGTTGGTTTAGGGAAGGTAGCTGTTTAATTGTATTAGTTATTCCTTTGTTTTGTATTGTCTGTTTTTGGTCCCCGTCTTGTTACAGTTGGACTCAGGCCTCGCTTAGCGAGTAGTCTACTTGTATGATGACTTTGTCGTAATTTATTGCAAAAACATTAGTTATTCCTTTTGTTTGTACTAATGGGTATTCAACTGTGTACTTAAATTGTGTAAATAAAGCATTTTCTTTTTGTTTACGGTGTTCCTTGTGACTCTTGACCTTGTCCCTGCAGCTTCTGATGTGAGTAAAAACAATCCGTAATGGAAATACCGAGCTGAATTTCTGATATACTGACCCGAAAATGCGGTTAACCGTATTCAAGTTTTGGTTCGATTAACTGAGCCGAATAAAGTTGAGGTATTTGGGGACAGTAACGGTTAGTGATTTTGTCCATTTCGGTTAATCGATTTACCGAAATAATGTAAATCGTGTATGTGTTTTTACATGTTCATAGTATTATTTTGTTCACCTATTAGGGCCTTGCCTTTGTAGTGGGAGGTAAGTGGGGGGATAGAGTATGCTGGAAAAAAAAGTAGGCCGAGTTTGCTGCCCTAAAGAGAGGCCGTGGCCGAGTTTGCTGGAAAAAAAAGTAGGGGTGTAAACAAACCGAGCCGAGCCGAGCATCCCCTTGTTCAAACTGGGTTCGTTCAGATTTATTGAGCTCGAGTTCGAGTCGAGCTCTTATCGAGCTTTTCAACCCCTTGTTCGAGCTCAGTTCGTTAAGGTTTTGTTGTGCTCGAAGCTCGGCTCGGCTTGGCTCGTTAAGCTAATCGAACCAATTCGAGCTCCTTATCAAGCCGAGCCGAGTTCGTTACCGAATGAAATCGAGCTCATAACAAACACGAGCTTATTATCGAGTCGAGCTCCCTATCGAGCCGAGTTATTCGAGTTACTATCGAGCCATTATCGAACTATTTTGGAGTTAATATTAATTGCTAATGATCCTTTAACGAGCTCTTAACGAGCTTTTAACGAGCCCTTAACGAGCTCTTATCGAACTGTTCACGAACGTTAACGAGCTGAGCACCCCCTTGTTTGAACTCTGCTCGTTAAGCTTATTGAGCCTACTTGAACTTGGCTCGATAATTTGTCGAGCCCTAATTATGAACACGAACGAGCCATAATCGATTTCCAACACGAGTAGTTCATTGAACGTTCAGTTTATTTATACCCCTAAAAAAAAGCATAGACATACAAATAAGGCGCAACAATTAGTATTATATGATAGGTTTTAATAATAACAAATAGCCATTCCAACAAGATTCCCCATTCACTTGCTTGCTTCTACGCGATAACCCTTCGTATATTATTGCATAGATAAATTAAATGTTTTTTAATTAAAAATCACCTAAATTTTAGACCTGATTTCTAAAAATCTTCTAGATTTTTTAATTTTTCAATGTCATGTCTAAACTTTCTAAAATTTTTCAATATCACACCTTAATATAAAAGTGTTAATATTCGTTAGTTTTTTATGACGTGAAATTTAAGAAAACTATTTTTTTAAAATATAAATTATTTTTCTAAATAATTAATGTAAATTCCTATTTCTTAAAATTAGTTTCCCTTTTTTTTTTTTTAATAACGCGACGTGAGCAAAAACTAACGGATATTAACAACGTCACATTAAGGTGTGATATTGAAAATTTTGTAAGGTTTAGGTGTGACATCGATTATTTAGAAAATCGAGTTGCATTTTCTGTAACCTTATATAAAATTTGGGTGATTTTCAGTTAAAAAAAATCATAAATAAACTTACGTATTATTTTCATCAATTTTTTTTTTTGAAGTTATTGGTGCCAAGCTGTTTGACATTATTTCTCCCATTAGATTTCGCCAATATCAAGCTTCTAAATCAAATTAGTATATAGTTTATCTTAAAAATATAATAAAATATAGCAAATATATAGTGTTTTAAGCAAAAATCGAGAAGGTTTGGGGAGGAAAGCAAGCAACTTCATCGTCAGGAGTCAGACCCTGTAGGAGCCTACAAGGTGAGCAAACCGTAAGAGAGTCGTGAGATTTTCCCATGAGGGGAGGAACAATAAAGAGAGAGAGGGGCCCGAGAGAATCCTTGATGTCTAGTCATCATGAATTGACTTTGTATTTATAGGATGAACGGTGATTTTGCATGGATGATCTGTGTAGCGGCTACTTTTTTGTATACCAAGTGCATGATTTTTTTCTTTACACGAGCGAATTGACCTTAGTAATTTGGCCGTTGGACGACCTAGTTTGGGCAACCTAGCCTTGAGTGTCCTCATGAGTGATGTGGTGTAGGTGACCTAGTTAGTCATAGGCGACCAGGTCATGAGTGACTTGGTTTGGACAATTGAATCATGGGCAATCGAGTAATATTGTTTTGAGACAAACACATAACCTTATCCTTGTAAGATCCTATATTGAAGGAATACTGTTTCCGATGACCCTCAATCCTAAAAAGCAAAAACGAAACGATATTTATAAACTTAAGTCAAATAAAGCAGTGGCACCAAATATGCAAGCAACAATAAAGCATCAACAATAGCAAATATGAAAGCCTCAAGGCTCTATAAACCGACAATACAAACACATATTAAATTCAAGTCGACCAGGCCACATTATGCCCAGATCCTCTCCACTTCATATCATGTTCAAATTATATCATAAGACGTCAAACTTTATCAACCTTATTTCTTGGTTAATAGAAAATCACAACAACAATAACAGACCCGGTGTCTCAAGAGCTCCTGCATAAGTAGGGTCTGGGAGGGGTGTGATGTACGCGACCTTACCTCTTCAGGGAGTTAGGACCCCTAACCTGAAAAGCATGAAAGCATAAACTGTGACAGATAATAGATGTTATTGAACCTTTCTTGACAAAGTGTTGCGTAGTTTCCAACAAAACAGGGCCAAAGGTAACTTGTCCCATACTCAGGCTTCTTTGATCATTATATAACTTACATGAACCATGATTCCTAAACAAACAAACCCAAAAAAAAAAAAAAACCCATTTTCTCATCGTTCGAGTTAATACAGTGGTTAGGCTATCCAACCCGCAAGTCAGAAGTTTTAAGTTCGAAACTCATCGCTCCCATCTTCCTAATAGCTGGTGTCCTTATTGAGGGAAAAGTTGTATCCTCCTTACCATTGAAAAACAGAAAAAAAAAATTCCATTCTGTATTATGGGGGGAGTTAAAAGATTGGCACTTCTGGTGGGAATAAACTATGCAAACACGGAGAACGAGCTCCGCGGTTGCGTAAACGATGTGTTAGCCATGCGGGATGTCCTGGTTAAGAGGTTCGGGTTTCAGCCAGGTGATATGGAGGTCATGACAGACGAGCCAGGGTCGACTGGGGACATCCCGACGGGTGCAAATATAAAGTGGGCAATCGAGAAGATGATTAGCAAGGCCAAAGAGGGGGATGTGCTATACTTTCATTATAGTGGGCATGGCACGCTTGTACCAAGTTTGGACCCAAGCCAACCTCATAGGCAAGATGAGGCTGTTGTGCCTTGTGATTTTAATCTCATCACAGGTTTTACTAATCATTTATTTTTTTTATTTTTTTTTCTTGAGTTATTTACGTCAAATGTCTCTATACTTTATCTATTATGTCAGTTTGATCCTTATACTTTTAATTGTGTCAATTTAGTCCTTTTCGTTAAATTTATGTTAAGTTAAAAACGTAATTTTGAACAGCAAAATCAGGTTAGATGCTAGTATAAATTCATCCATTTACTTAATTTAACTCAATTCGTGGCCGGATCATTAAAAACTTAACATAAAATTTTCTCTAAGAACCAAATTAATACATTTTGAATTGTGCAGGGACTAAATTGACATAATTAAAAGCACAATAACTAAATTGACAAAGTACAGGGTCCTTTGGCGAAAATAATCTTGTTTTTTCTATTTTTTGAGTTTTATTGCCATTGTTTATGAACACGGGTCAACAAACACGAACTAAAAGCTTAAACTGATGGGTAAATAATCATCTGTAATTTTTATTGTTGTTCTTTTTTCCTGCTATTTTTCCTAATTTGCAATGCTCATTCTTCTAAAATGAGGTCATCTTTCTTTTAGTATTAGGAAATGAAATGAAAGAGCAATGAAAAATTTAGTGAGAAAACAAAAATAAAACACAAGATGTATCAGTTTTCGCTTACGTTCACAGAGTTGTAGAAAATTGCTTGCTTTATTTGGGAAGAGTATAATATAGCCTCCTTTTATGTTAGCACCCTATAAGGGTAAGGCTACGTACATTTCATGTCGTTTAGCCTATCGAGTCGAGCTCGAGCCTCACTAGGCTCGTGAGCTTGATCGAGCCAATCTTGATAGAAGATATTAGCTTACATATGCCTAACTGAGCCAACTTTGAGCCTAAATGATCCAAGCTTGAGCCTAAATAAGCCCAAACAAGCCTATATTGAGTTGAAATGTGTCTAAATACTACAAGTTTAGTTTGGAGCTTGCTAAGCTCAATTTGAGCTCCACTTATCCAAGCCGAGTCCGAGCCTTTCGCGAGCCAAGCTTGAGCATGAAGTTTCTGAGCTCAGTGAGCTTCAAGCTGAGCTCGAGCGAGCATAACGTAAAGGAGCCAAGCCTCGACCCGCACGAGCTTAGACGCAACTCGGCTCAAAAACACTCCTATTGACAACTCTATCATGTTATTTCTTCTTAATAAAAAGGAACCCGTTTGCCTGGTAAACCCCGGCTCATGCGGCAACCCACACACCACAAGAGCCAGTTAAGTCAGGGGTTCCTCAAGGAGAGGTTCAAGAGTGGAATCGAACTCTAAACCTTTTAACCTAAAGCAACACTCTATCCGCTCACTTATCTTCTACCACTGAGGCAAGACCCTAATGGATAATTATATTACTTCTTACTAAACTCACACGTGAATCTCTTTTAATACAGATATGGATTTGAGGGAGATGGTAAACAAAGTACCAAAGAAAGCAACACTAACAATACTCTCAGACTCATGCCATAGCGGCGGCCTCATTCCCCATGAGAAACAGCAGATCGGCCCCTCCGCCACCGTCTCGACCACCAACGACAACCACTGCGACCGCCATTGTCGGCCGAAAATGATTCCCTACGAGTTCATACTCGAGAAGCTCAAGCAACTCACTAGAATTGACAGCTCCCACCTGGGTGAACACATGAAGGAGCGTTTTAAGGAGAGTGCTAGCCTTAGTTTCATCAGAAACGACGGCGTTTTGGAGTGTCAGAGTCAGGCTGATGCTGGGATCTTGTTAAGTGGGTGTCAAAGTAATGAGACTTCTGCTGATGTTAATCTCCAGGTGTGTCAGTGTTTCGATATTTAATCACAGTTTGCTTTGACCGAAAACCTTATTTATTCAATTTTTATCCAACTCATGAATTTGAGATACAATAACGATAATCAAGCTAGTGCTTCGAGAGCTCCCATATATGGAGGGTCTGGAGGAGGATGTACGTAGCCTTACCCCTTCAGGGTGCTACCCTAAAAGAAGGTTGTTTTTGAGGACCCCTAACTTGAGAAGCACAAAAGTATAACAACCTACAAACATAAATCGTAAAGCATAATAACATAAGAGCATAAGAGTACAAAAGCAACGACCCAGAGCAAGCCCAAGCAAGAAGTAAGAAGAAGCAATAGGCAATAAGTAATAAGCAATAAAATAGCTCCCAAACATATCAAGTAAATCAAACAGGTAGATAAATAAGCCTAAGGGTACTAGTGCTAGCCAAAATATGCTCTTCTATTCTCCCAAACTTATTGATATCTAATGTTTGTAAGTTTATTCATATTGGTCTCTTTTCATTTCATTTTTTTAAAATATTCCTTAATGTTTATAATTTGCTCAAATTGGTTCATCATCTTTTTTAATTATTCAAAATAATCTCTTATAGTCTTTCGTCTTTTAATTTCTGACTAATTTTAGTTACTAGATAAATGACTAATTTCATTACTAAATAAGACATTGGAATCTATTTTAAACAAAAGAAAAGCTGAGAGACTAATCTGAATGAATTTACAAATATCAGAGATCATTTTGATCAAAGAAAACACGGGAGAGCAAATTAAACAAACTAAAAAGCATCAACGAACAACACAGTAAATAACTCCAAGACCAAAAATGCTACAAGTCACAAGAAAATAAGCCACAAAAATGGCACGAGAAAAAGGGTGCTAGGAAGCATTTTATTGTTAATGACAAACTATTCCCTAGTCGTGCCATTTTCGTACTCCCAATTCTTGTGACGTGTAGCATTACTCCTCTTAAGACCAATTGAGACTGGTGGAGTATCCTACTCGCTTATACACTTTAATGAAATTAAACTTGTTATTAGACTCACATGTATCTAACATCACCTCAACGACCTAAACCGTCATGAGGAGATAGCCTTAGACAGAGCTCAGTGGAAAGCTAGCATAGGAATAACCAATGCACCGGTTTAGTATTGGGGAGCACAGTTTAGACAACACTATGACTCTAGATTTATATGTATGCTGGACTGATTGACTTGATAAGGGAAAAGTTGTTTTAATGCCTCTTGATGCGTTTTTGTTGTCCAATGCGTGCTCTGTGCCGTTGTTTCTGCTTTCTTGCTTTCATGTTCGTATGCACTTAAGCTTAGATGCCCACATGTTTTTATGTTATGCTTCTCAGATGGAGGGTCCCCGGAAACAACCTCTCTTGAGGGTAACACAATAAAGGGGTAAGGCTGCATACATCCACCCCTCCAGACCCTGCTAAAGTAGGAGCCCTTAAGGCACTGGGTTTATTGTTATCGTTATATTAGACTCACATGTGAACTCCTCAACAGGACGGTGAAGAAGGCAGAAAAGCATACGGGGCGTTCAGCTACGCGATACGAAGAGTGTTGAAGGAGAATCCAGGACGAATAAGCAACAGAGAGATAGTGAGGAAGTCAAGAATGGTGTTGCAAGAGCTAGGGTTTAAGCAACATCCATGCCTTTACTGCAATGATGACAATGCTGATGCTCCTTTCTTGTTGCACAAAAATTAATTAAAAGTGTCATTGTGTATATATTAATGTTTTTTTTGTATTATTATTATGAAAATCACCTATATTTTAGGTAAGGTATTAGAAAACTACCTAACTTTTCTAATTTTTTAAAGTCATACCTAAACTTTTCAAAAATGTTTCAATGTCACACCTAATATTGACACAGTTAACTTTCCATCAAATGAAACGCGTTTTGAGGTGTAAATACATTAAAACACCAAGTTTAGCTTAATTTAATTTAATTATATTAAGTAATGTATTTTGCAAATGACGAAATTACCCTTCATCTTTAAATTTGTAAAATTGTTAAGAGTTTGACGTGCTTTTACAAGCTTTTGCCACTAAAAAAGTTTGAAAGTATTTTTGATTTGTAAACTTGTTTATAATTCATTGATAAAAAACAAGTTTTACTGGGAGTAGTTTGGTAATTTCATATTTATTTTAACGGAAAGTTAACGGTGTCAGCCCTAAGTGTGACAATTGAAAATTTTTTAAAAAATTTTAAGTGTGACTTAAAAAAAAAATTAAAAAAGTTCGGTGATTTTCTAATACCTCACCTAAAACATAGACAATTTTCAGTAAAAGAATCCTATATTAATTTCATTAATTTGTTTTTGTATTTATACATTATTATTGTATCATGTTAATTAAAGCAGTTTACTTGGATTTACACGTGAAAATGTAATATTATTGCACTGACTGATGTATCATTGTGTTACCCCCGACAATACAAGATTCTGTTAAGTAACTTCACATGTGATTTTAGTAAGAATTTTATGTTGGAGTTGTAATAAAAAAAAGATCACTACCTAATATCAATTGGTTTTAGAATAAAACCCCAGAGCTGTTGCCCAAAATGATCCAAAATAAAAAATCATTACCCAAAATGACACATTTTAAAAAATATTTTCCCAAATAACCTCTATGTCATCAATTTTAAAAATTAAATTTTTTTTTTGTATTTTGGGGTACTTGACACTTTAAACGTTTTAAAATTTTTTATTTATTTTTTAATAAATTATTAATTAAATTAAATATATTAATTATATTTTTACTATCATGTTATATTTAGCTTTATAACATGCGTTTTAGTTAAATTATATATGTATTCTATAATAAAAAAAATTAAATTAAGTTGCATGTTAAATATTAAATAATATTATCTATACATAATTTTTTAATTTACTCGTTATTATAGTTATATAATAATAATAATAGTTGTTTGCTTGCATAACATTTGATATAAATTATTATTTTTAAAATTATTATTATAGGGAGGGAGATATTTCCAAAAAAAAAAAAAAAAATTCATATTTGATAATATGGAGACCATTTGGGTAAATATTTTTTAAAATATGTCATTTTAGGTAATATTTTTTTATTTTGAGCCATTTTGGACAATGGCTCAAAACCCCACTGGGAGGTTATATGTAAACCTTGTATATTCCAATTCCGTAAATCAATCAAGAAGCCTAAAATTGTAACAGATTCCACAAAATATGACAAATATTATCACTATTTTATTTTTGTTATATGCAATACCCTTCAATTAAAATGCATTGCATTAATTATTAAACACAATTACATAATAATAGGTTAATCTATCGAGAAAAAAAAAAATTAATGTACATTTATTATGTTTAATTATACGTCCTTTGAACACCATCATAAAAACTGTTATTTAATATAGTATTTTGGATCTAATTATTTTTTAATGTTATTGTCATAATAAACTTATTATTATCAAAGCAAAATCGTAGGTTTTAAGACGATTTTGTGATTTTTATTATTTGTAAATCATATCATTACTCTAATTTTCAAGGTAATTTACATATTGGCACCCGACCTTTTTCGAAATAATAAAAAGCACCATGTCCTTGGTGAATTAATAAAAAGACTCCTAAGTTTTTCTCCTATTAATTGAAGATTTGGTTCGCTTACACTCTTACCTTTTATGTAGAATATTAGTTACTACAAGAGGTTTGTAAATATTTAGAATTTTCTGAGTAATATCTAATTTATTACATAAATAAAGCTCTGTTTGGTTTAACGAAGAACATATTCTTTCACAGAAAATTCTTTCTCTTAAAATATTTTCAATTAAAATATTTTTTTATCATAGTTTTTTGGTCTTTTAGCTAAAGAAAAATATTTCGTTCTATAAATTTATATAATTGGTGCTTTGCCAAAATTGAGGCTGAAGTAAAGCATATAATGTAAAACTACGACGAAAAGCGTTTTCCCCGCAATGAAAGAAAATGTTTTCGACTTATTATGTGAGTCAATTTCCTCTCAATGAAGGAAAATATTTTCGGTATTTGTAATTGTTGCTATAAAGTTACGTAAAAAAAATAGAATTGAGATGGAAAATATTTTGTAGGAAAACAGGTGGAGCCTCACTATATGTTAAGGACTCCACATATGAGTCTAGTAGAATCCTCATATGAGTCTAGTAGAATCCTACATAAGAGTTGTGAGAGAAAAGAAATCAATGTATAAGCCTGGTGAGTTACTCTATCTAATGCCAATTCATTTTAAGATAGAACCTCAATTGGGCTTATATGTGAACCTCGTATGTGTCAACTCCGTTTGTCGGGCCTAAAGGTTTGATGGAATTTCATAGTAATTAACACTATTTTTGAAAAATGATCAGGTGGAGAAGCTTATGAATCAATGGAACGAGGATAAAATTTTCGAAAACAATACGAGGAAAAAGCGATGCCTTCACTTGAAACTCGGGGGTTGGGCAGAGATGGAAGGATGAAGAACTCCGAGGAGCAACCTTTGTTCTTCATGAATGAAACATACTTAAAGCAGTTTGATTTGGCAAAGCCAATGTTCAAACAACATAAGAATATTCCTTCTAAATCAGAAAATGTTAATTGGTCATTTTATATTCGTATTAGTAACAAATATAAGCGGATCAAACGTGTAGAGACATGGTTGTAATATTTTTGAATTTACGAGTTATTCAGTTTAGTGTAGTTGCTAAACACTCTTGGAGAGGCCTCGCATGCATCAAATTCTAACGCACTCCCCTCAAATGTTTATGAATTTATAAGCTATCGGGTTTGGTGTATTATTTGTAATGTACGTCATATGTCATGAGATTTCAGGGGTCCATGAGCCCTTATTTGTAACCGCCTAAAAAAAATGAATCCGTCTTGAACACATGATATTAACCTTATAAATATGTACCCCTGCAGTTCATCACAAACGAGAAGAAACTAACAACACTTACAAATACGAATCCGTCTGCTCTGCCTATGAGCTTGAGTTTAGCTTACCTCATTAAAAGATCTCATTTAAAGACACTGAGTATCGATGACAAAAAAAAAATCCGAGAGCTAGAGCCAATGAGGCAAGCACTGCTAAGTTCATGGCACCATGTATGGTCTGGTTCTTTTCCTATATTTTTAGTTTTGATGTGTGCAGTTTTGATGTCCCCCTTGGTTTGTTTTATTTACTTTCGGTGTGGCATTGAAGATGTGGTAGGAGTTAATATATTTTTGTTTCCGGGTGTATTGGGTCGTTAGATATGACTTTTATAGGTGTTGTTATTTTCCCTTTTTTGGTTCTTTTTGTACGCCAATTTTTGTTTCATGGGTTTTCCTCGCCACTTCTCGGAAAAAAAAAATATTGGTATACCATATGTAAGATACGTATAACATATGGAAAAATTAGGATAAAAAATAGTCTAAGGGCCTATTTGGGATTATTGTAAAAAAACTACATATTTCAGAATCACTTTTTGTAAAAGCACTTTTGTAAAAAGTGTTCTTTTAAATAAGTAGTTTATGTTTGACCAACTAATAAAGAAATGCTTATAGTATTATTGTGAGTGTTTGGCCAATATTAAAAAAATGTAAATTTTTTTCTATAAAATTACTAGAAAGGATGCTAACAAAAGTCTTTTATAGTTGAAAAATTCACCCATAACTATTCTAAATATTTAATATATTTTTAAGTATTTAAAATATATTTTTATTATTTAAAATATTTTCTAAATATATAAATATTTCTTAAATATTTAAAATATTTATAAAATATTTTCTTAATATTTTAAAAATATTTAATTTTATAAGAATATTAAAAAAATTTCAAGTATTTAAGATATTTTCTAAATATCATAAATATATTTTTAAAAATATATAAACTATATGTGAAATATATAAATTATTATTCAAATATATTAACAAATTTTAGGGTACCTAAAATAAACTTCCTCAATTGTTTAGTTTTTGCTTCTGCTTCTTCTTAAAAAAATAAGTACCAAATTTATGTTTCTTCTTATAAGTAGAAAAACAGCTTTTGCTTTTAATAAAAAGCATTTTTTCTCAATTGCCAAGCACCCTCAAATCTTAGAAAAGTACTTTTTTTCCCTCAAAGAAGCAATCTCAGACAGGCCCTAAGTTAATTATACCATAAGCTTACTCTACAGTGAGATTAATTGGTGTAGTAGTTATGCCTTTCCATTTCTAAACGTAAGAACTTAGTGTCAAGTAACTGACTTTCCTAAAAGTTTAAGCTAATGAGTAAGGCCCATGATTAGTCTTATACTCTGACATGCCTGCTCACTTAAATGACTTTTGGGCTTGAAGCGTAGATATTACACAGACATATTTTATTCTATATGCTTAAATTATGATAACATTGAAAGGAGGATTATTAAGATACTAGCTCACCTTTCCTATTCTTATATGCTGATGACTGTATTTAGGGGGGAAAATTGTACTCACCGCCAGAAAAAAAAAAAAAAAGAAATCATAAAGTTGTGGTAAATGCCAAATTCAATCAATAATATTATTGTAAAAAATCAACATTATGATAACAATTATTAGATTGTAGGATTATTTACGCCAAAAGTCACTGTACTTTACCCATTGTGTCAATTTGATTCTTCTACTTTTAATTATGTTAATTTAATCCCTGAACAATTCAAAATGTATCAATTTAGTCTTTTGGTCAAATTTAAGTTAAGTTAATATCGTAATTTTGAACAGTAAAATTATGTTAGATGCAAGCAATTTGTTGTAAATTTATCTGTTTACTCAAATTCACCCAATTTGTGGGCGAAGTATTAAAATCTTATTAAAAACTTAACATAAATTTTTTCTAAGAACTAAATTGACACAATTAATAATACAAGGAGTAAATTAGTATAATGGACAAAGTACATAAATCTTTAGTATAAATAACCCTAATATATATATTTTTTAAATTGGTAATATCTTCTAAAGGGTGGGGATATTCTCGAACCACTGACCTTTGGATTGGTATATTGCCACCCTAACCACTAAGCTAAATTAGGGAAGGACTATTAGATTTAAAAATTCATACAAATTCATTATTTTTTGTAAATTAATTGTATTTTTTCAAGAAAAATTATCACTTAACTACCTTGGTTTGACCATTTGTTAACTAGATTACCTAACATTTTAATATATATAATGAGGTACGCTGATATTTAAATATTTTATCACTTAGGTATCTTTGTCAATATTTGATAAATTTTTGTAAGAATATGACCAGTTTGATGTAGAAAATGCAATTTATTACATGATTATGATAATATATATACACATTCACACATATAAATGTTTTCAACAATAATATAGGGAATTACGATAAAAACTAGCCGCATTCTAATGTAAGAAACCTATATATATTGCCAAAATCATATGTCAAGTTAGCATTTTTAGGTTAAAAAAATCAAGATTAGAAAATCATGTTCGATTTTAGTATTCTTGAACAAAGATCTATTAAATTTTGGTAAAATGATGCTTAATTGACAAATTCTAAAACTTTAGTATATTCAAAAAATAAAAATTTTAAACCTTATATATATTGAAACGTAAATGTTTAAACATGATGGTGTCATAAGAGATAATTTCTCAATTTTTTAATATATATTATATAAAGGTCTGAGGCGTTGACTTTCTTGGCGTGGACTCCAATCCTCCAACTTTATTAGATTTATAAAAATAATATTAAATCAATAAAAATAATAGCCTTTATTTTCTATTTATAATGCAATCTTAAAAGAAAATAATTTGACCTATTATACACAAAAAAATCATCATCATCATCCTTGGCCATGGATCATCATGAACATCATAAATTAGGTGAATTTTATTTTGTGAAATTTCACAGTTCTTTTACAGATTCAAGGTCAGCAATCACGAGGATTCAAAGGGCTAAAGAGCTTATAAAGACGCTCAACCAGGCGAAACTGCCCATCCTTGATGAACTATATTTGTTAAAGGTTAGTGGAAAAGAAATTGATTTTGAAATGAAACTTTTTTTTTTTTTTCCTTTTTGGATGTTAAGGAATTACAGTAATATTCGGAGATGAGCTTCGAATTCAAGATGTCATGCCTCGGGTGGATATAGTCCACTAACCACGTGGGGGCCAATGAACTGGGTTAGGTCTAGAGAAAAAATTATCTAATGTGATTCGACCTGTTATAGAGTTTCAGTATAGGTGTGGTTATACCGGGTCAAACCCAGTATTTTTTCAAGCGGGTAAAACTGGATTTTGACTCTTATTTTGTATTTAGAACTATTTTTTTAAAAATTATTAAATAAACATATACAAATATAAATAAGTCATATTTCAATATGGTTAATAAAATATACAATAATAATTAGGTTATGTAAGCATGTGACAATAAGCTAAATATATGGCATGAACAGATCAAATCTGTGTCAAGCATCGGACATAGTAGGTCACGGGTCAGGCCCGATCCTAGTAAACTGTTTTTCGACATGTGACCCAGTCTGCTAATGTGGACATGTCAATCCACTAGCCTAACGGGTCAGATCGGATCTTGTTGGGTCATTAGGCGGGTCAAACCGTCACCTTTATTTGGATTTGCCCAACCAATCCATCGAACCCAAATTCTCGATTGGAACTTTATTTATAGTGTTTATGTTAAGTTTCTTAAACAGAAGAGACTGGACTCGGAGAAAGATGCATTCCAATGGCATAGGCGAATGGACAGCAGATACCCGGATTATATAATGCAAGAAATTCGAAAGTTACAAGGATTATTACTTCAAATAAGCAATGTAATAAGAAAATTTCAAGTCACTTGAAACATCTTTCACTCATACTTTTTCTCTTGTAGCTTTCTTTCAATTCATAATGTGAAATTAATTCCGCTATGGGTTAGTATCAAATCGTGTTAGACCGACCCTAATGAGAAAATTGACTTATTAATAATATATACCTATTGGGTTTATTCATAGAGCCTAGTTTAAATGGATCTTTCTTTGAAATAGAGGACCAGTCAAATTTTGATTTAAGTCTATACCGAAGTAGGATTTTAGGGGTAGTAATATATTTACATCGAGATTGTATGAATTAGATGAACCACTAAAAACTGTCTCATGTGCTGATCTTTAA
Source organism: Simmondsia chinensis (assembly GCA_018398585.1). Classification (NCBI taxonomy): domain Eukaryota; kingdom Viridiplantae; phylum Streptophyta; class Magnoliopsida; order Caryophyllales; family Simmondsiaceae; genus Simmondsia; species Simmondsia chinensis. The sequence goes on from JAGTTD010000019.1 coordinate 23,218,913, forward strand.
AATAATAAAAGTTGACGTGTTCTCTTTCGTGGATGTAATGTTTCAAAAACAATAGATCAATCACATGTTTGTCATATAATTCAGCAGTTTTAGCTGGTAATTTTATTATAGTAATAATTTCGATAGTTTCAGTAATTTCTAACATTTATCCTTGTCCTTCCAACTTTTTAGTATTTAAGCACTTTAGAGTTGTGAAAAGACATCAATGAAATAGAAATGTCTGGTCTGTTCCTCGAATTTGTATGATCAAATCTTAAGGCACGTTTGGCCGAATTTAGTTTTTGAAAAAAATGTGATTTTGGAAGAAAAAATAATTTTTTTAGAATTTAATTGGTTCGAAAAAAATAAAGTAATTTTAGATAAAAACATAAAAAAATTTTTTTTTTTTTTGCTTTTAAAAATTATTTCTTCTTTAAAACAAAAGTAGAAACAAAAACTATAACATTTTAGACAAAATTACCAATATTGAAAACATTTTTTACATAATTACTTCTACAAAAAATATTCTAAAAAACAAATTTTTTACAACTTAACCAGACTAACCCTTCATTAAACTTCAAAAGATAATCTAATTACTCTCAAACTGCATAATTATACTCTTCAAATCACAGTTAAATTTTTATAAATTAATACCCTTGAGATCATAAAAATTTATTAATTAATCAAAATATTATTTATCACATTGGTCTCAAGTTGAGACCAGCCAAAAATATTATTCAATCGAGATTATTAATTTATTAAGTATTTTGAATCCCAGGAGCCCGAGCCCGAGCCCGAGCCAGAGCCTGAGCCTGAGCCCGAGCCCGAGCCAAAAACAGAGGAAATAGAAGAACAAATACAAAGGCTCAACGCTAAATTAGTTCATGGAAGCAGAAATTTAGCGGAGGAGAGACGGATTCTGAGACAACTTAAGCAGCTCGAAGCGATCAGGAATCATAATCCTCATGATGATGATGAAAAGGCATTGATTTCGAGACGTTGGGGTTCGAAATCAGATTTACAAGCACAAATTCGTGTAAGATTTTTGACCTAATTTTTTCTGTTTCTTATTTTCTAATTGCCTATGTTTAGTAGTATAGATTTAACTTTTTGAAAAAGATTAAATTGATGGTTGAAGTATCATGAATGATTTTCTACTAATAGTATGCTTTTCACGTGGATTTTACTTATGCTTTGTTTGGCAACAGGGTAAAGGAGGGTAAAGAGGAGTAAAAGGGGGGGAAGGTAAGGTAATATTCTACCCTTGTTTGGATATGTTAAATTAAGAGGGGTAAGGGTAAAGAGGGGTAAATGAGTTACCCTTGTTTGGCAATTGGGTAAAGGGGTAAGGGTAAAGAGAGTTATAATTAAAATAAGGGTAAAAGTGTCAAATTTTTTTTAAAAATTACCCTTATCTCCCTTTACCTCCAATTTAGGGTTTAAAGAACTTGGGGGTAAAGAGGGGTAAAAGGGGGTGAAAAATTACCCCCAATTACCCCCTCTTACCCTTCGAATAACTTTGTCAAAATGGGGTAGAAAATTACCCCTCTTTATCCTTACCTCCCTTTACCTCTTTTTACCCCGTTGCCAAATAGGGGGTTAGGCTTGAAGCGTAGATTGTGCATAAATCTCTCTTATATTTTGTACCGAAATTATGTTAATATTAAAAGGGAAATTATCACTTAGGTATCTGAGATTTGATCATTTATCACACAGGTACTTTGACGTTTCAAATTTTGAATTTTTGCAGAAAACATTGGCATGGCTTATATATATTATCATATTTATGTGCTATATCAACATTTTATGTAACAAATTGGTAAAATTCTCATGAAAATTTATGAAATTCCAACACAAGATACTTAAGTGATAAAATATTCAAATCTCAAGGCACCTGATTATATATATTAAAATATTAGGAAATCTATATGATAAATACTCGTATCCCGGAGTATCTAAGTAATAATTTTCATTGGAATTTGATCTAATCTCCTTCTGGTCAGTAATGTCAAACTGGTGAACATAGCTTGAGGAGAACTACGGTCATGCCCTGCAAATTGATGTTTGAGATTGGTGCATGATGTCTGTTTTTACATTTTATTTTCATTTTGTTTGGCGTCTTTTGGTCTTTTTGCTTGTTTTGTATTCGCATGTTTTGTACTTTCGCATTCCAGCAACTTGCTGCTTTTGGAGATGTTGAACTCAATTATCGAAAAAAAGTTGATTAGTGAATGAACATAAACAATTCTGTACAACTTTTAACATTTAGAAACAATTACAATTCTTGTTAAATATTGCATGTCATCTAGGTATACTCGATGCGCATGGTTCTATGACGAAGACATTCATCTTTTGATAAACTGGTTTCCAGGTCTAGTTAGGCATAACGTCCTCTAATATGGTATTGGAGTTAGGCCCGGTTGTTTTCATCTTTGTGTGTAAGGAGTGTGTTAAATATACTTTGCCTGGATAACGACTATAGTGGCACGTGTAAGTTTATACACTTGAGGACATCCTTCCCTTCATTAAGTAAGTTTTTAAGGTAGAATTAGGCCAATATCCTCTAACGTAGTATCAAAGATAAGTCTAGTTTCTTATGACTGGACTGGACCCCTAATATCGGTGCTCACAGTCAGTAGCGGTGAGTATCGAATAAATACGTATTGAATATTATACTTAATATATTTATTTATATAAAAATTAAATTGCCCCCAGTCAGTAGCACCCTTTGTCTCTATTGTATAGATAAATATATATTAGGCATTACAATTAATTTGTCAAGTTGTTAGTGTCGCATTCAAAAAGAGAGAGTAAAATCTTTTATGCAATTGTAATATGATAACTTATGTTTTAAGGATCTTCTTAACAATCGATGATGATGAATCGGCTATAATTGAGTGCATTGCTGTGACGAATTAGGGTATTGGTCGATTTGTTTCCGTGTCAACCCCAGTCTCAGTTCCAGTACACTAGATCTTTCCCTTTCTCCAGGTCCATATTGTCAAGAAGAGGTCGTAGTCGTTTAGTCTATGTTGGTTGTTTTACCTGTGTTTTGTCTTATATTCCTGTTTCCTTGATCGGTGGGTATTTTTTTTCCTTATCTTTGTTTTGTTCCCTATTTTCGGGTTGAGTCAAATATCGTTCGTACGAGATGCCGTTGTATTCCAACTTTGTCGCTAATTATCGAAAAAAGGAATCTTCCTAACAATAATTTCATCTTATTTTTCATTAATTTTTATATTGATATTATTATTTTTAATTCTGGAATATTTTCCCTAAATTAATGGCACCAAAGCTCTCATTTTTTTCCTAGCTAGTATGGATGTTTTTCCCCTCTTGTTATTCTAAATTCACAAACGATGCTCAAATCTCTGAGCTTGTCATCATTGTTTCCCCTAAATAAAATATTTTCTAGATCCCCCACTGCCACAGTCACTTAGCATGGATCATGCTACGCGTGAGCGAGTGTGTTAATATCCCTTTTGTTGGAAGAAAATTGGTTTCTTACGATTTTGTCGGCTATTAACTGATTGGTTGTATGATTGAATCTTACTTGGGGATATTTAAAAATTTCTTACCAACCTTCCTGTGTGAGAGCTTTTCATGGTTGAATGGTACATCTCCAGCGTAACTTTAAAAAGTTGGTTTATTTTTCAGGTAAGGACATCCCTCCTTCAATAAGCTAGTTTATTTTTCAACATGGAGTAATACTGTATTAATAACTTGTTGGTATATTTTCAAAATAAAGTGTTTTAAATGAATTTTGGCTCGGGTATAGTGCGTGTTGACGCATGCAATGGTGTGTGTCGGCATATATACACTAGAAAGGCTCATTGGAAGGTGTGTGTCGACACATAGGATCTGTGTGTTGACACACATATTACAGAAAGCCTCAGAGCCCAAAGAGTGAGGCTATGTGTCAACACATAGCCCCCTGTGTGTCGACACATGGGGATCGGTTTGCCATTGTTTGACGCGGTTTTATGTGTCCTTTTGGAAAGGGACACTTAAATTCTTATTTAAAGGCCTCCCCGATCAGATTTGAAGGATAAAAAGATTAAATCATTGTCTTGCTTTTAAGTCTCAGATATCCATCTCTCTCTCTCTCTCTCTATACACATTCTCACTTTATTGTTTTTGGTTGCATCATATGTCCGAGACTATTTCAGTAATGATGAAATAAGATTTGAGGAAGGTGGTTCATTACACGCCTTAAAGCTATTGATAATTTGTACCCGATGTATTGAATTTCCCGAACATAACATTACTATATAATTACCGGAATAATTTTCAACATTATTAACGCACTTACTACCTAATTTCAAATCATATTCTATCATTTTCCAATAATTTTTAATAGACTTCACCGTTATTGAACAGTATTATGAGAAGACAAAGAGAGAAGTAGAAGCAAAACAAAGAGATCTGACGAAGAAGTATGGAGAGAAAAAGGCAGCATTGGATAAGCTGATTTTGCCTTTGGAGCATAAACTCTTGGCTATCAATTTAAAGAAGGCCAAGGCTCATGAATCCATTTTGCTGGCTCAGAATCAACTCCATGAATCCATATAATGAATCGAGTCTGCTTGTAATTTAGTTTAGTGTCAAAAAAATTCAATTATCCTAAAGACTTAAACTATTAGACAAAAAATTTTATGAATAATTTTATACTCAAACATTCAGAGGTTTAAATAATTTAAAGTTCAATCCAAGTTGATCCGACCCATTTAATTATGCGAGATGAGCTCAAACCTAGGGTTGTATATGCGTTAAGCCAAACCTAAGCTCAAACCTAGCTCGATAACCTTCAAGCTAAGCTCACCTTATATAGGCTCATTTGTGCTCATTTACGCTCGAGTTCGGCTCATTTATGCTTAAACTTCGCTCGATCAGGTATATTTAGCCTACTAAATTGTATTAAGAGATACTCATTTGGGCTCGTGAGCCTATAAGCTGAGCCCTAAGCCCGGGCTTGGCTCATTAATCTAAACAAGTTGGCTTAGATTGGCTCAAACTCGAATGAACTGAGTTTTTCAAGCTTTATGCTGAGCGGGCTCCGCTGATCTACACCTTGAATCAATTATGATAAGGCTCTTGCTCAACTCATGGGCCAAAATGAGCTGAACGAATTCATTTTATATCAAGAGTCAAAACGAGCTCCGCTACCTCAAGTGCTTGCTTTCTGTGGAAAGAGTGTTCAATCACGCGCACGACACCTGCTTCATTAATTGCTAAGGATTCCACATGTGAGTCTAGTAGAATCCTACATGGGAGTTGTGAGAGAGAAGAGATCAATATATAAGCCTAATGATTTACTCCTGCTAATGCTAATTGGATTTAAGATGGAACCTCACTTGAGCCTGTATGTGGATCTTATATATGCGAACTCTGTAGATCAGACTTAAAGGCTCGATGAATTTTAATATAATGGATGTTGCAGGAGAGGTGTTACAACGAGTACATAGCACTGGTGGACAGAGTGAGGGAGCTTGTTATGGACAAAGATGTGGTAGCTCTTAAGGATTTGTCTCACATACAGGTTATTTCCTTTGTAATTTTTTTCCCTCTCTCCGTCATTTTCACGTATACTCGGTTTGATTTGGCAAAACTCCTTTTTCATCCCATTACCTAAGAGGGTACCAACACGCAAGCACCGGATCCCATTAGAACTCCGAAGTTAAGCGTGCTTGGGCGAGAGTAATACTAAGAAGTGTGACATCCTGAGAAGTCCTCGTGTTGTACACCTCAGGTTGGGGGTTCTCGGAAACAGCCTCTCTTCAGGGTAGCATCCTGAAGAGGGAAAGCTGCGTACATCCACCCCCCAGACCCTACTTAGGCGGGAGCCCTTGAGGCACTGAAAATGTTGTTGTTGCCTTTTTCGTCCCATGAAATAATGATCATCTGAGTAGAAAACTATTTTCTCCAAAGGATGATCTTTTTTTAAGAGGGGAGTCATTTTCTTTAACAGTAGAAAACCGTTTCTTTCATAATCCTCAATCTCATGTCAAAATTGAATGACTCAAACTCGAGCTTCGTACTGGCTTATATAATGAAATTGGTGTTGGTGTATTTTCAAAATATGCAAAGAGATAGTTTGGTATTTTTTTGTGAAGAGTGTCTCTTCATGTGATACTTGAAAAAACCATAAATATCCCTCTCCATTCTCAAGATTGAAATGTGTCTTTTCTTTCAATCTCGAAAATCTTTTCTTTCTACACTCTATTCACTTTGCTTTTGGTTTCACTATATCCCCGATACTATTTCGGTATCGACAAAATAAAGCTTAAGGACTGTGGTTCGCTATATGCCTTGAGGCCGTTTGATCGTTATAATACCCGGTTTATGCTTATTGTGCTGACAATTAGTTTTCTAAAAGTATTTAGAGGAGAAATTTATGGACATATGCATGTATGAATGTGATCAGGTTGAGAAATTTAGGTGGAGATGGAACAATGATGATACATTTAGAACCCAGTACAGGACAAGTATAGTGCCATCACTGCATGATCGTCAACTTAACATAGATCGATCACGGGCATGCATGTAACTATTGGGCTTCCTATGTGGAGCTTGGGGTTATACTGTTATGGGCCAAGTTCATAAAGCGGAGAAAAATTTTTTGGGCCTTGATTTGGGCCCAGGTGGAAGCCCAATCCCATTTTGGTGATTTCAGTAGGAGAAATTAGGTTTTTTTTTGTGTGCGCCTATTTAAGCCATGTTTAAGGCTTGAGAGAATATATTGAAATCTAACAACTCTTTGTAAAACTTCCAAAGCAATAAAATATCCCTACAACTCCGTGGACATTGGCATTTTAGGCTGAACCAAGTAAAGCTGATGTGTTTGATTTTATTTTCTCGTTAATCGTTCATTGTGTTTAGTTGCGTTTCCTAACAATAACATCCCTCATGAGCATCCATGGATTCTTGACAATGAACAAGACTGGTTGGTGTAACAGTTAAAGCTTCCTACTTTCAAGTATGCGGTCTTGGGTTCGAGCTCACAATTTTCCGTGCCTATGTCTTGGTTGATGCCTATTTAGGGTAAAATTGTACTTCTTAGCACTATGAAAAAATGGACTCTTGACAGTTAGAAAGTTCTCAATTGGCTTCTTTTGCTTAATTCTTGACTACTGAATTGATGATAAGTTATGATTGTCATGATGATGTTACATTCCGATCAAGCTGAGGTTGAAGGAATCAGTTATCATTTGGAACATTCGGTCCTGTAAAGTGACACTAGGCTCGTGGACCTTGTGACCGAGTCAGATTCATCCATTACTATTGCGTGGATTAATGGGAACTGCAACAATCCGTGGAGATTGAATTTATTGTTTGATTAGGACTGGCTCTCTCAGACGTTCCTTCGTATCTATTTTATTCATCAATACTTTGAGGGAAGCTAATTCTCATGCAGATGTTCTGGCTGAAAACGGTGTGCATAGGAGTTGTCGCTTAGTAGTGTGGCTTTCTTATTACGAGACATGTCCTCTTGCAACTTATATTAATTGTGTAGTTATTCTTACATATGAATTTTTCATATATAAATTCAGGTGATGTTCCATTCTAAGACTAATTGTCACTCGGTAAAGTACTATAGGATATTGAGTCAGCTTCTACTCAAAAGTTTGACTTGTAGAGGAGGGTTGTCCTTAATATATAAGTTGGCACATGTCAGTATATCCAGGTGCTGTTAGATATTTGAAATTGCTTCCGAATGGTATATAATAGTTCAATTTTTACTGTAAGACTAAACTGACACATAGTGAATTATATAGGGATTAAATTGACAGAATTAAAAGTGTAACAACTTAGAAACAATGAACCACTAGGATAAAGGAACATACCCAGTGTCTCAAGGGCTCCGGCCTATGTAGGGTCTGGGGGGACGGATGTATGCAGCCTTCCCCCTTTAGGGTGTTAACCTGAAGAGAGACTATTTTTCAATGCCCACAACGTGAGGGTGAGGACTTCCCATAATGTCACCCATCCTGGTACTACTCTTGCCCAAGCATGCTTAATTTCGGAGTTCTAACGAAATCCGGTGACGGCGTATTGTTTCCCAGTGCCCCCAAACAATAAAGCATTAGGATATTTGGCATAAATAACTCTTATATTACTTCGATCAATGATATTATATTCGTCAAATTTAAATATTTATACTTTATGTAACAAAAAAATACTTACTTTTTAGAGTCAAACTAACAACAGAAAACCACATCAAAATAGTACAGAAAAAGCTGCCCCACAAATATCTCTTAACAAAGACGACCTAAACCTATCCAAAGGCTCATTAAGCTCCAAGCAATGAAAGCTCGAATGTAAGGTGTAACTAGTAAGTCAATCTGCACACTAATTCTCTCCCTATATGTATGCTGAAATCTCATAACCAAGTCTCGAGGCTACAAGTCTCACACAGGGAAAGAAACGGGCAAGTTAAAGGACACCTCTTTTCCAAGAACTAGAGTTCAACATTCCCAATGCCCCAAGTGTTCCTGCCTAAATAGGGTTTTTTTTTGGGGGGGAAGGAGGAGAGGGAGGGTGGATGTACGCAGCCTTCTCCCTTCAGGACCCTGAAGGGAAGCTGTTTCCGAGAACCCCCAACCTGAGGGGTGCAACATGAGGACTTTCCAGGAGGTCACCCATCTTGGTACTAAGTTCGAAGTTCTAATTGGATCCAGTGCTTGCGTGTTGGTACCCTCTTAGGTTTCCAAGAACTAGAGTACTCCTAGAGAATTAATCCAAACCGTTTGAAATCCCAACCTCCAATCCATAACTAGTCACGTCTACGGAAATTTAAATATTATTTGGAGAATTTATCACTTAGTTATGTTATGTTTGAATATTTATCATTTAGGTATCCTGATATTCCAATATATATAATGAAACGTCTTGAGGTTTAAAACTTTTATCACTTAGTTATTTGAACTTTAAAAATTTTATCAATTAGATACTTTTTCCTGAAATTTGGTTGATTTTTGTTGGAGAATAGTGAGGTAGAAAATAATTCTAGGTCTTCTTGATTTTTTTTTTTTTTTTTGCCGAAAATAGTTATATGACACATGATTCAGGCATACATAAGTTTCGCCCATTAGAATTTGGTGATTTTTTTTGGTAGACCATTAAATTTTGGTTAAAAATATTGACATAACTTATATATACTATCATAATTATATAGCAAATTAAAATTTCTTTGGTAAAAATTGTCGAAATTTTAACAAAAATTCATCATAATATAGTATAAGGTACGTAAGTGATAAAAATTTTCAAACCTTAATAAATATTATTATATATATTAAGAAGTCAAAGTATTTAAGTAATAAATGTTTAAACTTTAATCCAATACCCAATAGACATTTTGTTCAGAACCAAATTTGATGTGCAACCAACCCGACTTACGAAGCCCGACGAGCTAACTCAGCATACAACTCGAAAATTTTGGCTCATTTTATTCTCGAGTCAATTCAAGCCAACTCATTTAGCTTATCAAGTTGAACCTGAGCCTATAAAAGCTCGAGTTAGTAGGCTCGCAAGACAAAACGAGCCCAAGCAAGCCTGTTTTAATAATTTATTACATGTCCAACTGAGCCAAACCAGGCCTAAGCATATAACGAGTTGAACTTGAGCTCGAAATTTACGAGCTCGGCGGGCCATGAGCCAAGCCGAGCCTCAAGTCGAACAAGCTCAGACTCAACTCACAGCTCAAATACACCCCCGAAACGGAAAGTCATAACTACTAGATCAACCAATTTCGCTAAAATACATGTACATAATAATATTATGCTTTCACTAGTTTAGTTCAAACTTCAAAATAGTATCTTGACTTTTCAATGGAGAATACTTTTCTTATAAACATTTTTATAAAATATTTTTAATTTAAAATTTATATAGGGTTTATGCTTGACCAAGTCAGGTTTAAAGTCGTGAGACTACTACGGAGAACGTGTTTCTCTGCATGAAGGAAAATGTTTTCTCCTTGGAATAGTGGAGGAAAATATTTTCCACGAGCGTATTCATTGTTTTGAATTTATTTAAGGGTTATTTATGCCAAATGTCCTTGTACTTTGCCCATTGTATCAATTTAGTCCTTGTACTTTTAATTGTGTCAATTTAGTCCATATACAATTCAAAATGAGTCAATTTAGTCCTTAGAGAAAATTTATGTGAAGTTTTTAATGAAAATTTTAATATTTCGGCCACAAATTGGGTTAAATTGAATAAACTGATGAATTTATAATAAGTTACTTGCAACTAACATAATTTTTCAGTTCAAAATTACTTTATTAACTTAATTTAAATTTGACCAAAGGACTATATTAACACATTTTAAATTATTTCGGAACCAAATTGACACAAATAAAAGTATAAGGACTAAATTGACACAATGACAAAGTACAGAGATCTTTGGCATAAATAACCATTTATTTAATGAAAGGGTCAAATAAATTACCCCATGTACAAAGTAGTCAAAATATTGTCTTAATTTTTGTATTTCTTAGTCAAATATGTTCAGCAAACCCTTGATTTGACTAATAATGTCAAGAATAATTACCCATTATCAATCTTAATGCGACAATGATAAGAAAGTTACATATGTTGTACGAAAGCACATCCCTCTTCGAACCCCGAATGTCGCCTTTTTTCTTATGAAGGTGGGATTCGAATCTAAGTCTCGGGCATCACTTCTGAGAACTTTCGTAGCTGAGTTAGATGGCTCCTTTAGTAAATCTCTATAGAAGTGGGATAAGACTGCATTCATCTAACTCTTCCCAAATCTTACTTTGGTGATTACCTTGTGTTAACAATGTAAATGAGTTGAACCAACAGACAAGCGCTCGCTATTTAGCTCGAAATTTAGAGTTGTTTCTTGCTCAAACCTGAGTTAAACTATCTCATTTTGCTAAGCAAGTCAAGCCCACGCTTGATAAAGCCTGGTTACGGTGTCTTACAAGGCTAAACAAGTCAAACCTTGAACTAAATTATATGCATATTATGTTTAAATAAGTCAAGTTCAATAACCAGAAAAACAAGCTTAAACCTAAATTAAGTGGAACTAAACTCAAGCTCGTCAAGCCAGATTCGAGCTTAACCTTTTTCTCTTTAAGATGATCATAAAAGGCTTAGTAGACTCTTCTAGAGAAAGATCTTCCTAAAGCATCTGCCAAAATGATTCGAGCTCAACCTAGCCAAGTCGAGCTTAAGCCCACTACAACTCGAATTCAAGACTTAATCCTATACCAGCTCAGGCTCAGCTCTTCTCATTCCCTTCCCCTACACTGTGCATTAAACTAATTGACTCAGCACGAAAAAAATATATTTAGTGATTGCAAGAAAAATGATATTTCATTAGATTTTGTTTGGCTATTTGATAGGATTAGAATAGAATAACCTTTTTTAGTTAATGGATATTTTAGTTATCCTTATTTTAGGGTAACACCTTAAAGGGAGAAGGCTGCGTACATCCCCCCGCCCCAACACAGGAGCCCATGTGGCACTGGGCTTCTTGTTGTTATTGTTGTTAGGATAATTAAATGTTTCTTTTTTAAATTTTAGAGAAGTAATTTCCTAGTTAATTTCTTATTTATTTTTTCCGTTAAATAGTGATTTCTTTTTTAATAATTACCTACAAAGTCACAATACAAATCAAGCAACTCGTACAACGAGACCTAGGTCAACACGTATAAGAACGGGGATCAAGAAGAGACAAGAATAAGACATCCCAATCCAAGAAAATAGAAATACAAGACAAGCGGAACCAACAGGCACTAAACTGACTATACCACCATCGGAGAAAAAAAAAGATGCACCTAGATCAGGAGGAATGAAACCAGTGCATCAAAGATGGGGATGAAGTTAGCAGGAAATCAAACCAAACATAACCTTAGTCCATTATTGCAATTCATTATAAACATAACTCTGCAATTCATTAGTCTCAACTTCAAAAGAAATACTATTGAATTTGCATTTGGATAGCAAGTTGTGCTACATTACTGATCGTCCTTCAATATGGAACTTTCCTTAGATGCAGGTAGGACAACAACAATAAACCCACCAGTGCCTTAAGGGCTCTCGCATATGCAGGGTCGGGGGAGGGTGTAATGTACGCAGCCTTATCCCTTTAGGGTGCTACCCTAAAAAGAGGCTGTATCCGAGGACCCCCAATCTAAAAAGTATAAAAACAATAATACATAAATAGAATGCATAAACCGTAAATGCAGAACGGTAGCTAGGAGAAAACACATGGAGCAGCAGCAGCAACCATCCAAACTTGACTGGGTCTTTTAGTGACTCCCAAGTGGTAGGTGGGCTCTTAAGATTGAGGGGGGTAGGTAAGCCAGACTCCTTTTAAACTTACATCACATAGTCTTTGAGGTCTCCAGTTTTAGGGTACTGTAAATCACAGTACGTGTTAAAAGGGTTGTACCAATTATCGGAAAAAAAAAAAAGAATTACAGAAACGAGCAAAAACATGCAAGGATCAGAAGGAAAGAAAATGAAAATCCTGTGCCTTCATGGGTTTAGGACAAGCGGGAGTTTTTTCAAAAAGCAAATTAGCAGATGGGATCCTTCTATTTTCGCCGACTTCAACATGGTATGTTTCCCTATGTGATTTTTCACTAAAAACAACACTTTCATTGAGTTTTTCACGGTAAAGCAACATTCCCAGTGCTTCAAGGATTCCCGCTTAAGCGCACGCGAGCGGGGGAGGATTGTACGCAGCCTTCCCCCTTCAGGGTGCTACCCTAAGGGGAGGCTATTTCCGAGAACCCCCAACCTGAGGGGTACAACACGAGAACTTTCCAGGAGGTCACCCATTTTGGTACTACTCCCGCCCAAGCACGTCTGGGTAGATCTTGTCTTCGACCAGGAAACTGGATCTTGCTTGGCAGGCTTTTGAAGTTAGGAAGGTAGGCTTTTGAGTTTTTTAGAGTGTTGGACTAAAATACACAAGGTTCATAGACAAAATCAGAAGTTTTTTTTCTACTTTTAAATAAAAGCAGAACAATAGTGCATCACTATTAAAATAGAAGTAGAAACAACACTAAAATCAATTTGATTTTTCAGGAAAATAAAAATCAGGTTCTGAAAACAAGTCATTCTACTTTTTTGTTTTCAATTTTCAATTTTACTCAAATTTTTAAATAAAAAAAAAGCTGAAAAATAGAAACCGAAAACCAAAATAAGTTATATCTAAACTAAAACTTTTAGTTTCTAAAAGATCGAAAACCACAAAAAGAAAAAAAAAAAAAAAAAAAAAAAAACTAACCAGAACCTAAAAAATAAAGCATGTAAAATGTTGCAGGATTACCCAGATGGAATATTTCCAGCAGGAGGCAAATCAGACATAGAGGGCATTTTCCCACCTCCATACTTTGAATGGTTCCAATTTAACAAGGTTAAGCTCTCTCTCCCTTTTCCTTCTCTTACAAAATTCAAATCCATTAAGCAAATTATTATTTTATTACCATAAACTAACTATATTTTAACTTGTTTATTGTATTAGGATTTCACAGAGTACACAAACTTGGAAGAATGCATTTCATACTTGTGTCAATATATCTCTACCAATGGACCCTTTGATGGTCTTCTCGGTTTCTCTCAGGTATGAATTTTTTTGCAATAAATTACACTTTAATACCCTGAGATTTGGTGAAATTATAATTTAGTACAAAAACTTTGTATTTAAATCTTTTGGTCCCTTGACTATGGTAAAATAATTTTTTAGTCAATTGTCGAGATTCCTAAATTGTATTGTACAAAAGGAAATGTCATACACCGAAGGAAAAATGATGTCTTGATACCTTTCTACATGTCAATTGGGTAAAGATGCTTGTCGAGACATAGAAAGCATGTTGGGAGACAACCCCAACAATGTATACTCCAAATTTCAGAGGGGGGAAAAAAACTGTTTTGCCCTAACCAGTAGACTAAAAGCTCCAAACACAAAGTTTGTGGATTAAAAGATTAATGTCCTATTTGGTCAAGCTGTAAAAAAAACTACCTTTTTCAGAATCACTTTTAACAAGAGAAACATTATTTTTTTACTTCTGCTTAAAGCAAAAAACAACTTCTATTTCTATTTAAAAACACGTTTCTTCCGAAAACAACCCTGAAAAGAACATTTTTTTTTTTTTCAAAAAAGAAATTCTGTCAAATAAGACCTAATTCACCAAACCTCAGGTAGGAGAGTATTACTTATCCAAATTTCTAAAAAGATAGCAAGTAGCATTGCAATAAATCCAACACTTACAGTAACTTCTTTTGTTGAGGACAGGGAGCAACACTGTCAGCTCTGCTGTTGGGGTACCAAGCACAGGGGAAGGTGTTGAAGGATCACCCACCAATCAAATTCTTCGTATCGATTTCCGGGTCCAAGTTCCGAGATCCGAGTATTTGTGACGTGGCCTACAAAGACCAGATCACGGCCAAATCGGTTCACCTGATAGGAGAAAAGGACTGGTTGAAGCTTCCCTCTGAGGACCTTGCCACTGCATTTCATGAACCTCTCATCTTAAGGCACCCCCAAGGCCACACTGTCCCTAGACTAGGTACATACTTTGGGATTAAGGCATGTTTCTAGGACACCTATTTGGCCAAACCGTAAAGAAAACAGTTTTCTTTGACAGATATTTTTTTATAGAAACACTTTGTAAAAAAAATTTATGAATAGAGTATTTTTGTTTGAAAAATGTTTTCTGCTTCTACTTTAAAGAAGAAACACTATTTTAGCTTTTTTTATTTAAAACTATTTTTGCGTCCAAGCCAAACACCATCAAAGCCTAAAAAAGGTAATTTTTTTGAAAAAAAGAACTTTATTTCCGAAAAATAAGCTTAGCCAAACAAGCCATAAAGCATGTTTCTGGGGAGCTTGTTTGGTGATGCTATAAAAAACTATTTTGTTTCTTCAAAAGTACTTTTTGTCGAAGCACTTATGTAAAAGGTGCTACGAATAGGAGTTTTTTTGTCTAAAAAATTTTTAGCTTTACTTCTACTTCTATTTTAAAAGAGAAGCACTATTTTTTTATTTTTTATTTTTTGGCCTTCTGCTTCCCAAAACAAACACCTTAAAGATTGAAAAACGTTTTTCCAAAAGAAAACACGATTGCCTAGATAGAAAAACTTGGTCAAGCAGGTGCTGAGTCCTAGGGTTGTCACTTGATTTTGTGGTATAGTGTACTAACCTATAGTGATTGCAATGAGCAGATGAAGCAGTAACTGCGCAGCTCCGAACATGGACGAAAGAACTGCTCGATGGAACAGCTAATTCTGAAGATATTGTGGAGAACGGAGGAGCAAAAAAAGAGGAAAGAGAAGGGTGTGAAGCTACAAAAGCAGCGGAAGGTGGGGCCACGTTGAAGATAGAGAAAACTGAAGTAGAAGCAGTACAAGCATGAGGGCATATGATCATATCAACTAAACAAATAAAGTCGAATAGATATGTCAAATTATGGGTGGAAAATCGTTCTTCAATATGTTATGTACTTAGTTTATTTATCTATTTATCTCAGTTCGAGTCTCTATGATGTATGTCCATCACGGTAAGCAGTAAGCCAGTCCTTTAAGCATATTGACATCTCCGGCTTTCCCAGTGTTAACTTTGCTCTCTCGTGCCTAAGGCTATCTTCTGCACTAAAAGCAAACACTCAATGCTACAGCAGATAATAAAGTTGTTAGAGTATCATTTGCCACAATGGAGAGCACATGATATTGGGATTGATATAATTTCTACCCTTTTAACATATTGGCCTATCGCTAATGTCTAACCTGAAGTCCATGCATTGAGAACCTAAGTATAAAAAGAGTCCATCATATGACGTGAGACTGTTTGGGGCGTTTTAGTGTAATACAAGCACTGAAGTAAATTACGTAAAACTACCAATGGAAAGCCGTGTTATCAAGTCCTGGATGCCATGGTCACATTACTGACCACATGATGACAAGAATGAAGGACTAAAATAGAGTTAATGAAAGAAAACGAGCTTTAAAGTTTGGCAAACATACTATTAGTCACTGCTGGTAAGGTATCACCCTAAAGGGGTAAGGCTGCGTACATCTCACCCCTCCCATACCCTACTTATGCGGAAGTCCTTGCAACACTGGGTATGTTGTTGTAATATTAGTCACTACTGGGTCAAATAACTAGGAACTAGATTTGATTTAGATGCAAGCATAAAGAACTCAAATAAAGAGAGAGAGAGAGAGAGAGAGAGAGAGAGAGAGAGAGAGAGTGATGGCACAAAAGATTTATGTAGAAAAGCCTAATTGAGGGGAAAACCAAGGAAGCGGGAAAAAAAAAAAAAAAAAATCTACTATGCTAAAAGAAGATACAACAGGAAGTCTCACATGCTGCCATATATGGAAGCAGCTAAAAAAAACCCTAGTTTCCCCTAACAATAACAGGCCCTCCGTTTTGCCCACATACCTATGGGGCCAGTTCGGCCAAACTATGAAAAAACTTTTTTTTTTTTATAAACACTTTTGCATAAGCACTTTTTGCATAAGCTCTGATTTATCCTTTCTAACACAAGCTTATGTATTTTACAAATTATCATAAACCTGTATCACTAATTTGTATAAGTTATGATCTATACTCCAACATCTGGGAATGTCGGAATCATAATCAATCAAATATTGCAAAGCCCCGGTATTTATACCATTCAGAATTTCCATAATGGAGTTCTAATCTATACCAGCAAATAGTATCAGATTAGGGAAGCTTGTACCTTTACACAGTACAACTTTATACACTATATAAAGAAATTATTTTCAAATTTGATGTTAATTCTCCCACAAATTCACGGATAAAAATTAAGAATTACAAATTTCTCATGATCTTTTATTTATTTTACTTCATTGGACATCTATTTTGCCAGAGTACATGAAATTAATAGTGTTTTTGAGATACAAGAAGGATCAGGCATCATTCGAACCTCATTCGTTTGGCTGGGCCTTGGTCAATAATAGGATCAATAGGTGGAAGGTGCTGCTCTGCCGCTTGCTGCGTTTCTGCATCTTTTTCAGCTTCAGAAGGTTGCGGTGGAGCATAGCCCTCCGGGAATGGAGGCGGTGGCGGGGCAGGTTGTAGCTGCATATTCATAAATACACCGTAAGTTAAGTGAAACGAAGAGTTCATCAAATAAAACACTGAGATCTAGAACGTAGGTGCATGAAACAGAAGAGGAAGCGGGAATGGAAACAAAAACGGGAATGCTATAGCGGGCAATCATAGAAGTTTTTAGGGTTCGGAGCATGGAGAGAGCGTTTATATATAGAAGAAAAATTAATGAAATGTCATTAATTGAACCGTTAAAGCCTAACATATCAAGAGAAGAATTATTATGAAGCAATAAACCAAGAAAATTGAGTGCTCAAATGAATAAGATCAAGAAAATTGACTCCACTATCCACATGATTCATTCATTTTTTGAACCGAGTGGTATAATTAGCTAACAAATAATCTGGCGAGTATCTTCTTATCATGAATTTAATACGTGTTTGAAATGCAAATCTAACTTGGAAACAATGAATCGCATTTTTGAGCATAAAACATTAGCATTTTAGAAGCTTCCAGCAACTATGATCTAGAACAAGAATCTTGACTATCAAACACAACATGGAAAATTGTCATTCAAGTGGAACTATAAATGAGCTTGGGATTTGCAGAAGCTCGAAGCCAAGTCCACATTGTGCATTCCATGAGGAGCTATTTTAAACAGCTTTACTCGTATGTACAAGTGCATGTGGCGAAGTCAGATTCAACTTCTTTTCCAAGATTTTCGTATGCTCTTAGTCTAATTTGAAGTGTCTACCTGTAGCACCAACGTCCAAGTAACCTTCTATGGTTGTACATGAGTCGAGTCAATCCCGAGCTTCCCACGCTCAGGCTCGGCTTGTTAAAATACCCAGCTCAGGCTCAACTTAAAAGTTCACCCAACTTGGAAACTTCAAGTTCAAGCTCGGCTCAGCATAGGCTCGGGCTATGCTCAATTAAGCTCTAACCCAGCTTGGCAAGCTCCAAGCAAAGCTCCCCTTATTTAGGTTCATTCAAGCTCATTCTAGGCTTGTTTTGGCTCATTCAAGCTTAAGCTTGACTCATTTAGGCTTAACCTTGGGTCAATTAAGCATATAGTAAATTGTATCAGGATAAGCTCAATTGGGCTTGTTTAGCGTCGCGAGCCTACTAACTTAAGCTTCAATAGACTTGGGCTCGGCTCAGGCTCGAAACAAGCCAAGCCTTTCGAACTTAACAGAGCCAACTCAGCTCATTTACACCCCTAACAACCACCATGCTCCTTGCAAACTAATCATCTACCACGTCCATTTAATTTCTCATATTTTATACCTAAGATGGGATGTTTAACTTTAAGCATGCAATTTCATAGTTAGAATTTAAGGATACCTTGCGTTGTAGGGAAGCAAGAATATGATCCACTCGCTTAACCTCCTTGATGTCAATGGTCTCCTTGGAAGACTTTATATCAGCAGCATCCTCATTTTCATCTGCTCCAGCTGCACCAACAAATGCAGCACAGAAGAATAGGTTTTAATGATCGCATAAGATATGATATTTTATTAAATGTAGTTAACTGCTTGATAGGATTAGAATAGAATACATCTTTTTAAGCCAAGAGAATATTTTATTTATCTAAGTGTAGTTGATTGGATAAATTTAGTTATTTTAATTTTCGAGAAGGGGTGTCCTAGTTAACTTAGTATTTATCTCCTTAGTTATCTAATAGGGGTTGGTTTGAATATAAATATAGCTTTGTAATGGATTATTTTTAGTTTTGAGAGAAAAATTACTGAGTCTAGATTATGAGTTACAAGTTGTGCTGCATCATAAATACTTCAGTCCTTTACCACATAACTTATTAACATGCAAAAGACAGGAAACCACAAAATGTAGAACAGGTGCCGGAAAACGATGTTGATATCAGTAAAATCTGAGCACGCCGAATTAGTATTCACTAAGATTTAATTGTCAGATATAACATAGACAACAATATTATATGTCTAACAAGGATAACAGCCATTGATATTTATCACAGAACATAAAGTTTCACCATTTCTAACCATTTTCTTTAATTTGCAATAAAGAAATGAAGTACCAATACTATACCATGCCCAATCTTCTCCAACTTGGAGGCTGCAGTAGAGAAAGCCTTCGATATGTAATACAAAGCACGTCCCTGCACAGGCATGTTAACTTTCAGCCATAACAAACACGTTTATTTTTCTTTTATCCAAAAAAGAAATATTATTAATAAAGAAAGCATGTATAAAGAGATAGGGACATTGTCCTCAAAATTATAACCTTGCAATGTCAAAAAACCGAGAATTAATAACATAAAGCCTTCTAATCCCTTTGTAAATCAGGAAAGGCTATGTCAGCAAAGTCCCCCAAAGCTTTTTATCCAAAAGCCTCCTAAAAAGACTACTTTATTCCAAAAGAAACATGTTTATAATAATAGATATTACATCACCATGGCGGTGTAATTGGGTGATGAACCATATGTATGTCTCCAATCATTAAGATATACTCAAATCCAATCGGAACATGCATGCATAATCTAATTCTCTACCACGGGAGGAGAAAGATTTTGGGATCCTTCTCAAGGGCAACAAAACTAGTAATAAGCAACAGCTACAACAATATAAGAAAATGCTCATCAAAAGAAGATGCAGACAATCTTAACAAGCTTGGTCTTTAGAATTAAGGTCTCTATGTGGTCTAACTCCTAACAAACTTAATACTCAAGATTGCATTTAGGAACAGAAAATTTTTAAGGCTTTTTGTCTCAGAGGATCTATGTCATGTGCTGCGGGGAGACGCACAATCATTTATTCCTTTAATGTGCAATAGCTTGGGACTTATGGTGCAAACCTTTCTCTCTTTTAGGATAGATGTGGGTCAGCCCAAGATCGGTTGAGAGTATCTTTCCCATGAAGCTCCATGGCATTAGGAAAGAAGAAAGACATTTAATGTTCTTGGCCAAGATTGCGATCCTCTGGTATATTTGGCTAGAAAGGATAGTATGTTTTTTAAAGACCAATATACACCAGTTCATTTCTTATGGAAAAATGTGGTCTTTTTAAGAGTTCTTTAGACTAAGAGGTTTGAAGGCTTCGCTGAGATAGCCCTAGCTGATTTTTAAAGATTGTGGAGGGCTTTATGTTATTAGTTCTTAGTTTTTTGAGTTGTCCTTAACTCCATATACATTCTCTCTCCCTTATATTTTTTTTCTTTTTTCGATTGATAAAAAGAGACGATTCAGACATAGTGGGATTCCAATTGATGAAGCAAAAAGGGGGAAAAATCTCGTGAATTAACAGAGCTACAACCGAAAGAATGCACTTGGACTATCTGCGTAGAGAGTAACAAAAGGTTCGAAAGCGAAAGACTTTTTTGGCAATTACAACTCACAACTCGAGATGCAAATACGTTGCAAAGCTGTGGTGCCTGGTAGATAGAACCATCCAAGACATAGTAAGTTAACATAGGAGTAACTTTTTCAGGACTGTCCCTCTTCTGCTTGCGAATAACAAACAGATGCGGCTCCATAACTTCACTAAGCATGTACTCTGTGCCGGTCCTTTGCCTATCACATGAACAAAGAAAAATTCTAACAGAAGCTTCCAAAACTTTGTAGAACATCAAGTGAACACAACAGACACAAAATTGATGAAACACAGAGGAAAGTACCGCACATGCATTATCCTGGTTTATGAATGAAAATGACAGGCTAATACCCAAGAATTGGATTTGATTTAGATGCAAAAGAACAAACTTGAAAGAAAATAAGAAGAGAGAAAGAGAAAACAATAACATACAAATTTACGTGAAAAGCCCTCAAATTGAGGGAAAAACCGTGTAGAGATGAGAAAGCAATCCACTAAATGATCTAAAGGATGATAAAACCGGAAACACATGAATCTATATAGACACCCAAAAAAAAAAAGCTCCAATTTCCCTGCTGAGCAATAGACCTCCATTTCTGAATGGAGACATAAGTTCGAAACGCAATACAGTAGAAAAGCATACCAAAAATTCTCCCGTTCTTTATGGTGTCCTTCCTAAAGTGTAACAGACCATAAGCTACCTATGGCCACCAAGACTTTGGAAACAAGAATTTTGATAAGTTAATTACTGATCTTTTTCACTCTACTGAAGATCTCTATCAAAATTTTCCTACAAGGAAAATTGATATCCAAGAATCATGTTTAGCATCAAGCCCATAAACTTATTCCACAATTAATCAAAAGCTAAACCAAGGCCGGTCAATACCCCCAAGCAACAGAAGTAGTAGTTTGAGGGCTCAGTTTGTTAAGTCATCAGTTTAATTTTACAGCATATCACGAATAAAATTGGAGAACCAAAAAAATAGTTATATTAGCTAATATTATAATATAAAGTGAATTACTCGATATGCACTTAGCTGGTCTAGATACCTCGGTTACAAAAGGCCTATGGATCAAAACTTGCTTTGAACCCCTAAAATATCGGAACCATCCCTGAGCTAAACCAAACCAGAAGAGATATAATTATTCAAAAGGAAAGTATAAAGGCAAAATAATCAAGTGTTATTTACTATGTAGTAACTCAACATTTGTGAAAATAATAAAAAGGCTTCCGAGCTTTTCAATTTATTATTTTAGTACCTTGGATTTTATATATATTAATTATTAGATACCCTCTCCGGCAAAACCCAATGTCGGAAGCGTGAAAAGACAAAATTGTCAATGACAAAAACGACGTCATATTGAAGCCTAATGATTTGGAGATGACAGCAAGTTATTTTACTGTGAATTTGAAGAAGATGATGGCATGAGGCTTTTTTAAATGGATCAAAAACGTTGTTGTTTTCTTGAAATATGCTTCAAAACAGTGCGTTTCATTCTCTTGCGTAAGACAAGAATAATCATGGCGTCAAACTTCAGTGTCAGGCTTCAATACAACGTCATTTTTGTCGTGGGCAATTTTTTTCCCTTTTGGGCTTCCGACATTGGGTCTCACCAGGGTAACTAATTATCAATACATACAAAATCTAAGGTACTAAAATAATAAATCAAAGGGGTGATGGATTTTGTTATTATTTTCACAAACGGCGAGCTACGGGAAAGTAAATAACTCAATAATCAATCAAAGCGAGGGGCGATTCAACTTACGAGAGCTGAGAGATGTCAAGGGGATGAATAGAGTGCATTCTAAGCTGTTCATTGTTACAGGTCCTGTCGTAAAACGGCGACAATGCGAAGTAATCAAAAACAAAGTTACGATTCAAGGGATAAGTGTTGAGCCATAGCTGATCTCTGAAGCATATATCAGTCATGTCCGTTTTCAGCGGCGATAATTCCGGCGGAATCCCTTCAAAATTAGGGTTTCCGGCCCCCGGATTTGGCGGCACCATTGGAGTCGTTGCCATCAAAATTCAAGCTGCAAAATAGGCTGTTGTACGAAATTAGGGTTTCAAAGCGAGGTTGAAGGGGTTAAATAACTGAAATTTAGAGTGATGTATGCTCGGCGTTGAATTGACGGAGATAGATACGAATCGACCGCGGCAAACAGCGGCCTGAGAAGGATGGCCGGCGGTGGAGTATTGCCGGCGTAGGATGGTGGCAAAACCGAAGGGAGTGAGCTGATGCAATGGCAGCCTAACAAGCAAGGTTCCTTGTTTTTCTAGGGCAATATATTTTGTACACGTGGACTAGAGATGCCAATGGAACAGGTGAAAACCGTTACCGGTAGGTAGTCGTTTTGTTTGAGGTGAGAATGGGTATACGTAAGGCGAGGAGTAGGTACGGGTTGGGTGTACCCCTATCTTGCCACGGGTACAGGTATAGTGTTATACCCACCTTGGCTCGGCCCGGCCCGGCCCACCCCGCCCTGTACCCGACTATATACTTGCTCTATTTTGCATTTAGTTAACTTTTATATTAAAAAATATGTACTTAAATTTAATTATATAAATTATTTATCAATCTTATAATTAAATAAATAATACAGCTAAATATGAATAATTATTTTGTACTCACAATAGGACGCGTACGGGACAGGTAATGGATACCCGTGGATAATAGGGTGGGTATGGGTATTCACTTCATACCCGTTGTGGGTGATGGGGTGGATATGGATATGGATTCAGATGGTGGGTACGGGTATGAAAGAGGCACACCTGTACCTATCCCGTCCCATTATCATCCTTAACGTGAACTTTATAATTAAACACAATATAATTTCTGCAATTTTAGCTACAGATAATTACATTTTTTTAAACTTTGTGGTTGGACATAACATACATCTCGTACTTTCAAACTTCATAAAATAGTCTCATCAACTTTGTTACGCGCAAATAACCTTACTTATTGCACATTCATAAGTTATAAATTCAATGTATAGAGTTGATTTGAATTTAATAATGAAGTTTATGGGTTTTTCTTTCTATATTAGATAATAAAAGTGGGTTGTACTTAATTTAAACATTAAATTTGACATGTAAATATGATTTAAGCGATATAATTTAAACTGTTATTTTTTAAAATTGAATGTGTATGGAATAAGTTACGCTTAATAGCAAATTTAATATTAGACACTTGAGCTTTAATGCTTAAATTGTTTAATTATAATTTAATCGTTATTATCAAACTTAAAAATAACAACCTCTTAAATTTTAATATTAGATACAACTCATTTCATGCATATTCGATTTTAGAAATACCCCCTTAAATTATGTTACTAATTTCATATCATCTCCACACAGTAATTTTAACATTTAAATTGGGAAAATTATCACTTATTTAGCATAACGTTGGCCATTTTAGATACCTTAACATTTTAATATATATAAATGGGGTACCTTTAAGTTTAAAATTTTAGGAAAACCGTACAAAATAGACCCCCAACCCCTCCTTTAATCTTTTTCCAACCCCTCTTTCATAAACCAACCTTTTTGGACCATTTTACCCTTTTCATTCTATTCCCTCCCATTCATTTCTTTCTCTCCTCTGCAATACCCCTCATTTAATGCAAAATGATTACTTTTTTTTACTTTTTATCAGCTATGTTGCTTTTCATTTTCTCTCTCCCTTCTCTTCCCACCCATTCATTCTCTCTCTCCTTTCACTGTATTAACCATTTGTCTTCCTTCTCTTATCTCTCATTCTCTCTTCTTGCTTCTTCTTCTTTTATTTTCGAATTCTCAAGCTCCATTCTCAACGTCCTGCGTGATTCCTTGTCCTACTTGGGCCCTTGGGTAGTTGTTTGAGGTGACTTTGGAAGAAGAAGAAGGCTTTGTAAGAACGGGTTTGAAGCATTGTGGCATTGCGATAGGTTCAAGGTCGAGTCATTACACATTTCGCGGTTTTCAGATCAGATATTGAAGGTAAAATAATCATTTCAAGCATTGGTCGTTAATGGATCTCTATCATATGGTGTTGGTGTGTTTTAAGTCATTTGTGGTGTATGATTCAATCATACACCGTGTACGATTGGTGTAAATAGTGTAATATCACTTTTTTTAGTTGTTTCAAGTCCTTAATGGTGTATGATTAATCATACACTGTGTATAATTGGTGGTGTATTATCATGGTATGTTGGTGTGTATTAAGTCATTAATGGTGTATGATCAATTATACACCGTGTATGATTGGTTTAAATGGTATATTATCATGGTATGTTGGTGTGTATTAAGTCATTAATGGTGTATGATCAACCATACACCGTGTATGATTGGTTTAAATTGTGTATTATCATGGTATGTTGGTGTGTATTAAGCCATTAATGGAGTTTGATCAACCATACACCGTATATGATTGGTTTAAATGGTGTATTATCATGGTATGTTGGTGTGTAATAAGTCATTAATGGCGTATGATCAATCATACACCGTGCATGATTGGTTTAAATGGCGTAATATCATTTTGTGTTGGTGTGTTTTAAGTCATAAAGGTGTATGATCAATCATACACCGTGTATGATTGGTTAAATTGGTGTATTATCATGATATGTTGGTGTGTATTAAGTCAATAATGGTGTATGATCAATCATACACCGTGTATGATTGGTTTAAATGGTGCAATATCATTTTGTGTTGGTGTATTTTAAGTCATTAATAGTGTATGATCAATCATACACCGTGTCTGATTGGTTTAAATGATGTAATATCATTTTATGTTGGTGTGTTTTAAGTCATTAATGGTGTATAATCAATCATACACCATGTATGATTGGTTTAAATGGTGTATTATCACGGTATGTTGGCGTGTATTAAGTCATTAACGGTGTATGATCAATCATACACCATGTATGATTGGTTTAAATGGTGTATTATCATGGTATGTTGGTGTGTATTAAGTCATCAATGGTGTATGATCAATCATACAACGTGTATGATTGGTTTAAATGGTGTATTATCATGGTATGTTGGTGTATTTTAAGTCATGAATGGTGTATGATCAATCATACACCGTGTATGATTGGTCTAAATGGTATATTATCATGGTATGTTAGTGTGTATTAAATCATTACCGGTGTATGATCCATCATACGCTGTATATAATTGGTTTAAATGGTGTAATATCATTTCGTGTTGGTGTGTTGTAAGTCATTAATGGTGTATGATCAATAATACACCGTTTATGATCGGATTAAATGGTGTATTATCGTGGTATGTTGGTGTGTTTCAAGTGATTAACGGTGTATGATTGGTCTAAATGGTGTGAAATAAACTTGTTTTAGTGTATTTTAAGTAAATAGTGGTGTATGATCAACTATACACCGTATATGATAGGTTTTAAGGGTGTAAAATCAACTTGTTTTAATATGTATTAAGTAAATAGTGGTGTATGATCAATCTTACACCGTGTATGGTTGGTCTAAATGGTGTGAAATCAACTTGTTTTATTGTCTTTTAAGTAAATAGTGGAGTATGATCAATCATACACCGTGTATGATCAATCATACACCGTGTATGATAGGTTTTAAGGGTATAAAATCAATTTGTTTTAATGTGTTTTAAGTAAATAATGGTGTATGATCAATCATACACCGTGTATGATTGGTCTAAATGGTGGAAAATCAACTTGTTTGATTATCTTTTAAGTAAATAGTAGTGTATGATCAATCATACACCGTGTATGATAGGTCTAAATGGTGTAAAATCAACTTGTTTTAATGTGTTTTAAGTAAATAGCGGTGTATGATCAATCATACACCGTGAATGATTGGTCTAAATGGTGTGAAATCAACTTATTTTACTGTGTTTTAAGTAAATAGTGGTGTATAATCAATTATACACTGTTTATAATTGGTCTAAATAGTGTGAAATCAACTTGTTTTATTGTCTTTTAAGTAAATAGTATTGTATGATCAATCATACACCGTGTATGATAGGTCTAAATGGTGTAAAATCAACTTATTTTAATGTATTTTAAGTAAATAGTGGTGTATGATCAATCATACACCATGTATGATTGGTCTAAATGGTGTGAAATCAACTTGTTTTAGTGTGCTTTAAGTAAGTAATGGGGTATGATCAATCACACTCTTTGTATGATAGGTTTTAAGTGTGTAAAATTAACTTGTTTTAGTGTGTATTAAGTAAATATTAGTGTATGATCAATTATACACCATGTATTATTGGTCCAAATAGTGTGAAATCAACTTGTTTTATTGTCTTTTAAGTAAATAGTTGTATATGATCAATCATACTCCGTATATGATAGGTTTTAAGGGTGTAAAATCAAATTGTTTTAATGTATTTAAGTAAATAGTAGTGTATGATCAATCATACACCATGTATGATTGGTTTAAATGGTGTGAAATCAACTTGTTTTAGTGTGTTTAAAGTAAATAGTGGTGTATGATCAATTGTACACCGTGTATGATAGATTTTAAGAGTTTAAAATCAACTTTTTTTAATGTGTATTATGTAAATAGTGGTGTATGATCAATCATACACCGTGTATGATTGGTCTAAATGGTGTGAAATCAACTTGTTTTAGTGTGTTTTATGTAAATAGTGGTATATGATCAATCATACATCGTGTATGATAGGTTTTAAGGGTGTAAAATCAACTTATTTTAATGTATTTTAAGTAAATAGCGGTGTATGATCAGTCATACACGGTGTATGATTGGATTTAATGGTGTAAAATCGACTACTCTAGGTGTGTTTCAAGTGATTAATGGTGTATGTCTAAGCATACACCGTATATGATAGGTTTTAACGGTGTA
Source organism: Simmondsia chinensis (assembly GCA_018398585.1). Taxonomy (NCBI): domain Eukaryota; kingdom Viridiplantae; phylum Streptophyta; class Magnoliopsida; order Caryophyllales; family Simmondsiaceae; genus Simmondsia; species Simmondsia chinensis. The sequence continues at coordinate 23,246,121 of JAGTTD010000019.1, forward strand.
AAATCAACTTGTCTATATGTATTTCAAGTAATTAGTGGTGTATGATCAATCATACACCGTATGTGATAGGTTTTAATGGTGTGAAATCAACTTGTCTCAGTGTGTTTCAAGTAATTAGTGGTATATGATCAATCATACACCGCATATTATAGGTTTTAATAGTGTGAAATCATCTTGTGTTAGTATGTTTCAAGTAATTTGTGGTGTATGATCAATCAGCGGGTGAGGAATGTGTATCTCAAAGGCGTAGTCGATGCAAGGAACACGGGCATAATCGTTCAACATATAAAAATCCCATTGCATTGCACCTAAGTGGTGAAGGAACGTCTGTCCCTCCCTCGAATTAAATACGAAATTAATTTTTTTTTTATATTGTAATTGCTATTAATAGCAATAAAATTGTATATTATATTAGAGATAATTTTATAGTTGGTTAGTTAATTAACAATTGTTTATTATATCCTAGTTAATTAACTACCTAACGAACTAACTAACTTAAGTCATTGTTAGTTAGCTTCTTCCTATGTATTCATCATGTATATAAGGAGAGATATGCTGTAATTGATAGCAACAGGTTTTTTGAACAGAGATAGCAACAAGTTAATACAATACAATTCTTTTCTTTTGATTCTCGGTATTTCAAATAATTTGCTATAAGCTACATGGTTTTCCACCAGGATACAAGGAAAAATCTAAGTCACAGTATAATGTTCCTACAGCCAACAACATTATTATTTCAGAAACCACACCTTCAGTCCTTGAAGCACAACAGACTTTTCCTCCAGTTGCTTTGACTGCAGAGCAATGTTACCAGTTAATGACTTAAAACACACCAACACAGAATGATCTCACACCATTTAAACAAATCATACACGATGTATGATTAATCATACACCATTAGTGACTTACAACAAACCAACACGGAATGATCTCACACCATTTAAACCAATCAATATAATGTATGATCGATCATACACCATTAGTGACTTAAAACACACTAATAAAAAATGATTTCACACCATTTAAACCAATCATACACGGTGTATGATTGCTCATACACCATTAATGACTTAATACACACCAACATACCATGATAATACATCATTTAAACCAATCATACGCGGTGTATGATTAATCATACACCATTAATGACTTAAAACACACCAACATAAAATGATATTACACCATTTAAACCAATCATACACGATGTATGATTGATCATACATCTTTAATGACTTAATACACGCCAATACACTATGATAATACACCATTTAAACCAATCATAAATCATGTATGATTGATAATACACCACTAATGACTTAATACACACCAACATACCATGATAATACACCATTTAAATAAATCATACACGGTATATGATTGATCATACACCATTAACGACTTAATACACACCAATATACCGTGATAATACACCATTTAAATCAATCATACATAGTGTATGATTGATCATACACCATTGATAACTTAAAACACACCAACACAAAATGATATTATACCATTTAAACCAATCATACACGGTGTATGATTTATCATACACCATTAATGACTTAATATACACCAACATACCATAATAATACACCATTTAAGCCAATCATACATGGTATATGATTGATCATACACCATTAATGACTTAGTACACACCAATATACCATGATCATACACCATTTAAACCAATCATACACGATGTATGATTGATCATACACTATTAACGACTTAATACACACCAACATACCATGATAATACACCATTTAAACCAATCATACACGGTGTGTGATTGATCATATACCATTAATCACTTGAAACACACCAACATACCATGATAATACACCATTTAAACCAATCATACATATTGTATGATTGATCGTACACTATTAATGACTTAATACACACCAACATACCATGATAATACACCATTTAAACCAATCATGCACTTTGTATGATTGATCATACACTATTAATGACTTAATACACACCAACATACCATGATAATACACCATTTAAACCAATCATATACGATGTTTGATTGATCATACACCATTAATGACTTAATACACACCAACATACCATGATAATACACCATTTAAACTAATCATACACGGTGTATGATTGATCATATACCATTAATGACTTAAAACACACCAACACAAAATGATATAACACCATTTAAACCAATAATACACGGTGTACGATTAATGATACTCCATTAATGACTTAATACACACCAACATACCATGATAATACACCATTTAAATCAATCATACACGATGTATTATACACCATTAATGACTTAAAACACACCAACACAAAATGATATTACACCATTTAAACCAATCATACACGGTGTATAATTAATCATACACCATTAATCACTTGAAACACACGATTACAAATTGATATCACACCATTTACATCAATCATACACAGTGTATGATTAATCATATACCACTAATGACTTAATACCCACCAACATACCATGATAATATACCATTTAAACCAATCATATACGGTGTATGATTGATCATATACCATTAATGACTTAATACACACCAACATACTATGATAATACACCATTTAAACCAATCATACACGGTGTATAATTGATCATACACTATCAATTTCTTAATACACACCAATGTACCAAGATAATACACCATTTAAACCAATCATACACGGTGTATGATTGATCATACTGCATTAATGACTTAATACACGCCAACATATCGTGATAATACACCATTTAAACCAATCATACATATCATACACCATTAATGACTTAAAACACACCAACATACCATGATAATTCACCATTTAAACCAATCATACACGGTGCAAGATTGATCATATACCATTAATGACTTAATACGCACCAACATATCATGATAATACACCATTTAAACCAATTATACATGGTGTATGGTTGATCATACACCATCAATGACTTAATACACACCAACATACCAAGATAATACACCATTTAAACCAATCATACACGGTGTATGATTGATCATACAACATTAATGACTTAATACACATCAACATACCCTGATAATACACCATATGAACCAATCATACATATTATACACCATTAATGACTTAAAACACACCAACATACAATGATAATTCACCATTTAAACTAATCATTCACAATATACGATTGATCATACACCATTAATGACTTAAAACACACCAACATACCCTGACAATACACCATTTAAACCAATCATACATAGTGTATGATTGATCATATACCATTAATCACTTGAAACACACCAACATACCATGATAATACACCATTTAAACCAATCATACACGTTGTATGATTGATCATACACTATTAATGACTTAATACACACCAACATACCATGATAATACACTATTTAAACCAATCATACACGTTGTATTATTGATCATACACCATTAATGACTTAATACACACCAATATACCATGATAATACACTATTTAAACCAATCATACACGTTGTATGATTGATCATACACCATTAATGACTTAATACACACCAACATACTATGATAATACACCATTTAAACCAATCATACACGGTGTATAATTGATCATACACCATTAAAGACTTAAAACATACCAACACAAAATGATATTACACCATTTAAACCAATAACACACGATGTATGATTTATCATACACCAATATTGACTTGATACACACCAACATACCATGATAATACACCAATTTAAGCAATCATACACGGTATATGATTGATCATACACCATTATGACTTAAAACACACCAACACAAAATGATATTACGCCATTTAAACCAATCATACACGGTGTATGATTGATCATACGTTATTAATGACTTCATACACACCAACATACCATGATAATACACCATTCAAACCAATCATACATGGTATATGGTTGATCATACTCCATTAATGAATTAATACGCACCAACATACCATGATAATACACCATTTAAAGCAATCATACATGGTGTATGGTTGATCATATACCATTAATGACTAAATACACACCAACATACCATGATAATACACCTTTTAAACCAATCATACACGGTGTATAATTAATCATATACCATTAAAGACTTGAAACAACCAATAGAAAGTGATATTACATCATTTACACCAATCATACACGGTGTATGATTGAATCATACACCACAAATGGCTTAAAACACACCACCACCGTATGATAGAGATCCATTAACGACCAATGCATGAAGTGATCATTTTACCTTTAATGTCTGATCTGAAAACCGTGAAATGTGTAATGACTCAACCTTGAACCTACCACAATGCTACAATGCTTCAAACCTGTTCTTACAAAGCCTTCTTCTTCTTCCAAAGCCACCACAAAAAACTACCCAAGGGCCCAAGTAGGACAAGGAATCATGCAGGACGCTGAGAATGGAGCTCGGGAATTCGAAAATAAAAGAAGAAGAAGCAAGAAGAGAGAATGGGAGATGAGAGAAGGAAGACAAATGATTAATATAGTGAAAGGAGAGAGAGAATGAAAGGATGGGAAGAGAAGGGAGAGAGAGAATGAAAAGCAATATAACTGACAAAAAGTAAAAAAGTAATCCTTTTGCATTAAATGAGGGGTATTGCAGAGGAGAGAGAGAAATGAACGGGAGGGAATAGAATAAAAAGGGTTAAATGGTCAAAAAAAGGTTGGTTTTATAAAGGAGGGTTGGAAAAAGATTAAAGGAGGGGTTGAGGTTCCATTTTGTACGATTTTTCAATATTTTATTACTTAAGTACCTTGAAGTTTTAAAATTTTATCAATTAGGTATTCTTCTGTCGAAATTGGATAGATTTAAATTGAAAACGATAAAGTGGAACATAAGTCTGATAATATATGAGTATTTTTATTAGAATCTGATATTTTTTACCAAAATATATTGTCCCCGACATATGATTCTGACAATCTATAAATACTTTACATCAAAATTCAGTGAACTATTTTCGTAGCTCATTGAATTTTTACTGAAAATATTAACATGACTTTCATATATTAGTATAAGCATGTGATGTGTTTTAAATGTGTGTTTTAAAACCGTTTACTCGCAAGCGTACGAGATCGTCGTAACTAAATCGGATATACGGGTCGTATCTGCAGGGAATCGGAGTTAAGTTAGATTTTGTTATTAACGAGCAGTTGCAATCTAGTTCTGAGTTGGTTTAAATGATTTGTTAACTAAAATATCAAAACTGGCGATAAATTAAAAGTGTCAATTCAATTGAGGTTAGTTTAGGGAATGAATTCAAGGTAGTATTACTCGTATCCCGTCATTATATTCTACTATTACAATGGTTTAGGAGGCTTAGACTACAAGCACTAAGCCTGGGTTAGTATTTAAATTAGGGTTTAGGGTAATGAACTAGTCTAAAGGCATAACCTATCATATCATCTCTACATGTAGCATAGGTTATCTCATTAGCACTACTTAATTCCTTATCACTCCTAACCAAATATTAATTTGTATAAAGATTGTGTTTAGGATAGGGTACAATCTCAACCCTAACCACGTATGAAAATCAGTTATGTTATGGTCTAGGCTACAAGCTCATAGACTAACGCTAATAATTTGGAAATCTTAACATGGCTACAAGCTCACACAAAGAAAATCAAACAACGATCATAAATTCCCACAGGAGTGTGTATATAACATAACAAACACATTGTTTACAATAAAGTATACATTTGGGATACGGACAGCTACCTGTCCTTCATCCCTAAACTAAAAATCTACTCCTCCATAGGATTTAAAGACGCCCCCAATTGATGTTGACGTTGATCATTGCTTTGATTCCCCCAATACTTCGACCACCTGCGCTTTGGTGTTTGAGAACCCTTTGGATCTCATAGCGGCTTTGGGAAGGAAAGGATGAGAGGAGGTGTGGCAAAAGATCCCTAAAATAATTAGGTATTCGATTTTTAAATCGCGCAGCGGCGGCGGCGTGTTGTGCGGCCCCCGTCCGTCCTTCCAAACTGCCCTCCTCTACTTATTTGATATATATGTTTATATGTATATATAATATAATTTAATATAAAATATAATATAATATATAATATTATATAAATATAATATAACAAAATATATAAATATTATATAATATATATATTAACTATCTATGAGACCTATTTGAGTTACCGAATTATAACCCAGTTGGTCATTCTTTTCCACACGTGGTCGGTTTCTCGAAGTAGTCTTCAATTATGCCTCAATAGTGCTTGATTTTTTCACTTTTCAACATTTGTTTGCTCTGTTGTATTCTAAGCCAAATTGTACCTACATTACAACAAAACACGCAAGTAAAAGCCGAATATATGGCAGGAATGGGAAATAAAATATATAAAAATTAAGCACATCAGCATGTATTAGATCACCATTTTTTAATACAAAATTGTTAAATTCGTATAAAAATCTATCAAATTAGGATATAGAATACATAGGTGATAAAAAATTCAAATCTTATGATACCTCATTATATATATATATTAAAATATCAGGGTACCTAGGTGATAAATTTTTAAACTTCAAGATACATAAATGATAATTTTCCTTTAATTTAAGAGTAATATTATTACCAAGGCAAAATTGTTATACGGAGCAAATGCGTAGTTTTCAAAACAATTTTGTAGCACTCCGTTTTTTATATATCACATCATGACTCTGGCTATAACAATTTTTTTCCTTGCAATAACAACTTTCTAAATCAAACACAACCTACTTTTTATTTTCTAATTTTTTTTAAAAAAAAAAACCCTTAATTTCATTATTGAACTCAAATCAAGTTGATATAATTAAGTTGTAAAGTAATAAATGTGGCTGTTTTATTAAATTAAAAGTGCAATGGAGGTGTTGTGTATAACTAAATGTACTTGTGTGTGTTGTGTATAATTGAAAAGTTCATAAGAGTATGCTGCTATAATTAAAAGTGTGGGAGATCTCTTGTGCAGTAACAAAGTTTTTTTTTTTGATCAACCAGTAACAAAGATTATAAAGTTTTTCTATAATTTACCTTTTTTATTTAAAATAGTTATTAATTTTTATTCTTTTTCTATAATTAGCAATAAAGCCGCGATATAAAACATGTCATTTGACTAAAGCGAGGCCTAGGACACCTGGAATGAACCAGGGACCAAAAAGGACAAGCACAAACAACATAACAGAACTGAAAAAACAGGAATGCAAAACGAAATACAAACAGCGCCAATAGACTCTAGGAGACTAAAAATACTGAAAAATAAAAACAAGGAGCGTCAAGATCAGATTGGGAAATGGGAGCACAACATCAAAGTTAGGAATGATGGAATGAACTTAAGTCAAAAATTCCCCTAGTCCATCATTGCAAATCGCTCGATTATGATAGACTCATCACCATAAAAACTCAACCCGAGCTTCTTCCCAGTTTCCCACGTATGCTCCCTGTCAAGAAGTTTCTCAGTCGTTAGAAACTTTTTGACCCTTTTTCCTGCCATCCACTTTCTTCTTTCATTATTCGAAGGCTCAGGAAACCTCTTCGCACTGCTTTCGGGTGACATATTTTTAAAATTTTTTTGAAGGTCTCGGTTAACTCAAAGTAATTCATAATATTTTATTTTATTATAAAATTGTTCTCATATTTATTGATTAAAATTAATTACAAACTACAAAAAGATAGAATCAATTTTGTCATAAAAATAAAATATAAATAATTATTTAAAAAAACAAAAATAAAGGACCAATTTGTAATAAATGCTACCAAGGGAATTTAAAGTCTCCATGAAAAATATAGAATCTTAGGAAAGATATTAAGATAATGGCAAGGGAATGGATAAAGTTTTGTGCTAATCACTGTTATAGAAAAGCTAATCTAACAGCGGACTTTAAAGCTGTTTGGTTAATTAACCTCTATGCAACTTAAGCGTAAAAAGGCCTTTGACGCAGGCTGGTTTGGGCCAATATCCTCTCTTTTTTTTTCTTAATAATTAGCAACACGGTCACTTTACAAAATAGGCAATTTATATAAATGAGCCCATAGTCAACCTGCATAAAAGCGAGGAACAAATAATACATATAAACAGAAAAACAGGACAAAAATATAAAACAAAAACAAGTAGCTAGGAAACAAATCCAATAGGCATTATGTTAGGATTATGCCTCAAATTACTTGTTTTATGTTTATGGGTTGCCGAGGGGTCATCGATCGATCGGGAGGGAAGCCCGATCGATTGGGTGATTTAAGTGATTTTTCTGCATTTTGGGCCGTAAGAGGGCTGATCGATCGGCACCCCCGATCGATCGGGTATGTCCCAATCGATCGGGACCTCCCAGACACGCGGGCTATATGATGAGCCCTAGGGTTCCGGTTTTCTGTATCCAATTAAAGTGTGAGGCTGCCGTCATCATCTAGAGAGAAACCCTACGAAAGTTAAGAGAAAGTGATTTGTAATTCTTTCATAGATCTCGTTCAGAGAAAGTGTCGTTGTAATTCTTCCGTTCAGTATCAATAAAGAATCTCCATCTCCGCCCGTGGTTTTCTCTCCTCTCGATTGTAGAGGGGTTTCCACGTAAATATTGTGTGTTCGTGTTTGTTCTTTCTTTCTCCATATATTTGTTTACTTCTCATTTGTGTGAGTCATATTATTTGAATCGAATCAATTTATTAGGGTTTACGCTTCTGCATCAAGTTTTTCCTAACAAATTGGTATAAGAGTATATCAGATTTGTTAAGATTCCCCACAAATTGGTATCAGAGCCAGGTTTATTTTGATTTGGTGCTATGACGTCCACAATTAGGTCCGAAGTTGAGAAGTTTGGTGGTCAAGGGAGCTTTAGTTTATGGAAGATTCACGTTAAGGGCCTCTTGACTCAGAGTGGCTTGAAGAAAGCTTTAGAAGGGAAAGAGAAGAAATCAGAGAATTTGACAGAAGCACAATTGGAGGAGTTAGATGAGAAGGCACTCACAGCAATTCAGATGTGTCTTACCGATGACGTTTTGACAGAAGTTCTGGAAGTGAAGACCGCTAAGGAGTTGTGGGAGAAATTGCAGGATATGTTCTGTTTCAAGTTCGTCTCCAACAAACTCACAGTTAAGCGCCAGTTATTCCCGTTTTGTATGTTAGAAGGTACATCACTTAAGAATCACGTCAATGAATTTAATTCAATTATTCAAGATTTGAAAGAATTGGATGATGTTCCTAAGGATGAAGATCAGGCAATGTTGTTGTTATGTTCTCTCTCTGCTTCATATAAGGGTTTTGTTGAAAGCATGATTTATGGTGGTAGACAAACCATATCTGTTGATGAAGTTAAGAGAAACCTACTAAGTAAAGAACGAGTAGATAGAAAATTATCTGATTCTGTTTATAACTCAAGTAGTAGTTTATTTGTGAGGGAGAGAACTAAGTATGATCATAGTGGAAGCTAGTCTAAGTCTAGGCATCAAGACCTAACCTGTAACTACTGTCATAAGAAAGGACACATTAAGAAAGACTGTTACAAGCTTAAGAGAAAGCTTGAAGTAGATAACAGGTCTGACCAGAGATCCATAGTAGCTAGTGTTATGGATGGTGAGAATGACGATCTTCTACTGTCTGTGTCTGAACCTCAGTCCAATTTGAGAGATAGTTGGATTTTGGATTCGAGTTGCTCCTATCATGTCTGTCCCAACAAGGATTGGTTTTCCACCTACGAGTTCATTCGAGGTGTAGTTGCTTTGATGGGTAATGGTACTTCATGCAAAGTTCTGGGCACAGGAACAATTTGTTTTAGGATGTTCAATGGCACTATCAGGGTTCTGAGAGACGTTCGCCATGTTCGTCATTTGAAAAAGAATCTCATCTTTTTAGGTACTCTTGAGTCTAAAGGGTACAGGTACACAGCTGAAGGTGGAGTTTTGAAGGTCATTAAGGGTGCTTTGACAATCATGAAAGGCAGAAGGGTAGGTACCCTGTATGAGCTTGTCGGTTCCATAGTTGCAAGATCTGTTGCAGTATCTTCATCGTCCTTGTTGTTAACAGAACCAGAGATCACAAATTCAGGACGTTTGAGATTGGATCATTTAGGTGATAGGGGTCTGTCTGAGCACAGTGTGAGGGGTTCTTTGTGTGATCAGTCTACAGGACTGATAGTCTGTGAACAAGGGCTTTATGGGAAGCAGAAAGGTTTTCACTTCAATCAATTCCTGACGAGTGGAGATGTCACGTTTGATGAGTCTTCGTTATTGTCTCCATAGAAGATGTCATCAGTTGATTGTGATTCAGGTCAGGTGAGTAAGCTAGAGGGAGTTCAGTTTCAGTTGAGTAACACAGTTCAGTAACAGGTGACTGTTTCAGATAATGTGTTAAGAGCCAATTCAGAGAAGAAGAAGATTGGCATTGCTGATGACCTCTTAGATATGTTCACTCAGTTGCTACCTAGCAGGAAGTTCAAGCTTCGCTCGGACTCGGTTAAGTTTCGTGTTTTGTTGAGATAACCTCGTGTGTGGGGTGTTTAGTGGAGAAGGTGGAGGAAATTCTTTAATGTATGTAATTTGAGCCAAGGTGGAGATCTGTTAGGATTATGTCTCAAATTACTTGTTTTATGTTTATGGGTTGCTGAGGGGTCACCGATCGATCGAGAGGAAAGCCCAATCGATCGGGACCTCCCAGACACGCGGGCTATATAATGAGCCCTAGGGTTCCGGTTTTCTGTATCCAATTAAAGTGTGAGGCTGCCGTCATCATCTGGAGAGAAACCCTACGAGAGTTAAGAGAAAGTGATTTGTAATTCTTTCATAGATCTCGTTCAGAGGAAGTGTTGTTGTAATTCTTCCGTTCAGTTCAATAAAGAATCTCCATCTCCGCCCGTGGTTTTCTCCCCTCTCGATTGTAGAGGGGTTTCCACGTAAATATTGTGTGTTCGTGTTTGTTCTTTCTTTCTCCATATATTTGTTTACTTCTCGTTTGTGTGAGTCATTTTATTTGAATCGAATCAAGTGATTAGGGTTTACGCTTTCGCATCAAGTTTTTTCTAACAAATTAGTATAAGAGTATATCAGATTTGTTAAAATTCCTCACACATTACATATATACAACACCACAAGCTAAGACGAGCCACGGATAGGGGGGACCGACCAACCATACCAAAACTGGAGATGAGATTGACAAGGGGAATATATCATCTCTTCTAATGCCTTAGAAGGTGCTTTTTTAGACGGTTTTCTTAAGGTCATAATGTTTCTTTTCTTACCTTACCAATCGTTTTTCGTGCAATGCACGACTATTATAGTTTGTTTATTGTCACAATTTTTTCTATAACAAAGGTATTATATTAGTGATAGTCATACGTTTCTAATACTTAGTTGTTCATATCCTTAACTTTATTTATTATAATAATATGCTCTTACAAAATGATTAATTTTCATAAAATAAAGTTTTATTTACATGTTGTTGAAAAACTTATATATTTTATTGATTTAAAAATTAACTATTTTTAAATTATTTATTTTTATAAAAACACTTAATACTAAAAACTAAATTGTTAATTTAAAATCATTTACTCTTATATCAATTGCTTTACCGTTTGGTGTTCAAAAATTGCTTTGCCGTTTGATACTGTTGGTGATGAATGGCAATTAGGGGTGTAAATGAGCCGAGCCGGCTCGCAAGTCCTTATGAGCCGGCTCGTCAAAAAGCTTGAAAGGCTCTGCTCGCTTCGAACTCGAGCCGAGCTGGCTAGTTCAGTTTATCGAGATGAGCCGAGCCAGCTCGTTCAGCTTATCGAGCCGAGCCCGAGCCTGGTGAAGCTCGAGCTCGTAAGCTCATGAGTCTAAACGAGCACAAACAAGCTTTTCTTAATATAATATTTTTGATTAAATATGACCCATGAAGTCAAATTTGAGCCTATAATGAGCTGAGCTCGAGCTTAAACGAGTCCAAACGAGCCTATATTGAGCTTAAATGAGCCGTAATATTGCGAGCTTAAGTCAAGCTTGCCGAGCTTAGATCGAGCCAAGCCGAGCCGAGCCCGAGCTTTTGACGAGCCGAACTCGAGCTTGAAGCTCGCCGAGCTTAATGCAAACGAGCCAAGCCTCGAACCTGGTAGGCTTGGGCTCGGCTCGGCTCAAACACACCCTAATGACAATAAGTGTGGATATTATATTCATCATTAAATCTGGTAAATGCAGGAATAAATTGTCATTCATTTCATTGACGGAATGTTTGACTACAAATTAAGAATTTATATATTTTGCCTATATATATATAGAGCTTGACCATGATTGAAAAAAAAAATTAAAAAAAATACAACATAAATTATCTTATTCTTTCAATCCCCTGTACTCTTTTGAAAAATAGTGAGTTTGATAGTTGTGATTTGGGGATCTTTTATTGCTGCATTGATAGAGGCCTAACATGTTGAATCCGAAGAATTTAATAGCAATACTCGTGCAAGTGGGACGTTTCCTTTCTAAGGAGAGTATTCTTATGTGCCTCAACCCAATCCAAGATATGTTTCTTCCTGAACACTTTTCTTTGTTTAATTTACTTTCACATGTCGTTATTTGTAAAGCATCGTCGATCCTTGGTTCGATGGAATTTGTGTATTATATATTTGATCATGTTATTATGTTGTATTATTCCAGTTTCTAATGATGTAGTTTTATTCATGTTATTATATAATGGTTATTTGATGAATATTACAAAATATTTCCGACATTGTCACGAACTTAGGGTTAGGACGGGATAGGAGAATGAATTAGAATTGAGATGAAATAGAGAAATAAAAAGAAGTGGAGATTAGAAGAGGGCTAGAATATGAGATGAGAAAGAATTAGAATAACTGGGGATGAGAGAGTTATGGATGCCATGCTTCCAGAACGACAAGATCTTCAGGTTGGGGGTCATCGGAAACAACTTCTTTTCCACTCGGAAAAGGGAAGGCTGCGTACATCCACCCCCCAGACTCTGCTTTTGTAGGAGCCCGTGAGACACTGGGATTGTTGTTGTTGTTGTTGTTGGGGATGAGAGAGTTATATAGAATAAGATATGAGAAAGTAGAAATGACTTTTATTAATTCTTAGATAAGCATTATAAGAGGTTCCAATGCTATTTATACTAAAACTAAGCTAGAACATCAGCCTAACTTCCTAACCATAGTTGTCAAAATCGGGATTCTACATAGAATCGACGAAGGGTCAGTAGAATTGGAATCGTAGAATCGTAAGATTCTAATTTATATATAAGTAAATTATTTATATTGACAAAATTAGCATAATAATTCTCAAATATATTATAAAAAACGTCAAAAAGTCTATAATACAATAGTTTTACCATACATTAGAAAGCCAAAGGTAAGAAAAAAAGTAACATCATTCAAATACAAATTATTTGACTTTTGGGATTTGAAACTCACCTTTAATAAGAGAATCGAAGCAGAGAGGAGCTCGCTGTTCACATTGGGAGAGGAGCGTTTGCTTTGATCTGATCTGAAACCGTGAGAGGAGAGAGAGAAAAGGAGGGTTTGTTGAAGTATTTTCAAAATGTGTGTTAAATAACATGTAAATATGTTAAATGTTATTTATGTATGTATAAGATGTATTTGAGATAGTCCCAACACTTGTTTTAAATGTTTAGAGCTTGTTAGGGGTGTGTGTCGACACATGGGCCATGTGTGTTGACACACAATCCAACAGAACAATGGGGAAACAGCTGTGCGTCGACACACATGGCCCATGTGTCAACACACGGCCCTTTACAGAAGCGCACGGAGGAACTCCATGTGTTGACACATAGGAAGTGTGTGTCGATGCACAGATCTATAGTAAGTATGTGTGTCGACATATAGATTCGACACACAGGTCTGTTTTGACTGTATGTCTGCGCGGTTTTTTCCTAGTTCGTTGTGTCACTTTTGGCTCTTCATTTTGGGACGTCTCTTTTCATGAAAACACTTATATACTTCACACTTTTATGATGAATATGATTGGATAAAAAACACAAGGGAAAAGTAAGATTAAAAGGATCTTTGTATTCAAGTGTTTTTGTGTTGTGTTCTTGAATTAAAAACACCAATCTCTTCATATCTCGATCTATCTCTCTCTTTACAAATCCTCGCTTCATTTTTGGTTGTTGTTGTACCCCCGAGGATATTTCGTATACCGAAATAAACCTTAAGGAAAGTGATTATACAGCCTCAACACCTGAGAACTCGCGGTTACCCGGTTGCAAGTATTTCGCAAATTTGTGAGTTTTACACCAACAATCTTAAGGTTTAAATTCGTTAATTGAGAATGGCTTCTTCATTTTCCATGTTTTGATGGCGAACTATGTGTGAGATTGGAGGAAAGATGAATGGAGAGAATTGGGACATCTTCTTGGAACTATCTCTTGTATGAATTGCTATGGACAAAGGTATATCGTTTAATTTTGAAAATTGTGAAACCATGATGCACTAAGATGAATGGGAATTTGTTTATGCTTTGTTGATGATGCACTTGACTATTTTGCATATGGTTTCATAACATAATTCAAGAATTCATGATGATGATCAATTTAGGCATGTACAAGGATCATAGTGAAATGCCTTTATACCTTTTGATTTACATCCAATTAATGGAATCAAGTTGTGTGAATCTTATACATTTGATTCGGGATAAAATCATGAAGTTCTATAATGCCTAAGAAGGAGTGGTTGATGCATTGTTGTTTATGTATGAAAGTATATTTACTTGTGGGGTTGAAATTCCAAAGATAAGAACTCATAATTTTCTGTTTGGGCATTGTTCTAATATGTTATTGAAAGGTGAATAATATCCAAGATCTGAGAAGTAAACCCTTGAGACTGAGGAAAACAAGGTATAGCCCGACCGAGAAAAGAAACGGTCTGTACTTAAATTTAAAGAGTATGTAAATACTAAATTTTGATTACACAGGCCTGGTCCGTCCGCTTCACCACAGACCTCTATTTGAAATCTAGACTCAAAAAAAAAAAAATTGAAACACAACCCAACAGTTATATATCATGAATGTTGATCAATGATGAGTGTACATGTGAAATCGAGAAAATCATGATAATATTCAATTCGAACACCATTTAGTTGTGGCTTGCATCATGGATCTAAGAACAAGTGCACTGGAGTTAAATGGATAACAAATTAAATTATGAAGACATACTTGATATAAATTAGTATGTATCATTTGAACATTAAAATAAAAGAAAATGAATGTTTTGGGTGGTTGTTGAACCAGACGTCCAGGTGATGCTAAAAGAGAAGTCCTTTAGAGTGGTTGTTGAAACCAAACTCCAAGACGATGCCAAAACTAATAATAAGGCAATGCTAATAAGGAAAATCCTTATGAAGTGTGGTTGTTGAAACCAGGCGCCGAAATAATCCTACTAATAATAATAAGAATTGGGTTATGCTCTGTTATAAATTGGTGATATAAAGATCCAGGCACTTCGTATAACTAAGATTATAATTCATAAAGAATTTGATGGTTGGGATAAAGTACAAATTGTGCATTATGTGCGGTAAATTCGTTGTTGTATGAATTTGTAATTTGAACAATAATTAGATTGTGGTTTAATGCACGTTTGTTAATAATTATGTGGAAATAAGCCTATAATAAAAATCGGTATGTTGATTCATTCTAGTGTTGACGGTCATTGAGTCAATCTCCTGTACGAATTGTTCATCGACGGAATTGATGTTAAGGAATAAAGGAGTGAACAATAGTGGAGTTGGAAAATCATGAAAAGATTGAGCGTAATCATGCTTATAGAATGGAGTTATAATGATGATGCATGTCAGTTAATATAACTAAAATGTGCATGTCCATAGATATGAAACTAAGAGCATGGATATTAATATAGTTGTGCAATTTATGCTCATATGCATGTTAGTAAAACTATGGATGTATTATTTCATCATATTGAAGATGATGCATCATAAAAATGTTTGGTGTAACCATATATGTTGATGTGGCTATGAGACCAATGTATCCATGAACCATAATGTGGTGATGAACTATACGGCTTGATTATTTATGAAAATGAATGTCGTATGCCTACTTGACTAAATGAAAGTGAGTGAATTTGAATGGAATTAGTGGATCATGAAAATATGGTATTTTTACATATGTTGATCCCTAATGTGATTGATAAAAAGAAATTCAAATTGAGGTACATGACTAAGGATGATAAAATACGTTGTATAAAAGTACTTGGAAATAATGATTCATGAATTCGTGATTGACCACATCTCAAGTGGGTTTTCCAATATTATTGGATGTAATGTCTCATTGGAAACCGACATTATCATGATTAATGCGATTGAAGTAAATGATACTTGCTCTTAAAGGGCATGTGTATATAATGATTGTGTAGTCGGTTAAAAAGAAGTGCATTATACAATGAATGATTAAATACTCGAATAGAGTGGTTGTTTTATGCAGTTGTTGCATGGCGAATAAAGTTATTGAGTGATGTGTGATAATATATGTTGTTAGTCATCAACATGACAAATTTAAAGAGTATGTAAATACTGAATTTTGATGACCCCTTTATTACCTATAAGTTTTGATGCATATAAATGGCAAGTAAATTCGTATGAATTGGTTATAGGTGAATTGAACATCCTGAGATATAAATGTTAATGAATGCATACGAAGTAACATTGAGTCTTTCATTGATCTTGAATTATACATTGTCATAATGTGAAGTAAAGTATAGATGATGAAAATCATGTTTGAGGATATATCTCTGGAAAGACTCTAGAACTTTGAAAGAATAAAAGTGTGAAAAGAGAAGTCCAAGCGATCGAACTTGTATAGTTCTAGAAGAATGAACAAGAGATAATATGAATATTAAAGTTCAATATTGTTGTGTTATAGATTGTGATTCTATGACGAGTCTGTGAATTCTTGCGATGTGGCCTCTTGAAAGAGGTAGTTAATGAATCCGAAAAGTGTCAATGAATAGTCTGATAATGACAGTGGATTTATTGTGTGAATGTACGTTGATTACATGTTGAAATTTGGTATGAATACTTAGAACCAAATGAAAGTGTTCCAATGGTATAATTGGAAATTCAAAAGGTTAGATGTAGCCTTTGTTGTTGGATAGCTGAGTGTGAATAACTAGCTATGTAAGTAAAGGTAACTGGCATGGAGTACACAAGGTATTGGAATGACCACGAGTTGTGTTATTTTAATGAATACTCTTCTATTTAGAAGAATACTTAAACGCCAGTTGAACATCCGAGAAGGATGACTATGCTTTTAAAAGCTAGTAAATGTTATAAGTGGTGGGGGTGTTGTTCCTTGAATTTCAAGAAACTAACACGTGTTATAAATTCCAATGTGATAATAGAGTTTATTGCTCTGGTTTCTGCTTGTAAAGAAACATAGTGATTAAAGGATCTTGTGTTTAAGATTCCTTTGTGGCACAAGCCAATGTTGTCTATTTCTATCCATTGTGATAGTGAGATGTTAACTGTGAAAGAGTGAGATGTATCACTGAAAGTCCGGACACAATAGTGTCAAATATTGGGAAGTGAGATAACTCATGAAAGATTGAGTTATCACTGTGGACTTTAAAAATGTAAATTTGAAACTAGTGGATCTCTTACTTGAGAACATTGCTAGAGACTTGATAATTAAAGGGATGGTGTGAAACCTGTCATTATTAGTCGCCCATGCTAGGCCCTCATCTCGACGCCTAGTATGACGCTAGGTCTCGGGTTCAATGAGAGAGACTTGTCATCTGTGTGACTGCAAGCACTAAATGAGAATTTTTTCCATCCCGAGTGTGAAGTGCTTGATACTTAAGTCAGAGATTCTAAAAGTATGAGCAAAAACTCTTAATGGACCTGGTTTTAGAACTTTTTGAATGTCGCGTCGTAGGGACATGATCAATGAGGTCCACATTAGTGTGTGTTGAAGTTTGGCCGCTTCAAAGGGGTGATTTTTGACTAAGGGTTTGGCCCTGAAACATTCACGAAGGGGACAGGACACAAGGCCACAAATGTGACGATCTGGGAGTTATAAGGTGTGTACGGGGAGTACACCTTGTGCGTGATTAGATAGTCGGTTAGTCAAATGGGTTGTATGGTTCAAAGCTTGGTCTACCATTTTCGATCCGATTAACTATATGGTCTTTTCACTAGCTGGGGGTTTAATCGTGAGACACCCTCGTTTATGCACAATAAGGCCTCCTTTAACCGAGATGTCATTTTGAGATTGGTTGTATTTTGAAAATAGTGGGGGATTGTTGAAATATTTTCAAAATGTGTGTTAAATAACATGTAAATATGTTAAATGTTGTTTATGTATGTATAAGATGTATTTGAGATAATCCCAATACTTGTTTTAAATGTTTAGAGCTTGTTAGGGGTGTGTGTCGATACATGGGCCATGTGTGTCGACACAATCCAACAGAAAGATGGGGAAACAGCTGTGTCGACACACATGGCCCGTGTGTCGACACACAGCTCTTTACAGAAGCGCATGGAGGAACTCTGTGTGTCGACACACATATCTACAATAAGTATGTGTGTCGATTTGTGTGTCGACACACAGGTCTGTTTTGACAATTTGTCTGCGCGGTTTTTTCCTGGTTCGTCGTGTCACTTTTGGCTCTTTATTTTGGGACGTCTCTTTTCTTGAATACATATATATACTCCACACTTTTATGATGAATATGATTGGATAAAAAATACAAGGGAAAAGCAAGATTAAAAGGATCTTTGTATTCAAGTGTTCTTAAGTGTTCTTGTGTCGTGTTCTTGAATTAAAAACACCAATCTCTTCATATCTTGACCTATCTCTCCCTTTACACATCATCGCTTCATTTTTGGTTGTTGTTGTATCCCCGAGGATATTTCGTATACCGAAATAAACCTTAAGGAAAGTGATTACACGGCCTCAACACCTGAGATCTCGCAGTTACCCGGTTGCAAGTATTTTGCAAGTATTTCGCAAATTTGTGAGTTTTACACCAACAGGGTTTGCTTGAGGAAAAAGTTGAGACTTTTACATTTTATATTAATTTTTATATTTAAAACGTTTTTGTTTGAGAAAAAAGCTGTCTGATAAAAAAGGGGGGGGGGGGGGGGGGGGAGTTGACTTCTTATATTTTATATTATTATTTCGTATTTAACACGTGAGCTCATAGTCTTTGAGCTAAATCGTGTAGAATCGCATCAGAATCGTGATTCTACCAATTATGATTCGATTCTACCGATTTTGATGCGATTCTGCAGCGATTCTACTTGGGTACGATTTTTTAAGCGATTTGGATCGATAGGTTAAAGTAAGATCGTAGAATCATACAATTTTACGATTTAAATCACAATTTTAACAACGATGGTCCTAACAGCCCGAAACCCTAAACTTTACTAATATTTCCTAGCTGTGAACCTATGCAGCACGACAATGTGCCTAGGTGCATGCCTGACGGTGACACCATTGCCGGACTGTCACTAACATGACCTGGTTGTGACACGGGTTGCGCTGACAATGTGCATGCGACACCAACTACCATGACATCCTTGCCTGTGATGCTACTCATAACACATGACACCACACATTGTCCACGACTATGTCCGTGACAGTGAACCAAGTCTGTGTCACAATTATGTTAATGACATTAGACAAACGGTCTCTATATTTTACTCATTGTGTCAATTTATTCATTATTTTTTTTTTTGATAAATTGCGACAAAATCGCTAAACAAGCTGGCCACTCGCTAGGCGAGGCCAGAGTTCGACCGTAACAACACGGGGACCAAAAAAATCTAACACAAAACAAGAAAACAGGAACAGAAAGGCTCGCCTCAAAACACAACACATCAGACTGCAAGCATAGGACCAAAAAAGACACGGAGACAAAAAACAACAGCACGCGTAGAACCAACACAAAGAGGGATCCTACCTAGAGAAGAATCAGAAGGCCAGCACAAGAACTGAGAGTGGGACTGAAGCCACAACCCAACACCCAAACCATATTATTGAGCAATAATGTCTGCCACCATAACTGGGTCGAAACCATCAAAGTTGAAACCCACCTTTTCTCCTAACTCTAATATCCGCTCCGCATTCAGGATCCTTTCATCATACTCTTCTTCCGTGATCTTCTTGATTCCATTTCCCTTATTCCGTTTCTTCCTCTGCCCAGCTGTCTTAGTCGATTTTTCAGCGTTACTTGTAGGAAACATATCCTTTAAGAATTCTTACAACTCCCGCTTCTCTCTCTCCTTCATCTTGCGCTTGATCGTTTTTCTCTCTCTTTTCGTTGTGCAGAATTTTTCTTTTTTCCCCCCTCTTATGCTAGGCCCTTCCATGAGCGGAGCTGATATTTGGTGACTCTATGGCAAACTAACCTCAGCTTGACAGATATCGATTGCTGTCATTGGCTTGAGAGATATCGATTGCAATTATTTATTATACTTTTACTTATGTCAATTTAGCTCCTGTACAATTGATACTGCGTCAATTTGTTCATTAGGGTAATTTGAATTAATGAAAATTTCAATTGTCCGGACATAGATTGGGTTAAAAAGAGTCGATGGGCGGATTAGTAGTTGGTTTCTCGCATCGAACGTGATAATACCATTAAAAATTACTTCAATAACTTAACTTAAATTTGATTATTAGACAAAATTGATATGTGAGGAAAAATCTTAATAAATCTGATATGCTCTAATATCAATTTCTAAGGATAAACCTGAATGCAGAAGTGTAAACCCTGATAACTTGATTCGATTCAAATAATATGACTCACACAAAACGAGAAGTCAACAAATATATGGAGAAAGAAAGAACAAATACGAACACATAATATTTACGTGAAAACCCCTCTACAATCGAGAGGGGAGAAAACCACGGGCGGAGAAGGAGATTCTTTATTGATACTGAACGGAAGAATTACGACACTTCCTCTGAACGAGATCTATGAAAGAATTACAATCACTTTCTCTTAACTCTCGTAGCACTCGAATACCTTAGAGGAATTACAAAATCACCTCTTTTACTTAATGGCGGCGCCTTACGCTCTTTAATTGGATAATTTTGACGTAAACCATACGCCCTAATTTATAGGCGCAGGTCTGGGAGGGCCCGATCGATCGGAACCGGCCTATCGATCGGCCCTCTTACTGCCCAAAAATACCGAAAATTTTCTTAAATCACCCGATCGATCGGGCTTCCCTCCTGATCGATCGGTGACCCCACGGCAACCCCATAAACTTAAAAATGAGTAATTTAAGATATAAACCTAACAAATTTCCACCTTGGCTCAAATTACATACATAAAAGAATTTCCTCCACCTTCTCCACTAAACACCCCACACACGGGGTTATCTCAACGAAACACGAAACCTAACCGAGTCCGAGCGAAGCTTGAACTTCCTGCTAGGTAGAAACTGAGTGAACATATCTGAAAGGTTATCAGCAATGCCAATCTTCTTCTTCTCTGAATTGGCTCGTGACACATTATCTGAAACAGCCCCCTATTGTTGGACTGTATTACTCAACTGAACTCCCTCTAGCTTACTCACCTGACCTGAATCACAAACAACTGATGACATCTTTTGTGGAGACAATAACGAAGACTCACCAAACGTGACACGTCTACTCGTCAGGAATTACTTGAAGCGAAAACCTTTCTGCTTCCCATAAAGCCCTTGTTCACCGACTATCAGTCCTGTAGACTGACCACACAAAGAGCCCCTCACACTGTGCTCAGACAGACCCCTATCACCTGAATGATCCAATCTCAAACGTCCTGAATTTGTGATATCTGGTTCTGTCAACAACAAGGATGATGAAGATGCTGCAACAGATCTAACAACTGTGGAACCGACAAGCTCATATAGAGTACCTAACCTTCTTCCCTTCATATCTGTCAATGCACCCTTAAAGACCTTCAAAACTCCACCTTCAGCTGTGTACCTGTACCCTTTAGACTCAAGAGTACCTAAAGAGATGAGATTCTTCTTCAAATCGGGAACTGACAAACATCGCTTAGAACCCTAATAGTGCCATCGAACATCTTAAAACGAATTGTTCCTATACCCAAAACTTTGCATGGAGTATCATTACCCATCAAAGCAACTCCACCTCGAGCGAACTCGTACGTGGAAAACCAATGCCGATTGGGACAGATATGATAGGAGCAACCCGAATCCAAAGTCCAAGTATCTCTCAAGTTGGACTGAGGTTCAGACATAAACAGTAGAAGATTTTCATTCTCACCATCCATAACACTAGCTACTATGGATCTCTGGTCAGACATGTTATCTGCTTCAAGTTTTCTCTTATGCTCGTAACAGTCTTTCTTAATATGCCATTTCTTATGACAGTAGTTACAGGTTAGGTCTTAATACCTAGACTTAGACTTGCTTCCACTATAATCATACTCAATTCTCCCCCTTTCAAATAAACCACTACCTGAGTTATTAACAAAATCAGATAATTCTCTATCTACTCATTCTTTACTCAGTAGGTTTCTCTTAACTTCATCAATAGATATGGTTTGTCTACCACCATAAATCATGCTTTCAACAAAACCCTTATATGAAGCAGAGAGAGAACATAACAACAACATTGTCTGATATTCATTCTTAAGAACATCATTCAATTCTTTCAAACCTTGAATAATTGAATTAAATTCATTGATGTGATTCTTAAGTGACGTACCTTCTAACATACGAAACGTGAACAACCGACGCTTAACTGGGAGTTTGTTGGAGACAAACTTGAAACAGAATATATCCTGCAATTTCTCCCACAACTCCTTAGCGGTCTTCACTTCCAGAACTTCTGTCAAAACATCTTCGGTAAGACACATCTGAATTGCAGTGAGAGTCTTCTCATCTAACTCCTCCCATTATGCTTTCTGTTAAATTCTCTGGTTTCTTCTCTTTCCCATCTAAAGCTTCTTCAAGCCACTTTGAGTCAAGGGACCTTTAACACGAGCCTGTCATAAACTGAAGCTTCCTTGACCACCAAACTTCTCAACTTTGGTCTTAATTACGGACGTCATATTACCAAATTAAAATAAACAACGCTCTAATACCAATTTGTGAGGAAAAATCTTAACAAATCTAATATGCTCTGAGACCAATTTGTAAGGATAAAACTGGATGCAGAAGTGTAAACCCTGATAACTTGATTTAATTCAAATAATATGACTCACACAAAACGAGAAGTAAACAAATATATGGAGAAAGAAAGAACAAATACGAACACACAATATTTACGTGGATACCCCTCTACAATTGAGAGAGGAGAAAACCACGGGCGGAGATGGAGATTCTTTATTGATACTGAACGGAAGAATTACAACGACACTTCCTCTGAACGAAATCTATGAAAGAATTACAATAACTTTCTTTTAACTCTCGTAGCACTCGAATATTTTGAAGGAATTACAAAATCACATCTTTTACTTAATGGCGGCGCCTCACGCTTTTTAATTGGATAATTTTGACATAAACCCTACATCCTAATTTATAGGCGCAGGTCTGGGAGGGCCCGATCAATCGGCCCTTTTACTGCCCAAAAATTCTGAAAATTTTCTTAAATTACCTGATCGATCGGTGACCCCACGACAACCCAATAAACTTAAAAACAAGTAATTTGAGACATAAACCTAACATGATATAATATGAACAGTAAAAGGGCTAAATTGACATAATTAAAAAAAATAAAGACATGGACTTTTGACATAAATAGCCCAAAAATAAAATATTACATATGGTTTTGAAAAAAACATAGCATGGAAGAATTAGGGATATAAACAAACCGAATGTTCAATAAATTACTGGCGTTCGAAATTGATTAGGGCTTGTTCTCTTATCGAGTTGAGTTCGAGCAGGCTCGATAAGCTTAACGAACCGAGTTCGAACAGAGGGGTGCTTGGCTCGTTAATATTCATGAACAATTTGATAAGAGTTCGTTAAAAGCTTGTTAACAGTTTGTATTGGTTCGAAAATGGTTCGATAATAACACAAAAAGCTCGACTCGGTAGCAAGCTTGGCTCAATAAGGTTTTGAACTCAATTGGGTTCAATAACGAGCTCAACTCAGCTCGATAGTGAGCTCAACTCGGCTCGATAAGCTTAACAAGCCGAGCCGAGTATTGAACGCACTAAAATCTTATCGAGCCGAGTTTTGAAATGCTCGATAAGAGCTCGGCTTGAACTCGAACTCGATAAACCTTATCAAACTGGAGTTTGGACAAAGGGGTGCTTGGCTCAGCTCGGCTTGGCTCGGCTCGTTTACATCCCTCGGGAGAATCCCACAAAATACAACATGACGCCATTAGAGCGAAGCGAAGATTCCTTGTTCGTTCATGGGGTCCTACCCCTCCACTAATCTCCTTTAATCAATCAATCATGATCCAAAAACAAAACAAAATCGAAACTTTATCATAAATCACAGAGATAGAGAGAGATCAGAATGATCGGAATAAGATTATTGATTTCCGATTTCATCTTATCGTTGATGTGGGTATGGTCAGGGCCATTAATAAGGATCTTCGTGTTTCGGAAATTAGGGTTAGGGTTTGATTTTACGAGTGAAATCGTAAAATTAGGGTTTTCTATAATCAACCTCTTCTTGTTTGCCATTTTGGCGAAGATTACTAAAGGCGGGGCGTATAATCCTCTCACGGTGTTGGGTGGCGCCATTTCTGGTGATTTCCGTCAGTTTCTGCTCACTGTTGGCGGTCGAATCCCTGCTCAGGCTAGTTCCTGATTTGTTAATTTTACAGATATTGGTTGTTGTTAATTGTTCAGTGTTCCGGGATTATTTGGTTGCCACGTGATTTGAATTCCTATAAAAAAAGTTATATTTTCTATGAATTTAATTCATGCGTCAGTTTGGTTGTTAAGATGGGAAATAGAACTTTCTTTGAGAGGAACATACCCAGTGCCTCAAGGGCTTCCGCCTACGCAGGGTCTGGGGGGGCGGATGTACGTAGCCTTCCCCCTTTAGAGTGTTAACTTGAAGAGAGGTTGTTTCCCAGTACCCCCAACCTGAGGGTGAGGACTTCCCAGGAGGTCATCCATCCTGGTACTGCTCTCGTCCAAGCATGCTTAACTTCGGAGTTCTAATGGGATCCGGTGACGGCGTTTTAGTGCCCTCTTTGGTAGAACTTTCTTTGAGAGGCTAGTTAAAAACAAATAAATTATGTAGGGGGGCTAGGTAGTTACTTCTTGCGTTTTTAAGGAAGTGAAAATTACTTAGCAAACGAGAGCCAAAATCTGTACATCCTATGAATTTCTAGTTATTGCATTTACTTCCTATATATCAAATGAGGCCCAAGTCTGGTGGTGAAGTTATTAACCTTCCAAGCATGACATCTTAAGTTTGAAGTTCGTCTCCTCTCTCCCAAATATCAGGAGCCCAGTTGGCCAAACTTTTTTGACGGAAAAAAAAGCACATTTTATAAGATTTACGAATGTTTGACCCGGAAAGAAGAAATGCTTCATAGAAAAACATAAGTTGTTTTTTGACTTAAGTAGAATAGGAAAATGGTTCTTGTTTCTCAAGAAATAACAGAAGCAAAAATTAAAAATATTTTAGACAAAAATATTCATATTGAAAACACTTTTTACAAAAGTACTTCCGTAGAAAATGCTTTTGAAAAAAGCAGGTTTTCCAATTTTGGCCAAGAAGTTAGTAATAGTATATCTCCTTACCACTGTGAAAGGAAATTGAAACAAGAAGGCGCGGATTGTCTCATATTGTGGGAATTGTGAATGCTTTGTGCTTGAAATGGATTTTAGGACTTCCTTATAAGATGAACTGGTGATTCTTTGACTTCTTATTGGAAGTGCCTATTGGGGTGAACAATGTTACATCGGAAATTGAGCACCCCACTATATATATTGAAATATCGGGGTGTCTAGATATTAATACTCGAACCATAGTGCATTGCCTTATTTTTTTTGTCAAATTGGGATGAAATGAAGCTTTTTCTACTAGAATTTGGTTTTTTATCCCTTGAAATCTGTTAGCCTGCTTGTCTTGCCTTTTCTTTTCTCGTTCTCCTGTGGAAAGAAGGATACTTGTTGAAGTCGATTTCTGAGCATAATTTGATCCTAGACCCCTTTTCCCGAGGGGGTTTCTGATGAAACTAGTTGCATATTAGCCTTCCTGTAAAACTTGACACTGTAGAATAAGAAGTTCTAGGTTTAAATTCCCTAACTCGACTTACTTGCCAAAAACAAAAAGATTCTTCTGAAAGGTCCACGCACAGGTGGGTCCATCAGCGATTTGCTTGTGGATGGATCCTTGAGCAGGTTTCTTCTTAGCTGGTTCTTTCGATTTCCTGATCGTAGATCCTTGAGTTTGGTTGGCTTAGCTTGATGGTAAAAATCCCCGCACCTTTCTGTTTTACTGTCATTGTTTAGAGAAATTGTAATCTCCTTAGTCCTTCAAAAAAGATGAATGGTTAAAATTTGAATTTGTGAATGTCTCTGTGACAGTTTTCTTGCTGGTGAACGGTTTGTTACTTTTGCTCGCTTTTCAACTTCTCTAGGTATTTGGATATCTTCTATACATTGGACATGAAGTAAGCCTCTATAGGAGCAAACCGACATAGAAACATCGATTAAGTTCTCTTGCATTGTATACAATGAAAGACATTTTGAATTCTTTGATACTTGATGCTTGATGCTTTCTGTGGTTTCTCTATTCTCATAACTAATCCTCTATCTCCTTTGTACGCGGTTGTTCATATACTTATGTTACAATTGTGCTTCTCAGGTCCTCGGATCTATAATCGGGGTTAGGCTCCTTATCGACACCTTCCCTGAAATTGGGCGTGGACCGAAGCTAAACGTGGAGATCCATCACGGTGCATTGACAGAAGGGCTCCTAACTTTTGCAATCGTTTCCATTTCCCTTTGGCTAACGAGAAGCATACCCGGAAGTTTCTATACGAAGACTTGGATCTCGAGCCTTTCTAAACTAACTCTTCATATTCTTGGTTCTGATTTAACTGGTGGATGCATGAACCCTGCTTCTGTACGTTTCTTATACCACCCCTTGTCTCCAATGTCAAAAACGCAATCCCTTATTTGTAAGAGTGTAAATGAGTCGAGTTGAGCCGAGCACCCCCTTACTTGAGCTCGAGTTTGAGCTGAGCTCTTATCAAGCTTTTGAACCATTTTTTCACATTCGGTTCAATAAGATTTTAGTGTGTTTTATACTTGCCTCAGATCGTTAGCCTTATTGAGCCAACATGAGTTGGTCATCCAATCAAGCTGAATTGAACTCATAACCGAGCCAAGCTTGCTATCAAGCTAAGTTATTTGAGTTACTATTGAGTCATTTTGAACCTAATACCAACTGTTAACGAGCCTATATCAAACTGCACATGAACGTTACTAAACGGAAACTCAACTCGTTAAGTTTTTCAAGCTTACTCAAACTAGACTCAAGAAGTTATCAAGCCCCTCAAAACAAACACGGGCAAGCCAAAATTAATTTTGAATAGAAATAATTCATCAAACATTCAGTTCGTTTTCCGTAATTGTTTGTGCATTCAGACACTTGACGTCGGATTATCATTTTTTCGCGTGTTGTTTTGTGGCAATGCAGGTTATGGGATGGGCGTACGCTCGTGGCGATCATATCACTAAGGAGCATTTGCTTGTCTATTGGCTAGCACCGGTAGAGGCGACGTTAATCGCCGTATGGATATTTAGACTACTGTCTCGGACACGAAAGGATAAGATAGATACCAAAACCAAATCTGACTAGTCGAATGCAAAAATCTAATATGATTCAGAAGGTAAAGTTATTTCTATTACTATGATTTTTGAATTTGCACATCTTTGTATGTCTGGCTTACAAGTAATGTAAATCGTGTTCATTTTACCGTTTTCCCCATATTTACAAGCATAATAAGTAGAGTTTGGGCCTTGTCTTGCGAAGCCTTTGTTTTTTGGGTGTAGGTCAGCACCGGGGGGAAATACCCTTTAAAATTCCCATAAAGAGAAGCCACAAGTACCATAATGGAGATTCGAACCCGGGTGGCCTGTAAGGCTATCGGTGTTCTTTGCCACTAGGATATGTCTCTAGTGGACTTTTCCTTGGAAAAAAAGTGTTTCTTAGGAGTAGGGGTGTATTTGAGCCGAACTAAGCCCGAGCTTACAGGCTTGGGGCTCGACTGTTTGCATTAAGCTCGGCTCAAGCTTAGCTTGAAGCTCGCCGAGCTCGGAAAGTTCAAGCTCGAACTTGGCTCAGCTTGATCTATGCTCGACGAGCTTCAAATCAAGCTTGCAATATTTCGACTCACTTAAGCTCAATCTAGGCTCATTTAAGCTCAAGCTCGGCCCATTTAGGCTCAAATTTGGCTTCATTGGGCATATTTAATCAAATATATTATTAAAAAAAAACTCGTTTAGGCTCATTTATGCTTGCGAGCGTACGAGCTCGAGCTTCACTGGGCTCGGGCTCAGCTCGATAAACTAAGCGTTTGAGCTCGAGCCTTTCGAGCTTTAATGAGCTAGCTCATTATACACCCCTACTTAGGAGAAAGTACTTCTTTAAGGATTCGAGACTATTTGGTTTGAAAAGAAAAGAAGTTTTAAATAGAAGTAGAATGTATTTTTCTACTTTCAAACAGAAACATAAAAATCATGTTTTTCCTTTAAAATAGAAACAGAAGAAAAAACTAGTAAATTTTTAGACAAAAATACTTATATTGAAGCACTTTTTACAAAAGTATTTTATAAAATGTGCTTGTGAAAAAATAGGTTTTTTAACAGCTTGACTAAGAAATTTTTGCACATTAAGGCTGTTTTAATAGTGTTTTTTTGCAAGACTGCCCATGTTTTAGTGGAAGAATCAAAGTTATTCATTACTACTATAAATGAATCAACTATTAATCTAAAAATAACTCAATCATATCTTAATGTATCAAAAAATAATCTAATTATATCTCTTAATAAAAAAATAATTCAACTCTAATTTTTCTATCAAAAAATAACTAAACTCTATTTTCTCATAAAAAGTAACCCAATTTTAATTTTTCTACGAGAAAATAATCAAACTCTAAAAATTTGATTTAAAAAAATACAAAATTAATAGCTGAGTATGGAACGTGATATAACGCTCTAGTTACTTTTTTGTAGAAAAGTTAAAATTGGATTATTTTTTAATAGAAAAGTTAAAATTGTATTATCTTTAATTAGGAGATACAATTAAATTATTTTTTAATATATCGAGATATAATTAAATTATTTTTAAATTAATTGTTGTAAATGAAAAGAACCAAAAAGCCATAAACTTTTTCTCTTTTCAAAATAGAGTAACAAAAAAACGGCTATCCATTTGAAAAGGCTTGTTATGAAATATCATAAGGGAATAAATTTTACCGAATGCAACTTTAAGTGTATAGAATACAAACGCACACTCTGAAAAGCTCTCAGTTTAGAAGGCTAACTCTGATAAATAGTAGTTAAATTTTCATTTTATCGAGAAATATCAGTATACAAGTTGGGGCTCAAAGTCTGCAAAATCCACCGACCCGGACTCCACAGGAGGCATGAGATACGCAGCCAAGAGCTCTGACACCAATGCTACGACCAGTGGAATCCTCTTTAAGTTCTTGACTAAGGGGATATCCTCGCTTTGCCCAGCCGCGACTAGCTTCTCGTTGATCTTGACCATTCGGTCTAGCTTTCTCTTGAACTCTGGGTTCTCCACGTCCAATACTGCGGGGAAGATTCTAGCAGTCGTACGGTTCGTCTGCAAACAAAATATGAAGAATTCTTTAGGTTAATTATTATTACTCATCTTTCCAAGGGTACAAGAGAAAAATACTAAAGATGCAGATGAGGTGTGAAATTTCACTAGATCTTAGTCCCGACTCATGAAGTTGGCACACATAAGATCCACATATAAGCCTAAATGGGGTTCAAATTTTGAGTACGGGAGCAGTTCCTTTTCCTAACTTGTGGAAAGTTGCATTGGTGTATGAAAGGCTCACCTCGATGATGACATGCATGTCGAACTCCTTAGTGTTGAGCCCGATTCCTTCATAGAATGCCGTGCGCTGGCAGTCGTTTAGGTACATTGTCACGTATACCTGCGGAATAGAGATTAATCGAAACCAAAGTCGGAAGAAAACTCTCTCTCTCTCTCTCTCACCCTCTATCTGTCACTAACTTCTTGTGTCCAAGACTACACATCGACAAGCATAGCATTCATTCATGAATTAGTAAAACTATGGATCGTACATAAGCCCACCTGTCTAGACTAGCAGAAACATGAAATAATATCGTTGATGTTTTTATATCTAGGAAATTGTTTGCTAGGCAAATACCAAGAACTGAGTTCGATTTAGATGTGAAAGAAAGGATATGAAAGAAATTGAGGGGAGAGAGAGAGATAACATAGAATTATGCAAAAAACCTTCCAATTGAGGAAAAACCAGGGGTGGAGGAGAAACCTATCCGCTAAGAAACTTGAAAAAGGATAAAAACAAAGTTGCCCAAAACTACGTATTTATATGCTCGAGCTTGATATCCTGCCCTAGAGCTCCCTAAACGGGTCTATTGGGCTGACCCGAGGCAACTCAGAACCGTAACCCAACATTGACTTCCGTTTCTAAATCACAAAAACAACTTCTACTTTTATGCTCGAGCTTGAAATCCCACCCTAGAGCTCCCTAACCTGGTCTATTGGGCTGACCCGAGGCAACTCAGAACCGTAACCCAACATTGACTTCCATTTCTAAATCACAAAAACAACTTCTACTTTTATGCAAACCCACTTTTCATACTGTACCAAATACCCTTAAAACTCAAAAAATGCAGTTCTAACAAAAACACTTTCGAAAAAGAAGTTTGACCAAACAGACTCTTAACCGATCTAAGCAGGGACTAGAGGGATTACCGAGAGGCAGAAGAAACGAGACCAGAGCTTAGCCTTCCAGTCATTGAGGAACTGAGGCTGAGCCTTTAAAAGAGCAGAGAAGAAGTCACCATGTCTATTCTCATCTTGACACCAGTTCTCAAAGTACTTGAATATTGGGTAGCATTGGTACTCTGGGTTCTCCTTTAGGTGCCTGTATATCGTAATGTACCTCCAATACCCGATTTTCTCTGATAAATACGTCGCGTAGAATATGAACTTCGGCTTGAAGAACGTGTACTTTCTCGCCTTCGTCAGGAACCCGAGGTCGAGTGCCAGGTTGAAATCTGACAGACCCTTGTTCAGAAATCTGCACCCAATTAAAAGAAGCAAGATGTTAGGTACATATAAAAGAAGTGGGCTCAATTTAGATGAGAATGAATGGATCTGAAAGAAATTAAGAAAAAGAAGAGAGATCCAGTGCCACGTTGCAATCTGCCCAAGTAAAATGTCAGGCAAATATTTAATAATTGGGCTAGGTGTAGATGCATGCAGAAACACTGAAAGAAATTATCACGGGAAGATAGAAAGACAGAACAATAACACATCTAGAATTACGTGAAAAACCATTAAGTTGGCCGAAAAACCACAAGTAGAGGAGAAAACAATCCACTAAGAAAACTGAAGGAGGTACAGTAAGGAACCCTGTAACTCGCTCGGTGTACCTATTAGGCTGAAGTAGAGCAGCCAGACTTTTATTTCTAAAGTGAGGCATACATTTGAGACAGAATACGACATAAATCTTATCGCTATTAATTATTATCATGACAATGCCATGAATTAGACGAATTTTTTGTCAGCAAATCAAATTGACCGTACAAGATGAACGAAGCCTGCAAAACTTACCCAGCATGCCTGGCCTCATCTCTGGACATGAGTGAGAAGATCTCAGCTACCACTGGATTGGTTTTCTGTTCAATAAATCACACAGCAAGTTCAACATTTGGTGATGTATAATCAAGAAATATTGGTGTAGAAATCACCGGGGCTTCGGTTCGACCCATAAAGTTGGCATATATAAGTTTTATATATAAGTTCAAGTGAGGTTCCATTCTAAAACCAATTGCGTTAAGTGCAGTAGCTCATTAAGTGCATTAAGAGGGTACCAACACGCATGCACCGGATCCCACTAGAACTCCGAAGTTAAGCGTGCTTGGATGAGAGTAGTACCAAGATGGGTGACTTCCTGGGAAGTCCTCGTGCACCCCTCAGGTTGGGAGTTTTCGGAAACAACCTCTCTTCAGAGTAGCATCTTGAAGGAGAAAGGCTGCATACATCTACCTTCCAAGACCCTGCTTAGGCTGGAGCCCTTGGGGCACTGGGAATGTTGCAGTAGCTCACTATGCTTACATATTAATTTATTTTCTCCTACAACTCTAATATATGACATTTTTTTTAACTATATTCACATGTAAAGTTCTTATTAGTTGGCATTCGGCTGATTATAGAAGTTTTAACTTCACGAAAATAAACTACGGAAATGCGGTTAAAACTCTTGGGATGCTACACAAAATTCAAGGTGATATCTAAACTTCATGTCTACATCTAAACTCATGTATAAAGTCGAATAATACATGTACGTATAAAATCCCTTTAATTCTCATACCGTGTTTTACTCACTAATGCAACCGAATTCCATTAGAACTCCGAACTTACGCTAGGGTGAGAGTAGTACCAGGATAGGTGACCTCCTGGGAAATCCTCGTGTTGCCAACCCTATAAGGTTGGGGGTCCTCGGAAACAGCCTTTCGGCAGAGTTAGACCCTGAAGGGGTAAGGCTATGTACATCCACCCCTCCCAAACCCCGCTTATGCGGGAGCTCTTGAGGCACTGGGTCCATTGTTGTTGTTGTTGTACCGTGTTTTACTCACTGAATTGTCTTTTAATAGTGCGCCTAATGTATTCCTTACTCAAAATGAAGAGGGAATAGCGTTTAATTTCAACAGGCCTTAGGCCGACCTATAGAGTTGGCATATAAGAGGTCCACACATAAACCCAACTGAGATTTCATCCTAAACACCATTGACATTACATGGAGTAACTTGCTGTTTTTAAATGTTGATCTCTTTTTTCCTCACAACTACTACATGGGATTCTTATTAGACTCGCATATAAAGTCCTTGACAAACAGCAACGAGTATACCTTGAGCCGACGACCGAGCTCTTTGTAAAGCAAGAAGCCAGAGAATTCAGCAGTGCAAGACCTCTCAAGGAACTCCACAAAGATCTGCCGCAATGGCCCTTCCATTTTATCAGCAGCTTCTTTGAATTCCTTGTTCCTCACAAAATGTGTCTGATTGTAATCTGTCTTGAACTCTTGCAATAGTGCTTCAAACTCGGTTTGGTTCAAGTTCTTGTTGATTTCCGTGTTGAATAGTTGTTCCATCTCGTCGAAATCCGTCGTGTAGAACCTGTTAGAAAAATAGTAATGAGTAAAACGAAACTTATCTCAAAATCGAGTATGGTTGTTATGCCGTGAAGTTCACCACTATACTAAATTGCTTATGGTCTCGCTGAGTAGAGGACTAGAATATGTCTTAATATGCCATAAATGGGATCAAACAAAAAAGTTTCGGCTAGGGGAAGAGAACATGAAAGGAGCAAATGGGTACTATACGAATGAAGAACCGTTAAATTTATGGGAAAAATTAATAGTCGAGCCTTACTCCCCACCCCACTCATATGCCTTGGTTTGCATGTGAAGCGCCATAGAAATTTAACCCTCTATTTGACAATAAGGTAAAGGAGAGTAGCAACGCCAGTCTGATAATTTTTTCTTTTTGAGTGATGGAGGTTAACCACCTATTTGGCAACGGCGTGAAGAGAGGTAAGGGGGGATAATTTTTTATCCTTGTTTGGCAAATGTATTTGAGGGGAAAAGGGGAGTAATTTCTTACCCCTTTTTACCTCCCATTACCCCTTTTTAACCCCCAAATTGGGGGTAAAATAGGGCAAGGTTAATTTTTAAATATTTTTAGACACTTTTATTCTTATTTTAACTATAACTCTTTTTACATTTAGCCTTTACCCAATTGTCAAATAAGGGTAACTTATTTACCCTCTTTACCCTCACCCCTTTTAATTTGACATATCTAAACAAGGGTAGAATATTACATTACCCTCCCCTCTTTACCCTTCTTTACTCAGTTTATCCAGTTGCCAAACAAGATATCTTATCATCATTTTAACTATAACTTTCTTTATCTATTCTTATTCCGAAAGATACCTAAACACACGTGGACTAACATTTTACACTCCCCTCCTTTATTTCCCCCTCTTTACTCCCTCTACCGAGTTGTCAAACAATTACAATACATTTCTAACACAATGGCAGGTACCAAAGTCGGACATAACCCTAGATAACTGCTTGGGGCCCCCCATTTGTTATATAAGAAGAGCCTTGTTTAAAATTTATACGACCCTGAAAGTGTCAGGACCGAGCCTTTAAGGATACAATGGTAAATAAAAGGCTTAGGTTAAGCCCATATAGGGCCGGTCTTGATATTTCAGGACCTCAAGCGAAAATTTTAAACAAGGCTCCTCTATACTACAAATTATAAAAACTTTAGTTATAAAATTTATTAATATTAATAATTGTTATTTTAAAAGTCACAACTCTAAAATTTTGGGGGCTCCGAACATTTTGAGTTTCCGAATGGTTGCTTATACTGCTTGGGATTACATCGAGCCCTGAGCTGATGAAAGAGCATAGCAACAAACCTTGGCGTCAAAAGGGTCTCCTTAATTGCAGTTTTATTCCCCTTCTTTGACGGTTTCGCGGCCGCCGGCGCCGCCGTGGACATGGTGACGGTGAAGAACTTTGCGGTGGTTTTCGGGGTGGTGGGGGTGAGTTTTGGGGTGAACTGGGAAATGGGTTTTACTAACGCCATGTCGCCGGCTAGGGATTCACGGCGGAAGTTGCGGCGGAGATGCGGTGGCGCAGGGGAGAGTGGAAGAGTGGAAGTATGAAGACGAGTATGCTTACATAAATGGGGGAGAGAGAGATAATGCCATCCAGTGAAATCTATGGTTTCCGAATTGGAATGGGACACGTGGCAGATGGTGATTGGTGGTGTTGATTTCTTGATTGCCTTTTGTGTTTCATGTGGGGCTAATGGATTTGTGGTCGATTTTTCTCCTACCATGGTATATTGATATTTCAGTAAATTTATTGTCAGCGTGGCAAATATGTCGTGTTCGTATTTATATTATATAAATACTTTAAGATATAAATCTAATTCCAATCCAATCTGTTTATTTAAAAGGTTAGAGATTCTCTATTTTTACTGTTGATTTTTAATAAAAATTCATATTTGCTCTTCCTTTAAAAATAATAATAATAATAATAATTTAAAAAAGGAAAAGGAAAAAAAAAAGAGAGAGAGCAAGGTGACATTGGGCACTACAGTAACGCAGCCCATTTACTCCCAACGGCTAAATTGAATTAGTATCTGGGCCCATTAATTTTCAACGGGTAAAAATTTGATTTTGTTATTAGTATTTTGATCTTGTTTTTTTTCTATAAATAGGGATTAAAATGTGATATTTTAGATATACAATAACAAGCTTTCTTCTTCTTCTACTTGCCTATAATTCCCATCTTTTATTTTGAGTTAAGAGTGTTTGGTAGTTTTGGCCTCTTAGATTAGTGCAGGGTCTAGAGCGTTGGCGATAGCTGAGCGTTGTATCCTGGGGACGGCGCGCTGTTTACCTACTGCATCGGGCTTATCCGTAGGAGCGTGGAAACCGTCTTAAAGAAAGCGTGATCCGTGCCTCGCTCAGCTCTACTTCATCGGTAACTCTTCATTTCCACGCTATTGAGGTATAATTTTTGTTTATTTTTTCCAACAATTTTAAAACGGTTTTATGGATTCCACTATAGCCAATACTACCTCTACTACACCTATTTCCAATGATCTTAACAAGCCTTTCCGTTTTTCCGGTGAGCATTTCAAACGTTGGGCAAAAAAGGTCTTATTTTATTTGAAACTCATGAAGGTAGTATGGATTCTCAATAACGAGGACCCTAATACGAAAGATGTCACAAAAATGAGTGATGAGGAAAAAAAAGAAACATGCGACTTTGGTTGAAAAATGGCAAAATGATGAAGAAGATTGCAAAAATTATATTCTCAATTGCCTTTCCGATGATCTTTATGATTATTACTCTCTTAACTATGAAAGTGCAAATGAAATTTGGACGGCGCTACAAGAAAAATATGATACTGAACAAGCCGGGGTGAAAAAGTATGCTTGTAGCAAA
Source organism: Simmondsia chinensis (assembly GCA_018398585.1). NCBI lineage: Eukaryota > Viridiplantae > Streptophyta > Magnoliopsida > Caryophyllales > Simmondsiaceae > Simmondsia > Simmondsia chinensis. The sequence continues at coordinate 23,282,307 of JAGTTD010000019.1, forward strand.
TTTTTCCGTTTTCAAATGGTAGAGGATAAATCGGTCCAAATACAAATATGAGAACTCCTCAATCTTGTTAATGACATCAAAACTGAGGGCATAAAAATAGATGAACAAATGCAAGTGGCTGCTATAATAGATAAACTTCCCGAGTCTTGCAAAGAATTCCAGAAGAGGCTTCGTCACAAGCAAAAAGAGCTAACAACCGAGCGCCTCATGGTACGACTACAATGTGAAGAAGAAGCGAGAAAACAAGACAACAATGAGGTAACTAATGGAGACCGCAATAAGGTAAATTTCATTTCTACCCATGAAAACACTCCTAAGGGTCAAACTAACAAGTCCAATGCCTATCTAAAACCTAAGGGAAATGGAATAAAATATAATGGACATCATAAAAATGGTCCTAAAAATGGTTCTAAATTCAGTCAGAAATATAAAAAACAAGGCAACCCACCTAATGGTCAAGGGCAACATAAACGTACTAATGTTGCTTGTTTCAATTGTGGAAAAATGGGTCATTTTGCAAGAGATTGTCGTTATACGAAAAATGGACCCACACCTCAAGCTAATGTGACTGAGGAGCCACTTGTGGCTATGCTAACAGAAATCAATCTGTTAGAGAACTACGATGGATGGTGGGCTGACACGGGTGCCTCTAGACATGTTTGTCATGACCGAAATTTGTTTAAGACCTATTCCCCGGTAGAGGTTGAGAAAAAAGTGTTACTTGGTGATTCTCACACGACTAAAGTTTTAGGCATTGGTGAAATAGAAATTAAATTTACTTATGGTCGTGTTTTGACCCTTAACGATGTGTTACATACCCCTGAAATTCGCAAAAATCTAGTGTCTGGATATTTGCTAAATAAAGCGGGTTTTAAGCAAACTATTGAATCTGACCAATATGTGATCACCAAAAATAATGTCTTTGTTGGGAAAGGGTTTGCATGTGATGGTATGTTCAAGTTAAACATTGAAATGAATAAAGATAACTCAGTTTCCGTTTATATTGTTTCTTGTGCGAACGTTTGGCATGCACGTCTTTGTCATGTTAATAGTAAGTATATGAACTCTATGTGCTTTCTTTGTTTAATTCCTAAACTTAGTAATAAGTTTGAAAAATGTGAAAATTATAGTCTGACCAAAATTAGCAAAAGCCCTCACAAGTCGGTTCATAGGAGTACCGAATTATTAGAACTCATTCATTCTGATATATGTGAATTTGAAGGAATTTTAACCCGAGGTGGTAAAAGATATTTTATAACATTTATCGATGATTTTTCTAGGTACACCTATGTCTACTTAATTAAAAATAAAAGTGAAGCATTTGAAAAATTGAAAATTTTTGTGAGAGAAGTTGAGAATCGTTTTAAAAAAAAAAATTAGAAGTTTTAGAACTGATAGAGGTAGGGAATATGAGACTTTATGGTTAATAGACTTTATTCGTTCGGAAGGTATAGTGCATGAAGTTACTCCCGGTTACTCTCCTCCCTCAAATGGGGTGGCAGAACGTAAAAATATGACACTAATTGGCTATACTAATGCTATGATGGTTAGCGCTAGTGCACCTAAAAATTTATGGGGTGAGGTTATTCTCACTGCCAATTATGTTTTTAACAGAGTACCTCGAAAAAAAATACTCCAAATACCTTATGAATTATGGAGAGGGAGACGACCTAACTTGAATTACTTAAAGGTTTGGGGTTGTTTAGCCTTTGCTAGAAAAACAAAATTCCTAAATTAGGAGAAAGTGCTATTAGGTGTATCTTTATAGGATATGCCTTTCATAGTAAAGCATATAGATTCTTGAACCTAGAGGATAATATAGTTATAGAGACAATGTATGCTATATTTCATGAAGATAAGTTTCCTTTTAAAACAAAAATTGATGGGCATATTGAAAATCCCTCGGAGGTTGAACCTGACAATACGCTTCTTGTAGATTCTTCAACCTTAGAACTTAGAAGAAGTAAGAGATCAAGGATTCAAAAGGATTTTGGCCCCGATTATTTAATTTATAATATACAAGAACATCCTCTTTTTATTGAAGATGTAATATGTTTAGTCAAAGATGAACCTAAGTCCATACAGGAAGCTCTCACCTCACCTGATTGTGAATTTTGGAGAGAAGCAATTAATGATGAAATGGACTCTTTACGTACTAATAAAACATGGAAGCTAGTAGATCTACCCGAAGGTTGCAGAACTATAGGGTGTAAGTGGGTTCTTAGAAGAAAACGTAGGCCTGATGGTTCTATAGATAAGTTTAAAGCTAGATTAGTAGCAAAAGGCTTTACACAGAAGGAGGATATTGAGTTTTTTGATACATACTCACCTGTAGCTAAAGTCTCTTCTAATCGGGTGCTAGTTGCCATAGCCGCCGTACACAATTTAGAAATACATCAAATGGATGTAAAAACGGCATTCTTACATGGGGACTTAGTTGAAGAAATTTACATGGACCAACCTGAAGGATTTGTAGAACCGGGTAGTGAACATAAAGTGTGTAAATTAACAAAGTCCCTATATGGGCTTAAAGAAGCCCCTAAACAATGGCATGAAAAGTTCGATGCTTGTCTTGTAGATAATGGGTTTAAAATAAATGAGAGTGACAAATGTATATACTATAAGTCTGTTGGCATCTCTCATGTGATGATCAGCTTGTATGTAGATGACTTACTAATTTTCAGCACTAATCTAGATGTCATTAACTCTACAAAGACTATGCTCAAAAAGAATTTTGACATGAAGGATATGGGCGTGGCTAATTTTATCCTTGGTATGAAATTAAATCAGTTTAGCAATGGCATTTTACTTGATCAATCTCATTATGTAGAAAAGATCTTGAGAAAATTTAAATACTATGATTGTAAGCCTGCTAGCACACCGTTAGATCCAAATGTAAACTTGGTTCCCACTGAAAAGAATGAGGATGTTATTAATCAAAGTGAATATGCTAAAATTATTGGTAGTCTCAGATATGCTGCTGATACATCACGTTCTGATATTACTTATGCAGTTGGTGTTTTGAGTAGGTTCACACATAAACCATCTTTCCTTCATTGGACTGCTATTAATCGTCTAATGAGATATCTAAAATGGACTGTGGATTATGCTTTATGTTATAACATATTTCCAGCTATTGTTGAAGGTTTTTGTGATGCAGATTGGAATTCTCACACTGGAGACGCTGTGTCTACTAATGGGTATGTGTTCACCTTAGGTGGTGGTGCAATATATTGGAAATCAAAGAAGCAAACAATTATAGCAAAATGGACAATGGAGGCAGAGCTTATTGCTCTATCTATAGCCTGTGATGAGGCAAACTGGTTGAGAAACTTATTGTATGATATCTCTATGTGGGAGAAACCAGTGCCGTCTATATTGTTGCATTGTGATAGCACTGCGGCGATTGGACGTGTGCATAATAAATACTATAACGGAAAATCCAAGTCTGTGAGAAGAAAACATAGTATAGTAAGAGAAAATCTTACTAATGGCGCCGTGAATATTGTTCATGTGAGGTCACACGATAATATTGCTGACCCGTTAACAAAAGCTCTAGCTAGAGATAAAATCTGGATGACATCGAGGGGGATGGGGCTGAAGCCCAAAGAAGAATAAGTTGCTCATGAGGATACCCTGAAAAGGGACAAACGAATCATAGAGTAACGGGGGTAGCATGCCTTATTTGATATTAATTGATAGCCCATCCCTATGGTGTCGAGCATGCTTACTTGTGGCCGTAATTGAGGATGAGCTAATACAGCTCTTAATGTAGTCTGTAGCCCATACGGGTGGGATGTGTGGCCATGAGCACATCCTTGATGGACTCACCTATATGAATGTAGAGCTAAAGGCCGCCTCTTATGAGAACCCGGGCAAGTTCTCTAGAGCGCTCATGAAATCCAGGAATGCACAGGGCCGTAATGTGCGAACTTCCAAAACTGATGTACACTTTGAGCTTTCGTATGTGTGATACGTTCTACGTGCCTTCAAGAAGCTAAAGTTTCAAGGCTAAGTCCACTTTGACTCTAGTACGAGAATTGTTGAAACACTAGTAAGGGTTTCAAGACGAGGCCACCCTTATGATGTATGAAAGTTTTGCTTAACTCAAATTTTTATTAAAAGGTGGGGAATTGTTGGTTTTTAATAAAAATTCCTATTTGCTTCTCCTTTAAAAATAATAATAATAATAATAATTTAAAAAAGGAAAAGGAAAAAAAAAGAGAGAGAGAGCAAGGTGCCACTGGGCACTACAGTAACGCAGCCCATTTACTTCCAACGGCTAAAATGAATTAGTATCTGGGCCCATTAATTTTCAACGGGTAAAAAATTGATTTTGTTATTAGTATTTTGATCTTGTTTTTTCCCTATAAATAGGGATTAAAATGTGATATTTTAGATATACAATAACAAGCTTTCTTCTTCTTCTACTTGCCTATAATTCTCATCTTTTATTTTGAGTTAAGAGTGTTTGGTAGTTTTGGACTCTTAGATTAGTGCAGGGTCTAGAGCGTTGGCGATAGCTGAGCGTTGTATCCTGGGGACGGCGCGTTGTTTACCTACTGCATCGGGCTTATCCGTAGGAGCGTGGAAACCGTCTTAAAGAAAGCTTGATCCGTGCCTCGCTCAGCTCTACTTCATCGGTAACTCTTCATTTCCACGCTATTGAGGTATAATTTTTGTTTATTTTATCCAACATTTACTCAACTCAATTATTTAAAATAGTAATCTGCTAGTTTGCGGTGGTTTAAACATGTTAGGAGGAGATCGACCACTGCCACTGTTAGAAGATGCGAACAACTCTATACTACAATAGGGAGGAGAGGAAGAGGAAGACCAAAAAAGAGATGGATGGAGACATCCGAACGACCTCACCCACCTAAACCTACATGAGGAGATGACCTTAGATTGAGCTCAGTGGAGGGCTAGCATTTGGATAGCTAATGCGGTGGTTTAGAATTGAAGATAGATTTTAGCTTGCACTAGTACCTCTAGACCTATATGTCTACCTATGTGATTCACTTGATATGTCTGGAAGTTATTTTATGGCCTATTGTTACTCCATGCTCCATGCTCTCTTTATAGCATATTGCTGCTTTATACTCCATGCTTTATGCTTCATGCTTTATACTTGTATGCTTCTTAGGTTGGAGGTCCTTAGACATAACCTCTCTTTAAGGGTAGCACCTTGAAGGGGTAAGGCTGTATATATCTTTCCCCCTCGACCCTACATATGTGGGAGCCCTTGAGGCACTAGGTCGGTTGTTGTTGTAGTAGTAATCCGCTAATTACCCATTTAATTATACTAATTTTCATTAAATGTTAGTTCGTCAACTTAAAAACATGCAAATAATACGTCTCGTAACTGATACTAATAATAATAACATGACATATCTATAATTGTTAAAATAACCTATCAAATTAACAATATTAAATATTTTATATGGAATAACCTACAAAAAATCTATATATAATTACAGTAGGCATAATACTAAAACACCTATGATAACTATATAAACGAGTCACGTGTGTCAAAAATGCGTTAAATGGGTCAAGCCCAACTACCCTAACAGGGTAAACAAGTCAATCCAAATTCAACCTTGCTTAAATAACTCCGGCCTAAACCCACTATCTTTGAGTCATATTTGTCTCGGATTATCGTGTTGTATCAGATTTTGTCGGGTCTAGTCGAAGTGTTGATACTTTTTACAAAGGTATTTTTTTACGAAAAATATGTCTAGAAAGACAGTTTTCTAACAGTTTAGCAAAATAGGCTCGTAAGATAGAAACTCTCAGTTTTACAATTAGACGATGGCTCAATAACAAATTGCTTCTTCCTAATTACACCTCATTTGTTCCGCTTGTTCTCCTTATTGTACGTCAACAAAAAATATTCACTGTGCCGACTAATTATAATTTTATTCCTTACCAAACTATAATAAAATTATATACATTTTCGTTATACGAGAAGCAAACAGCTATGATTTTGAAGTCAAAAGTTACCACGACATAATCAAATACTTAATAAAAAAAATTTAGGTCAACAAAGTAGAATCGATAAAATAACTTTCATTTTATTTGTTCTAAGTATTATTTCTTTGATGATTTGAACAAAATATATGCTAGAGCGGGGTCGGACATAACCCTAAGTAATCCAAGCACTCGCATAAGCCCCCGAAATTTAAGGGCCCCAAATTTTAGAGGATTGTATTTTTAAATTTTAGTTGTTAATATTAATAAGTTTTAATATTACAATTTTTAAAATTTTATTATATATAAAGAGCCCCTATTTAAAATATTGGCTTGAGACCCTGAAAATGTTAGAACCGGCCCTGTGGTAGAGGAAAGAGAGAAAACCCATATCAACAAGATTTGTCACCAAGAAAAGATAGTGATAATGAAAAAGCATAGTTTGCAAGGCAGACTAGCATAAGGACTCGAGTTTGAACTCATTTTCGGTACCCTCATGTGTAATTAACTCCTGCTTAGGGCCTGTTCGGGAAAACTTTGTCCTAAAAAGAAAGTATTTTTAAAGGCTCCATTTAGAATTCAAAAAATTCTGGAGGAAAAAAATTGTGACGAAAAAAAGCTGTAAGTAAAGAGAATTGAGGAAAATAATTTTTTTTTTTCTTGTTTAAAAGTTAGGGAAAAACAAGGGAAAAAAAAAAGGTCAGTTCTCGATAATAAATTTTGCTTTGCTTGGTTGGAAGAAAATTACATGGAAAAAGAAAATAACTATTGACTAACCTATATTTTCCTTGTGTGGTTTGGGTCGTGTAAACTTTTCTGATCAGCTATCTCGGTAATATTCTAATTGGAATTTATTATTTAGTTACCATGAGTTTAATCTTTTATCACCTACTACAACAATAATCCTAGTGCCTCATGGGCTCCCGCAGAAGCAGGGTCTGGGGAGGGTGGATGTACACAGTCTTACCCCTTCCGAGTGGAAGAGAGGCTGTTTCCGAGGACCCCCGGCCTGAAGGATATTGTCGTCCTGCGAGCATGGTATCCTGGCATCCTGAAAATGATTAGTCACTTTAATAGGCAAATAAAACATATGACCAAAAATAGCCGAGTAATCAGAAAGCAACTAAACATCAGATACGTGCACTAGCTGGGGTTATGACTGCCTAGAGATCTTAAACTACCTTTCACTTGCCACACTAAACTACGCTGCCACATCCGCTATCCTTATGCTAGCCTTCCTTCGTGCCCTATCTAAGGCCATTTCCTCTCTTAGGTTTAGGTGGGTTAGGTCGTGTCGGATCGTCTCCAACCAACTCTTCTTTGGCCTACCCCTACCTCTTCTGCCTAGTGTAGTGTGTAACCGTTCACACCTCCTAACTGGCGCTGTGGTCGATCTCCTACTAACATGTCCAAACCATCTCAGGCGGTGCTCCCTCAATTTATCCTCGATCGAGGCTACACCCAATTTACCTCTTATTACATCGTTTCTAATCCTATCCTTCCTTGTGTAACCACACATCCATCACAACATCCTCATCTCTGCTACCTTCATCCTCTGTATCTGATTTTGTTTCATTGGGCGATACTCTGCCCCATACAACATAGTCGGTCTTACTGTCGTCCTATAGTATTTTCCTTTCAGCTTTAGCGGGAACTTTCTATCACAGAGCACCCCGAAGGCCATCCTCCACTTCTGCTTTAATCTTTCATCACCTAATACCTATATATACAATTATGTACCTCAAGGTCTAAAATTTTAGAGAAAATTTTGTTCACTTACTCTGAGATTTTGTAATATATTTTTTTAGATATCCTAAGATTTTAAATGTATTTTAGGTACCTTGAGTTTTGGTAACTTTTTTTAGGTATCTTCTTCATAACTCTGTTAGGGTTCTGTTGAATTATATTAATATGACACATAAAGAATACTAGAAAATAATCTGAATAAACTAAAGATAATTCTAAATTTTAAAAATATTTAAATATTAAAAAATTAATCAAAAAAATCTGTTAATATTTAAAATTATTTAAAATATTTTAAGTTATATTAAATATTTAAAAAATATTACTAATATAAAATTATCAATATATAATATATTTTAAATATATTAAATATTTTTGAAATGTTTATAGATACTTTTGAACATTTACAAAAATTTACAGATATTTAAAATATTTTTTAAATTGTTAAAATATTTTTAAAAATTGAAGTATTTTAAAAATTTTTGAAATTATTCTAAATGTAAAATTTAAATTTTTTATGTATTTGTCTTATATCTTAACTGCATGTCAGCATAGACTTACAGAATCTTAAAAGAGTCACACTTTGGGTAATTAAAAAAAATTACCAATTTTCATGTTATATAAAACAATATCTTAGGTAGTTTATGACATCAAATACCTCTAAAAATTTTAATATTCTACATATTATGCATTTAAATAAAAAAATACTATATCTAATTTATAATTAATATATCATATATACTTAATGTATTCAATGAACTTATGTGACCGAAAATTAAGTCTAATGAACATCAGATCGATGTCGTTTGAGTTGATACACTTTTTTTTTTTTTTCCAACTTTTCTCTCAATTTCAAGTGGAAAATAACTTTTCTCAAACTCCATTATAAATATTTAAAATTTTTCATTCAATTTTTTTTTTCCCTTTCATAGTTGCTTTTATTCCAAACATAAGAAAAACACTTTCCTTTAAATTTTTTTTCCTCTCACAGTTTTTTTCACGTTCCAAACAGAGCCTTAAAGTAAAAGTCAAAGCAAAAACTAAAAACAAATTTTCCCCAATGAAAAAATAGTTCTTTCACATGAGAATGCCCACAATCTCCATGAGCAGGTAAGTCATGAGTATATCCTCAGCGAGAATCGAATTCCTGACCCCTAAACGCTAACCACATGGGTAAGAGACTCCACCAGCTAAGATATCCTCACAATCGACTTCTTTCTTTCTTTTTTTTTCCATAGTTTGACTAAACAGTCGCTAAAAATCAAAAGAATGAGTGAGAAAACAAACAGATGAAACAGAGAGTCCAACTGAATCATCAAAGTGTATCACTTTCAAGTTTCAGTTCTTGACATTCTACAATTCTACACCAAAAGCACTATAACAGAACTTTCCATCTGAATTCCCAAAATAAATAAATAAAAAAAAAAATCAGAAAACTAAAAAGGGAATAAAAAAAAAAGGAAAAGAAAAGTTTAGATACAGAAGTGTTGGAAATTTGACATCAAGGAAATTAGAATTCAGTCCTTTATGCCCACAAAAAAAAAAAAAAAAGAGATCTTATATTATAATCCACATTAAATTTGAACATATCAACTGGAATCTCTATAGACATGCCTGCAAAGAAAATGCATTGTCAGTGTCAGAATATAAAAACTATTCATGTACATTAAATTTTGACATAGTTGATTCCTTGATATGATGTTAGAGTCTAGTTGACCAACAGATTGCAAGTTCGAATCCTAATTCTAGTAATCCCTGGTCTCAATAATGATATAATTCAAACACATGGTATGAGAGATAATTCTGTGTATTATCCACGCATCAAGCACAATGGAAATTCACGTGATGGGTCATGTCAGAGTATAACGTCATTCCTAGACCTTCAACACTAGTTGGTTCCTTGATGGCTACAAACATATAATTTTATAAATTTATTCAAATTGGTTGCTTATCCTCTTTTGTTCAAAATAGTACCTAATGTTCGCAAGTTCTTCAAATGGATCCATGATCTTTTTTCTTGTTTAAAATAGCTCCTTATTTTACAATAAAATTGGTTCCTCGGCTTATACATGTTTATAAATATCGAGGCACTAATTTTATCCTAAAATAGAACTTTAGTGACTATTTCAACAAAAAAAGATGATAAACCAATTTAAACAAACTTACGAACATTATGGACAAATTTGAACGAAAAGAGGTCAGAGACCAATCTGAACAAACTTACATTCATTAGGGACGAATGGGATAAATAAATCTGTAACGAACCAAACATAAAACAGATCTCCTACTCTGCCATATGGTTCTTCTACCATTTCTAAATTATCCATGGTGATCTCCTGCAGACAATTAGGATGAATCAAGTATGTGTTTGGTTCAAAGTAGAATATATTTCGTATAGAAATTTTTTCTTCACAAAATATTTTCAATAAAAAATTGTACCTTTTAAACTTTTTGTGGTGTCTTTAGCTAAAAAAAAAAAAAGCATCTCATGCTATAAATATGTATGTGCTTCACGTTTGGCTAATTTGAGGTTGAAGTGAGACGTATAATGTGAGATCATTGGGGAAAACGTTTTCCGCTCCATAAAGGAAAATGTTTTTTCCCTTTAATTGAGGGGAAGTCATTTTCCTATCAATGGAGGAAAATATTTTCCATATTTGTAATTGTTGCTATGAAACTATGCAAAAGGAAGTAAGATGGAAGATGTTTTCTATCAAAACAAACGGAGCAAAGGAACATGCAGTTCCATCTTTTGTAATTATTTCAGTCCCCATTTCCATTCATTGCGAACCTACCTTGTATTCCTGTTTTATTAGTTGTCTATTGCTTTTTGTTTCTTATTCTCGTTTTTATACGGGTTCAATAAGGCCTCACTTGTACAAGTGGCCTGTTTTATACTGCGACATTATCGCTCATTATCGAAAAAGAAAAATTCATTGCTAACCACTTTTTTGAATTTCATTTTGATAAGATCAATTGATATTCTAATTCAAATGCCACAGCGAGTCCACTATTTTTATCTGTCTGATCATAATACTTCTCTTATATATTATTAGCCACGGGGACCAAATTTCTAGAGCTTCGGTCGAAATAAAGGAACAGTAAGGCTCCATTTCTTTTGAGGGAAAATCTCTTCCGTCTCAATTCTATTATTTCTTAGCGTAACTTCATAGCAACAGAAACAAATACGGCAAATGTTTTCCTCTAATGAGATGAAATTGACTTCCCTTCAACGAAAGAAAAACATTTTCCTTATTGAAGGGAAGGACATTTTCCGTAGTAATTTCATGTCATATGCTTCACTCTAACCTCAGTTTGGCTAAGTATAATCTCATACAAATTTATGCAATGAAACAATTTTCTTTAGCTAGAAAAGCATTTTCCTTTGGACTAAATGGAGCCTAAAAAATATACAAAGATTTACACTTGAGGCAATACATACCTTCGATCTTCGAGACCCAGTTCAATGATTCTGTGAGAGCTACTTCTCGGATCGGTTTTATCATCATAAATCCCATCTTCAATAATAAAATTCCGCGTGGAATGTCTGGGTTCTTCGTCATCGAAGAAAGGATTCGTAATAGCTCCTTCACAACCACCCTTACTTTTTAAGTTATCCTCTTCGTAATCATAGTCCAAATTTCTCAAAATTTTAGGAAGAGAACTTCTGTCATCCGTAATTTTGTCACCCATTTCAATGTCGATTTTCTCCTTTGAACTGACATCCACACCAAAGGTTTCTGCAATAGAATCGGCCGGTAATGAGTCGTCTTCAAATACGGGCGCTTGGAAATCGTTCAGTGAAGGTGGGATACCGGAGAAAAAGATCTCTATTAAGTTGCGGAGGATTCCCTTGTTATACGGATTTTCCTTCTTATCATATCGGTATCGAAAGTTCTCATAAGTTGTCTGCATATTAAAAAAAAAAAACAAGAGGTAACGAGCATATGAGATTTGCACTATTAAATAGGCTATCAACTGGATCAGTAATAAGAACTGGAAAATATAGCATATCCTTAGTGTGCAAGCAGACGCATATGGTGGTTATAAACGAGAAGATAAGCGATCCCTTGTTCGAACTCGAGCACGATGAGACTTCAAGCCAAGCCTTTATCGAGCTTTTAAAGCTTTGTTCAAACTCGACTCAATAAGATATTAGTATGGTTTGATACTCGGCTCGACTTGGCTTGTTAGCCTAATCAAGCCGAGTCCATCTAATCATCAAACCAAAATCGAGCTCGTAACCAAGTTGAGCTTTCTATCAAGTCAAGCTCGCTGCCAAACGCTAATACCAACCATAAACGAGCTCTTAGTGAGCTCAAAAGGAGTCAAACTGTTCGCAGACTTTCACGAGTCGAGCACCTTCCGATATGAACTCGGCTCGTTAAGCTATCGAGTCTACTTGAACTTGGCTTGATAAACTATGGAGCCCCCAAGACAAACATAGACGAGCCCTAATTGATTTTGAACATGAGTTGTTTATTGAACATTATTCAATTTTACTTGCCCAAACATTCAACTACTCAAACTTGTAAGGTGTTTCATCCAGACATCAGGTGTCCAAGATTTAAAATTGATAACATAAACCCCGGCAATTTCGAAATATACAAGAAATGAGTTATGTACTCAGGCGGAAGAAAAATTGATAACATAAAATGGATTATATACTAAATTCAATGAAAGCAAAACAGAAGAAGAAAAATTATCATTCTTCAAGAATGAGCATTGCCTTCAACTTTTCCTTTCTGGTAGTACATAAGGACAGGAGGATCAAATGAAACTCACGATAATACAAAGTGGAAAAAAGGGAACAAAATTTTGATTGACAACTGACAAAGAATCTAACTGTGAACACCAGCTCAAAATGAGAAGAAAAATATATACCTGATTGGTGCACATCAAGTAGAAATGGAAAACTGTAAGGCCCCCGACAAACCAGACAACTACAAAGCAGTATACTATGAGAATGTCTGAGAGCACGTCATGTGCCATAGCCTTCAAAATACCATCATGCCGGTGAAGAAGGTTGATCCATGAAAATACATGAACGTATATGCACAATATGGTTGCTGTCGATATAAACATGTAGAAGAATCGATAATTACGCTGCAACCAGAACAGCATGAAAGAGATCTATTAGATTCTAAAGGCACCAGGTTAATGCAAGATACATGAAAGCTTGATACAACAACAACAACAAACCCAATGCGTCAAGGGCTCCTGCATAGGCAGGGTCGAGGGGGGTGGGATGTACGCAGCCTTACCCCTTTAGGGTTCTACCCCAAACGGAGGCTGTTTCCGAGGACCCATATGAAAGCTTGATAATTTGACCAAAAAAGCTGAGTGCATTACTGGTGAATTTCATAATTTATCCAGGAACTTATACGGTTCTTGATTCTGTTATCCAGCAACCGGTAATTTGATGTGAAGCAGCACAACTGTTTGGCCTCGAAAAAAAGATGCTTTCAATAAGTAGAAGATTTTTTTTTTTTTTAAAGTAGAAGCAAGAAAATAATGCACCTTTTACAAGGTGAAACAAAAAATACTCCTATTGAATGCACCTTTTACAAAATGCTTTTTAAAAAAAGCATTTTTTCGCAGTTTGGCCAAATAGATCCTTAGTCTATAGTATGAACAATTACGTAAATGCTTAGAACACAGTGGAAGAATTTGACACTTGGCAATCATATTACTAAATGGTAAGTTTTTGGCATAAGGGAAGTACTTTTCGGAGTACAAATCTACAGATGACAATGAAAACACGGAATGCTCAAGCAAATCCCTGTAGATTAATGATGCCATATTATGGACCATGTCCGTTTAGAAACAGCCGAATATAGGGGCAACAATCAAAAATATTGTGATATACACTTTAGAATTACCAAGTCCGAGCACAAACAACTTACAATTCCAATGCACTGACCCACCCAAGGACAGTGATGGTCAAATCTCTGTACACAATTGTTGCAGATGGAGCAATGTGAAGCACGAGGAGGACGGTAAAGCAAACACGTATCACAAAACTTCACTTTAACCGTGTGACCGTTAACATTCACATCTTTCGTTCGGGGAACTTTTAAATAAGGGGTTCTGCCACTAACCCACTCCATAGATGGGGTTGTCAAATCAAATGCTTCGTCCAGTTCAGGTGGTTTTGATCTTCTAGGAACTATCCCGGGATCTCTACCAGAAGTCAGGAAAAGAAAAGTCAAATCCTGCACCAAAACCGCATTTGATGATTAGATAACCGCCCATTTGAGAGAAGGAACTATCTTGAGTGTTGAAGGTGTCCTTGCTTGTTCGTTTTTCCAAATGAAAATGAATATTGTTGAGAATTTCACGGTAAATTGATTCTAGCTATGGAGGGCCGGTAGTAGTAGAAAGAATTTTTTGGAAATCCAAGTACAAGCATTCAATTTCAAGCACTGACAGTAGCAGTTGCAAGTTATGATAATACGGGAAGCTCTTATAAATGCCAAAACATATTATAGGAACTATTGCAGCATAATTTTATTCAGTTTAGTATTTATCTTCTTATTTTTAAGAAAATAGTTTCCTATTTGAATTAGTATTTAGCATATTTTGTCTTGTTCAATATTATCTTAGGATTTAGTTCTTACCTCTAAACATAAGCTTTGCAATTCATTATTTCTAGGTTGGTTTTATAGAACTGTTACTCAATTTAGTTTTTAGGCAGCAAGTCGTGCTAGATCAAGACCTTATCCTATCTGAAAAATAGCTTTCTCATTTACATAATGCTTACATGGTGGACAAGTAAACATAGGTATTTGTTCAGAAATAGCAACAGTTAAGCCATTAGATAGGAACATGCCATTATCCCTTCTGCATATGCACCACTGTCAATGATTGTAGTTTGTCTTTCGGATCAAAAAGTATCCGAGGGATGTAGAATCTGCTTATATGATACCTCAAACATATTGCAGTCCCCCTCCCCGAAAGAGAGAAGCAAACAAATGGGAACATAGATTAGAAGTACAAGCAAGTACACCAGCAGAATTGTTTATTTAATCTTGCTAGTTGCGTGATTGAAGGAGTGATTCTTACTTACCAAGATCGTGAGAATTGCTCCCACAGCCACTACAGGATACCACCTACTATCATCTCCTGCCTTCAAATACGTTCTGACACAAAATGCTATTGCAGGGGCAGCAATTAAAAAAGTCGACATAAAGAGTGATCCCACTTCAGGACCAAATACAAATCTTCCGCCACAGCAGAATCTCTGTTGCCAAATACGAAAAGCTTTCATCAGTGCAAGCCAAACTAATGCAAAGAAAGTAATACACCGCAAGTTAAACAACAGGGAATTAGAGCAAAGCTAGGATCATCTCATTTGCTTGTTAACTCATAACGGAGGGTCGAGCATTGACCAGGTCATGACACCACCCATGTGCATCCCTTTTTTTGGAGGAGGGGAGAGAGCACCTAAGTCGTCCATGGGCTAATATTATGCAAAGTGCAAGAGAATGCATAATTATTACTTCATTTGGTATTATCCGAATGATGGGTAGGTACCAGCATCGATCATCACACCTCCTCTTAAACAAATTGCTAACAAGTAGAACCTCTTTAAAAACATGATAAAATCGGATATTTTAAAATGGATTCTTTTGATCACTCTCATCCCGGCCCCCACTCAAATGTTACGTTAGGCACTAGCACCAAAGTACTCCATTCTTTTTCAATTCGCTTCACTTTCACGACACCATCCCAAACAAGGGAACATCAGGCAAGTTGATGACCAGATTGAAAAGAATAAACAGCTCTATCTGAGCAGTTTGAAGGCTAAAACAGACCAAACTAAGCCCCTATGTCATCATAATCCGTAGTAACCATATCGACCTGCATGGTACGAAAAACTGAGATGCTTATTAATGAATTGTTTTGATTGTTGACAAACAAATGGAATCACAAGAAGCAGAATCATCTAAAAAATGTCCACTTTACATGAATAGATCCAGCAGAATATCTAATCCTCGAGTTACCAACAAATAGGTGAATCCTAAATCATCAGTTACGGCAAGGAATGAGACAAATCAGTCCAGACATGCGATGGACCAATTAGAAGCATAGTTTTTCAAACAAATCACAAGTTCTCGGCCAGGATTAAGTACACTCTAAACGTGTAGGAATTTGCATAGAGCCAAAAGGCATATAGCAAATGTCAAGGAACCATCAAATGCTTAAACTGATGGTTGAAGATCCAAGAATTGTTTTATACTCTAACATGCCCCTCATGCAAATGTCAATTGGGCTTAAATCGTGGTAATGCACAAGCTCTCCATACCACGTGCTTGGAATATATTAATATTAGAGTGAGGACAGTTGGGATTCGAACTCGTGATCCCTCAGTCAACCATGCTCTGATACCATGTCAATGAACCAAGTATTCCAAAAGCTCAAGTTGATGGATGAAGGTCCATGAATGGTTTTATACTCTAACAACAAACAAACATAATCACGCATACTCATTAGCAAACATTAGAACAAATTGATCACCCACTAATTCAAAGTTGCAAATCAATCTGATCCCAGTAACAAATGATGATTAAGACCCAATTCAAATCATGATCAAACAAACACATAGCTAATGAATCTGATACCAGTAACAAGTGATGATTAAGATTTTAAGCGACACCCAATTCAATTCATGATCAAACAAACACATCTCACATAACTAATGAAAATTAATAGCAAAGTAAGAGACATAGACTGAGAAATTACATTATTTCCCTTCCAAACTTGATACAACTTCTTTGGTTTGTTTTGCGCCATCGATCAAATCAGATGGCTAACAACCCAATACTCCAAAATCCAATCCTCTCTCACATCTGCAACAATCTCACCATTCCCCAACAGAATTCTTCTCTCTCTAACATCAATTATGCTCAAATTCGCCCTAATCACCAAAACCCTAACCCTAATTTCCCTTCAATCAAATCGAAAACTCAATCGGATGAAGGAAGAACAAATAAGATCTTACAACAATGAATTCAAATCAAAAGATTTCAACTTTGATGAGTCTACGCTCGCCCAATTTTACCAGACGAATAATTCCCAAAAATTAATTTTTTTGTTGGTTCTAGGGATTTTCTCTCTCCTTGGAAAAGATGCCCCCTTTTGCTTTTGGGTTTGTTTATGTGATGAACTTTTCTTCTTCTTTGTTCTCTCTCTTTCATCTGGCACTTTCCCACGCTGGAAATTTGGTGAATATTTCCATTTCTTGCTGTTCTTTCTGTTTCTATTCAATTGATTTTTTTTTTTTTAAATTCATTCTTAGCAAGTAACCCGATTACCTGATGAACCTCGATCATGCAGCAATCCACATATTACAGAAGTCAGCTAAGTCAAGGATTACTCAGAGCGAGGATTTTTTTTTGGGGGGGGGGGGGGGGTCGAATTCCACATCTTTTAGTCTAAAGTAATACTTTATCTCCTCACTTGCCTCATACCACTGAGACAAGGTCTTGGCGGAGTTTTTTTTTTTCAAATTTTAGACTATTTGCTTTAAAGGATTTTGAGGCACTGGGACTGTTGTGTTGTATTGTGTTCCATTAAAGGATTTTATTCTTATTCACTATGTTAATTTAATAATTTAAACTTCAATTGTGTTAATATGGTTTATATATATGTCAATTTAATCATATGCTAAAATCAATGATAAGTTAATCATGTTATTTTTAACGGTACAGTCATGTCAGATATAGATGATTCAATATAAACACATTATCCCAACTTTAAACCCAACCATGACCCGATTGTTAACATTTTGTTGTAAACCTAGTGTTAATTTCACTCTAGGAGTAAATTAATGAAATATAAAGTGCACATAGCTAAATAGATACAGTAGCAGATTCATACAATTTTTTCATCGGGGGCATCTACTAATAGTTAGTGGAGGATTAAAAAGTTTAACGAAGTAGGGTCTGTACTCATAATAAGAAAATAACAGTAACTGAAAACATAAATATATATGTAAGTATATAATTGAGTATGTCACACAATTAGAAAAATATGAGAGAATTGAGGAATAAAATTTGGATTAAAATGCATATAGTTGGAGAGCATTTGAAAGCAAAAATTACAGACAATTAAAAATGAGATGATTTGTCTACTAGAAATTAAATTGAGTCTAGGATTTCGACATTGTAGGGGCCATATTCAAAACAAAAATAAAAGTAAATAAATAAATAAATAGAATATACAAATAATTAATTAAAAATAATTATACTAATACAACAAAAAAAAGTCATATAATCATTACTTAATGTTTTCCAAAAAAAAGAATCATAACTTAGTGAAAGATTATAAATCTATTAGTATTAGTATATTATATAGGGTGTTATACTGCTTGAAAATGAAGGTGCAACTTTAAAAGAAGCATAATTAAAATGTTCTACAAAGTTGATGTTTGGTGGGCTTGCAGCTTGACATGAAAAATAGTGAGAATAACATCAACTATTAAGCTAGAGTGTACAATGTGATAGGGGACGCCATTCATTTTTTTATACCTGTATCTAAAATTTATAATAAGTCACCACTAATACTTAAAATTTAGTTCATGGACCACCAGGGGCCTGTGCCTCCAGTGGCGCCAATATGGATCATCTCTTAAATAGATACAATTAAAAGTATAATTTTATAATGACCAAATTGATGCAATCAAAAAAAAAAAAAAAAAAAAAAATACAAGAACCTACAAGTTAATAACCCTTTTATTTTTAATTTGTCAAATAATTGTTTATCTCACTATTATATTTTTTAAATAAAAATAAATAATTATTTGGATATTTATCAATTGACATGAATTTAGTATTTATCACATAAAAATCATAACATTCAATTTATACAATAATTATTTTATATCTCATATTTTTTAAAGTTCAAAAATTTTATCACAATATATTAAAATTGGTAGATTTTCTTTAAAAAATGATGCCACGACACATGATTAAATATATATATATAAACATTATCTATTATTACCAAAAAATGCAGACATGGCGAATAATTTCCATAAAATGTAGTTACTTTTTATTAGAATCTAATAAAATTCTCATTATACTTCAATGAATTTTTACTAAAAATACTAACATGACTCATATACGTTGTAATAATCATGTATCACAACAATAGTTTCCCGTTAAATTAGTTGCATTATGATAGAATTTCTTGCACAAGATATCTAAATGAAAAAAATTTTCAAAACACATATAGGATGGCGTTCTTACAAGATGGTGAAAGGGTGAAAGAGGCGAATCCTAGCCCTCCATTATAATGGATGGCCAAGATTTGTTAGACATTAAAAAAATTAATTTACGACCAAGATTTGTTGAGTATTGAAAAAATAATAATAATTTCCTTCCCTTACCCCTTCTTTCTTTCTGCCCCTTGAAGGAACATGGGCCGTAAATTATTATTTTTTCTTAATGTTCAATAAATCTTGGCCGTTCATTACAATGGAGGGCCACGATTCGCCCCTCTCACGCTCTCACCTTCTTATAAGAACAACACTCTATATATATATATACAAATCCGTAATACCTTCATTAGGATGGAGGATGTCCCTCTAGCCTCCGACCTTTAGATTAACATATTGCCACTCTAATCAGTAGACTTATTAGAAAACGACTATAAAAGTATTAACATACCTATGTGATAAATATACAAATATAAAGTATTAAAATGATTATTTAAAATAATCTTTTTCAATGAATGTTTGTAGACACTAGTTTAAAAATTCCATTTTTATTTGTTTTTTATTGACAAGCAGACCAAGAAATATATAAAAAAAAAAATTAATTATGAAACTAACGTGCTGCCACAATTAAAAATTTATTATTTTTTTATCCAAAAAAAAGGAAAAAAAATAAAACGTATTTGAATTTGTCTCCACGAGGGCCCATTCAATTTTTTGCTTAATATTTTTTTTAATCATTATTTTTGGTTTTTAATAATTAAAGTCTAAAATTGCGACCTATTTTTTGAGCATTATTAAAATTAAAAGTAAGAGTTATTTACTCTAAAGGTCCATGTACTTTACTCATTATATCAATTTGGTCCTTATACTCTAAATTGTGGTATTTTAATCCCTGAATAATTTAAAATTTGTCAATTTAGTCCTTTGATTAAATATAAGTTGAGTCAATAACGTAATTTTGAACGAAAAAATTATGCTATGTTAGATGTAAGTAACTTATTATAAATTTATATGTTTACTCGATTTAATCCATTTCATGGACGAACCATTAAAACTTTTATTAAAAACTTAACATAATGTTTTCTCCAAGGATCAAATTGACATATTTTAAATTATACAGGGACTAAATTAACCCAATTAAGAGTATAAGAATTAAATTGATACAATAAACAAAGTATAAGGACCTTCGGTATAAATAACCCTAAAAATAAATAGGGATGAGAATAATAATAATATCTTTTTGGATTTGTAATCTCTTTCTAGAAGTAATACCATCTGGGGGTGATAATTGCACACAATAATTTAATTTTGAGATTTATTTCTTCTCTTCAATAATTTAATTTTAAAAGGCCACCAAATAAAGTGATGCACATGTTCATTATTCTCTCTCTCTAATACACCGGCAAAATAGCACGATACAAAGATAGCGAATTTTGGAGTCAGATTAAATTTGAGTCGACACCCGTATAGATAATTTGGTTGAACTTAAATTTGGGTTGGATCAACCCGCTTTCAACACGCTTAACTCGTTTTTAGAGTTATTATGTTTATTACTACTATTATATCAAGATTGAGGGTCCTCGGACACAGCCTCCCTCTAGGTAGCACCCTGACAGAATAAAATTGCGTACATCTTACCCTCCTAAACCCTGCATTAATGGGAACTTTTGAAACACTGGATCTATATTGCTGTAATATTACTACTATTATATCAATAAGTTGAATTATATTTGACCATATTAATTTAATAATTTATTTTTCAAATTATAAAGATATTATGCATTTGTTGCTCTTAATCAATTATAAGATGTATCGTTGACATATTACAAATTGACAAACTAGCATTGAATTAAAACGAGTAACTCATACAAACATGACATGACAGTATACATTTGCCAATCCTACCGGTATTCGTGGCTAGCATAAATTTATATTAACATCATCGGACTTGAAATATAGATAATGCATAAGCTCCCTTCACACTTCCCGTTGGATTATACAAGAATAAGGTGTTATTGGGACTCGAATTTGTGGCCTCTCAATCCACTAGACTCTAATATCATATATAAAAACTGTCTCAATAACTAAAATTGTTAGGTAAAGGGGAGATGGCGTATTTCATACTGGATTTACTTAAGCCCTGTTCCGTATTATTCTCTGTTTGTAGTTTTTGGCATATGATAAACTCGAAAACAGGTTTTAGAAACAAATTTTTTTTCTAAAATACGATTTGAGTTTCTAAAAGAATCAAAAATTGCAAATAAAAAACGATACCAAACAGGCCCTATACCAAATTCATTCAATCCCCCCCTTTTAATGTGTGACAAAGATGCATTTGATTTCTATCCAAGTACATTCTGTGTTATTAAATGACAATATTTTATTTACACCAATGATATTAAGTACATCAAATAGCTTAGAATATCATTAAAATCCGACATTGTATGTGGATTTCTAATGATAATTACAGTTGTTCATATGTGACATGAGATAAATTAAACTCGGGCCCAAGCATATCGGGCACGAGGGCTTTTACCCTTGAGTTTGAGATGGGGCGACTCCTTTAAAATATCGAATGATGTCAAAGAATATGGCTGAAGAACCATGTCTGCTTCGTCCTTGCCTGTTAGTTGAAATGTACTTGATCTTGGTACCACCTGTGTTCCATTAACAGTCAATTTTAGGTCTCGTTTAGTACATAAGTACATTCGGAAAGTAAAAATTCATGAGAAGTACAGATTTTTTGTTCTCTTGTTTGGCTGGTAGAAAGTAGGTAGAATGCAAGAAGTGGAAATTGCTTCAAACTGTTGGATGTAACTTTATCTAGCCCCCTAAGGAAGTTCTAATTCCTTCGGTTTTAACTAACCTCTCGAAAGGAAGTTTTATTCCCATCCTAGCAACCAAGCATATTTTACCTACTTCTTAGGAAGCTGACGTAGGAACTAAATTCTCGAGAAATACAACTTCTCGCAGGAATTCAATTCACTTGACAACCAAACAAGGGCGAAATGAGAGTTATTTACTCAGCTAGTCCAATGACGGAAGTAGAAAATTTTTTCACTGAGAGCATATACATTAATAATTGTAGTAATACATTCTAGCATATCCATTTTTTTTTAAGACGAAACCTTCTAACATATCATTCCGATATGATAAATAAACGTTAATGACTTCTTCAAGATGTATTCAGTGATTGAGCAATTACAGTAATAGGTAACATATAATAAGTATTTTTCTTGATAAATAACATATTGTAATATTGTATACACCATACTTTCAAAAAAATTATATACAACAACATATCTAGTGCCTCAAGGGCTTCCGCATAAGCACGGTCTGGGAGGGGTGATTGTATGCAGCCTTACCACTTCAGAGTGTGTAACCCTGCCGAGAGAATGTTTCCAAGGACCCCCAGCCTGACAGGGTTTGCAACATGAGGACTTCCCAGGAGGTCACCCATCCTGGTACTACTCTCGCCAAAGCACGCTTAACTTCGGAGTTCTAATGGGATCCAGTGCTTTAGTGCTTGGTAAATGAACTCAATGTTTGAAATTCAACAGGATTGTCACTATAAATTAAGTTATTATATGTTACAATTCTACAAGACCCATAATGACATACAAATTGTTATCCCTTAGTAAATATAAACATGAGGGCAAATAGATTAATCTAAAAAATTTTGATAAATAATTGGAGGTAATTTTAACTTTTCTACATAAATAAATAGACAATATACAATATCTAATATACATTTCTATCAAGTTATCTTCTAAGTATAACTCCGCCACTGGCTGGTTAAATGTTTATCAAGGCTGTTCCTGACATTTTCGGGGTCCAAAGCAAAAGTTTCAAATGAGGACCTTCATATGTGATAATATAATAAAAATACGACAAATTATAAAATTTTCATCATAAAACTTATTAATATAAAAAATTGATACTTGAAAAACCATAATTTGGGAGCCCCTATAATTTCAAGCAGTTGTTTGGGGTTAGGTCCAGCCTTGATATTTATCTAAGTTAGTCTCTCATCTATTCTTTCCTTCAAAATAATTCCTAATGCTTGCAAGTTATATTACAGGATAACATTTTTTTATGTATTTTCCCATGTGTTATTAATATATTTTTTGGGATTGTTAGTTGTAGTGTAACAGCTCAATAAGTATTAGTTAGACAATTAGTTAGCATCTAATCAAGTTTAGTTAGGTGATTACCCCCTAACTAAAGTAGCTTGGATATTTTGTTGTAGCCTTGAAGAATATTCTGAAATCTTCCAGATATTCAGAAGCTAAAATTCCTACTTCAAAATAAGTTTCTTTAAATTGGTCCTCCGTCTTTTCTTTTGTTCACAATGGTCCATAATCTTTTATTTTCTGACAAAATTAGGTAAAAATTAGAAAGGTGAGAGACCGATTTCATCATAAAATAAAACATTATGAACAAGAAAAAAGATGACGGATCAATTTGAACGAATCTATCAACATTATGGACAGTTTTAAACAAAAGAAAACATAAGGGAAACTTATAAACATTAAGGACCAATAGAGTAAATAACTCGGTGATATCATATGCCTCTATAGTATCAGATATTGTAGACTAAAATTAAATGTTTATAGTGAGGAGAATAGGAAATACATAATTTGGATGAGATTTCATCGAAATATGATTTTGTTGTGATTCCGTTACCCAATAGAGATTTGACTTGGAATTTGAATGAGATCAGGACTGGACACTTAAATTAGAAAAGAGCTTAGTGAGTGATTATTTGAATGCACCACCAGAGAGAAAGATGTAACGAGTTCGAGTGAAACTGTAAGGGATGACCCGGGGTACCCCGGATAGGGAGAAAGTGAGAGAGAAAGATTTTTTAGTGTTTTGTGTAAGAGTGATAGATTTTTGAGTGTTTTGTGTGAGAGTTTGTGTGATTGATTCATCATTCGAGCATGAAGAGAGTCATACTCCACACATATAAATTACTCACTTATAATTTGGTCAAACTCCACACATATATCCGATGTGGGAATGGGGCGTTGCAATGTCTCTCACATCAAATTTCCCGAGCGATACTTTTCTAACTATACTAAGATTCTCGTCGTTGCAGCCTTTCAAATTAAAGAGTACCATGATCCTGTATATATCCAATCAGTCAGATGCATATCCAATGGACCAAATCAGCCTACGTGGAGTTTTTGTCGGTATCTGATTGATCAGAATCCTACCTGATTGATCAGATCGGCTTTTGGGCGTGCGTTTTTGGTTTCTGTTAGCTCAATGATTTGTTTTACTTCAGTTCTTTTAGTTATTTTACCTTGTAAAGACTTCTTAAGCCTCATTTGTGAGGAGGAATTTACAAGATGAATGAAATTGCTCTCTAGTATTCAATCAAACACTGCTTCTTCCTATACTCCTCCCTCCAATTTCTCTTCTACTTTCCCTCTCCTTCCGTAATATTAATTCTCCCCCTAATTCCTCCTTTTCTTCCTCAATTTATTCTCTTTTCACGATTGATGTATGAAGTTTTCGCCTAATTACTAAATTGGGTCATAACAAGGTTTTACAAGGATAAGTATGGAGATCCTCCCACCAATATAAAAATACGAAAGGAAGCTAGCAATATTAACAAAAAGACCTAAAAATTCTGAGATAATGAAGAGGGAAAGCACACCTTGTTCGGGTTTTCGAATGAATTCTCATCCATTACATTAGTTGACGTCAGTACAGTCTGGCTTGAACCTGTCAATGCTACCGAATTTGGATCATATCCATTCACTAAGATCTTCAGGTTCACAAAATCGGTCCCAAAGTTCGCAATCTGCAGCATGACAATACAAGATTGTCAAAGAACCAACTATTTCAAAAGCTTAAACTAATAGAAGATACATGAATGTTTTTATACTCTTAACATGTCCCCACACATGAATTCCCATTTGGCTTGAAGTATGTATAGCACATAGGCTCACCTTATACCCTGAATTATGTCTGTACTCAAAGTAAGGGGTTGTTGGGATTGGAACTCGTGATGTCTTGGTTAACAAGACTTTGATACTATGTCAAGGAACTAACTATCCCAAAAGCTTAAATTTATGGGTGAAGGCTTAAGAATGGTTTTATACTCTTAACGCACTCTCTCACATGAATGCCCATTGGAGTTGAGGCATAAATATTGCATAGAACACACCTTATACCTTATATTTAAATTATGTTGGAGTTGAGGCATAATGCTTGTGACCTTCTGGTCAATAAGACTCTGATATCATATCAAACAAAAACCTATGCCACAAGCATTACTTGATAGTGAAGGCTCAATAATGGTTTTATACTCTAACAAAGACATTATTATACTCCATCTAACCCAAAAGAACTTCAGAATTGGTGATTTCGGCACCTTAATCGTGATGTAACTCTTGTTACTTGCAGCATCATTCCAACTAATAGCAGAGGCAACGAGCGAATATGAGGGATTAGCTTGAAGCTGGGATTGCAGAAAAGTTGATCCACTTGACTCTGTGAAAAATTGCTGCAACCAATAGCTAGGTGTACCATACACATGCGACGAGTTGAAAACAATTGCATCTGGGCTCCACCTATAGAATCATGATTTTTATACACAACAAATACATCAACAACAATAACAACAAACCCAGTGCCTGAAAGGCTCCCGCCAAACTAGTTCGGGGGGTGGGGTGTGAAATATACACAGTCTTACCCCTACAAGGTGCTAGGGAGGTTGTTAATGGGAAATACTTATAATTTTACGTCAGAAGGATTCCATAAGTGAATTTAGAAACAAAGTCCTCATCGAAGTTGTTACAAAGAAGACATCACATATAAGCAGTTGCTTGGGCCCTTTTCCCTGTAAATTTCCTTCTTTTTTTTTATGAAAGCCAAGCTACTAGACTTTTCTTCCAAATGAAACTATTTGCTTTCCTTTTTGGAACTAGAAATTTGCAAAATAACTCAATGTATAGTTTCTTATCTAGTTATGCATCAGTCACTTACTCACTTGTGCCTTCCTCATCGAAGTTTTAGAGTTTTTCAATTATGTTCAAATTTTCTAAATCAATCGGACCTAACCTATAGATCATGAGTTCTGAAATGTGGTACTTCATTTACTCAACAACAACAACAACAACAACAAACCCAGTGCCTCCAAGGGCTCCCGCAAAAGCAGGGTCTGGTGGGGGTATATGTACGCAGCCTTCCTCCTCCAGGGGGCTACCCTGAAGAGAGGCTGTTTCCGAGGACCCCCAGCTTGAGAAGCTGTTCCGCTGCAAAGAGCCAAAGACCTGGCAAAAACAGAAGAAGCATCAAGTGCATGAGCATAGCAAACTCACGGCAGGCACACTGCAAGCAAAGCAACAGGCTCAAAGCATGCCACATCAAGTGTAGATCAACATATAAGATGAAGTTGTACTTCATTTACTAGTTCTTCTATTTATTTTGTTCCCTATTATTATTTTTTTTTTCTTCAAACCAAAGAGGGCACCAACACGCCGTCACCGGATCCCATTAGAACTCCGAAGTTAAGCGTGCTTGGGCGAGAGTAGTACCAGGATGGGTGACCTCCTGGGAAGTCCTCGCCCTCAGGTTGGGGGCACTGGGAAACAACCTCTCTTCAGGTTAACACCTTGAAGGGGAAAGGCTGCGTACATCCGCCCCCCTAGACCCTGCGTAGGCGGGAGCCCTTGAGGCACTGGGTATGTTCCTTCCTACCTCAGAAAATATTAGTGTGAATTTTGTCAACACCATCATATTGACAAATTTTTAATAATTTTTAAGCATCAATTGTTAGTCATAATAATAATAATAGATTTTATATGATTTTATAATTTATTGTAATAAGTATATAATATACATATGTATGAAAGACCCCAACAACAACAGCAACAAAAAAAAAAAAAAAAAAACCCAGTACCTCGAGAGCTCTCACCAATGCAAGTTCCCGGGGTGCCCGCGGGGGGGGGGGGGGGGGGGGTGGGGGCGGGGCGGTATGTATGTAGCCCTACCCTAAAGGGAGGCTGTGTTCGAGGACCCCCAACCTAACGAGCATAAAAAACAATGGCACGGAAGGAGTATAAAGTAGCAATAAGTAATAGAGCAACAAAGCAATAAAGCAACAAACAACATGCCACAAGGCACATAGCTTCACCAGGCAACAACCTCGCACAAGCAGCAAGATATGAAAGACCCCATTATAAATATTTATTTCAATCCCTTAAACTCTCAGGACCAGCCCCTAATGGAACATTTTACTTGATATCAACTAACTTTACAATAGAAGCTTACTAGGACATATATGTTGACCTCATGTACCAACTCTACGGAATAAGTTTATGCCTAAAAGAATGTAAGAAAGCGAATGTCAAAGGAACAAGCAGAAATAATACCGTACCGTCTGTCATTGGTGTTTACAAAAAGTGGAGCATAACTTGCCATCTCGACAATATCACTGCATTTGAATTAGAAACATTGTTTGTCAAACAAAAAGAACATGAAGCCTGCATTTTGTAGAAATACATGGTGTGGACACCTCGGTTGAAAGGAAAACATTATCCTTTCAGGAAACTTTTCTTTTCTATATATTTCATTAGAGATAGTTTTTCATTCAATTTTTTTTGTTTGTTTACCTAAGTAAAACAGTTTCATTATCTATCTATATATGAGATCCACACGCTTGATCAAGTTGAGGTTTAAGCAAGATATATGACATAACATAAAGATGGAAAAGGTTCTCCATTCCTTGAAGGGAAAATGCCATTCCTTCTCCTTGAAATGAAGTCAACATTCCCTATATGAAGGAAAACACTTTCCTTAAGCAAGGATTATTATTAACCTATAGAATGAAACTATAGGAAGGTGATGAAAAAGCTTTTCCGTCAAAAACAAATGGAGCGTTATTTCATGAAGTGTATTTTATGTATTTCAATGGTAGCTAAGTTTGTAACCTGTTCCTCTCTAGCCCGATAAGGAATGCAGCTTCAGCTATTGCAGCTAAGAGACTTCCTTTGCCAGCATCGTCTCCAGTCACAGCGTATTCACTCACAAACGCCTGATTGATAGTGTTAGCACCAATTAGAAGCATCCAACTTCAAAAAGTTCCTAGCAGTGTAAATGAGCTAGCGAATCGGCTTATTATAAAGCTCGAAAGGCTCAACTTGTTTCAAACTAGAGCCAGACCAAGTGGGCTCTTTAGCTCAAGGAGTTGAGATCAAGCCACTCATGAGCCTATCTTAACACAATTTACTACAGTAAATACATCTAATCAAGATGAGGTGAGCCCGAGCTTAATGCACCCAAACGAGTCTTAGATTGACCTTAAATGAGTCTAAAAGGCTAGTTCAACTAGGAGCTCGCGGAGCTTAGATCGAGCTCCAACCGAGCTGAGTTGAGTTCAAGCCTATAACAAGCCGAGCTCGAACCAATCATATACACCCCTAGAAGTTCCATGATCAAATACGAGCCAGATATATGTACCTTTGGACCATTGCGCCGTGCAGTATCAAACTTACGACTCAAAGAGAATGTTTCCCTGGCGGATTTGTATTGCTGAAAAGGAAAAAAAAAAAAGACATGCTGAGGTAACCTGTTTGCTCTAAATATTATGCCATGCATGTACCAAATGAGGGATGTGGAGAACTTTACATGATAATCGTACACATCGGCAGGATGATCCAATGGTGTAGTTGATCCGTCACAATTGGAGATGACTTTGATCTTAGGATAGGTGCGTTGGAGAGCATCATAAAACTTGAGATAATTTCCTACACGTAAGTATAGAAGAATGATTTACAATCCTTTTCTTATTGAAAAACGCAATAATATTAAAAAAGAAAAATGAACAGTGAGTTAAGGATAAGATACCCTAAGAAATTTAACATCAAAAACCAAGAACTAGTAATATAACACTCCGCAATCCCTCTGCAGAACGATTCACAATCCATCGTAACTATAAAACATTGAGGGAAATGGAAGCATGAATGACCAGTTAACAAACAAGAGACATACAGAGACTTCACAATGAGACTAAAATTGTCTTCCAGAAATTGTACAGAGAGTTTTAAGGTCCAAACCAGACATTCAAAATGGGACCTTCATATAAACATTGACATATTCTTTTTTTGTCAGAAGGCAAGTGCGAAATTTCATTCTTCAAAAATTTACTTACATATACGCTTTCATATCCAAGCAAAAGACAACGCTACCAAAATTAGAACTGCCCTCCACAACTACATGCCCAGCAAGTATATACATCTAGCCAAGTATCCCACCCAGACTTTTGCAAAATCTAATGCAACCCATACTATTTTTTAATTTCTAGAAAAACCAACTTAAGAGATTGTTCGGCCGTCTTAAAAATCCTTCTATTTCTCTCTTCCCATATAATTGTAAACTGTCACAGCCAGATATAACCCTTTAATCTTACTCATCAGCCATCTGTTAAGAATTGTAACTCTGAACCACTCCATAGTCTCCGACGTCGTGTTTCTCATCTGTATTCCACTCAGTCAACAACTTTTATCTCACAACCCACTCGCCCATTTACATTGGAAGAATAGATTATTGACTTTCTCTACACCCTCATGGCATAGAGCACATCATGACGCCCCCCCCGCCCCGCCCCGGGGTCTTTAACATAAATATTAATTAAATTGATTGTAAAATAGAAATTTAGGCAATTACTAAGTATCTTATAACTTGAGTGTTCAAGTGGTTGCTTGGCGCTGCTTGGGCTCTTGATCGGCCCTCCTGTCTGAATAATTTTTTTCTTTTAAGAAGTGTATTCATACCTCGGTAGTATGGCTTTCCACAATCTTCATTCCCAATGGCGACATATTTAAGATCGAAAGGATCTGGGTGCCCCATTTTGGCTCTCTTAGAACCCCATGTAGAATTGGCAGCGCCTATAGCAAATTCAATACTATCAAGCAGCTCCTGTGAACATAAGCAAAATACACAAGGGTAAGAACGCTGCAAATTTTTAAGTAATTAGTAACGGTCAAAGGATAATTTATTTTCCCGAAAGGAGACTAGATTTTTTTTATATCTTCAACTGCATGTGCAATGCATCTAATGTTAGACTTCTTCTGTAGAGCCTAGTTTTATAATGCAATGATTCATGCCCATGGAGTGGAGGATCAGGACCTAATCCATTTTTGGGCCCAGGACCAATGGAGGGTGTTTTCAAGCACACTAGGTTTTTGTGTGGTGTTGCGATATGTACTCCTGGCTAGGGTTGTGAGAAGTTATATGAGAGAAATAATTCTATTGTACTCTTCCCAAATGATACGTGAAAAATCTCTGCAACTCCGTGGTCGTAGGCACAATGGGTTGAACCACGTAAACCTCATGTCTTGTTTTCTTTTTATCTCGGCAAATTTTTCATTGTTCTTTTATTTCGTTTTCCTTACATCTAGATACCTCGGGTTGTTGAAAACAAAGAGTTCTTTAGAACAGAAATCAGACATGCCTGGACAAACGGTGAGATATTGGCAGTCGCAACTTGATCTTGATGACCGATTCCTATAAAGATTGTCATACAAGGAAAGGATCATCATAGACAAACTCTGGATCATCGAGAAGAGGTAAAGTAGCCAAAAAAAATAAAATGCATACCATTATTAATCACCCATACAGGTGCTGCACCAAGGTCCTCAGCTAACTGATTGAATTGGAAGCAAGTATTCTCATAGTCAGCAAAAACTCAGAAAAGAAGCAAACGTCAGAAGAAAGAGAAAGTGATATTACCATCTACCTGGAGAAATTCAAAATAACCAAGGCCATCATCAGTCCAATACATCCAAACATCGCCAAAGTGACCGGGTCTCTCCTCCCACGGTCCAACAGTTTCTTTCCAGCGGAAGGCGTTTCTCAACCATTCACCTTCAACAAAACAGCCACCTAATGCAATATGCACAACATAAGTCTATCATAATCTACTCAAAGATGGGATGAGTTACTTGACTTGTGATAAGAGCATGAACAATGATTAAAGGGTAGTGAACACTTTTTGCTAGAGGCATAACAAGCCGAGCATCCCCTTATTCAAACCTGAGGCTAGTAAGCCTTATCAAGCTCAAGTTCGAGCCAAGCTCTTATCGAGCTTTCAAACCTTTATTCGAAGTCAGTTCAATAAGATATTATGCGTTTGATACTCAACTTGCCTCGGCTCGCTAGCCTGATCGAGCCGATTTGAGTTCGTTATTGAGTCAAGTTGAGCTCCTTATCGAACCGAATCAAGCTTTAAATCAAGTGGAGCTATTCGAGTTACTATCAATCCATTATCAAGCCATTTTTGAGCTAAGACTGAATTTTAACAAGTTGTTAATGAGCACTTAACAAGCTTTGAGTCCTTGTCGAATTGTTCACAAATATTAACGAGTTGAGACTCCTTTTCTGAGCTCTGCTCATTAAAATTATCAAGCTTGCTCGGACTCGCCTTGATACACTATCAAGCCCCAAAAATGAATACGAATGAGCCATAAGCAATTTTGAAATGAGTAGTTCATCGAACATTTGGTTCATATACACCCCTACTTTCA
This sequence comes from Simmondsia chinensis, assembly GCA_018398585.1. Taxonomy (NCBI): domain Eukaryota; kingdom Viridiplantae; phylum Streptophyta; class Magnoliopsida; order Caryophyllales; family Simmondsiaceae; genus Simmondsia; species Simmondsia chinensis. The sequence continues at coordinate 23,313,780 of JAGTTD010000019.1, forward strand.
GTTGAGATTTTCTCAATAATTGACCCAATGCAGAATCATATTTGACCAATACTAGCTATAAAAAGCAATTAAGAAGTTCAGAGAACAGTAATGACTTGGAATCTCCATTGGATTTGCTTTAATTTTGATTCAAACACAATAATGGTCAGAAGCTCAAGATAAAGGTAACATCTTGTTCTTTTTCAACCAACTGAAAGTATCATATAACGGTCAGAAAATTCCTTTCGGCTCTCTTTACTGAATCTCAATTCTCCATAAAACAGCAAAGTCCCATCTTGTTCTCTTTTACCGAATGAAAACATCATAAAACGGTCAGAAAAATCCTTTTGGCTCTCTTCCTAAACCTCAAATTCTTAATAAGAAAAGTCCTATTGATCACCAATCCAGCTGCATCATTGCTTGAGAAATTGTTTTATGAAAACTTCCCTTATTTTCTTTAGATTCTCAGAAATTAGATGATAAAATGAATGAAGATATATTCCAAGACTTCAAGAAGTCCAAGCAACATCATAAAATATGCTGACCGGAAACTCTTACACATACCTGGGAATCTTATAAATCGAGGTTTCAAATCAAGAAGCTTCTGAACAAGATCTGTTCGGAATCCATGTCCCTGCATAAAAACATGGATTGCTAAAGAAACCAGATAAAAAGCTCAAGGGATGCACAAGTAAATCTCAAGGACCGTCCTAACAGTTTCAGGGCTTGGAGCAGCTATTTTGAAATAGGACCCTTCATATACACTAACATTTTCTTTAACAATATAAATTTATTAAATAAATTATAAAACTGAAATTTAGATCTGTGCCAAATTATGGACCTTATAATTTAGGGGTCCCATGCAGCCGCTTGGGCTGCTTAGGGTTCTAACAGATCTTGGCCAAGAGATCAGGCACATGAAGATAGAAGGTGCAAGATAATTAAATCGGACATCCAAGAGGTGAATTTTGAAAACTAATTCATAAACGGCGAGAAATACCCCTTGCGTCGGTAAAATTGAAAAAGTAACCGGGTAATAAGGAGGGAAGAAGATCAAACACATCATAGGATGCGCAAAATTCTGTCCAGCAGATGCTTCCGTGCACTAAAGAAAAGGTATGCGTACACATTGTCAATAAACTATGAAGGAATACATATATTTGAAGTAAACCTTATACAATCAATCAGCATTCCTGTTAAACTACAGGGTTGTCAAGAGTTGATTGAGAGTTAAAACAATAGCAAGAGGATGATGAATGGCGGTTTGCAGGCGTTCTATTCATGATATTTTTTTATGATATTAAGGATCTTTATCGGTATATTATTCATACATCTCTCATGAGTAAGGACAGACAACCTTCATGTTGAAAAACTCGGAGTTAGTCCATTAAGAACTCCTAATTTATATACAGAATGACTCCAATTTGTAATCATTTATACAAATCCAAGATGACCTATTATTCTAGTAATCTCAATAGTTGTTGGCTAGTAGGATTCCACGGATTTCCCACACGTCCCAATATTTTTCAACACGTATCCATTCACATAGCTGATACTTGATTCTTATATTGATATGTATATTTTTCAACTAGGACTCCGATGATATATTGATTAGTTACCTTATGCGTATCCATTGGCATAGCTGATACTTGATCAAACCATATTACTCCTTTGCTGGTTGTTGTCAACTGAAGCCTTGAGTTAGTATTGGACCCTGTGGCTTCCAAAATAACCTCCTTCTTTGTCCAATTCATAACCTCAGAAGCATCAGCTCTACAATGGCAATCATACTTACTTAAATACGGTACGGCAATTAAACGTGATTTAATACACCACGTGAATTATTCTGCTCTATACATGAAAAATTCGGTCAAAAATTCGTCAAGTTGTTAAAAAACTATATATAAATACATTCATGTTTAGAATAACTCCTTCTAAGCTACTAATAGTTGGAGAGGGATACAACTTTGCCAATTTGACTTTTGTTTGATGTGTTATCTATGATCATTTGTTTCTTTAAAAAGGGAAAAATACAGATACGTGTTATAAGACGTGTACTATATGCCATACAGCTAACATCAAGAATACGGGTATTTTACCATATTATTGGCAATGATAGATAAACGTCCTTTTAAAAGGGAAAATAAGAATACGCGTCTAATACACATTTTTTATTAACAAAGATGACAATATGTTAATCTGCATACTACGCTTAATATACGGTTCTGCTGCCAATGACTACAGAAAAGAGCTAATTACTCGACTTTCAGATGAGCCAGAACTCTTACTTCACATTAGTGGCAGCCAGTGTCTGCAATCCACTTGAGCTAGTCAATGCTACAGTTAAATTAATTGGTCCAGATGATCGAACATAGAAAACCACTTTGTAGGTCTTGCCGTGCTCTATATTCTGCAAGACCAAGCAATGAAACAAATAAGCATGTGGAGCTATGCAGTGCTCGAATTAGGTATGAATCAAGTGGGTTCTCAAGCTCTCGTGAGCACGCCCATCACAAAACTCAAAGGCTCGGCTTGTAGAGCAAGGTTAAGCCAGCTAATTGAGCTTACTGAGTCGAGCCTGAGCTTAATGAAGCTCAAGCTTGTAGGCTCGGAAGCCTAAAGGGCCCTATTTAATACAATGAGAATTTATCACTTAGGTACCCTGACGTTCCAATATATACAATGAGGTACCCTAAGATTTAAAAAATTTATCACTTAGGTACCCCAAAGTTTAAAATTTGATCAATTAGGTACTATTTTTCAAACTTATATAATTTTTTATTAAAATTGATAACATAGGACATAATTATAGCAATATATAGGTGTCTTCTATCATAATATATAATTTTATATCATAAAAATGCTAACATACCATATTATTTTACTAATATGCCGATCACTTCCATCATAATTCAGTTACGTTTTTTTCATATTCTATTTAATTTTCGTTGAAAAAATTGATATAGCTCGTACATGTTATTGTAATCAATAATCATGTATTACATCAACATTTTATGGTGAGAAATGTTCAAATTTTCACAAAAAGTCACCAAATTCTCGCATAGGGTACCTAAGTGATAAAATTTTGAAACCTCAAAGTACGTCATTGTATATATTGAAATATCAAGGTACCTAGGTGATAAATGACCAAACCTCAGGTACCTAAATGATAATTTCCCTAATACAATTGATTAGCTTAAATATGTCTGATCGAGTTTAAGCCTAAATGATCCAAGCTTAGGCCTAAACAAAGCTAAACAAGCTTAGATAAAGCTTAAATGAGCCTAAATAAGGCAAGTTAGTTCAAGGCACAACCAAGAAGGGTTGCGGAGCCGAGCTCGAGCATATGACAAGTCGCGTTCAAGCTCCCAAGCCGAGCTAAAATCTCGTCAGGCTCATCTTGGCTTATACACCCCCCTAGCTTGAATTTCCAAGAATGCTATGAAACAGATCTGAAGAGTTCTTAAGAATCCTGTAGGCTGGGTCCTACTAGGATCATTCGGGTTCCTGCTTTGATTTCAACACAACTATACCAATGACATGCAGATAATTGAGGATTTAGCAACATATTCGTACAACATATTCTTATAGAATCAGCATCAAAAGACCCTTACCATGCCCCAATACCCAGGATTAAAAACCCCTACTCCGCCACTTGGACAGATGTTGGTGCCTTCACTGTCACAAAGAACCTCCAATCGGAGTGCCACCTTGTTACGTTCAAAGCACGATGAAAGGTCTGTGGTTACAAGAACAGAAGACTCATCTCCGACTATGGACCAAGGATCTATGTTTGATGGAGTGTGTAGGCCCCCTGCTTCAAATCCTGGAACAACAATTTCATTGGATTAGATTCACATGCATGAGCAAGTTTATTGCTTTTACGGGATCGCATGTGTTGATAAAAAAAAATATTAAAGCAGGGTAGCAAATTGGAAAGAGTTTTAATCCGGAAGAATTTGTAGACAGAAACGAGGAATCACAAGATTATCAATAAAAAGAGAGCCAGGAGGAATACTCGTCCACTAGCGGCCCTAAATCCAAGTACAGCATAATCACTTAATAAGGTTGAGCGCGGGTATTAAGAACCCCCACGTGCCTCTCACATTAAAGCAGTTCTATAAAGACCCTCTCCAGCTATCCATCAAAGGCTAAGCTTTTCTCACCTTTTTTCTCATTTTCCTCCCCATAAACAAGCAAAAGAGTTAAGAGTTCAACTCTCCGTACCAAAGAAGCTAGTACAAAAACATCATGCATGAGTGTAACTCAATTCAATTGACTGGGGCACCCTACAGGGCATGTTACCTCACAATTTTCAAACTCATTACTCGGCTATTGAATGTGCATAACCTCCTCACGACAAAATCGCAGCCGACCGACCCAGCTCATATGCGCTATGCTGCGGACAAACCTCTCTGGTTGGGGGTCCTCGGAAACAGCCTCTCTTCAGGGTACCCCCTGAAGGGGGAAGGCTTCGTACATCTACCCTCCCCAGACCCTGCTTTTGCGGGAGCCCTTTGCAGGCACTGGGTTTGGTGGTGGTGTTGTTGTTGAATGTGCATAACCTATGTATGATTTTTTGGGATAGTTGGTTCTATGGCATGATATTAGAGCCTTGTTTACCAAGAGGTCACGTTTTTGAATCCTAGGAGCTCCCACTTTCAATATTCACATCATTTAAAAACAATGTATGAGGTGGGTGTATATAATATTCACACTTCAAATGCAATTTGCTTGAAGAGATGTGTCAGAGTATAAAACAATTCACGGCCTTACGCATCAACTTAAGTTTTTAGGACAATCGGTTCCTTAATATTTGATCCTTTAATTTTCCCTACGGGATAATTACGCAAGGCGGGGTGAGACGATATAAACCTATGCCCTCTTCTCATGGGGCCTCAACTTTGATGATGTTTACACCATTAGGCCAAGACTTCGTTGACGTCCTTTAACTTTCCACGACTGAGCATGATGAAAAATAAGGTGTGTACCTCTGTTGCTCACGAGCTCAGCCCACAACCCACCAGCTCCTGCGTGATTGATTTCCTACAGAATGCAATTACAATGTCATTAATCATCTATATTCACAAGCACCTTGCTAGTAGTGATGGATCTAGAAATTTTCTTCACTGGGGGCCTTTACTAATAGTCGGCGACAGATAAAAAAAAAATTTAATGAAGTGGGCCTATATTTATAAAAAATATAAATAATAATAATTATATATATATGTATATACACACACATATACATACATAAATTTATGCAAACAAAGAGGACAGAAATAGGGAAGAACTGAGAAATAAAATTTGGGTCAAGTTTTACATAGTTGGGAAGCATTTGAAAGTAAAAATAGACAAAATAAAAAATGAGACAATTTGTCTATTAGAAATTAAAGTTGAAATCCATTATCGAGTCTAGAATTTCAATATTATAGAATCCATATTAAAAAATAAAGTAAAAATATATAAGTAAATAGAATATATAAATAATTTATTAGAAATTCAGAATGTGCATATATATATATATATATATATATATATGATTTTTCATAAAATAATTATACTAATACAGCAAAAAAGTCTCATATAAGTGATAGAATCATAACTTAGTGTTGTTGAAAAAAAAAAAAAAAAAAGAATCATAACTTATAGTAAAAAGTGCTCAAACAGAATTATAGTGAAAGCTAATAAAGCTATTAGTAATAGTATATTATACACTAAAAGGTTCAATAATGCTTGAGAATGTAGAGCAACAACTTCAAAATAAGCATAATCAAAATTAATGTTCCAAAAAGTTGCAGATAATGGGATTCGAATCCCTGACATGGGACTTTTACAAGTAAGACATTAACCATCAAGCTAAGCTGCATAATATGATGGGGGCACCATTTTTTTTAATTATATCTATATTTAAAATTATAACAAGCCACTACCTACATTACATATCCAGCCCATGCCCCCAATGCCACTACATCAGATCCACCACTGCTTGTGTGTATGGATGCCAGCAAATAAATTTCCCCATGCACCACACATTAGAGTCATGACTGAATGCAACAATGCCAGCAAAGTACACAATATGGAAGATATTCAACTTTTGAAAGAAACTCAAGTTTCAACCAAAACTGAAGTGCAATTCAAAGCATAGTTGCATGAAGTAGGAGTGGGAGTGGGAACGAAGTGGAATGGGGAGTGATCAGTCATAGAAGTTTCTCAAGTTAGGAGCGTGGAGGAAGCATTTATATTGCTATATATTAGATAAACAAGAAATGTCAATAATTGAAGCATTGAAGCATGACATATGAAACCAAAGTCAATCCTAAGTAATAACCAAGAAAATTAAACACTCCAATTAATAGGACCAAGAAATCTGACTCTAACATGTCCACATGATTAATCATTCTTTGAGTGGAGTGATATAATTAACCAACAAATCATCAATGATTGTTCAATTTCACATTTCCATTGCGTTTGATAAGTGTTTGGAATGCGAAATCTGACTTTGAAAAGCCAAATCATATTTTTGAGCATGAAATATTATCATTTTAAGAGTTCCTAGAACAATGATCCAAGGCTGACAAGTGAACTGACCTCGAAGAAGATCCCAAATAGTGTGTCAGGAATAGGCCGCCCAGCAGCCTCAGAAGCATTCACAAAGAGCAGGGCCGTCTGATTTTGCTTCAATCTTTCAACATCATCATAGCAATCGCTCACATATGCCCCAGTTACGAAGCATAGAAGATAAAAGTAGGTAGCCTTGCAGAAACCCATATTGCAGTCTCAACACATCAATCTTCTCTGATAACCTTCACCAAGTACAAAATAAAAAAATATTAAGTGAAGGCGCATCAATTGCAATGTTTATCAACTCAACTCCCACCACGGTTGGTCAAGACCTCAAGCAGCCCAAGCAATCGATTGGGCCCCCCAATTTGTTAAGGATAATTTTGAAAAGTAGTTGTGTATTATAAGTTTGCTTCTATTATATATCACCATTCATAAGGGAATAAATAATGATCTATGTATTATAAATGTACATGCACACATATAATAAAAATGATCAACATATTAATTGATATTATGATATAAAGTGGATTATTTGAGTGTAAGTTGACCTAGACGCCTCTATAATTGGAAAATGGTTCACCAACCAAAACTTGCTTTCGGCTCCCAAAATCTCAGGATCGACCTAGTTCCCACTACAACCTTTTTTGGGTAAGTAAGCGCGAGGATACGAATATGGGCCCTTGTGTCCAAGAGCCTTAACCTTTTTCTGTTTTTGTAACTGGACATAATGGAATGAGAAACTTTGTTGCTAGCGCCTTTCACGTACGAATCAAGAAAATTGCTCACCCATCCAACAAATTTTTAGTATGATACCATAGTGAAGGATGTAAGAAAACCAAAATCTCCGGGAACTACTTGTATTCAAAATCGAGTATTTCTCGTTCATGTTTGTTTTTGGGGCTCAATAGCTTATCAAGCAAATTCGAGCAAACTCAATAAGTTTAGCAAGCCGGGTTCGAAGAAGGGTGCTTGTCTTGTTAACATTCACAACCAATTTGATAAGGGCACATTAAGTGCTCGTTAAGGGCTCAATAAGCACTCATCAAAAGCTCGTTAAAAACTCGTTAACAATCGTTATTGGCCTAGAAGTGGTTCGATAATGGTTTCATAATAATGCGAATAGCTCAGCTCAACTCAATACAACAACAACAGACTCAGCGCCTCAAGGGCTCCCGCCTAAGCGAGGTCTAGAGGGTGAATGTACGCAGCCTTGCCCCTTCAGGCTGCAACCCTACCGAGAGGCTGTTTCCGAGGACCCCAACCTTATAGGGTTGGCAACACAAAGACTTCCCAGGAGGTCACCTATCCTGATCCTACTCTCGGCTCACCTCAATAATTAGGCTAACGAGCCGAGTCAAGTATTGCACACTAAAATCTTATTGAACCAAAATCAAACAAAGGTGAGAAAGTTTGATAAGAGCTCGGCTTGAACTTAAGCTCCATAAGGCTTACCAACCTCAAATTTGAACAAGGACACAGCAATTAAGAGAGAGACAGGAGGAGAAGCTGTTTTATTGGATGCAATAACTTGACTTGTAACTCGCCAGCCATTTAAGAGAATAGTAAAACTAACTAAAATTTTCTCCCTTACAGTGTGGAGGAACATAGATGAATACAACGACAAAGATAAAAAGATAAATTAATTTAAGGCTATGTTTGTTTCGAAAGAATAAGAAATTCTAGGAAATGGTTTTCCTACTTCCCATTGTTTGGCATGCACTTTTTGATAGAAAACGGTTTCCACAGGAAAATGTTTTCCTTTGTTAAAAGGAAGCCAACATTCCAAATGTTTTAAAAAGTTTTGGGCATATGTCGATTGTAATATGACATATTATGTCACTAATATATAGATATATCCCGTCATAATTCAATGAAATTATTTTCGTAATCTGCTAGATTTTTGTTAAAAACATTGATATGATAATATATATTATTGTAATCATGTAACACATCAATGCTTTATAGTGAAAATTAATTAGATTTTGATAAAAATTCACCAAGCTCGATACCTAGATGACAAAATTTTAAAATATCAAGGAGCCTCATTGTATATTTCGAAATATATAGGTTACCTAAGTGATAAATGGTCAAACATTAGGTCTCTAAGTGATAAATTTTCCATATTTTTCCATTAAAAATAACTTCTTCATAATCAAAAAAAGCCTATATAACTTATAATATATAGTTTTGCTGCTTTATGTTATCTTATAACAAGGTACAGTGTGATTGACGGAAGATTTTTTTTTATAATAAATAATCAATATTATGAGGCGGGAACATGTTTTCTACCAAAACAAACAAGGGAAAAGGTTAATCAGAATTTGATTTTCCTTGGAAGACCTTTTTCCGGGGGAAATTACTTCCCACGAAACAAACGGAGCCTAAATGTTGCTAACAGAGTGAATGAAGATTCTACAGAAGCACTGCGACCCAAAACCAGCAGCCAAAAAAGTCTAGATTGTTTGTTTAAATAAGTGTCTCATTTTTTTTTTTCTGTTAAAAATAAATTCCCAGTATTTTTATTTATGACAAAATTGGTCCCTAAATTTTTAAATTTTACTTAATTTTGACTGTAAATGGAGATTAATTTTATTATAAAATAAATATTATGGACCATTTTAAGCAAGAAAAAAAGACTAGAAATCAATTTAAATAAAATTATAAACATTAGAGATTATTTTTATTTTTTATAATAAATAAAAAAATATAAAGAACTAATTTAAATAAACTTAAAAACAGAGACTAACGGTGTAAATAACATGCAATGTGAAATCAACAATCAATAGCCGAAAACGAAAGCCAAGATGACATTCAAAAAAACACAAAAACACAAAATGAAATGTGAAATCAATGATCAAGATCAAAATCAGAAGCTAAATGAGCACAAATCTAAGCATATAAATAAGATTGTACCTCTCAAATTGAGCGACTAAAATCTTTCTTCTTCCACTTGCTCTTGGAAGAATTAAAGCGATGAAATTGAATAGCAATGGAGTTGTCGGACAGAGAGGAGTATAAATAAGGGGAGAGGTGAAGCAGTAACCGTCGAATCAAGCGTGCTCTAGACAGTACGCCTCCGGAGCTCCGATTTCAACGGCGGCGTAGTGTCTCCTACACATTTTGCCTTGCTTTCACGTCACCCTCATTTTTCATTTTATAAGTAATTATAAGCAAGATCGTTAAAATTGAAATTCTATTTAAAATTAATGAAAAATTTTAGAATTAAAATCATAGAATTGTAAATTATAATTATTTTTTATATTAATATCAGCTATATAGTTCAAAAAATTATTAATAAGATCTATACTCAAAAAATTATTTTTACCCCAAGTTCTCGTATTGCGCCCCTCGGGTTGGGGATTTTCGGAAACAGCCTTCTTTTAGGGTAGCACCCTGGAGGGGAAAGACTGCGTACATCCACTCCCGAGACCCTGCTTGGGCGAGAGCCCTTGAGGCACCGGAAATGTTGCCTTTTTTACTCACATGGGTATATATAAGAAATATAATCAAATAGGTAAAAATATTATCATGCAACATAGATGTATCATTTTATACTACAATAATCATGAGAAATTTTATAATAAATGGTACTAATTGAATTTTATATTAAGGTTAAAACATAAAAAAACTAAACTTAATTTAAGTTTCTTGAAAATATATAAAGCTTAATTAACTTTCTTTTATTTCAAACTAACAAAGTAAATTTGTTTATGATATATGCTTAATTTTTTACGTCTTAACTTTTTATTTGTATACGTTAGTAGAGTCGAGGCTGGATCGGTAGAAGAGTAAGCTCGTATTACAATTTTATCCCTTAATTTCATATAATATTAATGAATTGTAAGATTCTACAAAATTAAGACTCTACTTATGATTCAGATCAGTCGGCAGTTCTGAAATCGTAGAATCGTAAGATTCTACTTATGATTCAGATCAATCGGCAATTGTGAAATCATAGAATTGTAAGATTCTAAGATTCGAATCGGGATTTTAATAACCGTGATTATAAGTAACTCTTTTTTGGTTGCTGTAGGAATTGAATTCCCATAAAAAAATTTAGTTTTTAGAAATTTAATTTTTGTGTTAATTTTTCAGAAAGTTGGTAAAAAAAATATTTGGCTGTCGGGATGAAAAATAGAATTCTTTGAGAAGGTCAATTAAAAACACAAGAATTAAAACTTACCTAGGGAACCTAGGTAAGTTACTTCCCACCTTTTGAAGGAATTAGAAATTGTTTAGCAATTTTCACTTCCCGTATTCTACCTACTTCCTGCCAAACAAATAACACTAGAATTTGCATTTTCCGCAAACCAAACAAGGCCTTAAAAAGGAGTTATTTACACCATTGGTCCCTCATCTTTATAACTTTATTTAAATTAGTCGCTTATCTTTTTAAATTTACTAAAATTAATCCCTCATCTTTTCTTTTTTTCCAAATAATCCCTCATGTTTTATTTTATGACAAAATTGGTCTCTCATCCTTTTAAATTTTACCAATCTTGGTGATAATATGGAGGACTATAAGGGGCCATTTAGAACAAAAGAAAAGGTAAGGAACTAATTTAAACAAACTTAATGAGGGACTAATTTGAACAAAGATATAAAGATGAGAGACCAATTTGAAAAAAAAAAATGATGGACTTATTTGAACAAACTTAAAAAGATAAGCGACTAATGGTGTAAATAAATCTACTTAAAAGCAATAAAGGGTTTAGAGGCAGTTGTAGTCGGTCAAAGATGACATTCTTAGAGCAGTTAGCTTGGAATTCAGTAAATGTTAGTGTATAATCAAAATAAGTAAAGAGGTACTGTTTTTTACATCCTGTAAAGGGGTGTGTCTCTTCAAGTGAATAGATGTATTTTTTTCAAGAGACACTTGAAAATTATAAATACTCGTTCCATTCTCAAGATTAAAATATATTAAAAACAACCATTTATCATTCTCTTGTTCTTTGATATTAGAAATCCATCTTCTTTGCACTCTTTCTCTCTTTGTGTTGCGGTTATCATTGTATCCCCGAAACCATTCCGATAAGCACGAAATAAGTCTTAAGGAAAGTGGTCCGCTACATGCCTTGAAGCTGATTTGATAGTACCCGTTTTGTTGGATTCCTTTAACAGTAACATCTAAGTCAAAGATGATAATGTGATCGTGATTAATGGTCTACATGGGAAGTTCAGAGCTGTATGGCAGATTCAAAAGATTATTTAGGAGATTTGATGATGGAAGACACTAAAAGAAGCATTGCATTTAACCATTGTTATAGATAAGCGAATATGGTTGCTGATTGGGTGGCACGATTCAGTCATCATATTTCCTCGATGGTTTAGCAGTCTTCGGTGCATAGCTCAGACCTAGGCTTCATTTTTGCCGATGCACTAACCAGAGTCTTTCCTAGAAGGTGTGCTTAGTGCCTTTCACTTTACCGTTGTTCAAAAAAACATAATGTTAAAAAGTTTTTAGTTTTGAAAAAAATAAAAATAAAAACGTATTCAACTATGGTTATGTTCGATATCATCTGTTAACTATTAGTTGTTGGTGTTGTGGGTGGATATAAAGGCCAAGAAGAGGGCCAAAAGAATCTACAAACCCGCGCAGACGCATACCTGTTGGAGGGATCTGAAGGGGGGAAGTATAAGGTATACAAGGAAAGAGCGAAGGCCGAGCTCGGGTGGGACTTCGAGGGAGATACAAACCAGATGTGGAACCAACTGGCCCAAAAGATCAGAGGACTAGCACGGGAAGTTCTCGGCACGTCAAAGGGAAGGGTACCAAGCAACAGAGAGTCCTAGTGGTGGTGCGAGGAGGTCCATGAAAGGATTAAGGCGAAACGAGTTTGTTTCAAAGAGTGGGATCATAGCAGAGATGAGGACAAGCGACATCGGTATCTGCAAGCCAGGAGAGAAGCAAAGAGAGTAGTAAGAGAAGCACAATTAAGAGCTTATGAGGATTTCTACAAAAGGCTGGAGACCAAGGAGGGTGCGAGGGACCTATATAGAATCGCTAAAGCTAGAGAAAGGAAGACTAGGGACTTGGACAGAGTACAATGTATAAGAGGGGAAGATGGACAAGTACTCGTGGACAGGCAACTGATTAAGTCTATGTGGAAAACGTACTTCCACGAGCTGTTCAACGAACAAGGAGGAACAGAGATATCCTTAGGTGATCTTCAGACATCCGAGGAGCATCAGAACCACCGTTATTATCGGCAAATTAGCCCCGAGGAAGTCAAGAAAGCCATGAAATTCATGGGAAGGGGTAAAGCAGTTGGCCCAGATGGCATACCCATAGAAGTATGGAAATGCCTTGGACAGAAAGGCGTCAGTTGGCTGACTAAACTATTTAACCAAATCTTTTTGGGGGAGAAGATGCCGGAGGAATGGAGGAAGAGCACAGTGATCCCAATATATAAGAACAAAGGTGACATTCAGAGTTGCGCCAATTATCGGGGTATCAAACTAATGTGCCACACTCTAAAGTTGTGGGAACGGGTCATAGAGAGGAGGTTAAGGCAACAAACAGAGGTGTTTGAGAACCAATTCGGATTTATGCCTGGGAGATCAACAAGAGAAGTTATCCACATCCTAAGGCGAATGATAGAGCAATACAGGGAGAGACAGAAGGACCTTCACATGGTTTTCATTGACTTAGAGAAGGCATATGATAGAATGCCAAGGGAGGTCCTTTGGAGAGTTTTGGACAAGAAAGGCATCCCCGTGCCATACATCCGAGCCATTAGAGACATGTATGACGAGGCACAGACTGTGGTGCGTACAGTGGACAGGGAGACAGACGCTTTCTCGATAACAGTAGGGGTACACCAGGGGTCTGCTTTGAGCCCCTATTTGTTCATTCTGGTTATGGACGAGCTCACTTGGCACATCCAGGGGTGTGTACCTTGGTGCATGCTCTTTGCAGATGACATAGTGTTGGCGGGGGGCGTCGTGGGAAGAGGTAAATTAGAAGCTAGAACTGTGGAGAGGGGTACTAGAGGCGAAGGGTTTACGAATAAGCATATCCAAGACTAAGCACATGGAACTCAAGTTCAATCCCTCCACCAAGCCTAGCCGGGAAGACGTGAAGATTGGATCTGAAGTCATATCGAAGAAGGAGAGCTTTAGGTACTTGGGGTCTATGATACAGCACAACGGCGAAGTTGATGAGGATGTCAACAACCGGATTAAAGCGGGATGGCATAAGTGGAGGATGGCCTCCGCGGTACTTTGTGATACAAAGTTCCCCTCGAAGCTAAAGGGAAGATACTATAAGATGGTTGTGAGGCCAGCCATGACGTATGGGGCGGAGTGTAGGGCGATGAAATAACAGCACACACAGAAGATGAAGGTGGCGGAGATGGGAATGCTGAGGTGGATGTGCGGACACACAAGGAAGGATAGGATCAGAAACGACATCATAAAAGGCAAATTGGGCATAACCCCCATTGAAGATAAATTGAGGGAGCAACGTTTGAGGTGGTTTGAACATGTTAGAAGGAGATCGGACAACACTCCAGTAAGGACATGCGAACAATCCCTTATTACACTAGGCAGGAGAGAAAGAGGCAGGAAAAAAAAAATAGATGGCTGGAGACGATCCGACAAGACCTCACCCACCTAAACCTTCGAGAAGAGATGGCCTTAGATAGGGCCCAATGGAGGGCTAGTATAGGGGTTATAGATGCTCTAGTTAGAGTAGGGTAATCCAGCTTACTAGTGCTAGGCCTTGACTTCCCCTTGACGCACTTCGGTTGTGAACTTGCTCTCATGAGCTCGTACGTGCCTACCTATCCTTTGATTTCTGCGTGTTCTGGCTTGCTTTGAGTTTTTTGTTTTGCTCGCCGTGTACTTTGCCCTACTCATGCTTTGATGCTCCCCTCCTGTCAGGTCACGTGCTCTATGTTGTGGACCAGCTCTCAGGCTTCTCAGGTTGAGGGTCCTCGGAAACAGCCTCTCTTCAGGGTAGCCCCCTGAAGAGGGAAGGCTGTGTACATCTACCCCTCCCAAACCCTGCTTTTGCGGGAGCCCTTGTAGGCACTGGGCTTGTTGTTGTTGTAACTATTAGTTGTTGGTAATGCTAAATTTATTTCTCTCAATTGTACAATTTTAAATTAATTTTTATATGTATATTTGAATTCCAAAGTAGTTCCTATATGGGTGCTCGAATACCAAAAACATTCATTAGGAGATAGTTTGATATCTTTTTAATTATTTTCCTTTAATTTTTTGGAAACTATACTCAGGTACTTTAAAGCTTAAATATTTACTATCTTACCATAATATTTTAATATATATAATAAATATCTTGTGGTTTGGATATATATTATCACCTATATACTTCACATCGAAATTTGATAAATTTTAGTAAGAATTTGACCAATTTCATTCGAAAAATATTGATACAGTATATGATTATGTCAGTGTGTGTGTGTGTGTGTGTGTGTGTGTGTGTGTGTGTGTGTGTGTATATATATAATGACTACAATAAAAATTCACTGTATTTTGATGAAGCTACTGATATATTGATGAAATCATGTGTTAGTCAACATTTGTTTGGTAAAAAAAAAAATCAAATTCTAATGAAGATACTTATATATCATCAGAATTATTTTTCACTTTAGCATTTTCTTACACAAATCCTATGGAATTCGACAAGAGATATCTCATTGATAAATTTTAGAACTTCAGGATACCTAAACGATAAAATTTTTTAATGTTAAGGTATCCCATTATATCCATATTGACATGGCATGATACTTAGATGATAAATACTCAAATATAAATATACTATTTTCCTTTGCCTCTACGTTAAATTACATATTAGTACCTTCAGGTTTAATATGATAATTTTTTAATTCAGAAACTTGTGAAATTTAATCAAAAAGTTATTTGTATTTAATAAATTAATCCAAATGATAACGTGAAAGGAAGTAAAACTTGTCGTTATTTGTTAGTAAATTCACCATTTACTCGCTATTTCTGTCATTCCACATATGACCCACAATGTTCTGACATTATTAACAAAGAAGAACTGATGAGAGACGTACTTTCCACCCCTTATACAACGCTATTTTGACTTTAGACTATTTTATTAAAGTTTGTAGACTAAAAAACTAATATGCCAAACTTTAGAGTACTAATGCGTAATATACCCTAAATTACATTTGATATATTTAAAGTTAATTTGGGAGTGAATGAGTAAAATAAAAATGGAAAAATATTCCCTCCCATAACGAAAAATCACATTCTTTTTCTTTGGGAAGAAGTCATATTCTCCTCCGTGGAGGAAAATGTCTTCCTTTGAGCCTGTTATTACTGACTATTCACATAAGAAAATCACTGAAATAGGACGAAAAATGATTTCCATCAAACCGAACAAAGCCATATCATTTTCCTTGTTTTATAAATTTCAAATATCGTAATTTTCTTTTCAATTTTGTTGATTCGTCTGAAAGAGGTATGGACAAATGTTAATGAACCATCTTTCCCAAAAGCTTAAGTTGACGGGCGAAGATCCAATATTGGTTTTATACTCTAACATGGCCCCTCACGCGAAAGCCCCTTTCGGCTTGAAACGTGGATACTACACAGGCCTACCTTATACCTTGTTCTTAATATTTTTTTTTTTAATATTAAAAGTGGGGGTTGCTGAGATTCGAACTTGTGACCTCTTGGTCATCAAGGCTCTGATACCATGTCAAGGAACCATCTTTCTCAAAAGCTTGAGCTGATAGGTGAAGGCCCAAAATTGATTTTATACTCTAACAACGAAGCTCTCAAGTAATTATTCTTTTTAGAGGGATACCTAATACATCAGCACGAATAAAGTAGTGGAGATCCCTGAGAGGATGAAAATCCCACAACACGATCCCGAACTTTCCATGACCCGTCTTACCTAACCAATCAGCTGCTGCATTAACTTCTCTATAACACTGATTAAAGGAAACACGATCAGTCGATCACAATGGTCACTTAGCAACTTAATGTCATCCACAACAGTAATAACATTTGCAGGAGTCGAGAAATAGCCAATAACAACTTTGCTAACAACCTCAATGGACTTCATCTGTTATTTTATTTCTTTACTGTATATTAATACAGAGTATCAACTTTAATTATAAAAATTTAAAAAAAAAAAACTTTTGCTCTTCCTCTATTTTTGGCTGTATATATATATTAATAATATAATTAATTATTTATTGGGAATAAAAAAACCAAAATGGGTCCCAGAATAATGCAATCATAAGCCTCGTTCAGGCTTATCCTATGAACAATTTGTCAAAACGTCAGCACCTGCCCCTTGACGTTTGGTAAATTCGATTTTAATAAATCGTAATTGTCTGAATAATAATAACGTAACTTATAAATAATAAAAATTTTACTAACAAAGAATCCGATTATCTGATAAATCATACCTCATGTGGCGATCCACACACCACATGAGCCAATTAAGTCAATGATTTTTCATGGAGAGGTTCCGGGGGGGGGGGGGGGGGAATCAAACTCCAGATCTTTTTGGCGTAAAGTAATGTTCTATCCCCTTACTTACCTTGAGGCAAGGCTCTGCTTTAGAAATTAGAGTAAATTACATACTAGTACCATGAGATTTGGTGTAATAATTTTTTAATCCAGAAATTTTATAAAATAATTTATTAGTCCACTTAGGGCTGCAAATGAGCCAAGCCGGCTTGCGAGCTAGTTTGACTCTGCTCGCTAATGGCTCAGCTCGAGTTCGTCTAAGCCGGCTCGTTTAAGGGCGGCTGGTTTAAATAAACAAGTCAAATCAAACCGAGGCTGACTCGACTCGAAAGGCTCACGAGTTGGCTCGTATATTTAGACTGCGCCACTTGGCGCTTCCTTCACCGTTCATTTATATGTTTTTGTTTGAGTATTTACAGGTTTTTAGGGTTTAGCTTTTTAAACTTTACTTCACTAAAAGAGAGAAAAAAAGAGAGAAGAACAATAATAAAGAAAAGGAAGAAGACGTCACTCCGGTTTTTGGTACTCTTCTCGATCCTAAATATTCATTTTCACTTTATTATTTGGTTAGTGTGTTCTCGACCCCACCCTTTTTAATAGAATCTGTGTCTTTTTTTATATTGTTATTGGCTTATTATCTGCTTCAAATTCCCAACTTTTTGGTATTGCTTAAAAACGAAAATGAGAAATGAGCGGGGAGAGGGGTGGTGGCGACAGGGGCGGGGAAGTGAGGGCTCGAGGGTGGTGGTGTTGGTAGCCAGTGGGTGGAGGGTTGGAGTTTGGGAGAGGTGATGGTGGTGGCGGTGGCGGTTTGGAGTGGGGGTGTGGGAGGGGTGGCGGGCGTTGGGAGGGGGGCTGGGGGTTGGTGATGGTGGCGGCTGGAGGGTGGTCAGGGGGTGGGGGTAGATGGTCCGGGGGTTGGGTGGGGTGGGGTTGGGGGCCGGGGCTGGGGACTGATATGGGGGATAAGTAGAAATAATTAGGGTTAGAGTTAGGTTTATATTTATTTGTTTATTATTATTAATTAAAGTAATTTAGTATAACAATTAAAGTAACAATGATCATAATTAAGTCTAACAATCCTAATAAATGAGCTTAACGAGCCCTATAAATGAGCCCAATGAGCCGACAAAGCTAAACGAGCCAGCTCGCCAAATAAACAAGTCTTAATGATACCGATACCAAGCTGGTCTCATTTATTAACAAGCCAGTCTCATTTAGTAAACAAGCCGAGCCGAGCATAGATATGTGGCTCGATTAGATAAATGATACCGATACCGAGCCGGTCTCATTTACTTAACTAGCCAAGCCGAGCAAGTTGCGGCTCGGCTCGGCTCGGCTCGGCTCATTTGCAGCCCTAGGTTCACTTATTCAAAATGTCTCCTTTTTTTTATTTTTTTTCAAATTTAGTACTTTTCTTAAATTTTGTTAACTTTATGCGTTAGCTTTTGCTCAAAATACTGATGTCATAAGCAAGATATTGGACTAAAAAAAAATTACACTAAACTTTGTGAACTAAAAAATTATTTCACAAAATTTTTAAACTAAAAAATTATTACATTAAATCTCATAGTACTAACATATAATTTACTTTAAAAATTATAATTTTACTCTAATAATAATAATTTTATTCGAATAATAATATTACCGTATAATTTTATTTGCTCACTGACAAAAGTACATAGGTTTTCTCCATTGGATTAAGATGTTAATGATTAGAAAGGAAGTTTCCATTGTCAAGCATCAACTTGTTCAATGCGTCAAGTTTAATCCTCCAAAATGAAACCAAAATATCTTCGTAAATACACAGTGATTAGGAAATTTCATCGAGTTTTAGGCCAACTGATAGAGTTGTTGTTTTTCTCTTTTTTTGCTAATAAGGAACTCGGTTACTAAGTAGACCTCCCATTGATGCGGCGCCCCACACACCACAGGAGCTATTTAAGTCAGAAATTTTTCAAGGAAAGGTTCAAGGAGGGACTCGAACTCCAGACCTCTAGTCCAAAGCAATCCTCTATCTCCCACTTGTCTCCTACCACTAAGGCATGTAGACATGGCTAGGACCAGCCCGGCCCGGCCCGGCCCACTTAAGCCCGAGTCTAGCCGACCTATGAATACTAACCAAAATTTCTCATTTATATTGTTATAATTCTATTTTTTAACAAGTTATAACATATTTTATTTTATAAAACATATTTGTAATTTATAAAACACTATTATAATATTATAGTTATATTTTTTTAACAAGTTATAATACCAATTATCTTATAAAATATATTTGTAATTTTATAAGGTACTATTATAATATTATTATATGTTATATTATTTATTAATAAATTATAATTACTTTTTGATTAAAATAACTATTTATATATATATATTTAAAAGAAAAAAAGGCCCGCCCAGGCCCACTAGACATGTAGAAGCACAAGTAGGATTGTAACCTAAAATCAATTGACATTGATTGAACTGTAAAAAAAATCAAACAGAATTTAATATGTTCGTGCATTAATTGACTTGATACATAAAAAATATGATCACAAGTTCGTCGATTTGTAAAAAATTATATAGTGTTATATTCATGCATATGGTAACTTCTTGTAAAATATTAACAAGAGTAAAGAGAGTTATAATTATGCCAATTTGACTTTTATTTGACGGTGTTACCACAACAATGATAGCAAAAAGCATAACATATAATAAGATTTAAGGTATAAATCAATAATTTGAAAATTTAAGAAAAACACTAGCTAATTATAAAAATTAGATACTCGATTTAGAATAAGTATGGTTATTTTCAGCTTGCGTTCAAAAAAATTATTTTCAACTAATCATATATTTTTTGTTCAGGAAAAATATGAATACGTGTTACAACACAACACAGAGTCACCAAGAGTAACACAAACGCAACATGTCACAACTTCAGTTTGACACAAACATATGGTCGATGTATTTCATCACCTTTCATAGAAAACACAAAGCTCAACTCTTAAAAACGATTTTTTTCTTATTTTGAATTTTCTATTTTCAGTTTTCACTCAAAATAAAATAACTCCAAACCCTACTTTGGCAAAAAACCTTTTTTGAAGCATTAGGTTTGTTATTATATTTATTGTTACTAAAAATCGATTAAAAGCTAAAAACAAAGAAAAAGAACTAGAAAAAACCGTTTCTGAAACCTAGAAATTGTTTAGAAACAAACGATTTTCCTAAAGAAATCAAAAATGAAAAAAGTTGTTCAAATACCTAGTTTTTCAACTATAGAAGTTGAAAAATAATTTTTCGTACTATATAAAATACAAATATTTTAAAACTATTTTTTCAAAATTTTCCTTAGCTCCTCCAGGTTTCTTGTTTACGATCTTTCTTGTTCTTAGCACCGTTCTCTTTCTCGTTCTCCTTTTGTTTCTCTCACTGCCACTTGCACTTTAAAATTATGTATCCCAAAATATTCATTACATCCAAACCGATACCAAAATGTTTACATTGTGAATCCATTTGACATTAAAATAAATACGTAATATATTTTGTACATTATAAGTAAATGGTATTCGATACCCCAGTTTGTGACCCAAATAATTCCCTAGTATTTCTACTCAAACGATTCCAATTTTTTGAGGATCGAAAGTACTCCAACTAGTCATTGTCGAATTGAATACCCTAATTCTTTGGATCAGATTTGGAGCTAATTATCAAGTTTTTGGAGATCACTTGAATGCATTTTCCAATTTCTATATTGGAATGATGTCAACTATTTCCGCTATACAACATATTTTTCAAACGGAAACGAAAAGGAAAAAACAGCCTCTCATTAGGGTACCCCCCGATAGGGAATGCGTACACCCTACCCCTCCTAGTCCCTGCTCACGCGGGAGCCCTTGGGGCACTGGGTCTGTTGTTGTTGTTGTTGTTGGAAACGAAAAGGAAAAGTTGAGATAATAAGATCTAAAACTGGAAATGAAAGTCGTTTTCAGTTTCTAAACAGGGCCCTAGCTTTCAATTTCTAAAAGAATAAAAACTCCAGACAGAAAATGTTACGAAACGAAAACTATAACTTATGGTAACAAAAGGAAAAGAGACACTGTGGATATGGAGAAGACGTAGAGACTAGGCAGTACAAGGTTTCCTGGCTTAGAAGGATTGATGTTAGCTTGCGTCTACTCTTTAAACACTCCATTCCAAGTCATATCATGCCTCATATCTCTTTCCTCTTTTGTCACATCATTCAATACATTCCTCATCACTCTCTAATCCCGAAACTCGACGACAGGGACTCTCAAAAATGTTAAGAACTCATATGTAAATCTAGTAAGAATTTCGCAAAGGAGCTGTAAGAAAAATTGATCGACATATAGGCTTAGTGGGTTACTTCATTTAATGTCAATTGATTTTAGATGAAACCCTACTTAGGCCTATATGGAGACCTCATATGTTCCAACTATGTGGGTCGGACCTATAATTTAACAAAAAGCGCACCTTACCTGGTGAGTGACCCGCACGTCAGAGCCGAAATAACTGCGCTCCCATATGACATCTGCAAGAAGTTTCAAAGAGCGTGGCTCACGTTAAGGTTTTTGAAATAGAGCATGCATATCGTTATCGAGTTTGAAAAGGGTATAACACGAGAACTTCCTATTAGATCATTCATCAGAGCATTATTATTGCTTGTTAATAATTTAAATATATACATAATAAAAGTTTAAACCGATGAATTAAAGTACAAGAACACGCTCACTCACAAGAATGCTCATTGGCCTCAAAGCAAGGACACAACACATATCCACTTTATATTTTGTGCTGAAATTTTATTAAAATTTAATTGAAACTGAGCTAGTCAGGTCTGAACCTACAACCTCTTGGTTAACAGAGCTCTGTTATCATGTCAAAAAGCCAACTACCCTAAAAGTTTAAACAGATAGGAAAATGTCCAAAAGGAACATAGGAACATACCCAATGCCTCAAGGGCTCCCGCCTACGCAGGGTCTGGGGGGGCAGATGTACGCAGCCTTCCCCCTTTAGGGTGTTAACCTAAAGAGAGGCTATTTCCCAGTACCTACAACCTGAGGGTGAGGACTTCCCAGGAGGTCACCCATCCTGGTACTACTCTCGCCCAAGCACGATTAACTTCGAAGTTCTAATGGGATCCGGTGACGGCGTATTGGTGCCCTCTTTGGTTCCTAATAGGATCCGGTTTGGAGCTGGCACCCCATGGCTCGTTAGGTTCAAAGATCCAAAGATCCATGCAGAAAGGTCCAGCGCTATTTGACTAGCTAAACATCCGATTTAAACCAGGTTACCTCAACAAAATGCCGATATCAAAAACATAATTACTAAGGACACCAACTATAAGGGAATAGAAGGATGAGCTTCGAATCCAAAATCTCTTGCTTGAGATAGATAACCTAACCACTATACCAACTCCAACAACTCCTTACGGATACAAATATAATGACCTAGAAAACATGATTCGAAATTCTCAAATTTCAATTGCATTTTCAAACTTCAAACATGCAAGTCATGGAAGGCCACTCCCTTCTTATGGGTCGTTTCCCGACATTCTATGTAAAAGTCCAAAGTGTTTATGAGACAGGTATTCTGCTCTGAAGTACCCATATTTCTCAACAGAACCCACGATATCGATAAGAAAATCTCCATCTCGCTAGTTAAGCAATAAAATGGCGTGTTCATCAACGTATCATGTTATAGAGATCAGTAACCAAATGCCCAAAAGAGAGCACTCTTTGGCTGAGAATAGAAAGAGAGTGAAAAATACCTCAAGGGAGGATGTGCGAACGAAATAAAAGAGGGTATGTGCAGCAAAATCCAGTGCTCCAGCACTGTAAAAGAATGAGAAATATCAAAATTGCGCGTGATTTTGCATTACCAGGTTAGAGTAAGGGTCTGTTTGGCCAAACTATTAAAACTGTTTTTTTCATAGATACTTTTGGGATTTTTACGGAAACCACCTCTATTTTAGGTGCGGTTCAAAAAACTACCTATATTTTCTAATTTTTCAAAGTTACATCTAAACTTTCCAAAATTTTTTAATGTCACACCTTAATGCTAACACTGTTAACATCAATGAGTTTTTGCTAACGTGGCTTTTGAAAAACAAAAGAGAAAAAATTTTAAAAAGTTCGAATTTACATTTAAAATATTTTGAATAACTTAAAAATTAGTAAATATTTTAAAAAATAGTTTTTATATTTAAAAAGAATTTTTTTTAAATGTCACGTCAACAAAAACTAACAATTTTTAACAATGGGAACATTAAGGTGTGACTTGAAAATTTTTGGAGGGTTTAGGTGTGAATTTGAAAAATTAGAAAATCTAGGTGGTTTTTTGAAACCGCGCCTATAGTTTAGATGATTTTTAGTTAAAAACCCAATACTTTTTGCAAAAGTACTTTTGTCAAAAGAGTTGTTCATGAATACTTTAGCTGAGAAGCATTTTTTTCTCTATTTCTACTTCTACTTAAAAATTTTTTCTTCTTAGGCATAACACCTTCAAAATCTAAAAAGAAAGTCTTTTTTTTTTTCCCCCTTCCTCCAGGAAGAAAGTTTTGTCAAACAGACTCTAGAAAGACCAATGAATGCGAATCTAATGCAAATAATTTACCACGGAGAGCAGCGGTCCTTGTTTGAACTTGTTATGGAACGAAAATGCAAGTGGCCTTGGACTGTCACCGGGCCCTCTAATAAATCCGCTGGAATCAAAACCATTGAAACATGTATCATTTACATGAACACCCAAAAAAGGACAAGGAACGAATAAGATACAGACTCCATTTGCATAAATGGAAAAAAAATTTTCTCCGCAAATTATTTTCAATTAAACATAATTTTTCCCCAAAAAGTGTCATTTTAAATAAAGAAAATAGTTTCATTCTATAAATTTGTATGAGACCCACGCTTAACCATATTGAGGTTGTGAAGCATATGACTTGAGATTACAACGTAAACCATTTTCCCCGAGAGAAGGAAGATGTTTTCCCTTTCTATTTTTGTGGGTGTTGCTATGAAGTAGCAAAGAAATAATAGAATTACGACGAAAATCGTTTGTCAAAATAAACATAACCACAGTGAACAAAAGTTATGGAATAGACCCATTATCTTTGATAAAAGCACACTTTCACACAAGAAGAGAGATTTTAACAAAATAAGAAACTCACATTAAGTAACTTCATTGTATAAATGAGTGGCAATTTTTGCCTTAGGCTTTGCTTGGTTCAACGGAAAACATTTTCCTTATGTAGCATTTTTTTCTTCACAAATTATTTTCAATTAAGAACATCTTTTCTCAAAAAATTATCTTTTTAGCTAAAGAAAATAGTTCCATTCTATAAATTCATACGAAATTCACACTTAGCTGAGTTGAGATTGAAGTGAAGCATATGCGTGAGATTATGATGCAAAAAGTTTTCCTCGGGAGAAAGGAGGTGTTTTCCCCTTCCATTACCGTAGTTGTTGCTATAAAGTTCAGCAAAGAAATAAGGCTCTGTTTGGAACATAGAATTGGAATTGGACTGTGAAATTACAATTCCAATTCCAATTCTGGTGGAATTGAAATTCCACTGTTTAGTTCATCAAAGGAATTGAAGGTCAAAATTATAATTACATAATTATTCGAATCATCAAGGGTTTTCGGTCAATTGAGTTGGAGTAATTTGAGTTTTAAATCAACTACGGTTGGATTTTGGTCAGAGCGATTTACATTGCGTTTAAGTTATTATGGTCGGAGCAATTCATTTTGAATTCGAGTTATTCGATTTTTAAGTCAAATCAGGTTGAGTATCGCGTCGGATCATTTGGTGTTCAAGTTATCTCGGATTTTTAGTTAATCGGGTTGGTCTTTTCGGGATTCAGGCTAGATATAATCGGGTTTGAGTTCATTTAGGTCATTTCAAGCTCGAGTCATCCTAGTTTTGGGACAAATAAGTTGTATCATTGCAAATTTCGAGTCATCTTAAACTGAGTTTGAGATGGGTTAGGTCATTTTGGGTATGGGTCATATTAAGTTTTGGGTCAATTTGATCAGATCACTTCCACTTTGGCTCAACTTGTTTACATCACATTCAAGTCGAGTAGTTTCATTTTCTAGATTTAAGTCATCTCGAGTTCCGGGCCAATCTGGTTGGGTCACTTAGGACTTTGAACTAAGGTGACTTCGGTCATTTCAAGTTTAAGTCATTCGAGTTGGGTGATTTCGAAGTTCGGGTCAAATTTTAGGTTGTGTCTAAGTTTTTAGATTTCGAGTTATGTTAGATTTGGGTTAATCAAGTGGGGTCATTTTGGGTTTTATGTCAATTGAGTTAATATGGAATTACAATTCCTTACCCCTACCCAAAGAATTGGAAAGTATAATTTTCAGTTAAAATCCAATTCCAGGGAATTGGACAGTGGAATTGTAATTACAATTCCAGCAAGTGAACCAAACAATAAAATTGGAATTCTAGGTCCCAATTCCAACCTCAGCCCCAATTTTAGGCTCCAATTCTATGCCCCAAACACAACCTAATAGAATTAGAACCAAAAATGCTTTATATCAAAACAAACAGAACCAAAGTGAACAGAAGCTTATGAAATTAACAAGAAGAGAGAGATCTAACAAAATAGGAAACTCACATCAAGGAAGCAGCAATTAGAGGAGTTCGTCTAACATCATATATGGCGATAAGACCCCTGTACAATTCATCCCCGTCTTTGAAGGATAAAGCCAGACGATCTCCTGAAGCATCCCAAGCAATCTTCTCTATCCTCTGGCTGCACTAAACCACATCTTGTGAGAATGGATACTGAGAAAATTAAATAGTAAGAATCGGTTTTCCGATTTTGCATTGTTTGGCGTGTGTTTTTTGATGGAAATGATTTTCCACAGGTAAATGTTTTCCGCCCCGTGGGAAAGTTGGCATTCTAAGCGGTCAAAAAAGCTTAAGGTTACTCACCGGTCTAAATCAAGATCGCATTGAAACAAACAGAACAAGATCATAGATCATTAGATGTCATAAATTCAGACAAGGATTGAACCAAACAAGTTTGGAGAGCCATCAAAAACCCGAATGCTTTTTGGGTCAAAATCCTTAAAAGGCGTTTATTTTAATGATTGCTCGATCCTTAATGCTCACTTGGGTTACAACCCTTCGTGGGGTTGGACAAGCTTCCTTGAGGGTCGCGATTTAATCCTCAAGGGTCTCCGGTGGAACGTTAATAGTGGTAAATGTATCGATATCTGGAACGATAAGTGGATTCCCGACCTTCCTACCTTTTCGGTTGGGAGTACATCGAGTGTTCCTTATGTGTCCAAAGTCTCCGACCTCATTATTCCCGGTATGCGAAGATGGAATTCTCCTCTCCTCTCACAGCTGTTCTCTTCGGATGTGTCAAAGGCCATCTCCGCTATCCCGGTTGGAAACCCCTATCGGGATGACGAGTTGGTTTGGCATTTTACAAAAAACGGTGACTACTCGGTGAAATCCGGGTACCTTCGCTGGCTTTGTACTGACGGTCCTTCCAGGGAAGGGGCATCTTCCAGCTCCCCGCTTTGCTCGGCTCACGGCTTGCGTGTTCTTTGGTCTCTTAGTGCTATCCCAAAAATCAAACATTTCCTATGGAGAGCTCTTATGAACGCCTTAGCTACCGCCGAAAATTTATGGAAGAGGAAACTCAGACATAACCCCTTATGTCCTAGGTGTGATGGGACCCCAGAAACGGTGGAACATCTATTCTTCTTTTGTCCCTGGGCTAGAGCAACTTGGTTTCGTCTTCGTTGGGGTTTAAACCAAATGTGGAAGGCTTTAATAGCTTTCATGTTTGGTGGGACTCAATCTGTTCTAACCCGAGGTTCTCACATCATGATATTTTCAAGATTATGCTTCTGTGTTGGGAAATTTGGAAGAGCAAATGTGACTTTGTTTTCAAGCACATGTCCCCCTCACCCAAGTCTTCTGCCCTCAAAGCTGATTCGGCTGCGCTGGAATTTGCTGGGTTGGTTTCTAATTCGCCGAACGAACCTGCACCGACAGCTCCTCCTCGCGGTGCTGCTGTTTGGACGTCTCCTCCAACTTATTGGATCAAGATCAATTCCGACGCTGCTTTTTCTTCCACCTCCAGTTCGGCTGTTGCCATAGTAGCCCGTGACAGCCAAGGTAATTTAGTGGGAGGATGGTGCGGCTCTTTCATTGCTAAGTCCCCCCCCCCCCTCGCCGAAGCTTTTGCTATCCGTGCTGCCGTTTCTCTCGCCGATTTCCGAGGTTGGAAGAATATCATTGTTGAATCTGACTGTAAACAGGCCATTGATTTTATTTCTCATGATGTATCCCCTACGTGGGAATGCAGTGTTGTAATAGCGGATATTAGGTTGTTATCTTCGTCTAGCTCTTTTAGTAATTTTCTGTTCCGATGGGCACCTCGATCATGTAATCGGGTTGCCCACTTTATCGCTTCGTGTCACTTAGGTCGTAGATGTTCCCATGATTGGTGGCAGGTCTTTCCACCTTCAGTTGTTTCCCTTGAAAACTCTGATCGGTTAGTAATGAATTCCTAGCCCTCGGGCTTTTTGGTGTTCAAAAAAAATTAAATAAAAAAATATGACTTTCGATCCTAACTGATATTTTTATGTTCTAAAGATGTTCATTACTATATAATTGAACTCAGCTAGACTGAAGACCGGCAAGGATCTAAATCAAGTATCGAGGAGCAAATTGAATAACAATCAATTTGGTCAACTCATAAATTAAAAAGACACGTCCGATCCAGGTCTACAGTCTGGATTGGTACTTGAACACCCCATCTAGAACTAGTCCTCTCTATGGAATCCTGATTTTCTAGTCTTGCTTTGAAGATATCTTCTTTTAAACCAAAGGGAATATCGAAAGGTGGGGGCATGTTTTCCTTTGAAACAAATTATAGGAAACTTAAAAGTAGAATTTGGTTTTCCTTGGAAAATCTTCTCTAAAGAAAAATATTTTCTGAGGAAAGAAGATTTCCCCTGTGCCAAACGAAGCCTAGCCTTACACAGTTTTCAACTCCCAACCATATGAATAGATCAACACCGGAAAAGACAGACAATTAAGCAAAACTCTGAAATATGTTCTATAAAAAAGATTATACCTTCCCATCAATGATTTTAACTCTGGCAAATCAACTGGCAGTAAGTGTGCAACTGGAAGAGGACAAGGGTCAAAATCCATGTACAATGAGTGGGATTGTAATAAAATGCGGGGAATCCATCGCTTAGGTATTTGAGGTTTGTCCTTTATCACCTAGATAACCTGACGTTTGAATATATACAATGCAGTATCCAAGGGTTTAAAAATTTTATCACTCAAGTCAATGTATAAAAAGGCGCAAGGCGCACTGAGGCGATAGAGGGTCCTAATGCCTAGGTGCAAGGCGCAAGGCGCAAGGCGCAAGGCAGAGGCGCATAGTTCCGTAATTTACATTCATATTCTATATTTATAAAATATTTTATGAACATAAGCTAAAAAATTAATTAATTATGTAATATAACAGCTCTAATTAAAAATCTATATAGTGCTTAAGAAAAATACCGCTAACAGATATTGATATTCATCAAAAGGCGCTATATTATACATGTCAACATAAGCTTTTTTACAAAATTGTAAATATATCAACATAAACTTTTTTACAAAAAATATGTAACACAACAAAAACACACATAATATAATAATATGTTAAATTTAAGGAAAAATATACCAAAAAAACAAAACGCTTCGTGCGCCTTAGCGCGCCTTGGCTTGCCTCACTGAAGTCGCCTCGCCTGAGGTTTGTGAGGCAATGGTAGTGCGCCTCAACGCCTAGGCGCGCTTTTTTATACGCTAACTCAAGTACCCTGAAGTTTAAAAATTTTTATCAATTAAGTACAGGGGTGTAAATGAGCCATTGCGAGCGGGCTCGTCATAAAGCTCGAAATGCTCAGCTTGCTTTAGCTCGAGCTGAACCGAGCCGAGCCGTTTAGCTTACCGAGTCGAGCCCAAGATGAGTGAAGATGGAGCTCGTAGGCTCGCGAGCCTAAAGGAGCCTCTCGTAGTACAATATATTTTTCAAATATTTCCCAATGAAGCTATATTGGAGCCTAAACGAGCCGAAACGTGCCTATATTGAGCTTAAATAGGCCGAAATATTGCAAGCTTAATTCGAAGCTCGCTGAGCTTAGATCAAGCCAAGTCCAGCCCGAGCTTTTGACGAGCCGAGCTCGAGCTTGAACTTTCAAAGCTCGGCTGAGCTTCGAGCTGAGCCTCGAGCCTAGCAGGCTCGGACTAGGCTCGGCTCAAATAAACCCCTAATCAAGTATCCTCTGTCGAAATTCATTGAACATGGAACATGGTTACAATAACATACGAGTATCCTCTGTGAAACTATGATTTTTTTTGTGAAAATACTAGTACAATAATATATAGGTATTTTACATCAAAACCAAAAAAATTTTACCGTAATACGTTGAATTTTTACTGAAAACACTGGTGTGGTTCACACACTATCATAACCGTATAGCACATCAACGTTTTCTAGTGAAAATTGGTTGGGTTCTTACAAAAATTCACTTGATTCCTATGTATGATACCTAGTTGATAATATTATCAAACCTCAAGACACTCCATCATATATATATATGGAAATATCAGAGTACGTATGAGATAAATGCCCAAACGTCGGGGCACCTTAGTTATAAATTGTCGTGAAATAAAGAAAACATGGGGGAAGCAGCAAAGTGATAGCAATATGCAGAATCCGTGAGTACCAAGTGATGGAGGCTTAGATGCAAAGTGAATGGAGCCCAAGGTGGACGATTCAGAGAAGGCCAGTAATATCATACGCCCATCAGGATCCCATGTGGCTCCCTGTCAATTAAGACTATAAATACAACACAGCTACAAAAGAAACATTTATCTCAAGACTATTTGATATTGTTTTCCATTTGGGGTTTTTGGTTTTCTTACAAACTAAAAACCATTCTTTGAAACCTTTTTCTTTAATCTTTGGATTCTTGTTATCATTTTTTTTTTTTTTTAAGTAAAAACTAAAAACAGGAAATCAAAAACAAGAGAAAGATGCTTTCAAAACCTAGTTTTTAGTTTTTAAAAAGCCAAAAACTACAAATAGAAAACGAAACCAAACAAACTATCGATGACAATGTAAAAATATTTCCAACAGCGAAATCAAGCAATCACATCATTTTCCTTGTTTAATACAGTCCTTATGACAAATTAGTCCCTGTCGTTTAAATTTTACCTAATGTTCACCAGATGAAAGACTGTCAGAAGATAAAAAAAATGAAGGATTATTTTGAACAGATGAAAATCAGGGACTAATTTAAACAAATTTACAAATATTACGGACCATTTGAACAAAAGCAAAAGCAAGAAAGCAATTCAAATAAACTTACAAATCTCAGAGACCAACGGTGTAAATAACTTGAGATATGTGAACAAGGAAATCATAATCTTTCACTTACTGTGACAAAACCACCACTCGAAGACCACGGTTCTGATGTCCAAGTGCTTGTCTCCCAAAGGTGAAATGTCCCATCACTGCAACAGAACAAACCACGAGTTTACACGTTGATGCACGCAACTTAAGCCAACTTTGAATATGCTTAAGTGCATACAATTTGGCGGCGAAAAAATAATCTCCAGTAGGTGACCATCTCAGTATCGAAATACCCCCAAATCCTCGCCGAATAGGGGTTCCAATGCCTGCCAACACAAAAGAAAATCATTTCAATGGAATATGTCAAGGGAGGGCATGAATCAAACTGGCCATCTTCAAAAAAAATTCCACACAATAATTGGGAAAGGAAATCGTGTCTGCTTTATTTGCTTTTTGCTATTTGCTTCTTTGCTTTTCTAGAGTGGGGGTCCTTCGAAAACAGCCTCTCTTCAGGGTTGCACCCTGCAAGAGTAAGACTGCGTACATCTCAACCCCCCCCCCCCCCCCCCAAAAAAAAAAACGACCCTACTTTGGCAGAACCCTTGTAGCACTTGGTTTTTGTTTGTTGTTTTAGAAGGGCCAAAAATTGTATTACCTTGAGACGCATCCCAAATGGTGAAAGATGAGCTCTCATATGATCCGGTAGCTAGATATGTACACAATCGTCAAGAAAAATTTACAGTTTTTCAGTTATAGAACATAAATTCCTTCTTTGTTCTGATCCGATAAACAATTTTCAGTCGATAGAGTTTCGTCATTAAGTCATCTAAGCACATGAATTACTGCAACATGATACCTACGTGAAACAAAATTCCATGACAAAGGGTCATTTCACCCAAAAGAAAATGGTTGCAAAAAAAAGAAGTATGAAGGACCTATTTGGCCAACTTGTGAAAAAACTGCACTTCATAAATACTTTCATAAAAAGTTTCGTAAATAGGGATATTTTTGTCTGCAAGATTTTTAGTCTTTGCTTCCACTTTTGCTTTAATAAAGAAGCGCTATTTTCCTACTTCTGCTTAAAAGCAAAAAAAACAACTTTCATTCATATTTAAAAATACTATTCTTTCCAAGCCAAACACCCCTATATATTAAAAAAGTGTCTTTTCTAAAAAATTTGTTCAAAAAAAGAGCTTAACCAAACAAGCCCAAACATGCACAGAAAACTGATAAGGATATCTTCCATCAGGACTCCATGAAAGTGAGCTGATGTGCTCATCATTCTGACTCTTTAGAAAATCCACCAATGTCCATCTTATCCCAGAACCCTTCGAGATGGTGCCTACGAATGGGGCGGCCCCATGTCTCACAGATGCCTGATTACCAGGATATGAAGCAGCCCATATGCAGATCCCACCCCTGTGAACATAATTAAGCATATTTATTAGCACAAGAATATAAGGCACGAGAAAAATTCAACAGAAGTTTACAGTCAGTATAGAAGTCGAAAAGGTACTTGCTTGCATGCTACGGAGAGTGTTCTACCACTATTCGGCCTCCACTCAACAAGCTTTACGTCTCCCTGAAAATCACCGTCCAAAATGCTAGGATCCTTCCCATCTGTTGAAAATAGAAGTCAGGATTCAAAATAGGAGTAGGGGCATAAATGAGCTGACAAAACTCGAAAGACTCAGTAGTTTCAATCTCAAACCAAGCCATCTTCTTTAGTTTACCAAGTCTGATGAAGTTCGAGCTCATGGCCTCGTGTCCCAAGCTCTGCCAAGGCGAACCTGCTTGTTTATTTTACGGAGGCTAATGAAACTCGAGCTCACGGGCCTAGATGAGCCTATCTTTATACAATGTATTAACTTAAATATGCATAGTCGAATCCAGTTTGAGCCTTAATGGGCTGGGCTTGAGTCTAAACGAGCCTGAATCAACTAGGTTGAGCTTAAACAAGTAAAGTTTAGTTCAAAACTTGCCGAGATGGGTTCGAGCTCAACCAAGCTGAGTCAAGCTCGAGCTTGTAGTTTCAAAGTTTAGCAAAGTTTGAGCCAAGCCCGAGTCAAGTTAAATTCAGATAAGCCACGCCTTGAGCCTGAAAAGCTCAGCTTGGCTCATATAAACGCCCAAGTAGGAGAAAGGAAACAAAAGGATGCTCAAGGTGGGGTCTTTTGGGAGACAATATGCAAGGCTTATAGATGTAAAAGAGTACATGAAAACCACCTGCATCTTCGTAATCACGAATTGTAACTTGATTTCTCCCAGAGATAAATGCCAATATATGCTTGTGCTGGTGCCAAGAAACTCCTTGCAAATTCACTTCTGGGAGCAGATTTGCCTGCAAAACTAGCGGACTGAGACATAGTGTTCTATTTTATAAAACTGAGAAGCAGTATTTTGAAGTGCAAATATGATTCCACAACCATTATTTATGGTAATTTATGATACTTAAGACGTTCTTATACTAGTCCAAAACATTCAAGACTTCACTCCCATGGATAATAACATTGTACTTTCTGGATCCCCGGTAGTAAAAGCAAAAGCATGGGCTACTTGTCAAAGAAGTCCAACTTCAAATATGCGTTTCAAACCTAGCCAACATCATATTCTTAGTTGAAAACACCGGATATGGATGCCATCATATATCATAAATTTTACGGGTGTTTCTCCTTATGCAACCATTTCAAATATTAAAGGCCCATAATTTTAAGAATAATGGAAATATGCTAGGAATTTTCTGATGACAAGATATATATGATTTTCACGAGTGGTGAAATCATGCCATATGAATTGGCACAAATACTCTTATATGCAAACCATGATGGATCCCGAATCAACTACTCTTATAAGGGCTATTGCAGAAATAAACAAGGTCACACGCAGATGGGAAGATCAAGAATTTATATGAAATGGGCATGCTTGAAGCAATCATCTTCTAATATGTGCTCGATTCAGACTCAATATTGCAACCTCAGCACAGTGAAAAACTAAGACAGGAAAAATAAGCACGTACATCATTAGGGTGAAACATATGCTTGACGGCATCAATGAACATGCCCGGCAATGCTGACAAACTCTTGTGAGGCACCCCACTCCGCACGTCTTGTCTTCCTCCCACAGCACCATTTTCAGTAACCGAGGAAATTAGATTTTCCACTTGAAATGGTATTGCGCTGAATACAACACCCTACATAGAATGCCTAATTAAGTTTCCAAAGATAAAAACACCCAGCAATATTTACGAAATTGAGCTATAACAAAACGAAACCTAGTGTACAGTGACGAATGTTTCACATATGAATATAGTTAAAATGACCAATATTACAACTGCGACAGAAAATAAATTAACATATAAGCGTAGTACGTTACTCCATCTAATGTGAAACCAAACTTGGACTTATACATGGACAACATATACAGGAACTCCACCAATCAAACCTAAGATGATGAAACTCTACATACTGTTAAATTTCACCAGGTTTGGGTCCGACCCATAGGGTTAGCATATACGAGGCCCATATATAAGTCCAAGTGAGGTTCCATCCTAAAACCAGTTGATACTAGGCGGAATAACCCACTAAACTTATATATTGATCCGTACTCTCTCATAACTTCTACCACAGATTCTTATTAGACGCACACGTAGAGTCATTAACACATACAGAAACACAAAGAAATGATCAAAAAGAGAGTAGAAATTACAAGAACTTTTGCATAGCTCTCCTTAGCTCGATCATCTGAGATGCTATCTGCAGTAACTGTACACAACAGAACAAAAATTCATCGTCAAGCAAAAATTCAATCAAAATGATAAAAGAAATTGGCGAAGAGAGAGAATTACTGAGATCGCGATTGATTTCGCAGATTGTGACAGATCCCGGTGGAGGGAAAGACGGCATTTTTTTCCTCTTTGATTTGCAAATTGCAATTGGGGGATAGTCCGTCTAGGGTTCTTCTCTTCCCTTTTCCCGCCCAGGTTTTTGCTTTGCTTTTCTTTTCTTTCTCCCGTTATTTACTCCCTCTTTTGATCTCCAAAAATTTATGAGTTATTTACAGTAAAGGACGTTGTACTTTATTTATTGTGTTAATTTGGTCCTTATATTTTTAATTATATTATTTTAGTTTCTAAATAATTTAAAATATGTCAATTTAGTTCTTTGGTCAAATTTGAGTTAAGTTAATGACGTAATTTTGAATGGCAAAATTATTTTAGATGTAAGTAACTTTTGTAAATTCATCCGTTTACTCAAACTAACCAAATTTGTAGCTGAACTATTAAAAATTTTATTAAAAACTTAACATAATTTTTTTTTCTAGTGACCAAATTAACACATTTTGAATTGTACAGGGACTATATTAATACAATTAAAAGTACGAGGACTAAATTGACACAATAGATAAAGTATAGGGACCTTTGGCGTAAATAATCCAAAATTTATAAAAGAGAGATTACCACTTAGACTGTGTTTGGAGCATGAAATTTGAGGTTGAAATTGGAGCAAAGATTGAAACTGGAGCTCGTAATTCCAATTCTTTTGTTTGGTTCACCTGCTGGAATTGAAATTATAATTCAATTGCACAATTCCATGGAATTAGATTTTAACTAAAAATCATACTTTTTAATTCCTTGAGGTGGGGGTAAGGAATTGCAATTCTATATTTACTCCATTGAACTAAAACCCAAAATGACCTAGCTTGATTAACCCAAGTCCAAGATGACTCAAAATGCAAAGATTTAGACACAACCTAAAGTTTGACCGAAAATCTCAAAATCACCCAACTCGAATGACTTGAGCTTGAAATGACCAAGATCATCTGAGCTCAAAGTCCAAAATGACCCAATCCAATTAACCTGAAACTTGAGATGACTCAAATCTAGAAAATGAAACTACTCAACTTGATCCAACATTTAATACGGCCCATATCCAAAATAACCCGACCCATCTCAAACTTAACCCGAGCTGACTCGAGATTTGAAATGATACAACTCATTCGTCCCACAACTAAGATGACTCGAGCTTGAAATGATCTAAATAAACTCAAATCTAATTATAACTAGTCTGAATCCCGAAAACACGTGACCCAATAAAATTGAAAATCCGAGGTAACTTGAACACCAAATGATCTGACGCGATACACGACCCGATTTGACTCGAAAATCAAATAACTCGAACTCCAATTGAATCGCTTTGACCATAATAACTTGAACACAATGTAACCGCTCAAACCAAAATCCAACTGTAGTTGATTCAAAACTCAAAATATTCCAACTCAATTAACTGAAAACCCCTGACGATTCGAATTATTATGTAATTATAACTCCGACCTTTAATTCCTTTGATGAGCCAAGCAATGAAATTTCAATTCCATCACAATTCCAATTCCACCAAAATCGAAATTAGAATTGCAATTCCACAATCCAATTCCAATTTCATGTGCCAAACAGAGCCTTAAGTAACATGAGGTTTTACCATTCATCACTTAGATATTTTAATATTTTAATATATATATATAATAAGGTATCCTAAAGTTTGAATATTTTATTACATAAGTATCTTATGTCAGAATTTGATGATTTTTATAAAAATCTGACCAGATTTATACATAAAATGCTAAGATTGTACACAATCACGATAATACATATAAGTTATGTTAATGTTTTTAGCAAGAATCCATCAAATTATGATTAAAAAAATGAATATTAATGTAAGTTATCTAAATATTGCCAAAATCATGTATCTTATTAGCATTTTTTGGGAAAAAAAATATTATCAAAGTATAATAAAGAAACCAATATATTGTTGGATTCGTGATCTATTTTAGCACTTTTCAATGAAGATCAATTGAATTTCGACAAAAAACTACATAATTGATAAAATTTTAAACTTCAAGGTACCTATTTGATGTAATGTTTAAACCTCAAAGTACCACATTGTATATATTAAAACGTAATGGTACTCACGTTATAAAAGGTAAAACCTCTAGATACCTAAGTAATAATTTTCCTTTATAAAAATTGTTTAAATTAGATAAATGTTATCTCAATGGCCCATTTTGTTAATATCACATTAATTCTTACTTTTTACTTCTCACATATTTACCCTTTTTTCCTATGATATTAACAAAATAAGCTCTAGCAATAATAATAGCTTAAATTTAACGATAATAGGGTTTTCTCGTATGATGCATGGTGTGTAACTAAATTTTAAATAATTATATTTATATGTTACAATTGAGAAATTATATTATTAGCATAAAAAAGAAAGTTTGTCTATGTATTTCACTTATGTATATTTAAATTAAGACAAGAAAGTTGATCTTACAGCAAAATAATATATAAGTATATAATATATAATATTAATATATATAAATGAGAGAGTGGAGGTTTAAGAGATGGAAGGTAAAGCGATAGTCTAAAAATTCAATAATAGGGGAGTAGAGGCTTTTGAAGCGGGAAACGTCTAAAAAAAGGAACAAAGGAACATACCCAGTGCCTCAAGGGCTCCTGCCTACGCAGGGCCTGGGAGGGCGGATGTATGAAGCCTTTCCCCTTCAG
This sequence comes from Simmondsia chinensis, assembly GCA_018398585.1. NCBI lineage: Eukaryota > Viridiplantae > Streptophyta > Magnoliopsida > Caryophyllales > Simmondsiaceae > Simmondsia > Simmondsia chinensis. The sequence continues at coordinate 23,350,749 of JAGTTD010000019.1, forward strand.
GGTGTTAACTTGAAGAGAGGCTGTTTCCGAATGCCACCAACCTGAGGGTGAGGACTTCCCAAGAGGTCACCCATCCTGGTACTACTCTCGCCCAAGAACGCTTAACTTCGTAGTTGTAATGAGATCCGACCACGGCGTGTTGGTGCTCTCTTTAGTTGAAACGGGAACTTCTAATAAATATAATATATAAACTAGTGGGTTCCTATATGATGCACGGGTTGTGTTTATATTTTAAAAGCTTTAATTCTACATGATAATTATTTGATTAGGAAAATGAACTACACTTATTATAACAAAATATATTATGTATAATTTTCCTTGGATATGAACATTTTTTCGTATCATAATGTCTTTATGCACCGCTTACATCGGCTAGTCTAGTTTTTTCTTGCAAGATAGATATAAAGAAATAAAATTATTAGCAAATTTATATGTGAGCATGATTATTTATTTTATTGTCTTGTTGCTCTCATACATTGATTGGAGACTTTAAGTGATTCAATTATATTAATGTTTATTCGGATAGGTAGGTATACATGGATTATATGCTATAGTTATTCTCAATTTTGTTTTTCTTTCTTATACGATTCTCAGTTTTCGATGTGTTTTTCATAATTCTTCATGTAATGTCTTTCTTACATGATTCTTAGTTTTTGATGTGTTTTTTATAATCCTTCATTTAATTTTTTTTAATATTTTTGAAAAGATTTGTTTTAAAAGACCTTTTCTCAACTTCTTAATTTATGTTCTATAGAGATTTTTTTTTTTTTTTTTTTTTTGAGAATGGTAAAGATAAAGGGATCAGCTTCAGATCCCCCCTCTAAGCACGGGGCGGCCTGAGGCTTCAGAACGGGAAATAAGGATGAGGGTGCTAGAAGAATCCAAATTTCCGACTAGGAAATCCAATTGCTTGTGGCCCTCACCTACCACAAAGTCCGCAAACCTGTTAGCTTCTCTATACACATGAGAGAAAGAGAAAAACTGCAGACTTTGACAAATTAACCGAATATCATCCATGATGGCACGGATCTCACTGAGGCAAGCAAACCTGCCCTAAAGGGTTCTAATCACCACCTGGTTATCTCCTTCCAAAATAACACGCAAAGTACCCCTCTAAACAGCCTCTAAGATTCCATCCCTAGCAGCCATCGCTTCAGCCACAATGATTGGGGCATTACCCAGTCTTCTGGAGCCACTCGCAATGATCTCGCCTCTATGGTTTAGGATGATGAATCTAGCGGCAGCTTCAGATCCACGTCTGGACCCATCGAAGTTCACCTTCCACCAACCCTCTTCCGGGGGGACCTAGGTAACCCATGTGTTCACAACTTTACTCTTGGTAGCCTTCCTAGTAGAGGAGCAATCGAAAAAATCAAGCCTGTTCCTGCACTCCCACTCCAGACACATGGCCCGGCCCTATTGACTGTCTGGACTAGGAGGGAGTTCTCACCCCTAAATATTGCCGAGTTCCTGTCCTTCCAAAGATCCCAACAGAGAACCGCAAAACTTTTAGCATCGTTTCTTCCCCATCTTGATCTCAGTTCGTCTTCAATCCTGTAGTTGGACGGCTCAGTCATATCCCAACCAGCAATAGCTGCATTCCTCCAGACATCCTTGGTGTGGGGGTAGTTTAGGAGAATGTGAGATATGCCCTCCATACTAGCCTTGCACCAAATACACTCATCATTCGAGTCAGGGATTCACTTCTTCATTTGTTCCCCAGTGGCCAGACAATTGTTCAAGACTTGTCAGATGAAGACTTTTACCTTTGGATGGATATCCATATTTCAAATCCACTTAAATTCCCAGCTGTTTCTGTCTTCCCAACTCAAGTTATGAGCCAGCCAGTTTGTAGACTTCACACTAAATTCCTTAGAACTCGTGAAGCCCCGGCACAAATGGTCTTATGTCCATTTCTTTGGGAGAGGCACGCTTAGAATATTATGCAAATTGTCTTGAGACACAACAGCACTCAGAGCCTCTCTATTCCATTCCCCATCAATAATGAAATCTTTTACTTTGAGGGAAATATCAATGCCATCCCCATTCACCCCTTGATTCTCCAACAGCGGGCCATTTGAAGCCCACCAATTAGTCCAGAAATTTATGCGGGCACCATTACCTACCCTCCACTTAAGGCCTTTCCTTAGAAGCGAGCAGGTATCCAGGATGCCTTTCCATGCCAGGAAGTCGGAATTCTTCTTCATGTACTCAAAAAGATGCTTACCCTTGAGATATTTATCTCTGACTATCTTGACCCATAAACTGTCTTCATTCATCAGAACTCTCCATCGCAATTTGCAAAGGAAAGCTTGGTTTACAGCTTCCATCTTAGGAATCCCAAGCCCCTCTACACTCTTGGGTTTATAGAACTTACTCCAAGCTGCAAGATTAATTCCTTTCCTATTATCCTTGTTCCAGAAGAATTGTCTACATATTCTATCTCCTTGCTTGCAGACTGTCTTTGGAAATCTGAAGCACTGCATGATGTGGCTTGGCATAGTTTCGACTGAAGCCTGAATCAGCATGGCACGTCCTGCTTTGGAAAGCTTTCCAGCTTTCCATCGTGAGAATTTTGATTCCATTCGAGAGATCAGGTCCCCGGATACCTGGGAGAGGAACCTTCCAGTCCCAAAATTGCACCGGAGATATTTTCCCAGCACGTTGCTGTTCGGAATTCCCAAGATGTCATTCATCTGCTGTCTGTGTTGTCTCTTTACATTGGTAGAAAAAACAGCATAAGACTTTGCTTTATTAACCAGAAGATATGAGTCCTCACCAAAAATACTAATCATGTTGTTTAATCTTTGAGCTGCTTCTACCTTTGCTTCATAGAACAGAAGGCAGTCGTCAGCGAAGAATAATCTCGGAATTTGCGCAGCTCCTCTTGCTATTCTGACACTAATACCTGTACCATACAAAGCTCCTGGAGATTGGTTGCCAGGACCTCAAGGCACAGGATGAACAGATACGGAGATAGCGGGTCTCCTTGGCGGAGACCCCGAGACGGGGAGAACCATCTCATGGGTTTGTCATCAACCAGCACTGAGAAGGAAGTAGTTGACACACGTTCCATAACCCAGCCGATCCACTTCTCATGGAAGCCTAGCTTCTTCAGGGCCTCGGCTAAAAACTGCCACTCTATTATGTCATAAGGCTTTTCCATGTCGAGTTTAGCTGCGATCCAGTCTAATTTCCCCTGTTTTCTTTTAAAAGCTGCCATGATTTCATGGGCAACCAGGATATTATCCTGGATTGACCTTCCTGGAATAAATGCTGCCCGCCACTGAGACCTTTCCAAGCATTGGTTTCAACCTCTTAGCTAGAAGCTTGGCAGTAACTTTATACAGAACATTACAATGGCTGATAGGCCGATAGAGGTTTACCATTTGGGGGGGTCATTTTTGGGAATCAAAGTTATGAAGGTGTGGTTTACTTCTCGAAGTAGGGAACCCCCCCCCCCCCCCCCCCCCCCCCCCCCCCCCCCCCCAGCATGGCTCTGATGGCATTGCAGATATCTTTCCCCACCAGACCCCAATAGGTCTGGAAGAAGAAAGCTGAAAAACCATCGGGGCCCGGCTTTTTGTTTGGGTTCCTATTAAAAACAGCTTCCTTAACCTCCATGTACAAGACTTCAGATATTAGGCGACTGTTGTCCTCATCTGTTACTCTCTTTTTCACAGGTGCCAGGGAGGGGAAGGAGGATCTACTTCCTTTGGTCTTGAACCTATTCTTAGATTCCCAAATGAAAATATTTGCGATCTCATTCTTTTCAGAGACTGAGATTTCGAGCTTATTTTGAATTTCCATGATGCCTCGTCTCCTTCTTTTTGCGAGGACAGAAGCATGGAAGAAACTAGAGTTCCTATCCCCTTTCGTAAGCCATTCCTTACGCCAAAACTTAGCCCAGTACTTATGATTAAAAAATAAGAGTTTTTCCCTCTGCAGGAACAGACGTTTGAGTTTTTGGTTTAGATGTGAATCGCCTGGTCGGTCCACCAGTCTGTCCTGGACCTCTCGAATTCTGTGTTCATTTCTTTCAACATTATTCTTAACCCTACCAAGAGTTATGTCTTTATTTTCCTCGAGACCTTTTTTTTAATGAACTTTAGTTTCTGGGTAATCTCAAACAGTCTAGAGCCCCTAAACCGGGTACGCCAGGAACGCCTGACAATACCTTCAGTAACTCTAAACTTTGTCCATCCCGCTTTGAAATGGAATGGTGGGGCCTTGGTAAGACCCTCTTCGTCCATACATAGGATCATCGGGGAATGATCCGATACTGGGCCGAATCCGTTATGCACAAAGGCCTTGGGGAAGCAAAGTTTCCTTTCACGATTAACCAAGGCCCTGTCTAGTTTTTCCTGAATATAAGTTCCATTGATTGATTTTTCCCAAGCAAATTTTTGTCTTGACCATGCAAGCTCCGATAGCCCGAATTTGGAGCACAAACCCTTAAGGCGTGCAAACCTCTGAGAAGAGGGCGTAGGCTCCTCAAGTTTGTCCTCCGGGCTCAGTAACTCATTAAAATCACCAATGAGGCACCATGGGAGGTTATTCAAGGTGTTAAGTTCCAAAAGATCATTCCAAAAATCATCTTTTTCCCGCTCCTTTGCCAGGGCGTAAACAAAGGACACCGCTTCATTTTTGTTTCCAACCTTATCTCTTACTATCGTATGAGCAATCTTATGGTCCCCACACTGGATGCTTACCTTGCATTGGATGGAATTCCACAAGAGCCAAAGCCCACCCACATGGTTGACCGGAGGGGGGTAATGGCTCTTGTCAAATCCAAGTCTCACTTGTATTCTTTCTAGGGGTTGATTACTCACAAGCGATTCTAGGATCGCAATCAAATCAGGCTTGAATTTTTTGACCAGGCTCTCCAGTTCTTGTTGGGCTGCCCCTCGGGCTAAACCTCAGATATTCCAAATAAGAATCATCTTGATAACATTAAAAGGATGCGAGTTGGCCCATACTGCCAACAAGATAGCGCAAGGCTATTTTGCATTGCCCTAAGGCATCCATGAACCCGAAGCTCGCTCCATACCACACAACCAGTGCAAAACGCAAGAGCCCAAAGCTCGTTCCAACAAACAAAAAGGGAGAAGCAAACAAGAAAAACGCACCTGGGAGCACAAGCCTTACATGCAACATCACCTCCCTTTTCAAAAAGTTGTGGTAGTTCCATGCAGCTGCATAAATCCTTGAAGACACTCAACAAATACTGGGGATGACCCATCTCCCTCTTAAAAACCAACAACGGCCACACGACCGTGGTTAACAGGCATCAACCCTGCCATGCATAGCCCCTGGTCTCTGACTCAGCACCCCACGCCCCTTTCAGGCCCCAAAACCTGCCAAACGGGACCACCAGAGGACAATGTATTGCTACCTCGCTGAAGTACTCCCTCCTGCGGCACCTTAGCCGAATCTGCACCACTAGAGTGCTAGCCACGCGCCACCACGCGCTGCTGATATGGCCACAAGCGCTATTCATCCTCCTTCTCCCTCTCACAGCGTTACACATTTTTTGGTCATCCTCACCCACCCAGTGGAAATTCAACCTCCTACGTCGCCGTAGCCGAAGCCGCTCTACCGGAGGCCGAGTCACGCACCCCCACTCGCAGCCATCAGGGCCAAGTGCACTGTTCATTCTCCCCGCCCCCCCCACCCAATCGTATCCCTCTTTTCAGCCATCCCAAATCACACCTGGGTAGTTCTCTGTCCGGCAATGCTGAATTTGGAGCAGCTCCACCGGAGGTGTCATCACACGCCGCCATGCGCGGCCTCCCTGTGGCCAGGTCCCTCCCATCTCACTCTCTCTCTCTCATTGGTTTTTTTTTTTTTTTTTTTTTTTTGGGGTCCCCTTGATGCATGTGTTTATAGAGATATGCTATCTCTAAAAATTATTTTAGCTTCTTTTTAAATTTGTGTCTTATTACATTTTAAACAACCAAGAGAATTAAAAAAAAAGAAAAAAAGAAGTGGTTAGTGTTAGAATAATGGCTAAAATTCAAGTATTGCAATTAAAAAGAGAGCAATTAGAAAGATCTTACAAAGCGATAATATCGCTCCATGGTAAGAACCACTGTCCTAAAAGATGATTTCACCACTGCTCCGGTGCACACAGTATAATCGACGGTTGTCCTCCAGGATTAACGTGATCCGACTCTTACCATGCACTCGTTAATTGAAGGGTAGGAGTACCTTGAACTTTACCCAAAGCTTAAAAAAAGAGGTAGACCGTAGCAACCCCAACAGTTAAGCCATTTAAGCAAGGAGGTAGATTACAGCAAGAACAATTAAGTCACTGAGAAGAAAGAGAACATGAGACGTGGAGAAAGAGAGAGGGTGGTTATTGTTGATATTCTTGGTGATCAATTTTCAACGGAGTAGGGCACGGTATTTATACCATTGCAAGAGGTTGGAAAAAGGGTACAGTAGTGGACGTAATAAATTACAGTTGTTATATTATTAATTACTCGTAGAGGTGGCCGCGGGCCGGGCCTAGACCTCAAACGGGCTGGGTTAGGCCTGGGCCTCGCGGCAAACCAGCCAGCCCGGCCCGGGCTAGTCTGGCCCAGGGCGAGCCAGGGTTGGCTCGGCTCTCCTCCCTCCCAGTTTTTTTTTAATACAACTTGTAAAAATACAAAATACACATTTGTTTTGTCCAAAAGATAATTATAATTCATTGATGAATAATATAACATACAAATATTGTACAACGCGACCATAAATAATAGTAAATATAGCTAATAAAATAAAATATGTCGTAAATTATTAACAAATACAACTACACCATTTAAAATTATAAATATATTCTATAAAAAAAATATGCTCTAGAGAAATAGAATTACAATGCGCTTCTGGCTTTTTTGATTAAAAAAAAAATTACTTAGTCTAAGCTGGCGGGGGGTTGGTAAGCCGGGACTTGACGTATCAGTAGTACGGTTGTCTTCATTCTCGTTCGATGAACCCAGCTTCAATTGGTCTTCCTCCCTATTCGCTGCGGGCAGTCAGTCCTTCAAGCACACCAACATTTCCAAGCTGGACGATGATAGCTTCGCTCTTTTGGTTCCAAGCAACCTGCCACCTGCACTAAAAGCACACTCCGATGTTACCAAAGACACCGGATACGCTAGTATATCCCGTGCCATGGTGGAAAGCACGGGATATTGGGTTTGGTTGGTACATCACCATTGAAAATATCAAAGCGTGGACTCGCCGATGTCGAGAAAAATTGGAGCATCGGTGAACGCAAGTAATAATCTAACTCGTCATAGGATGTGGGATTTTGTTTGGGCTTGAATCGGTCCAACATCTCCCACGCATATGGTTTTTCTCCGAAACTACTACTAGATGAGGAAGAACCATGTAATGTGGAAGAAACATGTGCATTATCGGCTGATAATCTTCGAAAATATAAGGAAAATAATTCATGTAAATCTGCATCGACTTCCGCAATAAAAGATACATTATCAAAAGTTGGATTTAATTTTTTGTAAATTTTTTTGCAAACAATTGCAAACCCAAAAGTTTGCAATGTGGATCCAAAATGGTGGCAAAACAATAAGTAATAGGTAGGTCAAAATAATATTTAATAAATTTTACCTTCATTGCGGCAACTGAGGCCTCCAATATGTAGTTGGATTGGTTATCTGTCATCCAAGCAACAATATCTACCAATTTAGATATTGCTTGTGATGTGGTAGGGTAATAACAACCAGGAAAAAAAAAAAGTTGTAGCGTTGCTAATCATACTAAAAAATTTACATATTTAGCTAATTGTACCCAATTTACTGAGTTTAAATTTAAAAAACGTAAGATCTGAACGACTACCCTTTACAAATTCAATTAATATATCTTTAGAAGGTAGTAATCTCTCTAACATGTAAACTGTTGATAACCACATATTTTGTGTATCTAAATTAAATTATTTATATTGAATACCATGCATATCACAAAGATTTCTAAATCTTTTCCTTCTAATTTCAGATGATTTAATCACTATAGGAACTTCTCTTAAACACTAAAGAAAAGTTTGTATTAGGTTCAAACCATCTGTTATCATTAAGTGCAAAAGATGGCATATACAACATAAGTGAAAACATTTTCCACCTAACATGGGTCTCATGTGCCTAATTAATTATTTTACGGATGTGTTGTTGTTTGTAGCATTGTTAAAAGTAATGTTAAAAATTCTGCTGTCTATACCCCACTCACGGCATGCCTCCATAATGGCATTCGTTATTATCTGAGCAGTTTGGTGACAATCTAGATGGCAAAAATGAATTATTGTTTTTTGCATAATGAAGAAAAAATCGATCAAGTGTACCGTTATGCACATGAAGGTCACACTGGGTTTTGACCTCCACGAGTCGAATGTCAACAAGAATATGCTTGTGTTCATTTTAAAAATGTCTGCAAATTCATTTTTCATTCTAAAAATTTTTTTAAATGCGTCCCGCTTGAAAGTGTTCCGAGGAACGCTTACGGCGGCGGGTTTTAACGCACTTTGGCAATACCGGAAGAATCTAGGGTCTTCTCCGGTGTTAAATAGCTTTTCAACTCTAATAACATATTTTACTAATTCTCGTCTATTGTTTTCTTGTGAAAGCTTAAAGCTAGCAAGCGCACCGATCGTTTACTGTATTAAATGTTGTTGGGATCTATCTGGGTTTAGTTCGGGGTGGATTTTCACTAGGTGTCTTTTTAACGTGCCTGTCCCACCACCACGTGAATGATTAAAAACTTTAGGGGGTCATATAATTTACAATAGGCTTTATTAAGTGCCCGGTCTAGTGTGAAATGCTTCCACACTGCACTAGTATTATGCCTAATACTAGTGGTGTTGTGGGTTTCAGTCTCAGTGTTGGTGGGTGTGGGTTCTTCTTCAAATTGTGAAGTTTGAGGACCCCCCAATTCAGGTAAATCCTAGTCATGGCAGTACTGTTCTTGCTTCTCCCAATTTAAAGTGTCTGGGTAGAGAGGAGACGAACCGAGTTCTAAAAATGTTCGTTCCTGGGTATTAAGTTCGACAACTCTGGCCATCCTGGGAATTTTAGGCAGTCATGAAGAGCTTGAACTAGATTTACCGGCTCCAGATGAAGATGAATTATGTGCTATGATAGTATTGTTAATTATTAATTAAAAAATGCAATTAAGAATGCAAGTTTAGTAAATAAAAATGACAAATAAATAAAATTTTGATACTAAATTTAACGATGCGAAAACTTAAATTTGAACTTCTAAGAGATTCTAAGAGCAGAACAAGTTGCAACTTCGAACTTCAGAAATTTATTGCAAATTTAGAGCAAGAGAAGAGAGATTGTTGTGTTGAAATGAGAAATTTGGATTTGTATTTTTAGGAAAAAAAAATTTTAAATTGTTGGGGAGGGGAGCAAGCTGTTGGGAGGCCAGGCCCGGCCTGTGCGGGCCAGGGCCCGGGCTCGGGTGAAGGGTGGGCCGGGCCGGTTTTCGGGCCGACCCGGCCCACTGGCCAACTCTAATTACTTATGGATCTCCAACAGTCATATTTTAATGACAGTAAAAGGCTAGTAACGTGTCTTGAAAAAATATTTACGTAAAATAAATATATCTGTTAAAAAAGATCCCCCATACCCACACTCGAGCATGGCGGACGGGCAGTGCACGCACGTGTGTGGTCCCCACCACTCTCTCCCCTAACTCAATTTAAAAAGAGGGGTTTATCTATATTTAAATTAGGATATCCTTTAGTATTTTTCCACTGTAGGATATAATATTTCCATTATACTTAAGATTAGTTTGTATCATTTTTTCAACAATCCTCCACAAAGAATACAAGCGAAAAAGAACAAAGAAGGATAGATTGGGCAAAGGGAGTTCAGTTTTTCAGTGCCGATTTCTTACAACTTCAATCATAGCCTAGTGTAACCTAAGTTTAGAACCAATAGCTTGCAAAGTGACTTCATCTTGAACCTCACAAGGGGTTGCATAGTCTGCCACTCAGACACATACTAAACTCCAGATCTCGGCAACTCCTGTGATTTGGCACAATTAATCGGTCATGCGCTCGTCCTAGATATTCATAGGTGCTCTAAAAGGCAAGTTTTATACCTTCATTGGGAGACGCCACACTCCCACACCTACATAGGTAGATCCCATCAACTTTGTGTTACCGCACATCACCAAACATATGACTATGTGTCCATTAAGAGCTAAAGCTCAACCTCACCCCTTAGTAACATATTGGCAGTGTCCATCAAGCGCAAGCCTTTCTTACACCACCAAACATATGGCTATGGACCCATCTCCACACTGTCAACATCATAGGGAGGGAAACAGTAAAATACAATGCATTCCTTGAATTAAACTACGACTTTTCACATTAAACCTGTTAATATCAGGTTGGATACATCACAGTTTATTCATACATAGATGTTAGACTCATGTCCTTCGATGTCTCCATAACCGTTTTTGGACATAGAATCTTTATCAATGGATCAACATGGTTCTTTTTAAACCTTACACAATTTAGTGATATCACTTTCTTTCAAGTAGATCGTTTATGATCTTAAGCCTGAGACAAATAGGTCTCCTCTCGCCAAACCCATCAAGTGTGCGGTGTCCACAGCATCCGCTACGGGTTATGGGTTAGGTTGAAACATCAAGCTGAACCATCACAAATGGCATTTCAACACTATATTGGAACAAAGCGGTACTTGAGAGTTGACCACTGTTAACATAATCACGAATTGGTCTTACCCCCACATTGAGGTATTTGTAACGAGCTGTTAAACAACTAGCTCCATCGCCTGCCAACTTCAACAATAGTGAGTGTAACATAATAGTAGAGCATATATTTTATTAATAAAATCACATTTCCCCCTCAAGTATACAAATCGTACGTACATTGTATATATAATTGGCATGAAAGACATATACCACAAATTTGTCAATTTCACATATTATCACAAATCAATTGGATCACCATCAGTTTAGGTCACAAAAAACCATGTACCCATTCTCATGGTACTTAGAGTACATGCATTATCAATGTTAAGGGTGGTCCATAGATTACCAATGTTATATCAAATTTTAATGGTATCAAGAGAAAGTGGTACAGAAAATCAGAATTCACAAGGTACCTTTTATAATTCAACATAAGGCAACCAAGCCTCTGCAAGGCTCTCAAGTCCAAGTGTTAGCATCATCAAACTATTCGCACTGCATTTGAACTGTCACTACAATAATATTTTCACCATAATCAATTTTCATAAGCTAGCTATAACTAGCAAACATTGGCAAGGACACAATAATCAGAAAAGATTATGATCAGATAATATATTTCATAGGCTCTCGGGTACTCTACAACCCCCACAGTGAAATGTCTCACACTATATTCCTAAGCCAATAAATTTTTCTACATAGCAACTCAATCTTTAAGGACAACTAAACAATGTAGGTTTCAAAGGGGTGTCACAAAATAGCTCACTAACGAGTCTAAATACATTGTCATTAGTAGAATATCTCTCATTGATATCAAACACTCAATACAACAGGGAGTCTATTATAACGTAAACCCATTCATGGTACTTCACTAGTACCTCAATATTCATCATTTGGATCAATGTATGTAGATTAGATCTACTAATGACATATGAAATAATAGGACGAGTGTTGTGTTATTCATCAAAATATAATGCTATCAATTACCTTAGCGTATTTAGTTTGTGACGCGATGCCACGTTTTTCTCCTCATCAAGCGAACACTATAGTCATATAGTATGTCATCAAAATGACCAAAATCTCTAAGAATTTTATCCACATAATCCTGAGTTAAACCCTTCAGACGTTTTAGTGGTTTTCACAGTAAGTATTACAATTACCTCACTCAGGTCTTTCACATGAAATATGGACTCAAGAAGTGCTATAATATTCACACTCTTGCCAAAGAAGAGGCATATTATGAACATAATTATTCACATATTCAAACATCACCATAAACAAATTCATTTTTGACTAAGGACAGTCAAATTGCGACGGCACCATTTAGGGGTCTAATAAAGATCATACAAGGAGTTTCAAACATGAAAACATTATTTTTAATTTAGGAACCTCAAAATCACTTCGGTTGTTCCATAAATGTTTCTCCCTAGGTATCATAATTCAAGAATTTGATTATCTGTCAACTCTTATGAACACCCACTAGCAACCACTCATAATCGAGTCTGACTCACTATCAGTGAACTTTCTCGAAATAGGCGCATTGATGTTTTCATAACGTCATCAAGGATTTTATATTTTCTCGTACTAGCGATGTGATTATTCAAATACAAAGTGCTCATCCAAAAGGCAGAAATACAGTAAGGAAAACATTCGTAAACTAGAGAATTCCACATTTACAGGTAGTGGATATTAGAAACATAACTTTTCTAAGTTAAGTTATTTTAATTGTCCTTTAAATTAGATTTTCTTTAAAGTAGGTAGCAGCAGCAACGGGGTTTCTACCACAAATTCGAAGGTAACTAGGGCCAATAAGCATCACATTCATCATGTCCTCAAACATTTTTTAGATTTTCTTCGCAATCTCTATTGAGGATGTGGTATAACATTTAACACCTCTATTTGACCTAATCCCTTTGATTTATGGCCTAGTTATTTTTTAACTTCCATTTTATTCATTGTACCATAATACATTCCACACAAGCTGGTAGCAACTAGCAAATATTGGTAGACTCACAAAAATTAGAAAAGGATTATGGTTAAAATAGTTCTTATGTAACACAAAAATTTTGCTTCATTTAAGATACCCCACAATTCACTAACTTATATTAGGATTTATGTGAATGTGGGTCTAACTTCCATTGATACAATGCAAGTAATACATGCATGCCAACATTATGTTGCTTCCATTCAACTTTTTTTTTTCATATAAACTTAGAAAATTAGGTCTTTCGAATGACAACATAAACAGCAGGAAAAATGTATGAAGTTCAAATCATCAAACATATACATACTTAAATGTCATGCATAATTATAAATTTATTATTAGGGTTATTTACATTTTAGTACCCTGATATTTTTGGAAATAAAAAAAAGGACCCTTACCTTTTTGAATTATTAAAAAAGCCCCTAAGTTTTTGTCATATTAATAAAATGACCCCCAAGTTTTTGTTACATTAATAAAATGGTCCATCTCCGACATGATAATGTCATTTATAGTCGACAAATCTAGCGTAGTAGCTGTAGTTTTATTAATATCACAGTAAAATGACAAAAGTACTCTATAATAACTATATTTTGTAACAAATTAAGTGAAAACATATAGCTTTTACATAGTATAACATATCGAATTTCATGCTTGTAAAGTAACAATAAAGGTGTTGAAGCGTACTTTAGATCATTTTTTTGTAGCATTAATAAAAAGCAATTGCCATGTCAGCTTTGTCAATGAAAAATGATGTCATCACACTTGTGAAGGGCCTATTTATTAATACGATAAAAACTTAGGAGTCCTTTTAATAATTTAAAAAGGTCAGGGTTTATTATTTTCAAAAATGTTAGGGTACTAAAACATAAATAACTCTTATTATTAAGCATGTCTCATTTCTATTTTCTTTTTCCTTTGCCCTATACTTAAAAAGCCCAACTGTAGGCCCAATCGTATTTAATCCCTTAGATCCAGATGGGTTTTCATTTTGTTATTTATTTAGTTTTAAATGAAAAACAAATATATAAATTCCTTTAAAGCTCAACTGAGTCACTTTTATTTTGGCCCAAAATATGTCTCATTTGTCAATAGTACAAGCAAAATGGGCCTCCTCTTCCTTTCTTTCTCTTTTTTTTTTTGGCGTGAGTTTAAGGCCCAATGAGACCCAACCTCATTTTAGTGGGCCGAGTTTCTCTTGGAAGGCCAAGTAATTGTATTTCCCTTAATTGTCATCAACACAATGTAAAACCTAGATTCCACTCCACCCCTTGTCATGGCGTGTGCTGAGTATCGACATTGGTTCGAAGTCATCACGACCACACAACCACTTAGGTGCGATTTCAAGGGACCATCAGGTTTTGCTGCCGTTGAAGTCCTCATGATGATTTGGTGATGCCACCTCAACCAGTGTTGAATCGACTTCTCACTCACAGTTAGGGTTTTTTTTTTTATTACATTGTAAAGTTGTGCCTGAATGTCTTAACACTGAATATTATTATCAGAACTAATGGACATTCAATTCCTTCCCATGTTCAGCATTTTGGAGATCTACTAAATGGTGTATTATAATCTATCCTCCTAAAAATGTTTTAATTTCTCATGTAAATGACTTTAAATTGTAAAAAATTAAAATCTTTGTTACCATGATTCATTATCCAAATCTTCCTTTAGAATGTTAGAATAATGGCTAAAATTCAAGTATAGCAATGAAAGAGAGAGCAATTAAAAAGATCTTACAAAATGATCATATCTCGTCGTGGTAAGGACCATTGTCCTAAAAGATGATTTCGCCACTGCTCCGGTGTACACAGTACAACCGACGGACATCCTTCAGAATTAATACGATCCGACTCTTAACGTGCACTCCTTAATTGTCGGGTACAAGTACCTTAAACTTTGCCCAAAACTTAAAAAAAGAGGTAGACCGCATCAACCCCAACCGTTGAGCCATTTAAGCAAGGAGGTATATTATAGCAAGAACAATTAAGCCACTGAGAAGAAAGAGAACAAGAGACATAGAGAGAGAGAGAAAGGGGATTATTGTTGTTATTCTTGGTGATCAATTTTTAGCGGAGTAGGGCACAATATTTATACCATTGCAAGGGATCGGAAAAATGGTACAATAACGGACATATTGGAAAGGTACAATAACGGACGTAATGAATTGCAATAGTACAATAACGAACATAATAAATTGCAATGCCTATTTTATTAATTACTCACAGATCTCCAACAGTCATATTTTAATGACAGTAAAAGGCTAGTAATGGGTCTCGGAAAAATATTTACGAAAATAAATAAACCGTTCAGAAAAAGATCACCCACACCCAGGCCAGAGCAGGGCGGGAGGGCGGCGCGCGCATGTGTTGTCCCCACCACTCTCTCACCCCTAACTCAATTTAAGAAGAAGGATTGTATATCTATATTTAGACTAGGATATCCTTTAGTATTTTTCCAATGTAGGATAGGATTTTTCCTATTATATTTAAGATTAGCTTGTATCATTTTTATAATAGCCAGTACCACTTATATCTGGATATGGTTTTTTATGAATATATATGGGCTATGAATATATATGGCTGTTAGTTGTTAACTATTAATTGTTAGCGTTAGCTGTTAGCTGACAAGAAATAGTATTTAGTAAAATTAGATATTGAAGTTGGTTGATTATTGTAAAATGACATAAATAAACAAAATAGAAAATTAATAAAATATTAAAAAATTTTATTTTCAAGGTAATCGAGCATTTCATAATCAAATGCAATAGATGTACGATTATCACCCATCAACGAACTGCTCTCTTCGACATTTCTAATATCAGTAGAAGTTCCCGACATATCAAAAAATGACTCAAAAGGTAAATGATTAGGATTTTTATCAAGTACAGCAAAAGCCAGATCATCAAATTTTAATTGATTTTACTTGATTGAAATTCCAACCAAAAAAAATAAAAATAAAAATCAAAGATTACAATGTAAATCGGGTAAAAGATGGGTAGGATTGTTAATGGCATTTTGGTAATTAAAATGAAAAGAAGGAGCAAAATGATGAATAGAATTTGATTATATCGAGTTTGAATAGCTAAAAGCTAAATGCTATAAAAACGCTGACAACAAATTTTTACCAAACAGTGCAATTAGCTGTTTGTATTAGGAATAAATGCTGTTACAATGCTTGATATTATAGTTTTGTTATTTAGTTATATGGTTTGTTATCTATTTTAGTTAGTTTGTTAGAATCTTATGTAGGTGGTTAAGTTAATTAGTCTTTTCTTCCACCTCATATGTGATGACTGGTATAAACTCTTTGTCTTGCTATACTTCTATTGCAATGCATGCTTATAAATCATTATCTATGACTTCAAGTGCATGGATCATAAATTCAAGTGCTACCCATCATATATGCAGATACAAACATTTGTTTTGAAGTCTTAAATTATGTGCAGAATTTTCTATTCAACTACCCACTGGGGTGTAAGCATTAGTTACCCAAACTGAAATAGTGGTCATTACCTCAAATCGCACTCTGCATAATGGGTTATATGCTCCTATTTTCCGATATAATCTAGTCTCTGTTGCTCAACTTCTTAAAACCATGAATTACACATGCATTTTCCATAAGATTCTTGTTGTATTTAGGACCCCACACAATTAAGGACGATTGGAGTGGGTAAAAAAGTAGGAGATCTTTGCAACTTTAATGGGCAAGTGGAGTCCAATGCTAGAGCCAACACTTTACTGTCTGAATCTTCCCCTAACATGAGCAAGCTTGACAAACATGATATATGGCACATAAGACTTGGACATCCTTCTGATCACAAGTTACATATTCTTGGTTCTTTTGATTCTTCTTGTAATAAAGAAAATTATCCATGTATTGTTTGTCCTCTTGCAAAGCAGAAGAGGCTACCTTTTGTGTCGAATAACCATCTTTTTCCTAAAATCTTTGATTTGATTCATTGCGACATATGGAGTCCTTTTCATGTTGAGTCTCTACAAAAACATAGATTTTTTTCTCACTATAGTAGATGATTGTAGTCGAAAAACATGGGTCTATATGATGAGGAATAAATCCGAGGTTTCATCTATAATACCAAGTTTTTATGCTCTCATTGTAAATCAATTTAATATTAGTATCAAATGTTTGCGTAGCGATAATGGGCAAGAATTTGTCCTACCAGATTTTTACCGTAGCAAAGAAATAATGTATCAGTTAGCATGTGTTGGAATACCACAACAAAATTCAGTTGTGGAAAGAAAACACCAACACTTGCTAAGTGTAGCACACGCACTTCGTTTTCGAGCTAATTTACCTTTATGTTTTTGGGGCGACTATGTTTTGGTTGCAGCCTATCTTATAAATAGGCTACCCTCCCCTTTTCTTAAGTATCAATCTCCTTATGAAATACTTTATAGAACAAAGCCGTCTTACTCACATCTTAGAGCTTGTGGATGCTTATGTTTTGCTTCAACAATCAAAACCAATAGGCACAAGTTTGATGCTCAATCCCAGCCTGCTATTTTTTTGGGCTACCCCTTTGGTATTAAAGGTTACAAGTTATTTGATTTACATACCAAAACTGAGTTTATTTCAAGAGATGTTGTCTTTCATGAAAACATGTTTCCTTTCAAAAATTATGATTTTTATCCAGATACTTTTGAGCACATTGTGTTGCCAAGGTCTATTACTGAAGAATCTCTGTATGTGAACATAGAAGGATCTCAGTCTCTGATCCAGACTAATAATTTTTAGCATATAGGACACTCATCTTTCCCTAATGTTATTAGAAACACTATGAAAGAGTCAATAGTTCATCCTTGCCATCAAAGTTTGGGCTCTGGTAGTGACAGGCAACCTGTTGCTCTTTTGAGAAGGTCAACCACAACTCACAAAGCTCCAAGTTATTTACAGGACTATCATTGTAACTTAGATGAAAATCAACAAACAAGTTTAGATAAATATAGTGTCTCTACAGTCCACTCTTTGTCTAAAGTGATTGGGTATGACAAGTTGTCTTATACATATAAGAACCCTGCTTTGTCCATTTTTGTTAATGAAGAACCAACACATTATTCTCAAGTGGTCAACCATCCTCAGTGGAGGGACGCTATGGCAGCTGAGATAAAAGCCCTTGAGACAAATAACACTTGGACTGTAGTACCTCGCTGCTCAATAAGAAACCCATAGGGTGCAAATGGGTGTACAAAATCAAACATAAATCTGATAGAACAATTGAAAGGTATAAGGTGTGTCTCGTTGCTAAAGGATTCACCCAGCAAGAGGGAATAGATTTCTTAGATACTGTTTCTCCAGTTGCTAAACTCAACACTGTCAAAACCATTCTTGCAATTGCAGCCATACAAAATTGGCACTTATTACAACTTGACGTAAACAATGCCTTTCTTCATGGAGACCTCCATGAAGAAGTGTATATGGTACTTCCTCCTAGTTTTCGTTGTGAAGAAACAAGGGAACTAAGTTCTAAACCCTTAGTTTGCAAACTAAATAGAAGTCTATATGGCTTAAAGCAAGCTAGCAGGCAATGGTTCGCAAAGTTTTCAAATGCTTTAATTAAATTGGATTTTTCCAAAGCTCCTTCTGATTGTAGCTTGTTTACTCGGGAAGATCAAGACTCTTTCATTGCTATCATTGTCCACGTCGACTATATTATAATTGGTAGTGAAAACATAGCTACAGCAAAACACTTGAAAGTTATCTTGGACTGTTAATTCAAGTTAAAAGACCTAGGTCCCCATAAATACTTCCTCAGCTTGGAAATAGCAAGAAACAAATCTAGTATTACCTAGAGCCAAAGGCAATATACTTTGACATTAATTCAGTCTACAAGTTTTCTTGGTTGCAAACCTTGTGTTTCCCTTATGGATTCAAATGCCAAGCTTAACAAAGAAGATGGAGAGCCACCTGTAGATCTTACGAGATATCGAAGAATTGTTGGAAAATTATTATATCACACAATAATAAGGCCTGATATAGCCTACTCTGTCCACAAACTCAGTTAATATTTAGCTAAACCTCGCAGCCCCCACTTACAAGCTGCCTATTGCGTTTTGAGGTATCTTAAGAACGCTCCAGGGCAAGGAATATTTTATCCAAAGACTTCATCCTTACACTTGAAGGCATTCACAGACGCTGATTGGGGCAACTGCCCAAACTCAAGACAATCCATATCGGGTTACACAATCTTCCTTGGCGATTCTTTAGTTTCATGGAAGTCGAAGAAAGAAAGCAGTGTCTCACGCTCTTAAATAGAGGCCAAGTACTGAAGCCCTGCAGCTATGATATGAGTGATCTTATGGCTTAAATTTTTATTGAAGGACCTACAGATTGAGCATCAACAACCTGCACTAGTCTCTTGTGACAATAAATTAGCAATTTTCTTGGATGGTAACCCTGGATTGCATGAGAAGAGCAAACACTTTGCTATTGATTGCTCTTGTGCGTGAAAAGGTAGAAGTTGGGATTGTAAAAGTGACTCATGTGAGCTCAGAATTTCAACTAGCCAATATGTTATAACAAAGTATCATCAAGATTCCTTCTTGTGTTGCCAAAGTTGGGAGTGTGTAATGTTTACAATCCAACTTCAGGGGAGGATATTAGGAATAACTATTGTTATAATGCGTGATATATAGTTTGTTATTTAGTTATATGATTTGTTATCTATTTTAGTTAGTTTGTTAGAATCTTATGTAGGTGGTTAAGTTGATTAATTATCTCTTCCACCTCATATATATATATATACATGTATGTGTGTGTGTGTGTGTGTGAGTGTGTGTGAGTGTGAGTGTGTGTGAGCTTCTTTCCTAGTATTGTGCTAAAGTTTGATCGATTCAATGCACTTTCTTTGTTCACTTTGTTCTCTACAATATGGCTTATGCCTAATTGTTTTGCTTCCAACAGTATGATTAGTCAAAAAGCTAAAAGTTATAAAAAATACTATAAAAAAGTGCTTGTCAAGCATAGCCATGGAGTTTTAACATCCATTACACAAGGTACAATCTGTGGCTAGTGTTTAAATTACAAGGTTAGTAATCAAATTGATGGATAAACAGGTTCATATAGAAGGTTTACATTTCTAATAGTATAAATTGGTTAATTTTCTATATAGTGATGACGTTGGCATATCTTGTATAATAGTGTAGTCTGTTGCATTTCTTAATTATCTTATTTAAGGTTCATGACCAAATTTTTCATGACGGCGTTCACAAGTGGGTCTAAATTGGATCAATAGATGGAGTTGTGGGTCGCCTACTTTTGACATAGCCAACATTGAAATTACATCATTAACATAACTTTAATTTGATAATAAGATTAAATTGCCATAATGTCTTACCTAAATTAAGTTTTTAAAGTATAAAAACTGATTAAATTGACCCAGTATATAAATTACTATAACCTTTCTCATAAATAAACCGTAAAATTTATTGCTTCGATTTATCCATACTAAGTAAAAAATGACATTACAAACAAAAATGGAATATTAGTTTGAATAAAATTACAAGCATGATGTTAATATTGTTTGAAAAGAACAATCTAGGAGAACTCGCATCCTGATTGGCCATTTTGGTATCCGGTCCAATGTATATCTCATATGTTGGAGAAAATCCTTATGAATCGGATAACCGTAGATCTTAGGTGTCGAGGCTATGATCACTTTCCTTAAGACTTATTTCAGCATAACGAAATAGTCTTAAGGATACAATAACAACCAAAAAATATGAAGTGAGAGTGTGAATAGGGAGGGATAGAAAGAGATGTAGAGAATAAAGTTTCAAAGGCCTCTTTCACAAATCTTACAAGAGTTTGCACAAGTGTTTACAATGTTTCTCCACATATTCACTAAACGGTGAAGGGGGGTATATTTACATAAAACATGGCCAAAGACATCCCAAGGATAATACAAACAAACCGCCAATACTAGAAAAAATCGCACAAAGTAACTGTTAAAACTGCCATGTGTATTAAAACTATGTGTCAACGCACACATCAACACACAGCTCACTGTAAAGCTGTGTATCGAAGTGAGTGTTGACACTTGCTTCAACACATAGGGTACCGTAAGATTGTATGTCGAAGTGAGTGTCAACACTCACTTCAGCACACAGCGGTTCTGTAAGATCTGTGTGTCGACATATGGTAGCTGTGTGTCGACCAAAAATCTTGATAGAGAAAAAAATAAATTAATAAAATTAGAATTCTTTCTTTGGCTCAATTATCCACACACCTTATCAAGCCAAATACAATCAAAACAAGTATGAAACACTTCTTAAACACTTCATTAATTACTCTATTCTGAAAATACATCAATATTATACTAGTTATAATCCATGATGTAATTGATCACACTGTTTCTTGACCGAATTAATGTCTTGTCTTTTGTTTTTGTCCTTGATTAGATAAAAGTACGAATTATCCATCTGTCGCACCTTCGTTGTCGTTACAAAGTTTTGAAGAAACAACACCAAATGATGTTTAACGTTAAACACAAAGGCACAGTGCTAAAGTGATGTTTGAGCTGAAAATTCCTTGTTGTATATCGTACTAGGATATTACGAACAATATCACACGTTACAGAAGTACTGGGATATTATATGGCTGTAGCGATGGTTGGGGGAGGCCAGTGATTCAAGTCTCGTGAGGCTTTTAGGAGGTCGGCAACGGTGCGAAGAGGTAGCGACAGCGAGGGGTGTAAATGAGGCGAGCCGTCTCGCGAGCCCTAGTGAGCTAGCTCGTCAAAAAGCTCGAAAGGCTCGGCTCGCTGTAGAAACATAAGTGTGGGAAATAATTGGTACTCCTAGAATAGGAGCCCTCTCGTATATTTATAATGTTTACAGAGAATATTAATTACAGATATGGAATTCCCATTAGGCTTGATTTATATAGAAATATAACCCACTATATAAATATACTTTAACATTCCCCCTCAACCGAAGCATGAGATAAACGAATGTAGAGGTTGTGTCTGAATAAAAGAAAGAGTTTCCGCGGGAGATTCTTGGTAAAGATGTCAGCGATTTGTTGCGACGAAGGAATATGAAGAACCCCAACAAGACCCATGTGGACGCGTTCTCTAACAAAATGAATATCAATCTCAATATGCTTGGTGCGAGCATGCTGCACAGGATTTGTGGACAAGTACATAGCCGAAACATTATCACAATAGAGTAAAGTAGCCCGTGGAAGAAGAAGACCAAGCTCACCATGAAGAGAGCGAAGCCAGCAACACTCAGAGATGGCATTGGCTACCGCCCTATACTCGGCCTCGGCGCTGGAGCGGGAGATTGTAGGCTGGCGTTTAGAGGACCAAGAAATAATGTTACCTCCCAAGAAAACACAAAACCCAGATGTAGAACGGCGAGTATCAGGACAGCCAGCCCAGTCTGCATCAGAGTATGCCATAAGTTGGTCCACACAAGAAGGGGTCACGGTTAACCCATAATCAAGGATGCCCCAGATGTACCGAAGAATCCGTTTTACTGCCATCCAATGAGGTAAATGCGGAGCATGCATAAACAAACACACTTGTTGCACAGTATAAGAGATATCGAGACGAGTGAAAGTAAGATATTGAAGAGCACCAACCGTAGATCTATACAAGGTAGGGTCATACATGAAGTCACCATCATCTATTGAAAGTTTGGACTTGGAACCTGTAGGCGTAGCCACAGACTTATGGGAAAGCATGTTGGTCTTATCAAGTAAATCGTGAGCATACTTGGACTGAGATAAGAAAAGACCATCTAAAGAGTGAGTAACCGATATCCCAAGAAAATAATTAAGGCGACCCAAATCTGTCATGTCGAATTCAGAACGTAGAGAATGAAGTATAGCTTGAAGAAGCGCAGGAAAGGATGCAGTAAGAAATATATCATCCACATAAACTAATAGTATGGCCATATCACTTCCACGACGTAAGACAAAAACAGATGAATCAGACTTACAGCCGGTGAAGCCAAGGATGTGTGGAAAGGTAGCAAAGCGAGTATACAGCCCGGGGTGCCTGCTTTATACCATAAAGAGACTTGTTTAACTTGCAAACATGATCAGAGAACTGTGAATTGATGAAACCAGGAGGCTGCTTCATATAAACTTCTTCATTAAGAATGGGCCACCGGCGAGAGGTGGCTAGAGCAAGAACTGTGCGAACTGTAGCGGGCTTAACAACAGGACTAAAAGTTTCACCATAGTTAATATCGTACCTCTGTGTGAAACCTTGTGCAACCAAGCGAGCCTTATATCGTTCCACCTCACCTGTAGAAGTTTGCTTAATACGATAAACCCATCTAGAACCAAAAATGTTACCATGAGTAGGGGGAGGAACAAGATCCCATGTGTGATTACAAATAAGAGCATTATATTCATCAAGCATTGCGTTGTTCCAATTTGGATCTGTAAGTGCCTGCTAATAGGAGAAGGGAACCTCGGGCAACATAGAATGAGCAATCATAGAAGGTTTAAGAAGAGGTTTCACAATACCAGCTCTAGAACGGGTGACCATAGGATGAAGGGATCCGGAATCACCTCGGGGCGGGCACGGTATAGTGGGGACGGCGGGCACCGGTGACGAACCAGGCAGCTGGTCATGGTCTGGTGAAGCCTCAGCCGAGTTCGTAGCTGCAGAAATGACTGAAGCTGGTGCGGAAGCAAGCAGAGCCGGGGGGGCGGAACCAGAGCTATACCGGCGAAAGGGCAAGAAGTAAGAGGTGATGAAAACACCTGATGAAGACGAGTCATCGTTTCCTGAGAAAAATTACCCAACCAATCCAAAAAGAAAATTTGTTTCATCAAACACTACGTGTCTCGAAATAATGACTTTGTTAGTGGAAAGATCTAAGCATTTGTACCCCTTGTGATTCGGCGGATACCCCAGAAAAATACATAAAGTAGACTGAGGTGCAAGTTTGTGTGGAACAGTAGCAGTCAAATTAGGATAGCAGGCACATCCAAAGACACGAAGGTGATCATAATGAACCTTTTGTTTAAGTAAACGTTGATATGGGATCTTTTTCTTAATAGTAGTGGAGGGTAATAAATTGATAATATGAGTAGCAGCCAAAACAGCCTCAACCCAATACTCCAAAGGCATACAAGCTTGAAATAGGAGAGAGCGCATCATATTTCCAATAGTTCAGTGCATACGTTCAGCTTTCCCATTTTGTTGGGATGTGTGAGGACATGAGACCCGATTAAGAATCCCTCATTGTACAAAAAGTGCATTAAAATCACGGTTAATATATTCAGTCCCATTATCACACTGAAATTGTTTGACTTCCACACCAAATTGGTTTAATATAAGCACCCGAAATTGGAGAAATAAATCAAACACATCAGATTTTGAGCACATTGGATAAATCCACACAAAATGAGAATAATCATCCAAAAATAGCAAATAATATTTATAACCATTGAAACTAAGGACAGGCGATGTCCATATATCAGAAGGAATAATGTCAAAGGGACGCATAGTACTAGAAATAGACTTCTGAAAAGGTAAACGACTATGCTTGCCTAATTGACAAGTATGACACAAACTGGACTCTATAGGACTGGAACAGGAAATAAATTTATGTTTAGCTAATGATGTCAAAACTGGCTCTCCTGGATGGCCTAAGCGACGATCCCAAAGAGAAGAGGAAACTCGGGAAGCGATGAACGATGTAGTGAGGGGTGGTGATCCTGGTACTGTAAAGAGAGATCCTGGACTAACACAGCAGATGATGGTTGACTTCAG
The DNA here is from genome assembly GCA_018398585.1 of Simmondsia chinensis. Lineage (NCBI taxonomy): Eukaryota > Viridiplantae > Streptophyta > Magnoliopsida > Caryophyllales > Simmondsiaceae > Simmondsia > Simmondsia chinensis. The sequence goes on from JAGTTD010000019.1 coordinate 23,375,195, forward strand.
TTTAGGATCCTTGACACAAAAAACCAAAACAGTCAAATTCGAGAAGACAATTGTTATCTGAACAAAATTGACGAAAGCAAAGTAAATTTTTGGAGAGACCAGGAACAAAAAGAACGTTATTTAGAACAAATCGACCTGCAGGAGTAGATATGAAACAAGACCCAGTACTAGCAATAGGAAGGTAAGCATCATTACCAACTAAAATTTTATCAAACCCAGTATATGGAGACAAAGACGTTAGGATATCTGAATTGTTAGTCATGTGGGAGGAGGCCCCACTATCCATGACCCAAGAAGGGTCAAGGGTAGGGGTGGAATAAGGCTGTGAAGAGTACTGACTCGCATCAAAACCGGGATAGAAGCCATAGCCAGTGGTATAAACATTCTTTGCAGGATGAAATTGTGTGTTAGAGACGTTACTACTCGAGGGACCAGAACCAAAGGAGGGAGGTCGATATAGCATGTTGAACTACAGGATAAATGGCATGTATGGCATTCCCCTGAAATTCGGAGCCCACATATTCGGCATCCACCGATTTGCATAACCACAATTGTTTTTACCCCGACCCCGACCATTGCCGCAACCTCCACGACCAAAGCCATTACCGCGACCATTGCCATACGGGTTCCCATAACCAGGATGTTGTTGGTGAGCATGAAGAGCTGCTCCCTGTTCGGTTGGAGCCTACTGCAGCGGTGCCGGCACGACTGGCACAGTCGAGACCGCCAGAGAAGGCGGCTGTGGAACCGGTGGTGTATCTATTGCGAGGAGAACGAATTGATTACCTGTATTGGTATTCTTAATCTGAGATTCTTCGTTCATCAACATGGACCGAGCCTCAATAAATGATGGAAAGGGAGCACGAGACGTAATAGATGTACACACAGCACTGAAATCTTGTTCCTCAGAAAGACCGTCCACAGCGACTAAAACCATATCAACATCAGTGATGAAGGCATTAACAGATTTTAGGTTATCAGCCAGGGATAAAATTTTGGTGAGATAGGTCAACATGGAGAGATTGCCTTTCTTTATATTAGTTAATTCACGTTTAAATTGTAGTTGACGGGATTGTGCAAAATCAGTAAAAAGTCGGGTGATAGAGCCCCAAAGGGTCGCAGCCGTGACGTCGTCAATGCCACACACAGCATTAGCGAGATCGGGAGGGATAGTACTTAGTATCCAGGAAATCAAAAGGTTATCAACCTGTCTCCAATAGTGATAATGAGGATCTGATGCAGGTGGTAGAGAGGAGGTGCCATCTAGGCGATCATCCACAGCATAACCACGACAGGCATAAAGAAAGGACCGGCGCCAAACGAGATATGTAGACGGATCATTGAGATCTAAAGTTGAAGAAATATGTTGTCGAATGTTGGAGATACTGAACGGCGTGGGGAGATTTAGGGAATTCGAGCCGCCAGAGGAGGAAGGCGGCACAGTGTCATGAGAGGTGGTAGTGGAAGAGTTTGCTTCGGCCATTGGACTGAGGAAGAAGGAGACGACGAGAGAGGGGTGACGGCGGCCGGTAAGAGACTAGGGTTTAGGAAAAATGGCTAGGGTTTGCCTTATTTTTACAAGAGAGCTAGGGTTAGCTCTGATACCATGTAGAAACGTAATTGTGGAAAATAATTGGTACTCCTAGAATAGGAGCCCTCTCGTATATTTATAATGTTTACAAATAATATTAATTACAGATATAGAAAGCCCATTCGGCTTGATTCATATACAAATATAACCCACTTTATTAATATACTCTAACATTCGCTTCGAGCTCGAGCCGAGCCGAGCCGGTTCGTTCAACTTATCGAGCCAAGCCCGAGCCTAGTGAAGCTCGAGCTCGTAAGCTCACAAGCCCAAACAAGACCAAACAAGCCCAAACGAGCTTTTCTTAATATAATATTTTTGATTAAATCTGACCCATGAAACCAAATTTGAGCCTAAATGAGCTAAGCCCGAGCTTAAACGAGCCCAAACGTGCCTAGATTGAGCTTAAATGAGCCTAAATATTGCAAGCCTAATTCAAGCTTTCCGGGCTTAGATCGAGCAGAGCTGAGCCCGAGCTTTTGACGAGCCGAGCTCGAGCTTGAGCTTTCCGAGCTCGGTGAGCTTCGAGCCGAGTTTAATGCAAACGAGCCGAGCCTCAAGCTTGGCAAGCTCGGGCTCGGCTCGGCTCGGCTCGTCTCAAATACACCCCTAGCGACAGCGACGCTATTTTTAGGTGCTGTGGCGATGTTGGAGCAGCGAGAGACCTACAACTGCAATGATGGCGATGGGAGAAAGGCAGTGACCATGATGGGGCTGGCCCAGACAAGGCGCTAGTACGATAAAGGTGTTTTGCTAGTTTGTTGTTTTCAAATTTTTTTTAAAGTATTTTTTTAAATACTTAAAACTATTTATAATATTTAAAAATTGTATAAATGTAGATAATCTTTTGTATTCTTACTATTTTTTTTTTTTTTTTAATGTAAAGACTAGAACCTTAGGGAATCCTTCTCCTAAAGGGGACCCCTAATGCATCAGCCCCGGGCAATTAAGAGAAGGGTATGGGGAAAGGAATAATCCCGAATAGACATACCCGAGCCCTTATGGCTCATTTCGCTAACCAATTAGCAACCATGTTGGCTTATCTGAAGCAGTGATTAAATGAAACATGCACCGTTGAAGAACTAATTGCACGAATATTCGGCACTATATTCCTATTATGCCTGAGACGAGTACACTCCATTAATCGATCTGATAACAACCTCGTAATCCCATTCCGTAATGATTCTTCTAGCTTCCAAGCTTAAAGTGCACAAGAGCTCATCTTTGGCCGCAACCGCTTCCGCCACAACAACTGGGCCTTGACCTAGCTTACGGGAACCCGCCCGACAAGTCCTCCTTCCTGGTCCTTAACAATAAAGCTTGCAGTCGCCGAACTGCCACATTTAGACCCATCAAAGTTTACCAGTCTACTCCCATAGTAGTTGAAATGAGGGGTCTTAACATTTGACACCTGGCCACGAAGGGACCATTCCAAACTCATTTATCTAGGCAACATCACGGGCTTGACCAGACTCTACTTCATGTTTATAAAAAGAGCATTATTTTTGTCTTTCTAGTTCTTCCAATACAGGAAAATGAAGTTCACAAGATTCCTACCCTCCTTCAAATTACTCTTGCTTCTCCTCATTTTTAGCTTATCAATTAGATTTGACTGTTTAGGGGAAGTCGTCATCCACCACATTGATCTAGCAACCCCCAGCACCTCCTTAGCTCTCGGGCAAGGCAAAAGAATATGAGTGAGGTCCTCATTACCCACCCCGCACTAGGGACAAGGACTCGCATGTGACGACAAACACTTACTAAGGCCCCTATTGGAAGGCAAACATCCAATACCTACTAAAGGAAGACATTGAGCTTGGGGTGCATGTCCAAATTTCAGATCCAGCAAAATTCCCAGCTCCTCCTTTTTCAAACCATTCAAAGTTATATGCCAACCAAGCAGCCGATTTCACACTAAATCGACCATTACTAGAAAACTCTAATAAAGCTTATCCATAACATTGGTCTTCGGAATAGGGATTCCTACAATAATATTGTGAAGAGAACAAGGAAATTCATGATTAACCTTATCCATATCCTGCTTGCCACTCAAGATAAAATCTGCAACTTTACGACTACAATCCACTTAGACTCCTCCCTCCGCTACCATACTAAATAGAGGGACATTAGCAGCCCAAAGATCAAGCCAGAAATTTACACTTTGCCCCCTATTCCAGGCAGGGGAATCAGACTTCTTACTTGCATAGTCCATAAAGCTCACATTTTTCAAATACCCGCCTTTGACTAACTATACCCAAAAACTAATGTCATCAGTTAAAACTTTCCAACTCAGCTTGCAGAGAAGAGCAGAGTTGATAGCTTCAAACTTACACAGGCCTAGCCTCCAGCACTCTTAAGCGTGCAAAAAATTGTTCCAGGCGATCATCTCCTTACTATCCATGTCTTTCGATTTCCAGAAGAATTGTCTGCTAATACTATCCTCTTTATTACGTACTTTCTTGGATAAGCAAAAGCATTGCATAATGGCTAGGCATCAATTTAAGTGAAGATTAATTAGGGTCATCCTTCCTGCTTTGGACAAGGACCTGACTTTCCAATTGGCCAGCTTTGATGACCTCTTGGCCACAACATCCGCCGCCTTGGCATCAAATATACCAAGGTTGAAACAACATTCCAAATACTTACCCAAATACTACGAGATTGAGACACCAAGCTGGCTGCTTATACGTTCTCTCAAAGTTTTATCAGTATTGGCTAAAAAAATAATCGAAGACTTATCAAGATTAACCATTTGGCCTAATTCCTTACAAAAATCATGTATCACATTTTGAAGATGGGCAATCACTTCCACACGAGCATCGTAGCAAGGGATTCTGTGAAGAAAAGACAGGGGATGATAGGAGCATCCCTTGCAATTTTCACTCATATCCCTGACTTTCTAGTCTGGCTTTGCTCTTGGAGATTTGTAGCAAGGGATTCCAAGCAAGGGATAAATAAGTAGGGGGAGAGACGATCACCCTGTTGGAGCCCCCTGGACAGATTGAACCAACCCATTGGAGAATCTTCAGTAGAACAAAGAAGGACGTTGTTGAAACACATTCCATAATCCATCCAATCCATTAGGGTGAAACCCAAACCCTCCTAAGAATACCCCATTCAATTCTATCATAAGCTTTTTTTATGTCAGGCTCCAGAGCAGCCTAACCCATACATACCTGCTTCCTCTTAAACGCCATCATAACTTCATGAGCCGTCAGAATATTATTCTGAATTGATCTTCTCGGAACAAAGGCACCCTGCCACTGCCCGATAAGTTTGCTCATAAGCGGTTTGAGACGGTTAGTAAGAGCTTTTGCAATAATTTTGTAGAGCACATTGCACAAGCTTATGGGTCTAAATGGCTAACACTTTTAGGGTTACCCACCTTTGGGATGAGCGTAATAAAGGAGTGATTGATTTCTCGAAGGATATGCCCACCCCTTAACGAAGCTCTAATGGCTTCACAAATATTTGGTCTCACAGTCTCCCAGTAGTGCTGGTAGACAAAGGCAGAGAAACTGTTGGGGCTAGAGGCTTTATGGGGGTTCATCTAAACAACAACCTGCTTTATCTCATCATTTGATAGCTCCCTGATAAGCTAATTATTTTCTTATTTTGGGACTCTTCCACATATCCTAATAGCCAACCTGTTAGGGCCATTGTACCTACTCGAGGAAAAACGTCTATGAAACTCTTGAACAAAAAGATCCGCAATTCCCTCTTTATTCGTCATCACCATTCCGAGCCCATTTCTAAGCAACAAAATGCTTCTATGTTTTCTCTTGGATGCCACCAAAAGGTGGAACAACTTTGAGTTTTTGTCCCCTTTAGCGAGCCATTCTTTGCGGCGATAATTTGCCTAGTATCTATGCTAAAGGACATAATTATTTGAAGCTGTAGAGTTACCTGACAGAGTTTCTTCAAGGGACCCGGGGAATTAGGGTGCTTAATTAGTCTCTCTTAAATCTTCTAGAGCCTGACTGCATTACTTTTGAGAGAAGAGGCGGAGGGGCCCTTGGATGGACTCCAATGGTTCTTTGTTGAATTCTTGACCACCCTTAGCCGTTGGACAACCTTAAACATTCTAGATCCCAAGAATTTAGTCTTCCAAGCTTTAGAAATAATGGTCTTGGTAATCTCATAGTTCACCCAGCCAATCCTAACCCAAATGGTTTGGGCTTAGGCAGAGATGGGACCGATGTATGAAGAATCAGGGGACCATGATAAAAAATAGTCACGTGTGTATTTTGAACTAGACATTGAGGAAGGAGCTGGAACTAGTCAAAGTCAGCAATTGCTTTATTAAGTTTTTCCTGAATATAGAAACTATTGACTTCTTTTTTTCGGGGTGAATTTTTATCCTTACTAAATAAATTAGCTCTCGGGCATTTTTACATTATGATGTTAGTATAGAATGATGGAACCAAATGGAATTATGGGGAGGGTACCAAAAATGTTATCAAATGTTGAGGACTCCACATATAAGTCTGTAGTATAATTCAACATTGACATTGTGAGAGTGAAGATATTAATTTATAAGTGTAGTTGTTACTCCACCTATTATCAATTGATTTTAGGATAAATCCCCAATTAAGCTTATGTGTGGATCTCATGTGTAACAACTCCGCAGGTTGAGCCTAAAAAAAAAAAAAAACCTCATGATACATGGACAAAGTTTTCTCTTTTGTTTATACATGTTGTAGCATCAATCGACAAACTCGTAAAATTTTATTGCGATCTCATCACTTAGAATTGTTCGATCACAGTCGATCTTAAGACCCTACGTAAAATGAAGGTAGATTAGCAATTGTATGATTATAGAATCGTAAGATTTCAAGTTCCGAATTGAAAGTGTAATAATCATGAACGCAATGAGACTCGTATGTATTTAATGAACTAAGGGTTGTTCAGCCAAGGTGTGCAAAACTTTTTTTTTCCAGAAGTAAAAATTTGTAGGTTTTGCTTGTACTTTCGCTTTAACAACCTTTGTACAAGGTGACACCATATAGGGATAAGAATGCATACATCTCACTTTTCCCAAACCTTGCCTTGGCGGGAACCTCTTTGAGATATACTATTTTTCTAATTATAGTTGAAGATAGGCAAATAGCTTTTATTGTGATTTAAAAATAATTTTTCCTAATAAAACACTCAGGGACTGTTTGGTTTGTGGGAATGAGGAAGTGAGAGTAAGAATGAGCAATTCATTCCCATTTTTCAAATGTTTGGCAAGCGAGGGTGGGAATAAAAGTGGGACTGTCACATTTTGGGGTGTTCAATTACTAGCTCGGACCGAAAAATCAGACCGGACTTGTCATTTGTCCAAGATTGGACCGAATTGGCCATTCGTCCAAGACCGGACCGGACCGATTCAATTTTGGATGGTCCTTGGTCCTCAAGTTGACCTTATTTCGAGTTTCGATCCAGTCCGGTCCAAACCCGAAAAACCCAAGACTGGAACGAAAACCCGAATTATATTGTTGGGCCTCCTATATAATTTATTAGATTATAAGTAGACTACCTATACTTATAAAATTTGGCCTAAAATTAGTTTAAAAATAGCCCATAAATACCTATATTAATTTATCTTGTTTGTTTTAATGATAAATTATTACATTATGTATATTATTACAACTTATATGCATAATTATTTCTAGTTAATTTATAAAGAATTTCGTTGGTTATTAATGGAGAATCAAGAAATGTGAATCAAATGAAAGGGGTCAAATTATCGGGGTCGGATTTAGTAGATATAAACTTGTTATGAGCTGTTGTATTTGGGGGATGATTATTTAATATTTCTCTTGTTCATTTTTTATTCTTTTTTCCTATTAGATGCCTTTGAAGTTGTCCAAAATTGACAAAATTTGCTAAATGCTTATATTAGAAAAGAAAAAAAATGATAATCGGTCTAAATCAGTCCGGTTCGGTCCGGTCCATGAAATAACTGACTGAACTGGATAAATTCGGTCCAGTCTTCGGTCTTCAAAAGAGGTCTGTTTCGGTCTTTGGTCCAGTCTGGTGTGGTGTGGTCCGGTCCAGTCCAGCCCGGTCCTGGTCTGGATTGATGAACATCCCTAATCACATTTCCATATCTAAAGGGCTTGGGTTTCAAAATATGAAAGTGGGAATAAAAAAAAATTGGATAATTCTTTATTATTACTTTAATCTCAAATTAATTTATATTTTACTTAATTGCTCTTAAATAATAAACATAAATAATAATAATGATAATAATAGTAATAATAATAATATTATTATTATAATTATAATTATTTTTATTGGTATTATCATTATTACTTTTATAATAATATTATTATTATTGTTATTTTTATTAATATTAATATTATTTTTATCATAATTTTAACAATATCATTATTATTATAACCAATACTAATAATTATATTATTGTGCCTATTATTGTTGTTTGTTCATTTTCACGCTCTAAAATCACTTTTTACTTTTATTTTTTATTTTCACTCCTACAAATTTATTTCCGCGTATCCAACGACTCGCTAAAACTTCGAGTCTAGCCAGCTTTGCGAGATGGCTTGTTGTGTGCAAACTCGATAGACAAACGTACGGCAACGGTGTCTCCTGAGCTGTGTGTTGTTACGCTACAACTTCAAAACTCCATTAAACTCCATTTTCAAGCACTCTACTACTACTACTACTACTACACCCAAATCCCAATCCACAAAAAAAAAAATAAAAAAAAATGATACCCACTTCTTCTTCTTCTTCTTCAATTCTTCGCAAAGTTCCCTCCTTTTTACGCTCCCCAATTCTCTCTCCTACCCCACCATCTTCTATAAGAAGATTCCGATTAGTTCAATTTTGCCCTAATTTTTCAATTCGGAATTCAATTTCGATTTCGGGTCGTGTAATTGGGGGTAAAGGTTTCCCGGTTTCCGGGTCGAGGGTTCGGCAAATGGGTATGGATTATACTCGGATTTCGGCTGTTTCGGATTCCGGGTCGGGTGGCATTGGTGGGTCGGATGGCGGTGGGAGTGGTGGGTCTGGTGGAGATGGGGGTGGTGGTGATGGCGGAAGTAACCCTAGGTGGTCTCTGCTTTCATGGTAACTAGTGCTATCTTGTACAATGCTTGGGTTTGCAAAATATTATTTATGATTATCGATTTGAATTATTTTGAATTTGCTTGTCTGTTTATAGTCGATAGAAAATTTAAAATTTTTGTACCATTTTTTCGTTTTAACTTAGATATTAAAGGGGATAGGGAAGATTTTTTTGCTGTTTTTTTTAGTACATATGAAAGGATAGGTTTATGATAAGGCTTCTTTTGAGGTCGAGGGACTTTGCCGTAATATAATACAAGCCTTTTCCCGTCTAATACACGGGTGTCGAGTACATTTTAGGACACGTAGAAAGACGAAAATCATTATTTTTTCCCTGAATTAGTTGCATTTTTCTTAACTGCTGTTCCTTACAATTTGCTCATTTGTAGATATACATTATTGTTGTTTTCATACTCATTTATAGTTGTTCCTTAATAATCATTTTCATAATTTAGTTGTTACTATACAAATGTGTTTCTTATAATTTTTCCTTTACTTTTTGTGGGATTTGGTAACCGAAAGAGGGTGGTGCATTAGGATTCTATGTTTAGGGGTAGGACGGCATTTGGGAGGGGGAGGAGCTTGGCAATAATAATATAGATAGATAGATAGATAGAAGTGGAGATGTCACTTAATTCCTCGCTCACTTTGAGTTATATTTAACTAATGGGAGTAAACGAGCTGAGTTGGTTTGCGAGCTCTTGTCATAGAGCCTGAAGGGTTGGGCTCATTGTGAACTCAAGCCAACCCAAGTCCACTCGTTTAGCTTATGGTGGGGAGCCCAACCAATAAAGCTCAAGTTGACATGCTTGCAAGCTTAAATGGGCCTATCTTTATACAATTTGTTAGCTTAAATATGCGTAATCGAGCCTAAATGAGTTGAGTTTGAGCTTGAATGAGTCTAAATCGAGTTTAAATGAGCCTCAACAAAGAAAGTGTATTTGAAACCTTTTGAGCTAAGTTAAAACTCAATCAAGTTGAACGAAGCCGAGCTTGAGCCTATGATGAGCTGAGCCCAAGCCGAGCTAAATGTACAGGAATGGAGCCTCGAGCTTGATGAGTGTGTGAGCGACTCTGCTCATATAACCCCTAAATTTTCACTTTCCATTTTGTTTAGTGGCACTTGGACATTGATAAATTCTTTTAGGTCGCAAATGTTATTTGAATCGATGGTATATAGTATGCATGTTGTTTATAAATTATGCCTTGAACAGTATCTAAGAACTCTGAATTGGGTTAATAGCTTGCATGACGGTGTCTGAAAACATTGACACGAACGACATAATAATTTATGAGAAAACCCTTTCTTAACTAAAGGAAAACCCATAGTACTCATACAAGTGCTTCATCCATGACGTAGGCTGAGGGAAGGGGAAGGGAAGAAAAGATAGAGAAAGGGAGGGCGAGAGGAAAGACTTAGGGGAACGGAGAAGAGTAGGGAGAATCGTGAGAAGGAGGAGAGGAGTTTAGAAAGATAACATTTAACTCAATCGTATATTTCATCTTATCAACTATGAGCAAATATATGAGCTTATATAGGCATCCTTAAAATAGAAATTAGAAAACTAAATAATCTAACATATGAATTCTAGCCAATATCCAGAATATGAAAATTTGCTAAAATTATTGGCAAAATCTGAAAATATGGAAACTTCCGAAAATATGGGACAACAACAACAAACCCAGTCCCACAAAGGCTCATGCCTGAGCAGATTTATTTATTTATTTTTTTTTTTTTGGGGGCGGTTGGGGGGGGGGGGGGGGGGGGGGGGGGGGGGGGGGGGGTGAGATGTACGTAGCCTTAACCCTTCATGGGGCTCCCAAAATATAGAAACTTTCTAAAATATTTAAAATCTCAAAACTTGGAAACTTCCCAAATATAATAACTCTTAAATGATAAATTACATCTGGAGAATATGAAAGTTACAAATGTATTTAACTTCCTTCTTATTCAAATATGCCCACTAATCCTATATTTGACGTTGTCCTCGCACTTTCAATCCATTATTGAATTTTGGACTTATAATCTCAAATCATTGCACAAAACCCATTCTTACTGTCTCTTAACCTAAATGTAACATCTGCACGGACAAAGCTACAAATCATCCAACAATGTTATGGAAAGTTGCAAAACCTCTATCAAACGGTCTGAGTACGACTCCCTTCTTGATCAGATCAAACACACAAAAACCACTCATAACCGCACTCTCCCTACTCAAGGTATCCCTAAATTCAAATCTATACCATCGCCATAACCCACTTTTACTTTTGAGTTACCTAACCCTGCATTCATTTAAAAATTCAAATTCAAATTCAATCTAATTAGGTAACTAAATTTTATCCGAATCTCATTAAATCATACTTCAACTAAATGTCACCAAATCCCCTTTTTCATTATCAATTTCATAATTTCGAGGCAATAATACCCAACGTAGTTATCCTTTCAACATTCATTACTTTACTGTGAAATTTGGATCCCAATGAAAGTGTTAGCTAGCTCAACTGGTCAAGCCTCTGGGACGTGATGTTCGAGGCCTGAGTTCGATTCTTGCCTTCATTATGGGAAAAGGGTATAAGGGATCTGGGAGGGATGTCCGTTATGTAGCCCATGTAGAAATCTGGATTTCCAGTCAACATGAGCTTGATGCTTTCTCTTGGTGTTTTTGAGAGCATCTCCATTAGAGCCTTCGATTTGGCATCTATGCAAATTCGAACGCTTATGCATGGTGCGTCGTATCAGCAAAGCGAAATTGGAAGCAACTTCAAAAGGACACATTGATCAAACAAACGAACCTCAATCTATATGGATCTAAGCTGGATTCGATCCATTGACTGCACAGGCTCCGGGATGATTGAGAAATGCTAAATTCGACCCTTTTGTTTTAGCTAAAAATTCATTTGCCTTTAATTTACCATTTCATCTTACCAAATGCCAAATTCGACAACTTCCCTTAAAATTTGACTGCTCACTCGGGATGCCTGGAGGGATGCTGCAGCTTCTAGTGATTTATGTCCTCGTGGCCCTTAACTTTTGCTCTAGCCCGTCATTTCCCATCATTTCATTTGTAACCACTCATTTTCTTTTCTTTTTTTTTTTTTTCCCCTGTTCAAGAAAAAGAAAATGAGTGGTTGCAAATGAAATGGTGGGAAATGATGGGCTAGAGCAAGTGGTGGGCTGGAGTGTACTAGAGTGAGTTTGGGCTGTGATTTATCGTTTTCTAGTTTTCAAATTTATTATAAGAGGAAAATGATTTTCATCAAAATCTATTGTAAGTTTTTTAAGTTTTCCATCTAATTTTTTCTTCTACTTGTATTTCAGATATACAAGAAAATATTTAATGGTGTTAGAAAATATGGTTCTAGAAATCATGACATTTGAAGTTGTATCGTATTAGATTTGGTTAGACAATTTGTTAGAACTAGAATATATTCCGAGATATCTTTATTTTTATGGAAGTAGTTTCCTAGTTGATTTTTGTAATTAATGGTGTTGAGTTGCAGGTATCTGGATCTTCTAGCAAGGTTTCCTGTCTTAACGAAAGCTGTGACTTCGGGATTGTTGACGCTTATTGGAGATGTGGTTTGCCAGGTAGGCTTTCCTTGTAATACATGTCAATTAATCACTTAAGTACCATGGCATTTTAACAGCTAAAGTATTCTGAGATTTGAAGAACTTGTCTCTAGGTACCTTGTGTCGGAATATGGTGAATTCTTGTCAGATTTCCTAGCAATTTTTGCCAAAAATTGTAATGTGGTAAATGAATACTATATTGTATATGAGTTACATCAGTTTTTCAGTGAAAATTTAGTGAATTAAGGTAAAAAATTCACCTAGGTACCTCTGATATTTCATTATATGTAAATATGTGAGCCAAGTTTGACCTTGTCAAGTTTGAGGGTTGGCAAATTGACATTTTGCTGGGCCCGAATTTTATATAGTTTGAAGACTTTGAGCTTGATCCGGCTCAGCTCAGTTGATGTCAATTGTAGCTCCTCAAGCTCCGAGTTAAGCTCGTCTTTAGGCTCATTTGGGCTCAATCTGTATCGTAGAAGGATAACCAACATTGATCACGTTTGACAAATTGTTTCTTGCCTGTGTACCAGCTTGTGATAGATCAAGTGCCGTCTCTGGACTTGAAGCGTACGTTCGTGTTTAGTTTCGTCGGGCTGGCGTTGGTGGGTCCGACGTTGCATTTCTGGTAAAATTTCATGAATCTAAGCTCTCAATCTTGCATTATTTCAAAGTTCATTTTTGTAGCATGCTTTTGATACTCTGTCAGTTATGTTTTTTATTTCTTCTTGTTAATTGGTCACATCTTTTTACTACCTGGCAAGGCAGAGCAATCGGTATTACCATAATATACCAAATACATAAATAAATCATAGTATGAATACCAAATTAAAATTATTAATAACCGTAATAGTATTGACATAATGAAATACCGAATACCCAATTACCAAAGTTAATTCGTTAGATATTATTAAATTATTGATTAGATTCTTCCTAGGATATTTGGATTAAAAGCCATGTGACGCTCCAAACTTGGCCTCAAAAGCATCTTCAGCTTTGTCACACAGTGCTGCATGTTGGCCAGTTGAATGACACCAAACACAGAAGTTGAAGGCGGCGGAGATGAGGATCTTGCGGTGCATATGGAGAAATGCTAGAAGGACAAGATCAGAAATGACGTTATAAGAAGCAAGTTAGGGGTGGCTTTCATAAAGGACAAGTTGAGGGAGCAACGTCTACAATGGTTTGGGCAATGATAGGAGGAGAATGATCCTGTTAGAAATTGTGAACAACTGCATAATACGCATTCTAGGAGAGTTAGAGGCAGGCCAAAGTTAAACTGGATGGAGACACCTAAACCTTAATGTGGAGATGGTCTTAGGTATAAGTGGCAGCTAAAGTTACGTATGACCGACATAGCTGTTAGGAGAGAGGAGCACAACGATGCTAGTTCATTGCCACCCAAGGCTTATATTTTTGCTATTGTTGCTTGCATGCTTCCATGTTTGATACTGCTTTATTTGGCTTAGATTTTATAATTTTTTTTTTCATCTTTGTGTTTTAGGGTGGAGGGTCCTTTGGAAACAACCTCCCTATAGGATAGCATCCTGTAAGGGTAAGGCTGCGTACATATCACCTTCCCCAGATCTTGCCTTGGCGGGAGCCCTTTGTGGCATTAAGTTTGTTGTTTTTTTTTTTTTTTTTTTTGTTTAATAGTTGAATTATTTTTCGGCATGTTGGAAAAAATATTAATGGGTGAAACAAAACTTACCTGAAAACCGAGCCGTGCCATAGAGTTTACCATTGTCTTAAGTCATCTATGCCCTTGCACCGGTACAACGGGACCAATTGGCATATTCCGACTCCAAGGTTAACATGATGGCCAACACTATAAAGTACTAAGATGTAGTAAAATGCACGCCAATTTGCTTAGCAATCAAATTGAACAGAGAAGGTTTAACAATGAGGAGAGGAGAGTGGGGAAAGAACATATTGGTATTGTAATATTCTGTGTATTATGTGAATGAAAGACCATCAAATTTATAGGAAAAATTGGAAGCCGATCCTTGCTCCCATTTGAGCAACCAAAACGTTGAAGCTTTTCTAACATGGCATATACCGAATACTGAACAATGAAACCGTTCAATAACTGAAAAAATGTCCTACCAGTTAGGTATATTTTAGTATGGTATTTCGGTTAGTTCGGGATTCTGCTCTCCCCTTCCTTCCAGAACTAGTCTTAATGTTTTCTTTCTCAACGAGGGGATGTAATAAACTAAATTGCATAATTTCCTCTGTCGATTCGTTTTCGTTTTTCTGACATGTGAAACTTGATTACTAGGTATTTGTTTCTGAGTAAGCTGGTGACATTTCCTGGATCTTCTGGTGCTTTCTTGCGTCTTTTGCTCGATCAGGTCAATTCTTTTCTTTAATTTCGGACCTTCACCTAACAGTTTGAGCTATTAGGACAGTTGGTTGCTTATTCCTTGTATTACGAAAAAAGCAAGAACATTCACGTTGTTTAGGTTCAGAGAGAAACATCCACAAACATGGTTTGTTGTTCCTTTAGAGCCTCTTTGACCAACAGGTCTTCAGTTTGAATACTACTGTAATTTGAACCCAAGGTATGAAGTGGGGCCGTGTATTATCCACTCTCAATAAACACGTTGAGTGGGATGTTATTGTATAAAACCATTGGCGGGTGGTGACTAACAGTATAAACTTTATGACGACATCCACAGGTGATGCCAGTGTTACAGAATTGGGGGCAAGGGTCATTAGCGTTTTGAAAAATTGTTTAAAGATAATACTGATTTTTACCCACTTATTTTAGTAAAAAATAAGATTGCACCTCGTTTTTGTGAATTTCTTTGAGATGGAAAATATTTTGTGATGTTTTCTACATTACTACATTGTAAATAGTGTTTTTATTTATATGAGTTTTGCGACATTTTCTTACAACATCGTGTTTGAAACTTTTTATTCCACTTTTGCATTTATTCGGTAATATGCCCATAATTTTTTTTAGTCATCTTATTGCAAATGTGTACGTAATAGCAAGTACTTCATTTGTCGTCTATTCTTATCACTGACCCAAATTTTCTTGCAGTTTGTATTTTCACCTGTATTCATCGGAGTAGTCTTGGCCTCGTTAGTTACGTTGGAAGGCCATCCATCACGAGTTGTACCGAAGCTTCAACAGGTGAGCTACATTTTTGTTTATGTTAGGGAAATGAAACAAAAGAACAACAAAAAATTTAACAAAAAAAGAAAACAAGACACAGGATTTACGAGGTTTAGCCAATTCTGCCTATGTACATGGAGTTGTAGATACTGTCCGATAATATCTTGCAAACCTTAGACAAGAGTATATATAGCCGCATAAAACTTGAGTGTGCCTCAGTACATATTAGCTTGATCCTTCGCTCTGTAAGCAGGGCTTATTACAAAATAAAACCAAGCTCCACACAGAAAGTCCAACAGTTTATGCTCATTTTTTCTTTGCTGTGCTTATGGAGATACATTGTTGTAGGAATGGTTCTCGGCAGTTATTGCGAATTGGCAATTGTGGATACCCTTTCAATTCCTCAACTTCCGATTCGTCCCGCAGCAATTCCAAGTAAGTTTGTAGCTAAGCACAGGGATGCTTAGAAACCCTTCAATTAGGCACAGGGATACTTAATCTCTATTAGATTGTCGTATCGTGTCGTAATAGTTTTATGTATATTGTGGGATTGCAGGTCCTTGCAGCTAATTTTATGGCACTCATATGGAATGTGATACTTTCATATAAAGCCCACAAAGAGATCCGTCCCCAATAGCCGTTTGGTATGTATGCACTCTGTTGGTTCCTGATGTTTGTAAATCTTTTAAATTTGTCCATCATCGTTTTTTAGATCAAAATAGTTCTTAATGTTTGGAGATTTGTTCATATTGGTCTCTTCTTTTTTCTTATTTTTAAAACAATCCCCTGTTTCTATTTCATATGATAAAATAGGTCTCCTGTCTGTTTACATTAGACATGCTTGTTTTTGTTTGATTGGGTAGGGCTTTTTAGGGTTGGAGGCCATTTGGAAATAGTCTCTTTATAGGGTAGTATTCTGTAAGGGTAAGACTGTGGACGTCTTACCCTCCCAAACCTTGCCTTGGTAGGAGCCTCTTTTGAGGCACTGGACTGTTGTATGAGAAAATTTGTCTCCTATCTGGTGGTCAATGCTAGGTAAAAATTTAAAATGAGGGACCAATTTCAACAAATATAAACATTAAGAATAAATACTCTATCTGAAAATAACAAATTTGTGTTAATTTGGAAAATGAATTTGAAAAAGAAAAAAAAGAAGCTAAAACTGTATATTTACTAGGGTGTAAATGATTTATCCTTATTATTTAGCTTGAAAGGCTTGACTAATTTCGAACTTGAGGGAAATAAGCCAGCTCGTTTGGTACGGGGCATTGCTCTTTAGCTCGGTAAAACTCAGGTTTGACAGATGGCAGGTTTAAATGAGCCAATCTCGAGATATATTTTACTGAGTAAGGCCACCAACATTTCAATGTGTAGTAGGTATCCTGATGTTTCGATATAATAACGAGATATCCTGAGATTTGAAATTTTATCAGCTAAGTACCCTATGCCGGAATCTAGTGAATTTTGTCGAACAAATTTTCATTCAAAAATGATGATGTGGGACTTCGTCACAATAATATTTCTGTGCCTCGTAAGTTGCTTCAATAAATTTTTTGCAGACTAAATAAAAATTCACCGAACTATAACTGAAACTACCTATATAGTGATTGAATCGTATCGTATTAGCTTTCTCAGTAAAATAAAAATAATCAGAATCTGATAGAGGATACCTTTACTGTATATTATCATAATCATGTTCTATGTTAAATGTATCCTAGCAAAAATACGCTTAACTCCAACAGAGGGTACCCGAGTATTAGAGTATTTAAACTTTAAGGTAATTAAATGATAAAAATTCACAACCTCGGGATACTTCATTGCATATATTGCAGCATCAGAATACGTTGGTGATAAATGTTAAAACCTTGGGTATTTAAGTGACGAATTCGACAAATAATAGAAGCCATTTGGTAGTCCCTTGGGGACATAACTTAGTGGTGGAGAACAACGGCGGCCAACCATGCCACCCGGGTTCGATCCCGATTAGTGACGTTGTGGTTTCCCTTTAAGGGGAATTTTTCCAACCCTCCAAGGTATTACCGTTGTGTAAAATAAAAAAAACACCATCAGACAGAATGCCTTACGTACTCGACGTTTCATCTTGCAGGTTGTCCATGGTGACTTGATGATTTTGTTCGACATTATGAACCATAGCATCGGAAAAGGATACTTTCCAGATTTTCGATATCCTTTCCGATTTCATATTTAACACACATTTGCGCTTCGATATCCTTTCCGATTTCATATTTAATAGATGTTTCCGTTTCGGAAAGGATCCTTCTCTGGTGTCCTTGTTTGAGAGCCAAGTGTCCATGTCTTCAATTTTCAGTTCAATTTAACCCAATAAGATGTTTTTGTATTGGTCTTTTCTGCTGCACGTGTTTTTGCATGTATACTCAGGCCTCGCTCTTACGGGTTCACCTGCCTTGTATTGCGATTTTTGTCACTAATTATTTGGGGATAAAAAAAGAACTTTTTAAGATTTGTATTTAACCCTCTGTTGCTTGGCATACTCTCAATGGGATTGCTATAAATTATTGCATTTTGAGTTTCCTTAAATACTGATAATAGAACTTGGGAAAAGGGGTCGATGAGCCTTGAACTCGAGACTTAGTCGAAAAAGGGTGAGGATTTGAACCATCAAGTCAATTCAAGATAGCTCATTTTTTGCATCATAGATGTAACTTTCTTTGTTAGAGCATTGTGTCCTTTAGACGGGCGAGCACCGGCATTAGAATGCTTTTTTGACGCTGTTCAATCGGTTTGATCAATCAAAATGGCTCAACCCGAGCCTGAAATATTTGACACTTGGCTATATCTGCATGTTTCAATCGATCAAACCTAGATTCGACGTCTCTTCTATGACTAAGGGGTGTATATGGGCCTAACTGAGGTGCATACCACAACTTGAAGTACTTAAAGTTTCAAGCTCGAGCTCTGCTTTCATATAGGCTTCCGCTTAGCTTGGCTTAGTGCAGCTTGAACCTAGCTCGGTGAGTTCTGAACTAAGTTTGCCTTATTTAGGTTCATTTAAGATTGATTGGACTCATCTGGGCTCGAGCTTGGTTCATTTAAGCTCAAATTAGGTTAGATTAGGCATGTCTAAGCTAAAAAAATTGTATTACGATAGGTTCATTTACACGTGAACCTAAAAACTTGAGCTTCATTAGACTCGAAAGGAGCCGAGTTTTTCGAGCTTTATGATCTTGTGGATTCGATTCATTTACCCTATTAGTAACCGTATATCTTTTAAGTTTGGCAGTATCTTCCCAAAAGTTCAATGACTAGTGTTTTTGCTCTTTGGATTTTTTTTAGTGAAACTCAGGCTTGGCAAGTGGCAAGCTTAAATGAACCAATCTCGAGATATATTATGAGCTTAAACTATCGAGCAGGGCCCTCGTGTGCAAGACGAGGTATTCTGATGTTTCAATGTAACAATGAGATATCCGGGCTTTGAAAATTTATCACCTAAGTACCTATACCTAAATCTGACATTCGATGAATTCTCATAAAATGCTGATGTGGCACGTTGTCCCAATGATATTTATGAGCCTCATAAGTCGTTTCATTGATTTTTTTGAGGATTACAATAAATATTCCGTGACTATTAACTGAAACTACTTATATATTGTCTGAAGTATGTGTTGTATTAGCATTTCTGTTTTATTTAAAAAAAAAAAAAATCAGAATCTAAGAGAGGGTACTTATATGTCATCATAATCATGTTCTAATGTTTCTTACAAAAATTCGCTTAAATCCAGCAGAAAATTCTTTAAGTTTGGGGCATTTAAGTGATAAAATTTCTAACCTCGAACTACCTTATTATATATGTTAAACCATCAAAATATTTAAGTGATAAATGTTGAAACATCAGATATTAAGGCTTCGTTTGTTTTGGCGGAAAAGTAGATTCTAGGAAGTGATTTTCTCATTTTGCGTTGTTTGTCGCCCATTTAGTGACGGAAAAAAGTTTTCTGCCAGATAAGGTTTTAGCCCACTGGGGGAAAATGATTTCCCTTTTAAAATGGGGGAAGTCATGATTTTAATCATCATGTGAATCGAGATCGAACTGAAATAAACCAGGTTAGACTGTAGACATTTAAAGTTACAACATCGGACAAGAATTGGACTAAATAATTAAACAAAGCTTATATGTTACTTTGTTATTGTTGCAACACAACAGTTTTAATCAAATGGAATTGCTATATAATATTATATAAGAAAATTATCAAAATTTTCTAATATTTTAGCATTTATTACATGATAGTATGAAGGTTCAGTAATATATAATGATATACCATAAAGTTTAAAAATTTTGTTATAAATCAGGTATCTTTTGCCAAAGTTTAGTAGATTTTAAATGAAAATTGTTGACGTGGAACATAAGTTCAACAATCTATATGTGTCCTCTATCATAATGCAATAATTTCTTTTGTATGAAAATGCTGACATGACACATTTTTTTTATAATATATAAGTAATTTTTGCCATAACACGACAACCTTTTGATAATATGGTCATAGACTTGTAGTTTATATCACAGTAGTTTTTGGTAGAAATTAGCCTAATTTTAATGCAAAATTCACTAGATTTTAACACGGTGTGGACGTATACTTTTATTGTTCTATAATAAGATGTAAAACGATTGGTGAAAAATATATATTCATATAAGAAGACATCACAATGCGGAATTAAGTTTTCCTTTGAAATAAATAGCGGAAACCCGATTCAAATTTTATATTTCTTAGAAAAATCTTTTCTAAAGAAAAATTAATTCCTAGAATTTACCTTTTCATCAAAATAAACAGAGCCTAAGCGATGAATTCCAGGAAAACTATAAGCCATCAGGTAGAATGCCTGAGGCTACTCCCCAATAGTGTGCTATAATATTTGGAGCCTCACTAAAAAAATGAGTCCTTTTCCCTCTTGGGCGATTCTACTGTACAGAAAAAAATTCTGTAGGTACAAATTTTGTACTCAAAATTACCAAAAATATACTCAAAAATACAAAAAAATGTACTCAAAAACATGAAAATATACTCAAAAATATGAAAATGTACTCAAAAATCACCGACTTGTGTGTCGACACACAAATTGTGTTGACGCACAAAGTGGGGTGATTTTGAGTATATTTTTCATGTTTTTGAGTACATTTTTTATGATTTTGATTATATTTCTGCACCTACAGAATTTTTTTTCTGCACTATAGAACTTCTTTTTCCCTCCAACCAAACCCTATTTTTATACTTATTTTAATGGTTTATATTATTTTAATTATATTGATATATATGGCAAAAATACATTGAAAAAAAAACATGATTGAAAACTGGTTGATAATTTGGTAGAATTTGAGAGGTATTTATAGGTAAAATTTGATAAATTTAATAATTTTTTTAAAAAAAGGGCAATTCCTCTCCAATGGATATATATATAACCAATGGAGGGTTAATTTTTTTTTTTTTTAAAAAAAAAAAAGGCAAAACAATATAGCCAAAATTTTCGATATCCTTTTCGATTTAATAGACATTTGCTCTTCGATATCCTTTTCGATTTTATATTAAAAGGGCATTTCCGTTTCGGGAAGATTTTGGCATATGTACAATGGGAATGCTATAAATTATTGGATTTATGAACTCCCTTAATATTGATAATAGAACTCAGAAAAAGGGGGTTGGTGAGCTTTGAACTCGAGACTTAGTCGAAAAAGTTGGGGATTTGAACCACCAAGTCAATCTAAGAAAGTGCAATTTTTGCATTGTAGACGTAACTTTATTTATTTAAGTTGTTTGATCATATGAATGAGCAGTATCATCGTTCAAAACGCCTCAAGTCGTGCTTGATTAATATTTGATGCTTGGCTTTATCTGCATGTTTGGATCGATCAAACGCTAGATTCAACGTCTTTTCTGTGTCTAAGGGGTGTATATGAGCCAAACGGAGGTACAGCTTGCAACTCGCAATACTTGGAAGCTTCAAACTTGGGCTTGGTTGGGCTTAGCTTGGCTTCGTCCAGGTATGGGGTGAACATTGGTCCTGGATTGGACCTAAGACTGAACTATCTTAAATCATGAGACTCTGGATCGTTTTGATTAAAATTGGGTTGGTTTGGTCTAAGACCAGGTAGAAAGCTATCCGGACGGGACTGGACTGAACCAAAGACAAACATGGATTGTACTGATTGAATTGGGTTGGTCGGGTCTAGAACTAGTTACAAAGCTAACCAATTTGGGCTGAACGGAACCAATTTAGACTAGTTTTTCAGCTAATAGAAGTTTTCACATAGAAACTACACTCGTAGGAAAAACGATAATGATATAATATGTACAATTTATATAGTTTAAGAATAACTATATATTACATATAAATCATCACTAAATGATAAAACCAAATTTTTAGTTTCTTAAGAATTAATAATTTTTATGTATATATACATAATTTTAAAACAACAAATCCAATACATTGGGGGGTGAAAAATTTATGCTGTCTTACCCTTATAGAGTGCTAACCTGAAAAGAGATTGCGTTCGAGAGTCCCCAACCCTAAAAAAAAAAAAGCAAGAATAAGGCAATAATTATAATTATAATAATTATTAAAATCAAATTAAAGTTAAAGTTAAGTCAAATACAACAATACCAGAAAAGACGAGCAAGCACGCAAATCAACAATAGGTAGTAGCAATAGTGAACATGCAAACATATAGTTGCTGTAAATTGGTGGTGTTATATATATTAAAATTCTATAGTTGAAATATTTAATGTAAACTTAGTGTAGATCGAACTTTGTTCATGTCTTGGACTGTAGAGCGATTAAGCTTATCCATGAGATTCGAAGATCGGTATATATAGTTGGTCTGGAGTGGTCCTTAATTGAAATGACAGGTTAATCTGTTGACCGTTGAAAACCGCACTCCCCTTGGGTTTAGGGAAGACAATGGGGCGGCGTGGATACGGAGGATATCTCTTCCATACCTGTACGCGCCATCCAAATTCATACCCATACCAGCCCCATTATCCACCATGGGTATGAAATGGGCGGGTACAAACTCATACCCATACCCACGGATATCCATTGCCCGACCCATACCCTCCCTAATATAGGTATAAAACAATTATCTATATCTGCTCATATTAATTATTTAATAATATTTTTTTATAATATTAATAAATAATTAAGCCAAAGAGGGCACCAACACGCCGTCACCGGATCCCATTAGAACTTCGAAGTTAAGCGTGCTTAGGCGAGAGTAATATCAGGATGGGTGACCTCCTGGGAAGTCCTCACCCTCAGGTTGGGGGCACTGGAAAACAGCATCTCTTTAGATTAACACCCTCAAGGGGGAAGGCTGCTTACATCTGCCCCCCCAGACCCTGCGTAGGCAGGAGCCCTTGAGGCACTGGGTATGTTCCTTATGTTCCATTAATAAATAATTAAGCTATTAAATTTAAAGCACGTATTTTTTAATTTAAAAGATAACTAAGTACAAAATAGAGCGGGTATGACAGGGTGGGTACACCCAACCCAAATCTGATATCCCATGTAACGGATTTTACCCGTTCCATTGCCATCCTGCTTGGGTTTATCTCACGCGCTTTCTTTTTTGTATGGTTTCCGGCTTAAGTTACATTGGGCCAGAACTAAGATATGGGCCGGAGGCCCAAACCAAATTACGCTGAGTTCCCACAGCATACAAGAATAAAAAGAAAAAAGAAAAAATGACGTAGAGGAGACGCAAGCGTGACGTAATAAGGGAATGGGCCCCGCGGGGGACAAATGCACCGCTATAACAGAAGCATATATATATTATATTAAAAAAATAAAAAATAATTAAAAAAGGAAAAAAGAAATTAAAAAAAAAAAAAAAGAATTATTATCGTGAAGAGTGAAATAGAAACCCGCCCCTGACTGACTGTGACTGACTTTTAAAATTACTTTGAAAACGACCTCTTAAAAGTCAAGCTCCTGACCATCCACGTCATCCCCCCCCCCTGCTTTTATCTCACCACCCCCACTTTCTTATTTATTTTAAAATATATATTATCTACGTACTTTGAGGTTTAAATATTTATTAAAAAAATTATTACTTAGATATTCTGAGATTTAAGTATCTATTACTTATGTATACAACGAGCTATTCTATGTTTTGAATATTTTATCACTTAGGTACTTCATATCGAAATTTGAGAAATTTTTGTAAGAATCTGAACAATTTTGTATAAAAATATTGATACATTACATAAATATGATAATATTCCAAAGAGGGTACCAACATGCTGTCACCAAATCCCACTAGATTTTTGAAGTTAAGTGTGCTCGGATGGGTTATCTAGGAAGTCTTCACTCTCAGGTTGGGGACACTCGGAAACAGCCCCTCTTCAGGGGAATACCCCGAAGGGCGAAGGCTGCGTTAATCCGCTTCCCAAACCTTGCTTTGGGTATGTTGCTTACTTGTTGCTACATGAATACGATAACATGTATAATTTAATGCTAGCGTTTTCATTAAAAATTCATCAAAATTTGTGAAAAAATATTTACCGAATGTTAATATAAACTAAATAAAAATTACTATAATTATATATCATTTTTTCATTTTTGGGAAAAAAGTTATTAAATTCTATTAAAAATACCAATATATTGTTACAAAATCATGTTTAATTTTAGCATTTTCTAATGAAAATCTATCGAATATTTGATAAAAGGGTATTTGATTGATAAAGTTCTAAAACTTTGGGGTATCTAAATAATAAAATATCTAAAACTTGAGGTACTTAATTGTATATAAATATCTAAAACTTAAGGTTCAAATATTTTATAAATTAGATACCCTATGTCGCATTGTGACGAAGTTTGTAAAATCATACTAAATTTATACAAAAAATGATAATGTATTACATGATTTTAATAATATATATGTCATTCCAAATTTTTAGCAAATTACGATAAAAAGTCCCTTGAAGGTTTATGTAAATCACCTACATACTGCCTAAATTATGTGTAATATCAGTATTTTTTTTTGCCAAAAATCTCAAATTCTAATGTGGTTATATTGTCGAAATTATGTATTATTTTAGCATTTTTCAACAAAAATCTCTTTAATTTTTATAAAAGGGGTATTTAATTGATAAAATTTTAAAATCTCGGGTATCTAAATGATAAAATGTTTAAACCTCAAAGGTACCCCTTTATATATTAAAATGTTAAGGTACCTAAGTGATAGATTCCCTAATTGTTTCAAAATTATCACTTAATTATCCTAAATTTTAATTATTTATCAACTAAATATCCTAACATTTTAATATACACAATGCGATACCCTGAGGTTTGTATATTTTATCACTTTGGCAATATATGTTGAAATTTGATGAATTTTTGCAAAAATGGAATCAATTTTATACAAAGATGCCAACGTAGTGCGTGATTACAATAATATATATAATGCATGTCAATATTTTCAGCAAAAATTCAACGAATTAGGATAAAAAATTCATTGAATTTAGATTAGCTATGTATATATTACTGAAATCATTTGTCGTATCAATATTTTTTAGTAAAATATCGTCAAATTCTATTGAATATATTTATATACTATTGGAATCATGTTTCACTTTTGTATTTTTCTCATAATGCTTGATTGGTAAAATTTTATAACTCCACGGTACCTAAGTGATAAAATTTTTAAACCTTCAGGTACCCTTATATCTTGAAACGTTGAATACCTGGATGATAAATGGTCACGTCTCATAATATCTAATTTCCCTTTTTTGGGCTTTTTTTTTAAAATAAATATTTGAATATAAAAAAGATATTTTAAAATTTAAAATGGTAATTGCTATTGCGAGGGTAAAAATTATTACTGTTAGAATAATAATATAACTTGTAAATAATAAGAATCATAAAATTATCTCAAAAATTATGATTTTACTCTGATAATAATATTATCCTAAAATAATAATTTTATACTATGCAGATGATAAACAAATTAAATAAATTCCATGCTTTATTATTTATACCTTTTCTAGGTCAACAACCTCCCCCACTACCTATACATCTCTATATCCGGCACTATATTTTATTTGTGTGCTTTTTTTTGAATTATTTCTTTATTTACTTTTTATTATATTATTTTTTTATTTTATATTCAAAAAGTTTATTACTTTCATATCCGAGATTTGAAGATTTATTACTTAAGTATCTTCATATTTCAATATATAAAACGAAATACCTTAAGGATTAAAAATTATATTACTTAGATAAGAATTTGATAAGGTCTCTCTTTAAGAAAAATACGGTAAATTTGTATTAGAAATTGCTAATATGGGTCATAACTATAACGGTATATAGATACCCTTTGTCATAGTGTTATGATTATTGCATAGAAATGCTAACATGACATGTTATTTTATTAATATATAGATATCTTTCATCATAATTTCATGATTTGTTTCGTAATTCATTGGATTTTATTGACACGTTGACTCATATTTTTATTGTAAAATTGTAATCGTATACTAGATTAACAGTTTCTAGTTAAAATTACGTTAGCTAGATTTTAAAAAAAGTTCATTAAGTTTTGGTATAGAGTATCTAACTGATAAAAATTTTAAAATTTCATGATAACTAATTGTAAATGTTAAAACGTTAAGGCACCTATGTGATAAATGCCCAATCCTTAAGGTACCCAAATGATAAATTCTCTTAAAATTATATCTTCGATATCTAGATGCTTGTTATTTTCGGTTGTAAACCGAGATCTTTTACATCGTACAATGAGCTATCTGAAGTTTAAATATTTCATCAATTAGGTACTTTTGATTGAAATATGATAAATTTCATTGAAACAATGCTATATAGAATACGATTTAGATAATATACGGGTGTCTAGGTTGTGTCCAATGTTTTTTTGTCAATAAATACTGATGTGACATATGATTCTGACAATATACATGTAGCTTTAAGAGGAATTTGGCGATTTGCTTGTCATGTTGTTAGATCATGTGCTATGTCTGCATTTTTGGGAAATTTTATTTGATTATAACTAAAACTCATTGAAGTTTAGCAGTGATTTTCCAAACTGATAAATTTTTTTAACACAGTGTATATAAAAATAATAATGTATAGGTAATAGATGGTCCAATCTCAAAATATTTAATTGATGAATTTATGGCTTTATTAGTAAAATATGGTATGGAAATTAAATGAGATATATTATTCGATCACATAAACAAGACGTTTTGTAAAAAAATTATTAAATTATAAAAGTAAAGGATAATGTTAGGCATCGCAGTTATTAAAAGCATAATACATAGTAATGATACGGTAGAATCAATAATATGAAAATTAAAGTAACAAATTTAACAAAATATAGAACATAAATATTTAATTTAGTTATATATATTAATTATTTTTAATTGTCATTTATTTTTCAAATGAAAAAAAATGTGTGTACATATACGGTAACATGTGTATTATATAGATAACATTGAGAAAACACGTATTTTTATCATATTATTTGACAAAGATATGTAAATGTCCTTTTTCAATGAGAAAGTACGGATATGTGTTGTAATGTCCATTACATGCGAATTTTACTAACGGCATTTCAGAGTGAAGTGTCTCGTATTTTATATGCTTTATAACGCATTTGTACTATATTTTTGCCTATTAGATATGTGGCATAGTGCAATTTATGTGCATTTAGGATTTGTACGAGTTGGAGCAAGGATGAATTAAAAAATGACAAAAAAGGATCCATCGGGCAAAGAATCGGCGTTTCAATTAGCTAAATTTTTAGGTCTCTTGCGCCAATAGATTGATCCGCTACTTTTGCCAATCAATCAGCCGTGAGGCATACCGCTCCTATAAATAGGATGGGGATTTATTTTTTGGTACTTTTTGGTTATTTTCTCTTCCCCCTCGTCCCCGTGCCGCAAAGAGAGACCGAGATTTTCTCAAAGGCTAAAAAGTATGTGACCGGAGTATTGGAGATTAAAGCTAGAGTCACGTCAACATCGATCGAGGGAGTCTTCATCCATGAGCTTTTCTTTAGAATTTTTGATTAGTAAAACTTCTATGGAGGAGTAGACTGCCAGTTTTATGGGTGAAGAATGGGTAGCCATCTAGATTCTCGATTTATATTTTATCTTCGATAATGACTTGTGTTATGCTATCTTCATACCAATGTGGGGAATTCTTCAGTGAAATTGATTTTCAGTTTATGTGCTTGTAATCATGGCTAGATTTTCAGTTTATTTGCATTTCCTCTTGTGCTTGCAACCTAAACCATAGTATAACGTGTTTTCACGAGTGGTTGGGGTTCAGGTTATACCCAATCCCGAGCACAATCTTTTGTACAAATTGACACTAAATTAGGAGCGAGAAATTAAATAGTACTATTGAGATAGCACGTGCTACACTTAGAGTGATACGATGGATTATGCTCTTAGGCTAGTTCATTAACACAACCCTTATTTTAATTGTTGGTCCAGGCTTAAAACTTGTAGCCTAAACCCTTAAAGTCATTATCATGGTAAAGTATAATAATGAGATCCGAGTTAGGCTACCCTGACTTCGTTCTCTAAACTATCCTTGATTAAATTGACAACTTTTATTTACCGTTTTAATTTTGTTAATTTAGTAAAACACTCTCTCTCGACAAAAAAAAAAAAAAAAAAAACCCAATTTTAACTATTCGATAAACATTGAATTTAACTTCCAGACAATACAACACATGTATACCCGACTTACCTACGACAAACTCGTGCTTGCGAGTAGATGGTTTTTAAATACTTTTAAAACCACATCACAAGGTATATTATATATAATGCACATTCTTTTAGACGATAAGGAGGTTAATTTACTAGGCACTAATGCACCTGATCTCATTGGAACTCCGAAGTTAAGCGTGCTTGGGCGAGAGTAGTATCAGGATGGGTGACCTCCTAGGAAGTCCTCGTGTTGCTAATACTATAAGGTTAGGGGTCCTCAGAAACAACCTCTCGGCAGGGTGACACCTTGAAGAGTAAGGCTGCGTACATCCACCCCCCAAACCCCGCTTAGGCAGGAGCCCTTGAGGCATTGGGTCGGTTGTTGTTGTTATTGTTGTTCTTTTAGACGATAAGGAGGTACAACAATGTTTTAGAAAGGGCTACCGACTATAGGGAATGAGCTTGATATTCTTGGATGGTCGGTAGCCTAAGCACTACGCCAAACTAAACAACTCACATGTATAAATACACATGTGCAGAGTGTGCATATAATCTGACCTCTTAGGTGAATTATGTGGTTTCTGAGCTCGAAGACGCTAAATTTACTGCCTATTATTAGGGTTGGTCCGAATATTTTTAAAGCTTCAAGCGAAAATCTCAAAAAGGACCCTTCATATACAATAAATTATAATAATTTTAACTATAAAACTTACTAATATTAAGAACTGATATTTTTAAAACCACAACTCTAAAAATTTGGGGCCCCTACAATTTGAGAGTCCTAAGCAGTTGCTTGGGGTTATGTCCAGCCCTACCCATTATCGTTACAGGGAAAAAAACGAGGAACACTTGAAATCTATGCCGATAAAATGTATTCTTTAATATGGTTAAGAAACCACCCAAAACCCCTTAATTCCTCTTCCCATGATGAAAGCGTGATTCAATCATATGTTTTAGACATCACATTACAAACACTTTATTAGTTGAGGTTACTCTATATTGGAGTTGTGAGAGAGATGATATTAATGTATAAGTCTAGTGGGTTACTCTATATTGGGGGTGCGATCATGGTTATTAAAATCACGATTCAAATCTTAGAATCTTACGATTGTATGATTTTACAATTGTCGACTGATCTGAATCCTAAGTAGAAACTTAAGATTCATTGATATTACATGAAACTAACGGATAGAATCATAATAAGATTTTACGATTTTACCGATCCGATCTCGATTTTACCCGTATATACAAATAAAAAGTTAAAATCTAAAAAAATAAAAAATAAAAAATAAAAAAATCAAGCATTATATTATAAATGAATGTACTTAATTTTTTTGAAGTAAAGGTAATTTAATTAAGTGTTATATACTTCAAGAAACATAAGTTAAGTTTAGTTTTGTGTTTTAACCTAAATATAAAATTTAATTAGTAACATCAATCTTAAAAGCTCTTATGATTATTATAGCATAAAATGATCCATCTATATTGCATGATAATATTTTATCATATTTGATTATATTTCTTATGTATACCCAAGTAAGTAAAGGTCTTACTAGTAATTTTTTAACAATATAACTAATATTAATATAAAAAATAATTATAACATATATTTAGTAGAATCTTGCCTCTCCCTTTAGGATAGCACCTTGAAGAGGTAAGGCTGCATACATTTCACCCTCATGGATCTTGCATATGCGGGAGCCCTTGAGGCACTGGGTTTGTTGTTGTTATTGTTGTATTTACTAGAATCTTACGATTCTCGATGTAATTCTACAATTCCGATTCTAAAAGCCCATACCGATTCTAAGTAGAATCCCGATTCTAATAGCCTTGGGTGCGATTGAAAAAGACAATGTGAGAGGGTTGTTAAAAACTCTACATGTAAGTATAGTTGAATCCCACATAGTTATAAGAGAGAAGATATCAATATATAAACCTAGTGGGTTACTCCATTCAATGCCAATTCGGTTTACAATAAACCCCACTTAAACTTATATACGGATCTCATTATGCCAATTTTGTGGGTCAGGCCTAAAGGCTTGATGGAATTTAACATTAACTAATATCAAATAACGAACTTTTTCAAAAGTTTAAGCTAATAGGTGAAGACACATGATTGGTTTTATACTTTAACATGCCCCTCATGCAATTGCTTATTAAGCTTGAAGCGTGAACATTTTACAGAGTCACCTCATGTATGTCAACTTTATGGGTCAAGCCTAATGACCTGATAGAATTTAACAGTAACTAATATCAAAGAACCAACTTTAAACGCTAATGAGTGAAAGCTCATAATTGATTTTATACTCTAACACACCCCTTAATGAAAATACCTATTGGGCTTGAAGCGTGAATATTATACGTTCTCATATGATACCTTGTACTTATGATTATGTTAATATTGAAAATGGGGGCTGCTGGGAATCGAACTCTCTAATACCATATTAAAGAACTAACTTTCTCAAAAGTTGAGTTTACAGGTCCCCACTTCGTTGCCGGTTTCCATCCTGCAACACCACGTCCCAGTGCTGACGCATCGCCGCCCCCAGCCAGTTGAATTTTAGTTTTATTTTTATTTTTCTTTTTATTTGTTGTTTGTGCTTTTTGCCCAGGTCCAGACAAACATCTCCGTGTCAGCACCTCTCCTATACCAACATCAATTTTTCTCTAGACTAGTCTTGTAGGGTCCGGGTGTGTTTTTGTTGATGTGAATCACCTGCTACACCTTTGTCTCACGAACAATGTAATTCCTCAAAAGGCTTCCTACCTTCACCCGCCATTTTGGATTTTCCTTTTCCTTCCTTGTGTTGTGGGTATTAGACTATATTCTAGAACATCCCTAGGGTTTAGCAGTTTACTTTTTTGCCCTTTGACTTATGTAACCCTAGGGGTATTTTCAGTCTTTTGGTTCTTGATGTTTGCCTATATATTGAGGCCTCCCATGTACTCTTTCTTTCATTTAAATATAATTATTCACATGGTATCAGAGCAATTACTCTGATTCTTTTTTTTTTCCTTCCGCTGTTCTTTTCTTTCTTTTGTTGTTTGTCGGTTTTGTTTTTCCTCTCTTTTTTTTGCAATTGAAGTGTTGAATTCTCTGGTAAGTTACTCCTTTTACTGTTTTTTTTTTTGTTCTTTTTCATAATTTATTTGGATAATGACTTCTAATCCGAATCGATCCTACGCTAATGCCCTAACCTCCCTCCCCTCCCCCCCCCCCCAGCGGCGGCCGCTCAGTGGCAGAGCCCGGCCCTCCCCATACCGGTACTCTGCCCACCACCGCGGCTCCTAGCCCAGCGGGGGTGGTGACCGACACCTCCATTGTCGGAACCACCACCACCGGTGTTTCTTTCTCTCGGTCGGTGGATGCCGGTGTCGCCATCTCCGGTACTCTACCACCACTTGGGAGGTCATTGTCGAACCCAACACTTAATTTGGGCATCCCGTCATTGTCGAACCCTTTTCTTGCCTTCCCTGCACCCTCGGTCGGTGCTGGTTTCGCTGGACCCACCCTGTCCAGTGGATTCCGGCCAACCGAGGGTGGCGGCTCTGCCCCGGCACTCTTCCCGACCCTCTCCCATGTCGGTGGGGATGCCGGTGTGGCGCCGTTAGCCACCCCTCCCCCTTCCCTAAACCCTAATTACTTAAATACAAATTACTTCAACCCTCATATCTATAACCATCCTGCTTCCCCAATTGTTTTTCCTTTATCCAATATCACTAGCATTGTCACAATTAAACTTGAATCAACTTCTGATTATCCCCCGTGGAAAGAACAATTTAACATGTTACTACTTGCAAACCAATTATTAGGGTTTATCGATGGATCTTACCCCTGTCCCCCCGCTCAAATAACTCTCCCCACAGAATCGACTTATTCTAATCCGGATTACATTACATGGCTACGCACAGATCAGAGTCTCCGATCTTGCATAGTTGCCACTCTCTCCCGCTCCCTGATTAATGATATTGTCCGCTATCCAACTTCCAAAGACATGTGGGATGCCTTGGCTAAGCGTTTTCGGGATCACTCTATGGCTAAGGAATATGACCTCCGAACTCAACTCATAACCCTACGTAAAGATGGCAAAACCATGGATGCCTACCTTTTTGAACTTAAATTAATTGCTGATGATTTAGCTGCCATTGACTCGCCTGTGCCTGCTAGAGGATTCCAACACTTTGCTATTCATGGGTTACCCCCTGAATATGCAGCTTTTGCAACTTTTACCCGACAAACTTCAAAATTGTATTCTTATGATGCGTTAAAATCTGCTTTACTTAATGAGGAAGGTGCCCTCAACCGTAACAATGGCCGTACCAACCTGGACCCCGCCCATGCCATGGTTGCTTCCAGGCAACTCCCCCAACCGAACCACTCGAACGGTGGCCGCGGCCGTGGTCATGGTCGGAAGGGGAAAGGGGGCCGTGGGGGCCGCGGTGGCAAGCCACCACATACTGGCCCACGGTACGGGTCCCACTCCGGGGCGCCATCCTCTAGCGCTCCTTATTCTGTTCGACCTCCGGTCGGTCCCCCCTTTCACTCTAATGCAGGTGTGCTCGGCCCCACTTCCCAATTCTGTCAGATCTGTTCACAAACTGGTCATACTGCCATCACCTGTCCTCATCGCTTCGACAACTCCTCGTTCCCGGACCCCAGCCAATCCTTCGCTGCCATGACGATGGGGGAACCACATGACTACAACTGGTATCCTGACTCGGGTGCTTCCAACCATATGACGCCGAACCCAGGTATCCTCTATAACCTTCTTCCTTATTCTGGTCATAAAGGTGTTCTTGTTGGGAATGGAGCCTTATTGCCTGTAACACATGTGGGCTCTACTACAATACCTAAAACACCCCTTCATTTAAACAATGTTATGCTCGTCCCTAATTTAACTCACAACCTTCTGTCGATTAAACAATTATGTCGTGAAAATAAATGTTTAGTTGAATTTGACTCAAACTCTTTTTGTGCTAAGGACCGAGCTATGGGGACACCGCTTCTACAAGTGCCCAGTAATGGACCACTTTATAACTTCTCACCACATGATATTGGGCTCCTTGCACGGGTCACTCACGGCGCATTATGGCATCAGCGGCTAGGGCATCTAGGCAACTCTGTTCTTGATACTTTGTGTAAACAATATTTTTGTCCTTCTGTTAAGTTTCTAGATAAATGTTCCTTGATGCGAGAGAGGGGGGGAATTTCCTCTCCTGTTTTCCACCATTTTGAGGTTATTTGTCTCTGACTGGGAGGTGTGGCTGTGTGTATGCCTGCTTCGGATGCAACTGGTGCCCCACTAGTTTTGGTCCTCTCCTGTTTATATGATGTTGTCATGTTGTCATGGTTTCTGTTTTTCCCGTTTTGTTCTAGATTTTTGTATCCATCTCCATTTACGGGATGGTTGTGGTCTCGCTTTAAGAGAGGGAAGGGACACATTGACATATCAGACTTTGTTTCCTTTTAGGGGGAGGTTGGAATAATAAATAACGCAAAGTTTGATTTGATTTGAATTAATGCCGCGGCAGCAAAGCAAAACACCATAACCCCTTTTTCTATCACTCAACATCAATCCAATTTCAAACTTATACATAACATCACTTAATGTCCCCAAAACTTCTAATTTATTATGATCAAATTTGAATTTTTTAGCAAAATAACACACTTTACTGTTCACTTATTGTTGCACGCCGTTTGAAATGGATTACAACTTCTTAATTTTATATGGTATTCAATTGTATAATTCCAAACTAAATCCTACATGACTGTTTAATTCCAAATTACTTTTATATGGTATTCAATGCTTTTCTTTTAATATTAAAGAGTTAAATATTAAAAAAAAAAGTGTAGTTATAATTTAATTGCTTCTTAATTTTTTTCTTCAAATCCCTTACGGATATAGCCGGTGGCAGAGTTCCAACTGCTAACAGCGCAACTCGGGTTTGATCCTCACTGGGGTCATAGTAGATTTTTTTAAAGGATCTTACAGTTTTTTTTTTCAATGCATTATTATTGTTAAATTTTTTTTTTTCTCCAAGCAAAAGTTAGGGTAAATATCGAAAATACCCTTGAACTATTAGTCAATATTAAAGTGACTCCCCGTCTTTTAATTTCATCAAATATATTGATCAAAATCAATGTGACCCCTTTAACTTTTAATTTTATCAAAAACAACCTCGAATTATTAACTAAAATCAATGTGACCCCCCTCAACTTCTAATTTTATTAAAGACATCCTTTAAACTATTAATTAAAATCAATTTGACCCTAACTTTTAACTTTTTTAAAAGATTTAAAATAACTTATTTAAATATCCAATTTCATAATAAAAAATTATTTAATTATAAAAAATAATATAAATTATTTATTTTTAACAAAATAATTATTTTTATTATATAAATTAAATATTTTTTAATAATTAAAATTTTATCAAAGAAGAAAATTTGAAATGCATCTCCTTGTGGAGCATCGGGTCAAAAAAATATAGTGTTATTTACGCGAAAGGACCATGTGATTTACCTAATATGTCAATTTAGTCCTTATACTTTTAATTGTGTCAACTGAATTTATGCATTATTTACTTTGTGTTAATTTAGTCTCTAGAATAAAATTAGCATCAAGTTAGTGACATAATTTTTAAGGGTCAGGTGATATGTGAGTTTAAATTAAGTTAGCAGATGGGTTTATATTACGTCATTTGCATTTTACATAAACGTCATTGATTTAATTTCAATTTCCACTATAGAACTAAATTGACAAAATTAAAAATAAAAAACACAAAATCGACACAATGAGTCAAGTACATGAACATTAAATAACCCAAAAACATATTAAAAAAATAGATTTAACTATTAAAATTTTAACCATTAAAATATATATTTAATTATTATATTATATATATAATAAAAATAATTAGTTTTTCGAAAAAAATTATATCAATTTTTAGAATTTAATAATTTTTTATCATGATATTAGTTATACAGATAGTTAAAAGTTAGAGTTAAATTAATATTGATTAATAGTTCGGGGATGTCTTTGATGAAATTATAAGTTCAAGGTCAACTAATTTTAATTAAAAGTTCAAGGAGTATATTTGATAAAATTAAAAATTAGAGATGGGGCTTGATTCTTGCTTGATGTGGCTTGCTTTGTGTCTTGTGTCTTGTATCTTGTGTGCTTTGTGTCTGTTGTCTTGATTGCTTTGTGCTTTTCTGTTGCCAGATTTTTTGCTCTCTGCGGTGGACCATTCTCTCAGGCTGGGGACCCTCGGAAACAGCCTCTCTTCAGGGTAGCCCCTTGAAGGGGGAAAGCTGCGCACATCTATCCCCCAGACCTTACTTTTGTGGGAGCCTTTGCAGGCATTGAGTTTGTTGTTGTTGTAGAGAGACCTTATTAATTTTGACAAATATTTTAAATGATGTATTTGATAAAATTAAAAATTAAAAAAATAATTTAATATTTACTAATAGTTCGAAGAGTTTTTGTTTGATATTTATTACAAAAATTATACAAAAAAAGACATTTTAAAAGGAAATTTAATTGTAAAAGTAGAATAAGACATTTAATAAATATATAATATTGGTCAGATGGGTGATACGTGGGGGTAGTCTGATAAAAGGGGGACAGCCTAACATTGTTGACTTTTGATCATTTTGTACAATTATACCCCTAGCTAGTTTATATTTCAACATTT
This sequence comes from Simmondsia chinensis, assembly GCA_018398585.1. NCBI lineage: Eukaryota > Viridiplantae > Streptophyta > Magnoliopsida > Caryophyllales > Simmondsiaceae > Simmondsia > Simmondsia chinensis. The sequence continues at coordinate 23,410,953 of JAGTTD010000019.1, forward strand.
ATTATTAGACTGCTGATATTTTAATATTTACAATAAGATCGTACAAGATTTAAAAAAATAATTATTTGTATTAAAGATTTTTGTATTTTTTTTATTATATTAATTTAGTCTATATACTTATAATTGTTTCAATTTATTCTCTAAAGTAAAATTTATATAAGTTATTGATGAAATTCTTAATGATTCGGCTATGAGTTAGGTTAAATTGAGTCAATATGTGAATTTATAGTGAATTGCTTGCATCTAATATGATTGTACGGTTAAAAATTATATCATAAACTTAACTTGAATTTGACTTGGACTAAATTGACACAATTTAAATAGTAAAGGAACTAAATTGACATGATTAAAAGTATAAGGACTAAATTAACATAATGGAGCAAAATATAGGAACCTTTGGTGCAAGTAACCCTTTAAAAAAATTTATAAATTAAATATCTTATTACGAATTATGGTAATTTTCGTTAAATTCATGTAAATTTTCATTATATAATACAAATATATCACATGATTATGATAATACATACAAGTCATGTTAGTGCTTTTCATAAGAATTAGCTGGTAATAAATAATTAACTGTGTGATTTAAGGTGGTTGCTTGAAACTTTTCGACTTTCTGAGGTAATTTTTTTTAAAATTTAAAAAGTTGTGGTGGTTAAGTGAAAATGATAATTTTTTTAAGTGATTTTTGTTGAAAACTCTAAATGTGAGTCTATGTTGTAGAATCCCACATTAAAGTTGTGAGAGTGAAGAGGTGAAGTTATAAGTTTAGTGGATTACTCTATTAATTAATTTTAGGATGGAACCTTGTTTGAGTTTATAAGAGATCTCATTTATGCCAACTCTGTGGGTCGAGTCTAAAAAGACCCTGTGAAATTTAACAGTTTTCTATAAATAACTCTATTTCCAAAACATATGTCGTGCTACCATTTTCCCGCAAAAAATTACCTACTTTTGATTAATGATACCTATATATTATTGTGAAGTATATTCATGTAGCTTTTTTCCAATGAAATTTGCTAAGTTTATTTAGATAATATTTGATTGTTAAAATTTCGCACTTCAAAATATTTAATTGATAAAATTTTTAAATTTTAAGATATTTTTTTGAGTACAATAAAATTCTAATATATGTCTGAGTGATAAAATTATAAGAGAGTTGTTATTATTAGGGCAAAAATTATTATTATCAGAGTAATAATGTAACTTACAAATAATAAGAATTATAAAATTATCTTTAAAAAAATTAATCTTGTTATGATAAAAAAAAATAAGCATGGTAACTAAATGTTGAATTTTGTACCCACCAGAGCCTTGCCTTAGTAGTACAAACTAAACGAGGGAATAGAATATTATTTTAGGCCAAAAGGTCTGAAGTTTGGTTCTCCCTTTAATCTCTCCCTGAAAAATTTTTGATTTAACCGACTCCTACAATGTATGAGTTATCATATGAGTCGGGATTTATCAGGTAGTCGGGTTCTGTATTAGCAAAGAAATGTTAAATTTCGTACAAATGTTTCATTTTCCGAGTGGGCACCGCCTTGTGCAGCTACCAACGGCTCTCTGTCTCTTTGCCCTATTTGTATAATTCTATTAAAATTTTTTTTTTCAATGGTAATTAATTTTTTAATTTACAAATTTTATACTAAATATTTAGTACATTCACGGTTAAAATAAAATAATATTTTAGCCTAAAATCTAACATTTGGCATTATGTTTTATCTGTCTAAAAAACATGCCGTCACCGGATCACATTAGAACTTCGAAGTTAAGCGTGCTTGGGCGAGAGTAGTATCAGGATGGGTGACCTCCTGGGAAGTCCTTACCCTCAGGTTGGAAAAAAAATTTATTGAGTATTGAAAAAAAAAATAAGTTTCTTTCCTTACCCCTCCTTTCTTACTGTCCGATGAAGGGGTATGACCATAAATTGTTATTTGTTTTTAATATTCAATAAATCTTAGCCGTCCATTACAATGGAGGGTCATGATTTGTCCCTCTTACACTCTCACCCTCTCATAAGAACGACACACACACACACACTCTCTCTCTCTATATATGTATTACTTAAATCATGTGTCATATTAGTATTTTTCCCAAAACAATATTGTTCTGATAGATGATATCTAAAATCATACGACCAGTGAATAATTTCCAACATAAATCTAATGAATTTCGATGGAGGGTACTTGATTGGTAAAAACTTTAAACTTTAAGATGCTTGAGCGGTAAAATTTTTAAACTTTAGGATACCTCATTTTATGTATTTCTATTGTAGGCTACTTATTAATAGATATTCAAACACCTAGGTATCTAAGCGATATATGTTGAATAGAGGACATTTGTGATATGTTATTATAGTTTGTGGAGCATCATGTTTTTTATGTGTTCCGTGAAGATTACAAGGCCGCTGATATGATGGGAGCATTAGGCTCTTCCCTACAAGACCAGCATAATGGTACAATTCACAGGGTTTCGTATCATGCTTCGCTCGGTCTTACTAACTTTATTTAGTAATTCCAGCGTTTTCCTTACCTTATTAAAAAGATGTTGAAATTTAATGGATATAATCATTTTATAATTTTAAAATTGTATTAAATATGTTGTATATGTAGTAATGGTTGTTTATTGAAAACCACCTAAATTTTCGGTGCGATTTCAAGGAACCACTTAAATTTTCTATTTTGTCGATATTATACCTAAACTCTCTAAAATTTTTCAGTGTCATATTTTAATGTGATGCCGTTAGTTTTCACTAATATATTTTTTTAAAAAGTACTTACAAGAATTTAAAATGTCAATTATAATGAGAATTTTTGCAATAGTTGTAATACCTTCTATTTTCTTTTCCGGAATACTAATATGACTTTTATTTGATTAATGGACCATTTCTAATAATAATGAGATTTTTTTTCCCTACCGAGCGGCACGTTGAATCCTTTGTCACACTTGCATTTTGACAAAAAAATAATGAGAATTTTGTTTAATATAATTATGAGATTTTTTTTTTAGTTGCTGTTAGGATATGTCTCAATCTCCTTGGATTTATGAAGAGGGCTGTGAGCAAGCCGATCGGTCGGAAAGTACGCAGAAAGAACACGGATCCAGAGAGTCCGCCGATCGATCGAGAAGGGCTGATTGATCGGGAGCCCAAACACGCGTTTCTAGTACGCTTAGTATAAATAGACATTGTGAGTTTCAGTTTTAAGTATACAATCCAAATTAAGAGAGAGCAGCCGTCATCATCAAGAGAGAGTTGAGAGGAAGTGATATTGTAATTCTTTTATAGATCTCATTCAGAGGAAGTGTCTTTGTAATTCTTCCATTATTCGCATTCAATAAAGAATCTCGATCTCCGCCCGTGGTTTTTCCCTTCTCGATGGAAGAACTCGTAAATCATTGTCTCCTTCGTTTATTCTCTTTTATCCTGTTATTTACTTCTAATATTTGAATCGAATCTAGTTCTTGGGTGTTAAGTTCCGCATTAGGAAGATATTACTTTCTTTACAAATTGGTATCATAGTATATCAAAGTTGTCCAGATTCCTAACAAATTGGTACCATAGCATATAAAATTTGTTCGAGATTTTCTTACAGTTGCTTATTTCCAAGGTATAAAAGGGGTTAATTATTACTCTGTTAATCGTAATATTTATTATCAAATTAGTTCTTTATATTTTCTTTCGTCCAAGACGAAATTAATTTATGTGACTAACAACTACTCAGTATCTTAAAGAGTGTTATGCTAAGACAGGATTTGAGCTGTCAACGAAAGCTCTCATCCTTAACAGTTAAGAGGTAACTAATTAATTTTTCATAAGATAAATTATAAGAGATAAATTTAAACAAAGGTGGAAGATGCTAATTTAAATAAAATTATAGATGTTAGACATTATTTTAAAAAATAAATTGAAGGGTTATTTATTTCAAAAGTCCCTGTACTTTTCTCATTGTATCAATTTGGTTCTTGTACTTTTAATTATGTCAATTTAGTCTTTCTATAATTTATAATGCTTTAATTTTGTCCTTTGGTCAAATTTAAGTTAAGTTGTTGACTTAATTTTTAATGGTACAATCAAATTAAATGCAATTAACCCACTACAAAATCATCGATTTACTCAATTTTGTCCATTTCACGGTGGGACCATTAAAATTTTCATTAAAAAATTAATACAAACTTTACTCTAAGGAAAAAATTAACACCATTTCAATTGTAGAGGGACTAAAACAACAACAATAACAACAATAGTGTTAGTGCCTCACAGGCTCCCGCAAAAGCAGGGTCTGGGGAGGGTGAATGTACGCAGCCTTCGCTCTTCCGAGTGGAAAAGAGGCTGTTTCTGAGGACCCCCAACCTGAAGAAATTGTAGACGGACTAAATTAATACAATTAAAAGTAAAAGAACTAAAGTAACACAATGAGTAAAGTATATAGACCTTTAGCGTTAATAACCCTAAATTAAATATAATTAACTTTTGTGAAAAATTAAAAATGAAAGTGAGAGAGAAGAAGAAAAGGACTGATGTGTCTATTTATATAGTCCAAGCCCGACATCAACGTGTCTAATTTCTTATCCTTTTATCTATTTTTCTTAATCTTGAATTTTGCAAGCCCTTATCTTATTTTATTGACCGATTATTATTTTTATGAAAATAATTTTATAATATTTTCAATATTTTGTTTAAATTTCACCCGGGCCTACACCGGACCTTTTCTAGTTCTGATCTATGGAGTTGGCACACATGAGATTCATATATAAGTTCAAGTAGGGCTCCATTCTAAAACTAATTGGCAATAGGTGGAGTAACCCACTAGTCTTATAACGGAGGAAGAATTAAATGGTGTTTAGTACGTTTATATATATGTATTACTCGATTAATCTATACGTAAAAGTTGGTCAAAATTTTGTTGACTTATAGAAGAACTTGTATATGACTACATTTATGTCTATATTCGAAAATACTGATAGAGTACAATAGGGATATAATAATTTTATCAATTTGATCTTGTTTGATGATATTATCCATGATAGAAGTGGCAAGAAGCATAACACAATTAATAAAGCTGTACGTTAATAGTTTTTTTTTTTTTTCAATAATTAGAGAGAAAACTTTCAATATAAAATTCAGAGCACCCACCAAAGTGGACCATGAGAAGGCCCACAGGACAACAATAATAACAGACCCAGCGCCTTAAGAGCTTCCGCCTAAGTGGGGTCGGGGGGGAAGGGGGGATGTACGTAGCCTTACCCCTTCAGGGTGTAACCTTGCCCAGAGGTTATTTTCGAGGATCCTCAACCTTATAGGGTTGACAATATGAGGACTTTCCATGAGGTCACTTATCTTGGTACTACTCTCGTCCAAGCGCGCTTAACTTTGGCGTTCTAATGGGATTCGGTACATTAGTGCCTGGTAAATGAAGCCTCTAAGAAAGCCCATAGGAGTGGGATAAAAATAAAAAGAGAAGTATTTGAGAAAACTGAAAGCAATACACCCCAAAAAACCTAAACTTTTGCACCTGCTCCAACTCCCTAGGCATTAAGTCCTATGACGCCTAGAAACAATTACCAAAACTCAACTTATACTCCAAAATGAAAAAAACTCCAAACCCACTTCTTACCCTCTCGCATGATCAAATTCCTACAAGACCAAATAATCCAAGACTCCACAAAAATATAGAGAACCACACATTTTCCATATGACGAGAACCATTTTCCACCAGTACTCCAGTCGATACCCAGTTCACAGATCGCCCTGAGTAATCCATGCACCAAGCTACAATGACATCAAGGTTTGAGGGGGATGAAGCACCCCTTGACTTCTTCTTTCAAAGCTTCTTCTTCATCCTGGTAACCCCACTAGAGGCTCCGCCTTCAAGAGAGCAAAAAAGTCGAAGCATGTTAGACTCCGACCCATCATAATTTAGGCCCAATTTTTTCTTTAAGCCCAAAGCACTAAAGGCCCATTAAAGGGCAGAGGAAGGCTCGGCATATGACATATGTGGACAGACCAAGATGCAGAGGAGAGGTGGGCTAGTCCACAGAATAATAAGTTAATGCATTCTATCATCGGATCAGAATGATTGCAGTTAAGTTGTACAAAGCATTTATGCTCTAGGTCTACATAAGCTAGAGGATCATCATATGAACTAGCCCCAGACACAGTACTTCATCTCTGCACTAAGGTTTAGATCAAAAACCTCAGTCACTTCAAGGGCACCAGCACAGTTGACATTACGAAAGCTTTGAGGGAAATCCGCGAAATCCAGCGAGCCAACCAGGATAGGGGAAGCACCGCGACATTACCAACTCCATAAGAATCACCAGCACCCCCTGATGCTTGGGAAACCCTATTCACTCTTTCTTCCTCACTAGAGCTAGTTGAGGCGCTTCCTAGAGTAGGATTGGTCCTGCTGACACCATCACTAGAAGCCGCCTCTTCAAACCATTCAATGGTAACCTAATTGATTTCAAAGACGTAAATAATGTGTTGAAATTGTCCAATTGTTAGGACCACAATATCCTTGATTGGATCAGGTAACTCAATCTCGATGACGACTCTTACAACCTCAAAAGACTTGAAGCTATCGCATTACCTGTCCATTGTTAGGACTGAACCTCACTGCTCAGCCAATTTTTGGAAATTAACAAAAGACCACGCTTGAAGAGGCATTCCATAACAAGCAACCCAGGCCTTTCTTTTCAGATTTTCATTCAAATTCTGTCCAAACATATAATTTCTTAAACCATTTACTTTTTCAAGGCGCCCTTAACTGAAAAAGCATCTCCCTCTCTTCTACAGATGCAAAAAGGAGAAGAAATTTCCAGCTACCTATGGTGTAAATTTCAAAGAAGTTGATCCCTTCCTCATGCAGTCGTGTGGAGATTACTTCAGATTTAATATCCATTATAGTTTTAATAACCAGACTCTTTTTCAGTTTACTAACATTCTCGTTCATAAAACAAATGTTATGCATGCTCAAAAACAATTGATACAGTTTGATTCCTCAACTAAAAACTGAATTAGTAGTACTTCTAGAGTCCGCTTGTTCCCCATACTACGAGTGGTGTAGCTACCGAGGTCAATGCAGTCAATTATATCTCTACTAGAAGTTGGTTAACTACTTCTCATTTTGTTCTAGGATTCTTCCTATTCTTAGAGTATTGTTCCGATAGATAACTCTTCTATAGAGTTCATTAATATCCGAACTCATTAATTTACTCTTATGTATGTGTGTGCTAACGAGGAGGTATTGGGTTACCGGTAAACCCCGATCCATGTGTGCACGCCATATGAGCTAGTTAAGTCAAGGATTCCTCAAGAATCAGTAGTGAGTAGGAAATGAACTTTGAATCTTTTTTGGCCAAGAGTAGAACATGTTCCCCTCCTTGCTTCAACTACTGAGGCCAGACCTTGGTGGATAAGGATGATATATATATCAAGGGAGCCATACGACCATTATCAATTGATTTTGGAATTAAACTTCCTTTGAGTTGTATTGAAATGATGCCATTAGTTCATCGCTAATATAGTGATTATAACTCATGTAGAATTATTATAAAAAGTTCATTAATTAAGATGCAAAGTTTACAAATACGATCTTATTCCAATAGTTAAAAAATAAAAATAAAATAAAGTTTATCTAATTTTATACATGGTTTTGGAAAATCACCTTATTTTTTCTAATTTTTTAAAGTCACATATAAACTTTTTAGAATTTCTTAATACCACACCTAATGGTGACACTGTTAACTTTTCGTTAAAATAAATAGAAAATTATCAAACTATCCTCAATAAAACTATTTTGGTTTTTAATGAATTAATAATTGGAATTTTTCACTGAATTTTAAATAATTTTTACAAGTTACTTTAAATTTTTTTGGTGACAAAAGACTGTAAAAAAAAAAAAATACTTAATGTTTTGATACATTTATACCCAAAAATGGTGTTTCATTTGATAAAAGGCTAATGGCGTCAGCATTAGATATGACATTTAAAAATTTTGAAAAATTAAGGTGTGACTTTAAAAAATTAAAAAAATTAGGCAGTTTTCTAAAATTTCACATAAACTACATGTGATTTTCAGTAAAAAAAAAAAAAAAAAAATCCTATAATAAAAGATCCTACGTTCAAATTCGTGTTTGCTTACTTGCAAAGAAAGACTAGAGATATTTCATGGAATGAAATAATAGCGCTTTTGAATGGCTTGAGGATTTGTCATTTTTTATTTTTAGTATAATTAGGCTTCGTTTAGTATGTGTTAAATTTTCATCGGGCCTTTTCTGGCCTGACCCACGAGTCGGAACATACGAGGTTCTCATATAAGCCCAAATGGGTTCCATCCTAAAATCAATTGGTAATAGGTGGAGCAATCCACTGAATTAATCTCTTCACTCTCACAATTTCAATCTGGGATTCTTATACTAGACTTACATGTAGAGTCTTAATTCAACAGCATGCATGAAGTAAACCTGGAAAGTAGAAATTTATAAGAAATACAGATTTAGACTCTTGTTTGATTGGTGGGAAGTTGGCAGAATGAGTGAAGTAGAAATTGCTTAGCAATTTTCAATTTTTCAAATGGCAAGAAGTAACTTACTTAGCTCCATAGGTACTTTTTAACTAGCTTCTCTAAGAAAGTTCTATTTCCCATCCTGACAACTAAACATTTTTTATCTACTTCTTGTGAAGTTGGCACAGGAAGGAATTCGAATTTTGGAAAATACAACTTCTTGTAGGAATTTAATTCCCGTGATAGTCAAACGAGGCCTTAGTTGTTAATGTTATGTACATAACCATTTTTTGTTACGAGAAAAAAACACCAAATAATTGAGGCTTATATGTTATCTAAAATTTTCATTGGACCTCTACCTCATAGTTGAGACTTGTTTCATATGATTTTTCATTTGTATTTTTGATTTTTTTTTTAAAGTTTTAGCCGCTTTTATAATCAGTTTGAGTTTAGTTTGGATAATAACTTAAAATAAAAGAATGAGAGAAGGAAAAATCATTTCTAAAACTCAAATTTTCAAACAACAAAAATTATAAACATAAAACAATATTATATAAATCAGATTATGGTTGGAGTCACCTAAGAGTATACCAACACGCAAGCACCGGATCCTATTAGAACTCTGAAGTTAAGTGTGCTTGGGTGAGAGTAGTACCAAGATGGGTGACCTACTGGAATGTCCTCGTGTTGCACCCTGCAAGTTGGGGGTTCTCGAAAACAGTCTCACCTTGAAGAGGGGAAACTGCGTACATTCACCCCCTCAGACCCTACTTAGGCAGGAGCCCTTAAGGCACCAGGAATGTTACTTTTTATATTATGGTTGGAGTCCCCAATAAATAAGTGGGTGGGATCGTAGTTAAACATTATGATGCCAACTTGATTCATGCGTTACTTAATATTAAGGTTCATTCACTTATTAGGTTTAATTGATCACATATTCCCTTGAGTTCATGTACCATCTATGAATGTAGAGGGAATTCTCTATATGAATTGGGAGGCCTTTATATAGGCCAAGCACAAATATAGTAGGGACTAAAATGCCCTTGGACTTTATATGAGTCAAGGGGTACAAGGGTAAAATTATAATAAAACCCTAAGCTAAAAATGTTCTAGAATATGCTCTAATACGCTCCTCAATCTGAGCATGGTGAAAGAACACGAAGATTGGTCCTGTGTTGGGAGAAGCGATCAGTGGAGAGACCCTTTGTGAAGATATTAGCAATCCGTTTGTCTGTTGGAGTGTAATGAACTTAAAGGTCGCCCTTGAGCACTTTTTCTCGAACATAGTGGAAGTCAACATCAACATGTTTGCTTCTATCATTAGACACGAGATTGGTCACTAGATAGGAGGCGAAGACGTTTTCAAAGTTGATGATGATAGGTCCAAAGTGACGAAGACCGAGATCCCTCATCAGGTAGCGGATCCAATCACTTTCAGCGATGGCTTGAGCAACCGCACAGCAATTGGATTCGGTTGTAGATTTAGATACAGTGGCTTGCTTTTTAGCCCGCCATGAGATGAGATTGGGACCTAAATAGAGAGCATAACCAGTGGTTGAACGATGTGTGTCAGGGCAGCCGCCCCAGTCAGCATCAGCAAAAGCAGTAATCGTAGGCGTGCGTGCCGATATGATCGAGAGTCCATGGTCTGGAGTGGCTTTGAGATATTGATGGATGCATTGCACAACCTGCCAGTGGGAAGTGCGAGAGGCGTGCATGAATTGAGAGACAAGATTGACCACGTAGTTGATGTCCGGTCGAGTCATGGTCAGGTGTTGGAGAGCCCCTACAGCACTTCTGTACTCAGTAGGATCCTCAAGGCGATTCCCATCACTCAAAGAGAGGCGTGCTCGGGTAGGGAGGTGGGCTTTGACGGGTTTGGCTTCGCATAGGTCATGTCTAGAGAGAAGGTTGATTGTGTATTTGTGTTGTGAGAGAAAAAGGTGGTCGAGTGAGCGCTTGGCTTCAATTATGGGAAAGAAATGGAGAGGGCCAAGGTCTTTCATAGCAAATTGGGTGAATACTGCGTCAACCATGGGTCAGGGCCTGTTAGGATAATGTTATCAACATATAACAAAAGGCAAGTGAGGTGGGTTTTAGTCTTGTGTACGAATAGGGAGGGATCAACACGGCAATAGGTGAAACCAAGACTATGTAAGAACGCACTGAACCTTTGGAACCATGCCCGAGGTGCCTGCTTGAGTCCATACAACACCTATAGTAGACGACATACATGATTTGGAAATTTTGGATTTATGAAGCCTTGTGGTTGTTTCATGTAAATTTCTTTCTTGATGTGACCATGTAGGAATGCATTTTGACATCCAACTGACGAATAAGCCAGTTGTATGTGACTACAAGAGTAAGTATGAAGCGTACGGAAGTGGGTTTGATGACAGGGCTAAAGGTCTCCTTGTAGTCAAGGCCTTCACGTTGATGAAATCGTTGAGCTACGACACGGGCCTTGAACTGTTCAACCAAACCATCCGCTTTGTACTTAACTTTGTATTTTCATGTACTTCCTACAAGATTTTTTAAGGAGTCATATGGTACTAAGTCCCAGGTGTTGTTTAGGATGAGCGCATTAAATTCGTCCGCCATGGCTTCTTGCCATTTTGGATTTTTCATAGCCTGTGAATAACATGTGGGCTCTTAGACTCTAGTGATGGGGGAAAGGGAGAGGGGGGTACTTAGTTTTACATATGCTTGCTTTAAGTCTTGTTTGCATGGAGTGTGTGTTAAGCGGGAGCCCTGCCGAAGGAGGAGGCTCGGTTGGCATGACTCCAGTGGGAGCAGGGTGTGGGCTAGAGGTGGGTGCTGGGTTGGGGCTGATTTTGGTTGGGAAGACAGGGGGGCTGGGGCCTCGGGTGGAGGCGGGTGAGGGGGAGGCCGAAGATGCCTCAGGGTGAGGCGGGGCCTTGGTGGCACCTTGGTGTGAGGCGGGGGGAGGTGGAGCTGTTGGGGCCTCCATGGGAGGCGGGGGAGTGCTGCTGTCGGTTGTTGGCGGGGAGGGCCATCCTGCAACGGGTGTGCTAACACACGGGGGGGGGGGGGGGGGGGGGGGGGGGGAGGAATTGTTTGTGAGAGTAAGTAATTAAGGGTGGGGAAGTTGTGACATCAGAGACTACCACATCTTGATTGACAAGTTCATTGTAAGGAAAATGAGATTCTTCAAAGACCACATGCTGATTTATGTATAAGCGTTTATGTTTAGGGGTCAAAGCACCTGTATCTCTTATATCGAGTAGCATATCCTAGGAAAATAAAAGGGTGGAGCGAGGGGCAAGTTTGTGAGGAGCGCAGGGTGTGATGTTAGGATAACATGCATACCCAAAGATGCGAAAACGGGTGTAATCAGGGTTAGTTCGAAATAGTTTTTGAAAAGGGGAGTCGTTTGAAAGATTAGGGGTAGGGAGACGATTTATAGTAAAACAAGTAGTACAGAAGGCGTCATACCTAAATTTGTAAGGTAACTTAAAATAAATTAAGAGTGTCTGTGTCATTTCAAATAAATGTCGATGCTTGCGTTCCGCTACCCCATTTTGTCCCGGGTATCAGGACAAGATAAGCGGAAATGAATACCAGCATCACAACAAAGGGCGTTCATACGCCGATGATCGTATTCACCCCCACCCTCGCTTTGGAAAATCTTAATAGTTGTGTTAAATTGATTTTCAACTAGGTTTTTGGAAGTGGTGAAGATCTCATAAACTTCAGATTTTCGCTGGATCAGCCATAGCCAAGTAAATCTAGAGAAGTCATCAATAAGTAAAACATAGTATTTATGAGCCGATTTAGAAGAGACAGGTGATTGTCAATTGTCAGAATGTATTATTTGAAGAGGCATGGTAGTCTTGTGTAATGCACGTTCAAGAGGGAGTTTATGAGACTTTCCTAAGCAACATCAGTCACATTTATTCGTAAATTTAAAATGCGGAAAATTTTTTTTCTTACATGACTTATCAAGAATAGTACTGTCTAAGTGACCTAGTCTCTAATGCCACAAATTGCCACTCCTTACTTGCGCTACAAGGCCAACGTCATGTGGTGAAAAACATAGAGAGACCCATCACTGGGTACTCGTAGAAGCGGCGTCCCTGTAGTTTTGTCCTTGACACACCAAAAAAAAAAAAAAAAAAAAAATCAAATTCAACACTACGATTATTATCATGACATAGTGTTGGTGTGATTTCAAAAGAGTATTGTTAACGAAGTATTTGAGATTTGTCCTGATGTTTTAAAGTGTTTTTACATGTATGGGATGTGTGTCGACACACAGGGCTTGCGTGTCGACACACAATCTTACAGAACAAAAATACAGAGTTGTGTGTCGACACACAGAGCCCGTGTGTCGACACACAATCTTACAGAAGAACACAGAACAAAGGTGTGTGTCGACACACAGGGCAATTTTTTGCAGTTCTAATGCGCGGTTATTTTCGGGTTTTTGCGCCTCTTTTTTGGGTGTCTTTAGGGGACATCTCTTTTCACTATTAACATATATATTCCCCCATTTAATCAGATTGAACATATATGAATTAATTGCGGAAAAAAAAGAACTTTGAAAAAGATCTTGTGAATCAAAGTGTTGAAAGTTCTTTGAAAACTTCATTCTCATTCATCTCTTCTATCTCTCCCTTTACACACTTTTACTTCATTGTATTGGTTGTCGTTGTATCCCTGAGACTATTTTCTACTCCGAAATAAGTCTTAAAGAAAGTGACTACACGGCCTCGACACTTGAGATCTCTAGGATACCCGTTCTTGTGTGATTTGCAAGTGTTTACACCAACAATCTTAAGACTTATTTTCACTCATAGCAAGTGGATTCTTCACTTTGCGAGATTTGATGGCGAACCATGTGAGATTGGAGAAAGTGATGAATGGAGAGGATTGAGACCTTTCTTGGATTTATCTTTTGTATGAATGATATGGATCAAGTGGATTCTTCACTTTGCGAGATTTGATGGCGAACCATGTGAGATTAGAGAAAGTGATAAGTGGAGAGGATTGAGACCTTTCTTGGATTTATCTTTTGCATTAATTGCTATGGATTAAGGTATGTCATTTAAATTTGAAATTCATGAAACCATGATGCACTAACATGAATGAGAATTTGTGTCTGTGCTTTATTGATGATACACATAATTAATTTGCATATGGTTTCATAACATAATTCAAGAATCCATAATGATGGTCTATTTGGGCATGTATAAAGATAATAGTAAAATGCCTTTATGCCTTTTGAGATGCATCCAATTAATGGAATCAATTGGTGCGAAATCGCGTATATTTGATTCGAGATAAAATCATAAAGTTCTATAATGCCTAAGAAGGAGTGGTTGATGCATTGTTGTTTATGCATGAAAGTATATTTATTTGCGGGGTTAAAATTCCGAAGATAAAACTCCTAACTTTTCCATTTAGGCATTGTTTGATGATTTGGGATGAAATCATGAGATTTGTGTGAATTGAAGTGCATTCATTGATAAGTATACTTATGGTATTGAAATTAAAATTAAATTGGCATTGATTGTTTGGATCATGAATTTATGATCAAGAGCCTTTGAATTCATGATGGTTGTGAATCATGAAGTTTGATCAAAAGATATATAAAATTTAATTGAATAATTTTGTATCATGTTAATTTAACAAAAAAAGAATCAAAAATTAAAAAAAAATTGAAAACGAAAGAGAAATCGCCAAGAAAGGAAAAAATTAAAAAAAAAAGGAAAAAGAAAAAGGGGGGACTTGCGGTTAAAGAGAATAGAACCCAAGTGCCCCACTTTTGGGGATAAAGAGAGTTTTATGCACTCAACCAAATTCCTCTTATGTGTAAAGGAACAACTAATAAGTTATGATGATTTCGTGATTTTGGGATAATGATGCCAGCAAGCGTTATGACGGTAATACGGAGAACTGTGGAATAACACTAAATTTTGTAAAATGACGCATATATAATGGAATGTAATTTTCTATGGTAAAATCTTTCATGGTGTGATACTTCGTATTTTTCATGATGTATCTCTATGTATAAAATGGATGTTTTGGGTGGTTGTTGAAACCAGACGTCAAGGCGTTACTAAAAGGGAAATCCTTGTTCAGCGTGGTTATTTAAACCAGACGCCGAGACGATGCCAAAACTAATAATAATAAATAAGTGAATGAAGTATGTTGACTATGATCCATGTCTTTTACGAAGTGAAAAGAACAACAGGTTCTTCATGAAATATGAAAAGCTATTCATAGTTTGGTACAAATGAAAAATTGTGCATTATGTGTAGTAAATTCATTGTTATATGAACAACAATTAGATTGAGTTTTAATGCACGTATGTTAATAACTATGTGGACATAAGCCCGTAATAGAATATAAACGTGGGTATTTTGACAGATTCTTGTTTTGATAGTAATTGAGTTAATCTCCTGTACGTATTGTTCATTGACAGAATTGATGTTATGGCATAATGGAGTGAACAATAGTGGAGTTGGAAAACCATGAAAGAAGTTTGACTATAATCATGTACATATGTTAATGGAGTTATAATGATGATGCATGTTAGTTAACATAACTAAAACCATGGACATTAATATGGTTGCACGATTAATGCTCATATGCATGTTAATAAAATTATGAATGTATGATTTCATTAAATTAAAGCCGATGCGTCATAAAAAATGATTTGTGTAACCATATATGTTGATGTGGTTATGAGGTCAATATGTCCATGAATTTTAATATGGTTATGAACTTTACGGCTTGGTTATTTATGAAAATGAATGCCATTTGTTTACTTGATTAAATGAAAGTGATGTGAATTTGAATGTATTAGTGAATCATGAAATATATGATAATATTACATATATTGATCCCTAATGTGATTGATATAAAGATATTTAAATTGAAGTTTACGTTTAAGGATGACGAAAGAAATTGTATTAAAATACTTGGAAATGATGATTTATAATTTCATAACTGACCACATATCTTCAGGGGGTTTTCTAATATTATTGGATGTAATGTTCCAATGAAAACTGGTATGCGTGTAAAAATTCTTTTTATCACTCATCATGATTAATGCGGTTGAAGTAAAGCTTACTTGCATTTTAAGGACATATGTGTATGATAATTGAGTAGTCGGTTAAAATGAAATGCATTTATACAATGAATGTGAAGATGCTCAAGTTGAATCTATGCTATATGCTGTTGTTGCATGGAAAATGAGATAAATATGTGACCCTATATTCACATGTTGTTAGCCATCAAAGTGAAAAAACTTAAAGTGTACATGAGTACTGTATTTTGATGACTCATTTATTATCCATAAAGTTAGATGCTTATAAATGGCATGATATTTCATATGATTTAGCTATAGGTAAATTGATAAGTAAAAGTAAATGAGTACATTAAAAAGGTTTTGAGTCTTTCATTGATATTGAGTAATACATTGTGATTATGTGAAGTAAAGTAAATTATGATGAAAATCATGTTTGAAGGAATATCCCTAGAAAGACTTTACAACTTTGAAAAAGTAAAAGAGGTAGTTAATGATTCCGAAAATTGCATATGGCAAGTTTAACAAATCAGAGGATTTGTTGTATTTATGTATGTTGATTACATGTTGAAATTTGGTGTGAAAATTTAGAACCAAATGAAAGTGTTCCAATGGTATATCTGAAATTTGAAAAGGTTAGATGTAGTCTTTGTTGTTGGATAGCTGAGTGTGTATAACTAGCTATGCAAAAGTAAAGGTAACTGGCATGTGGTACACAAGGTACTGGAATGACCATTAGTTATGGTGTTAATAGTAATGAGTATTCTTCTATATAGAAGAATACTTGGATGCCAGTTGTATATCCGATAAGGGGGACTACACTTCTAAAGCTAGTAAATGTTATAAGTAGTAGGGGTGTTGTTCCTGGAGTTTCAAAAAACTAACAAGTGGTGGGGGGTATTCTTCCTTGAGTTTCAAAAAAACTAACACGTGTTATAAATTTCATTGTGATAATAGAGTTTATTGCTCTGGTTTCTGCTTATAAAGAAACATAATGATTAAAGGATCTTGTGTTTAAGATTCCTTTGTAGCCTAAGCCAATATTAACTATTTCTATCCATTTGTGATAGTGAAATATGCTTTCAAATGTATAAAAGTGACATGAATCACTAAAAGTCCGGATCCATTGTGATAGTGAGATATGCTTTCTAATGTATAAAAGTGACATGAATCACTGAAAGTCCGTACACATTAATGTCAAATATTGTTAAATCAAATAACTCATGAAAGATTGAGTTGTCACTGTGGACTTTGAAAACATAGGTCAGAATCTAGCAAATCTTTGCTTAAAAGAGTTGTTAGAGACTTGATAATAAATAAATGAAGGGATGGTGTGAGACCTGTCATTTTAAGTCACCCATGATAGGCCCTCAACTCGACGCCTAGTATGATGCTAGGTCTCGGGTTCAATGAGTGAGACTCTTCATCCGTAGACTGCGAGCACTAAAAGAGATTTTTCCATCCCATGTGAAAAGTTCTTGGTTACTTGCGTCAGAGAATCTAAGAGGATTAGCGTATGTTCTTAATGGACCTGTGCTTATATTATTACTAAATGTTGAGTTGCACGGACATGATCAGTGCGGTCCACCTCAGTGAGTGTGGAATTTGGCTGCTTCAAGGAGTGATTTTTGACAAAAGGGTTTGGCTTTAAAATACTCACGAAGGGTACAGAACACAAGGCTTCTTATGTGTCGATCTGGGAGTTGTAGGGTGTGTACGGGGAGTACGCCTCGTGCGTGATGACATAGTCGGTTAGTCAAATGGGTTGTATGGTTCATAGCTTGGTCTACTATTTTCGATCCAATTAACTGTAACGGTGTTTCACTAGCTGGGGGTTCAATCGAGGGACACCCTCCTTGATGTACAATAAAGCCTCCTTTAACTTAGAGATGTTGTATGTGAGAATGACTGTATTTTTAAAATGGTGGGGGAATGTTGGTGTATTTTCAAAATGAGTATTGTTAACGAAGTATTTGAGATTTGTCCCGATGTTTTAAAGTGTTTTTACATGTATGGGATGTGTGTCGACACATAGGGCTCGTGCGTCAACACACTATCTTACATAACAAAAATACAGAGTTGTGTGTCGACACACAATCTTATAGAAGCACACGGAACAGAGGCGTGTCGACACACAGGGCAATTTTTGGCAGTTCTGATGCACAGTTATTTCCGAGTTTTTGCGCCTCTTTTTGGGGTGTCTTTAGGGGACGTCTCTTTTCACTATTAAGATATATATCCCTCCATTTAATTAGAATGAACATATATGAATTAATTGAAGAAAAAGAAAGAACTTTGAAAAAGATCTTGTAAATCAAAATGTTGAAAGTTCTTTGAAAATTTCATTTTCTTCTATCTTTCCCTTTACACACTTTAACTTCATCATATTGGTTGTCGTTGTTATTTCCTACTCTAAAATAAGTCTTAAAAGAATTGACTATGTGGCCTTGATACTTGAGATCTCTAGGATACCCATTCTTGCGTGATTTGCAAGTGTTTACACCAACACATAATTGTTTAATTTATAAGAGGTTGTGTGACAATATTTACAAGCATTACATTATGCAGTTTAAGTGATGAGGTAGGGGTGGGTATGGTTGTTGAGCCCACATGTGTCATAGGTAATAATGCACCATTACCTACAAGAACACCCTTATGCCCAGAATAAGGAAGAAGGTTTGTGAGAATACCTGGGTTTGGCATCATGTGATTCGTATCATCGGAATCAGGATATCAATTGTAGCCGTGCGGTTCTCCAATAGTCATGGCCGCAAACGAGTGAGAGGGATCGGTGAAGGAGGTGCTACCAGAGCGATGTGGACAAGTAACAGCCGCGTGTCCAATTTGGGAGCAGATTTGACTGTATTGAGGACCGGGCCCGACAACACTAGCATTAGAGTTAGGGGGAAGACCAAATGGGGGTTGCACTGAGCCAGGGTTGGGGGGGTCCACCGGTAGGCGGTGGGTGGGGGTGCTAGCCCGGAGAGCCACCATGGTCCCCGCGCCCGCCACACTTAGACTTGCCCCGGCCCCGGCCCCGGCCACGGCCACGGTTGCCCCGGCCAGGAGACGGTCCGGGCTGCAGCTGTACGTGGGCAACCATAGATTGGCTAGAGTTGACGTTAGGGCGTCCAAATTGTCGAGTTAAAGCAGCGTCTCCATTTAGGGCGTCCAGATTTTAATAGTCATTATTTGTTAGTTTGACGTGTAAATGTTGCAAAAGCAGCATATTCAGGAGGTAAACCATAAATTGCAAAGTGTTGAAATTCTCTTTGGGAAACCGGAGAGTCAATGGTAGCTAGTTCTCCGTTATTGAATTTAATTCTGTGAGGTAAATGTCCATTGTTTTGACATCTTTACTGTGATTTATGAGTTGGGTTCTGAGATCAAACTTCTTACCCATGGAGGGATCCTGAAAGCGCTAAACCAAGGCATCCCACATGGGTTTTGAGGTAGAGTGACAGACAATGTCATTTCATAAGGGACGAGACAAAGTTGCAACAATGCAGGATCTAACGCTTTGAATCCGTGCGAAGAAAGGTAAGGTAATCCGGGTGTGGGTAGGTCGATCCATTGGTGAGATTTATTTGAGCTGGGGGGTAGAGATAGGTGCCATCTATAAAACCTAATAGTTGATGGGAGATTAACGGCATATTAAATTTTTAGCGCTAGGGAGGATAATCAGAAGTTGACTCAAGTTTTATTGTAACAATACTCGTGATGTTGGAAAGTGGAATTAAAGCAGGGGAGGGAGGGTGATTATATAAACTAGGGTTAGGTGTGGCAAGATAGGAGAGCCAACCCCTCCATCGGCACTATGCAGTGACGATTTTTGGTTGGGGGTTGGGGGGGGGGGGGGGGGGGGTTAGCCATGCCGCCATTGCCGGTGCCGAGGAAGGCACCGATGAACGTGGGCCTAGCGAGTCCCATAGAGTGGGAGAAGAGAGAAAATAGGGTTGGGGGGACAGAAGAGGGGATGCCCAAACTATGTGCCGATATCACTGTAGGCCTTCCAATTGGTGGTGGAGTACCGGAGATGGCGACACCGACATCGACCGACCGAGGAAGCAAAGCATTGAAGGTGATGGGGCCGACATAATTCGTGTCGAGCACCACCTCTGGCGTGGCGGCACCGAGCGGGACTAGTGGGGGTCCGGTACTGTTGAGACCGGCCTCCATTAGTGGCTGGCCAGCAGCAGGTTGGGAAGAAGGGGAAGGGGAGAGAGCATTAGCATAGGATCAACTAGGGTTAGATGCCATTGAATAAAAAAAATTAAAAGAGAATAAAATTTAAGAATTCAACACAATGCAGAAAATAAAGAACATGAAACAAAGAGCGGAAGCAAAAAGAAAAACAATAAGTCAGAGCCTTGGCTCTGATACCATATAAATACAGAGGGAATTCTCTATATGAATTGATAATGAAAGAGTTACGTGGGAGGCCTTTATATAGGCCAAGCACAAATACACTAGAGACTAAAATGCCATTAAACTTTATATGAGTCAAGGGGTATAAAGGTAAAAGTATAATAAAACCCTAAGTTAAGAATGTTCTAGAATATGCTCTAATGTTGTATTCTTTTAGGTTCGTACCTTTTAAAGTTCATGCATAACCTAGGTTCCTGAATTATATTTAACGGTACACAATTCTAGATTTAGATATATTATGATGATATTTTATTTTCTGTATTATTCTCTAGTCTGAGTTTAATGTACTTAAGGATACATTTGTACTTTTTCCCATTTTACTCCTTATACAATAATAGCTCAATAACTTTATTGGGTATGCTTACTCTAATATTCTCACATAATATCAGAGCATATTTAACTGTAATCCCCTTTTCCTCTCTTTTCTTCTCAAGCCTAGTGCCGCCTCACGCACGTGGCCTAAATCTTATCGCTAACATTCCTCCAGCGTCGTGCTCCCCCCTACGTTGGCAATCCCTGACTAGCACTCCCCTCCACGGAATCTCGACTACTCCTCTCCCCTACTAACGATGCCATGCTCCTTCACTCTTTGGTCTTATTTTGATCTAGTGTGACAATATCTCCACCGCACGCCTTGCGTCCAAACCTATTTCTTGTGATGGCAGCAAAAATGTTAATGTTGATGTTGATTTCCACTATGTTCATGAAAAGATAATTACTGGTATCATGTTGGTTTGATTTACTCCTATTGTCAAACAAGTTGCTGATATTTTCACCAAAGGATTGGATATAGACTGCTTCTGCTACCTCAAGACTAATCTACATGTATAGTTTTAGTATGCAATTCTAAATCTAGTTGTATTATAACTATATGTCATCTTCCGTATTATTCTCTAGTCAAGATTCAAAGTACCTAAGTGTACTTTTGATGTTTTTCTCTATTTTACTCATCTATGTAATGATAGTTCAACAATCCTATGGATATGATTATTGTAATATCCTCACTATAGTACTTATTGGCATTCATGTACATGCAGACTATATACAGGCGAGTCTTATAGAGATGAGTGTGTGCCACAAAAAAGATACGCCAAAAGAATTGGTCAATATCTCTGGCTTGTAATAAGTTTTTCTTCATTTGAGTGAGCTATAATCTTTCTGGTAATTCAACTTCATGTCTAGTCTCCTGTTATCGATTTAGCAATGTAGTTAAATAGATTCAGCTACACCATTGGATAGTCTTCTCTAAACATAGTGTTGACTCATTTTCTCAACCCCTACATAACATGAATATGATCACAAACATGATATAACGCGAATTTAGGGGTGTAAACGAGCCGAGCCATGCCGAGCACCCTCTTGTTGAACTCGAGCTTGATAAGGCTTATCGAGCTCAAGTTTGAGTCGAGCTCTTATTGAGCATCTCAAACCCTTCTTCGAACTTAGTTGAATAAGATTTTAGTGTGTTAGATACTCGGCTTGTTAAGCTTATTGTACCCAATCAAGCTTAAAACTGAGCCATGCTCACTACTTAGCCGAGCTTTCCAAGTTATTATCGAGCCATTATTGAATCATTTTGGAACCAATACCAACTGTTAATGAGCCCTTAAGGAGCTTTTAACGAGCTCATATTATGCCCTTAATGAGCTCTTATCGAGCCCTTATCAAATTGTTCCTGAACATTAATGAGCCAAGCACCCCCTGTTCGAACTTGGTCCGTTAAGCTTATCAAAACTGTTCGAACTCAGCTCAATAAGCTATTGACCACACAAAATGAACATGAACGAGCCATAATCAATTTCGAACACGAGTAGTTTAACGAACGTTCGGTTCATTTACAGCCCTAAACACGATATAACATGAATATGATCGCAAATCTAACATAGTGTTGACTTATTTTCTCAACCCCTATATAACATGAATATAATCACAAATATGATATGACATGAATTTAGGGGTGTAAACGACCGAGCCATACCGAGCATTTTCTTGTTTGAACTTGAGCTTGATAAGGCCTACCGAGCTCGAGTTCGAGCTGAACTCTTATCGAGCATCTCAAACCCTTGTTCAAACTTAGTGCAATAAGATTTTAGTGTGTTGGATACTCGGCTTGGCTCAGCTTGTTAGGCTTATTGAGCCTAATCAAGCTTAAAACTAAGCCATGCTCACTATCGAATTGAGCTCGTTATTGAGCCGAGCTTTCCAAGTTACTATCAAGCCATTATCGAACCATTTTCGAACCACTACCGACTGTTAACGAGCCTTTAATGAGCTTATATCGAGCCCTTGTCAAACTGTTCATGAACATCAACGAGCCGAGCACCCCCCCTGTTTGAACTCAGCTCAATAAGCTATCGACCACACATAATGAACATGAACGAGCCATAATCGATTTCAAACACGAGCAGTTTATCGAACGTTCGATTCATTTGCACCCCTAAACACGATGCGTTTGGATAAGATGGGTGGTGTACAAAGGTGCCAAATGGGAGGTTGGTAAAGGGTGAAGCGTAAGCAAGATAATAGCATGAGCAAAGCACTTCCGTCACCACACGTTAAAACTCAAGGACAAAAACAAGTCATGTATCTATCTATTATTATTAGTCAAATTTTTGAAAATATATTCTTTGGCGTTATGCGTTTACCCCCCCTTTTAAAATTTTTGGACAGTTTCGGGTTTCGTAATCGAGATGTCTGGGCCAACCCATGTGCACCGTAACTTTCAACTGCAATAAGATGATAAGGTTTATCAATATAGTCTTAGAGCGTTCTCTGGTTTATGGTTTGTCGCTTTACTATTTTGAGGTTGCTTTTATTGTTTTTTGGGTCCTTACTGAAAGCTACATGTATCTATCTACTTTTTCTAATTTTTTCATTAAAACGCTCAAACTTTTCTAAATTTTTTAATGTCATATCTTAATGTTAATGCTGTTGATATCCGTTAGTTTCTGCCTATGTGGTATTTAAAAAAAATATTTTTTTAAATAAAAAAATTAGGAAATTAGATATACAAAATTTTAATATAATTAAAATATTTTTTAAATATTTAGAATTATTTTAAACGTAAATTTAAATTTTTTTAAAATTATTTTCTCTTTTCTTTCAAAATCTAAGTAAGAAAAAACTAACGGATGTTAATGACAATAACATTATGGTGTGACATTGAAAATTTTTGGAAAGTGTAGGTTTTTTTTTTTTTTTTTGGGAAAAATAGAAAATATAGGTAGTTTTGTAAAACCACACCTAAAACTTAGGTGGTTTTTAATAAAAAAAAAATGCTTATTCTTTTTGATACACGTTCTTATACATGTTTGCTCAAAACTCTCTTTCGTGGATGTGCCTATTTTATACGCGACTTATGCCGCTAATTATCAAGAAATTGTTCCCATAAGTTATATTTTATCTTTCCAGTTGAGTCAACCCTAATATAATTTAAGTAACTATATAATTGAATATCAATACCAAAATCAGACTAAATTATGTTATTAAATAATCATCTTTTACAAATCAATAAAAAAAATTTACATATATTAAACATTATTTGTACGGATAATATCAGGGAAAATTTACACGAGGACTATGTGTCAGTGTTTAAGGTTCCTAAAACTCGGACTCTCTCTCTCGAATTACAATTTTTGACTCCAGACTTCTTTACTGATTATGTAGAAATTTAGAGGACTCAGGCAGCCCTCACAATTATTCTACACCATTTATCAAGACAATCTGTTAAGACAGTAAGACAGACAAGTTCTAGATCAAATTCTGAATTTGAAATATACCTAAATTGTGTTAATATTTACTGATCTTTTCCTACAAAAATAAATTCATTGTATTTAATTACAATTTTTGACTCCGGACTTCTTTACTGATCATACAGGAATTTAGAGGACTCAGGCAGCATTCACAATTATTCTACACCATTTATCCAGACGATCTATGAAGACAATAAGACAGACAAGTTCTAGGTCAAATTCTGAATTTGAAGTATACCTAAATTGCGTTAATATTTACTTATCTTCTCTTACAAAAATAAATTCATTGTATTTAATATTATCAGATACAAACTCTTCTAGAAGGTTCTACTCAATGCAGACCTTTATCTTTATTATACACTTTGTCTCTCTAGACTTTGTGTTAAATTCCAAATTTGAAGTACACCTATACTTTTTGTTAGTGTATTTTTGTTTTCTAGATGTACTGGGTCGTTCTATACGACTTTTATGGGTGTTTTTTTGTTATTACTTTTTGCTGCACTATATGTGTGCGTGCTTTTCAGATCTTTTCATGAGATGCCAGTTTTTGTATCTCAACTTTTTTCTCGCTAATTATTGTAAAAAAATATCTTCATTTTTTATATATATGGGGCATGTCGAAATCTTGATATTCATATATATATATATATAGTCGATATAGGAGCGTAAGGTCCGCCACATGCGTTGGCATATCCAACCCGAGCACTTGGCGAGGCCAGTACCATTTGTGGGCGATTTTAACGAAGGTTCATGAGATCTCCGAGGGGAAAGTGCAGGTATGACCATACCGAAGTTTTAAGGATTTGATTCGCTCCATTGTCCCGATTAAATTTTCGCTCAAGAAGGTCAATGGATTGGAGATGATGTGTTTTGGAGTGCATCAGAAAAAGCAGTACACCGAGGCTAAAGATATATAAATGTTGGATTTTCTAGGTTTTCGTTTCAGCTTCTGATAAAGGAGCTTTTTTTTTTTCTATGTGCAAGTTCCAATACTTTTCGTATTTCTTTTGAGTTCCGGTTTTGCAGGTACGCCCTATCTTGTCTTACGAGTTTTCTCGCTAATAAACGAAAAAAAAATTTTCCATTCATATTATATATAATTTTCAACACTTAGAATATTAAATGAAATAGAATTAATATGTAAGTGATTTCACTTTCCATGGTTCTGACTTGGAAATAGAGGTCAATGTCGAAGACTTGGCACCCGATTTTGGTGTTCATTAAGAGCATGTAGTTGCATTACATCACTATTATTGGATTTGTCTTTGCATATTTATGGAAAAATATTTACGTAAATTACATATTAGTATCCCGAGATTTAGTATAATAATTTTTTGGCTTAGAAACTTTATAAAATAATTTATTAGTCCACAAGTTTTTAGTCCAATTTCAAACGTATGACATCAGTATTCTAACCAAAAGCCGCTGCGTAAAGTTAAAGAAATTTAAGAAAAGTACTAAATTTGAAAA
Source organism: Simmondsia chinensis (assembly GCA_018398585.1). Lineage (NCBI taxonomy): Eukaryota > Viridiplantae > Streptophyta > Magnoliopsida > Caryophyllales > Simmondsiaceae > Simmondsia > Simmondsia chinensis. Next base: position 23,436,164 of record JAGTTD010000019.1, read on the forward strand.
AAAATAGGTATAAATGTCATTTTGTCTTTCCGATCCTTTGTTTTACCTAAAATTAGACTAAAAAATATTTACATTAAAACTTGTGGACTAATAAATTATTTCGCAAAGTTTATAGATTAAAAGATTATTATATCAACTCTCAGGGTACTAACATACAACTTACCCAAAATATTACATATTTTTGGGGTTATTTATGTTAGAAGCCACTTTATTTTGTCTAAAGTTGACACAATTAAAAGTATAGGGACTAAATTAATATAGTCGATAAAATAGAAGGATCCTCGGTATAAATAATCCTTTAAATTATAATCATATAATTTTTAGATGAAACTATTATAATTTTTTTTAACAAGATAAATCTTCGTTTTTTAAAATAAAGTTTTCACTAGACATTTATTTTGCCCCAAAATATTTTAATATCAAGATAATATTTAGTTAAAAATTCCGGTCTCTGACTTATTTCTAATTGCACTTTAAAAATTAATTTGACATAATTAAAAGTAAATGGACAAAATTGATATACATACTAAAATCTATAACTGTAAATAACACTATGATTTAAGGCTAAATCCTATATTTTTATTTTTTAACCATTCTTTTATTTTTTGTGGTTCGATGAAATTTTCGTGTTTTATTCTGAGTATTGCTTTTAAACATCTGGTAAAAATTGATTTCTTTTTAATATAATTAGTAAAATATAATATGAGAATTAAATAAAATTTAATAAATTTGTGTTATTCGGCTTATTATATATAAAGATTTGTCAATTCTATTGACTTATAAAAAAGTAATATATGGTTATATTTATGTTAGTAACAAACTCTTTTTAAAATACTGACAGGCTGAAGAAAGATGTAATCCTATCCATTTGTTTTTTATTTTGATAATGCTACATATGCATGATAACGGTAGTAGGAAGTACAACACGTAATGGAAAATAAGGTATAAATCAATAGTGTTAGAATATAAAATCTTTCATGAACATTCACCCATTAGCTTAAACTTTTGGGAAAGTTGGTTTCTTGACATGGTATCGAAGACTTGTTGACGAAGAGGTTACGAGTTCGAATCCTAACAACACCCACTTTCAATATTAACATAATCTAAGGAAAATATATGAGGTTGCCTGTGCACTATCTACCCTTCAAGCCCAATAGAATTTGCGTGATAGGACATGTTAGATTATAAAACCAATCTTGGGTCTTTATCTATTAATTTAAGCTTTTGTAACAGTTAACTTTTTGACAAATAGTGCGAGAGCTAAAGTACAGAAAAATATACAAAACACAAATACTTAATCTATACATAAATTATTCTTATACGTGCTCCCGCATAAGCAGGGTCTGGGGGGTGGATGTACACAGCCATCCGCCGTCAAGATGCTACCGTGAAGGTTGGCTGTTTCTAAGGACCCCCAACCTGAGATACGCATCATCATGGAAGTATATTAACTTGGAAGCATGAGAGCAACATACATAAATTATTCTTATGTTCAATCGAATTTCTTTTACTAAGAAAAAATACGATTCAGTGTAATAAAATACAGTTACTTTTCTGTGTTACTGACAATGTCTTGTAAACGCCCGTTTTAAACATAAAATATGAATACGTGTTTAATTATTACTAATTATGTTTTTTAAAATAAATTTTATATAAAAAACTTATATTTTTTTAAATTTTTTTTTCTAGAAGCAATAAATATATAATTACAGTGACAGGGGAAGTTTGAAGTCAGAAGTCTCACAAAATTGTCTTTAAAACTTAAAGGCCGACATAGTCTTCCACCATTGACTTGCTTTGCCAAAATCAATGCTTCAAATACTTGGAATATTTTTTGGTTAAATAAATAATAAATAATATATCTTTAATTAAATTATTAAACATTAGAAAATTCAAATATTGGGAATCATAATCCTCCATACACCTAACCATTCTAGTTTATTACAAATTGGCTATTAGCAGGAATACCAATGGAGCAGGTAAAACCCATTAAATGCGGATACCCATTATATTTGGGTTAGGTGTAGATACAGGTGAGGTGTATAACGGGTACAGGCTGGGTGTATCCGCTCTGTACCTGTCATGGGTATGGAATGTGGACGAGTATAGGGTTGCATCTGCCTCACCCCGTCTTATACCCACTTTATCTGCTCCAGTCAAAATCAAGCTATTGGGACACTATGCTAGAGACACTTTCAAATAAGTGTCACAGACTCAAAGACAATTTATGAAGAATGAGCCATTATGTCACTTTTAAGCATAACTAAAGCGCTTGTGGCACAGCCAACTGCGGCACTAATGAAAGTATTGCTAGGAGGGCTAAATAAGCTTTTATGTGTAACAAGAGTTAAAAATTACTGCCACAATAGACTTGGTTCTTTGTAGTGATTATGTGTCTTGTTGGCTTTCAAATTAAAAAATGCGTGCCTAAATTCAATCACCTTTTTTAAAAAATAGTATTATACAATTAACATAGGCAACTATGGATAATCATTTTAATCCAAATTAGGGAGGGTATGGGGCAAGTAATAATGCGGATATGGGTATGGGTTTGTACCCATCCCCGGGGGGGTGATGGGCTTGGGTATCAACTTCATACCCATGGCGGGTATGGGTATGAATTTGGGTGACGGATATGGTATGGAGGAGGCATCCCTGTAACTGCCTCGTCCTATTATCATCCCTAGCTATTAGCATTATTTTTAGTACTAGAGAATAATTCTAACTCAAATTTACATCTATTTTACCCTTTTTTTTCCCCTTATAACTAAGAGGACGAGTTATTGAGGATAGTACATAATGTGATTCTACCAAAAACAAAAAACTGAAGAAAAGCAAAGAAGGATAGGAAAGGCAAAGGCAAAAACATGAACGTAAATCCCTAATCTCATTACGCCTCATGGTTAAAGCCATACTAAAATACCCAGCTTCGAACATGATCTGCACAAGGGGGGCAGACTACAATCAAGGGTTATTTCGATCTTTATGATTATTATGTATTCCCTATAAATAGCAGAGCTTGTGACCTTATCACACCAAAGGCACTCCCTGTGCTTTTTTTACCGAGTTAATTTAGACATTGTACTTTTATTTATTTCAATTTAGTCACTTTGCTATTTATATTGTGTCAATTAGGCAGTTGGTCAAATTTAAGTTAAGTTATTGAAGTAATTTTTAATGGAACAATCACTTTACATGCAAGTAATCCACTACAAATTCAACCATTGACTCAATGTACCTCAATCCATAGCCGAACCATTAAAAATTTTATAAAAAACTTAACATAAATTTACTCTAAGGACAAAATTGACAAAATATCAATTATACAGAAACTAGATTGACACAATTAAAACTGCAAGATTTTAATGGATACAATAGGTAAAATATAGGGATCGTTGGAGTAAATAACCCTAAAATCAATGAGCAATTTAACGTATATACAATGCTAGAGATTCATATTATTGGAGAAATAAGAGCGACAACAGAGCTTATTTTGGAAAAAAAAAAAAAAATAGAATTGTTGTAGTGCACCACTACTTTGGAGTCGTTTCTAACTCGCATGGGTACAATGGGGCCAATTAGCATGTCAATCCTATGATTAATACGACATCTAGTACCGTAATATATTCTTGAGCAATGGACTAGAACACGTCTCAATGAATGAATTTTTTCACAATACATCAAGAACTTGTGGGTTTATTGTTCACTCTAATGGGTTTTCTCGGGCTCCGCTTCAGCAGGTGCAATAGTTTTTTACTGAAAGTTATTTATCTAATTATCCAAAACAAACATTAGAGAACTTGTGTAGTCGATGGAAAGGGAGAATTTTCTTGTATGTTCTTATCGTAAGATTTCTTCTGGTTTTATAAGCTCATTATGACAAAATGTAATGGTTTAGTGGTGTATGGCGAGTATTAGGATAATATCCCTTAGGATAATATTCCTGATCTGTATTTATCCGTATATTCTGTATTCATATTAGTATATATAGGTGCCTCAGCCATCTTATTGGGTATGATTCCCTGTACTATTCTCTCACATGGTATTAGAGCATACCTAACAAAAAAAAAAAAAGAAAGAAAGAAAGAAAGAAACATAAACCCTACTGGCGCTGTCCCCTCTCTCACGCCCTAGATTGGCTAGCGCCCCCACTGTCACAACGCCACACCGCCGCTTCCGGTGCTGCTCCCCTTCTCTTCTCCGGTACGTGGGTTTTCTCCCTCTTGTGGTGACTACACAAGGTGCATAGTGTGATATTCTCGATTGATCGAAGTTATGGCAGCCAATCCCAACCCCATGTCGTCCCTCGCCCAGCCTTGGTCTCCCACCCTCCCGTCACCCATGCCCGACGTCACCAATACCACCAGCACCACTGTTCCGCAGCTGCCCGCCCTTGGGACCAAGCCTTCCCCCACGTCGGGACCCCCCTTCTCGACGTCGAACATTGTTGCCTCCCTTCCTCCTTTTCAACTAGGTTACTCTGGCTCTCAATATAGTATCCCTGCTCCTCTCCCTGGGTCATCTTACCTGCCGCTCGCTCCTCCCGTCAATCCACTTCCCACATCCTCTCTTACGAGCCTCGTAACTGTCAAACTAGAAAACCCTACTGATTATATAGCCCGGAGAGAACAATTTTCTATGTTACTACGTGCCCATCGTCTCATGGGTTTTGTTGATGGTACTCTCCCTTGTCCTCCCTCTCAAATTCAAACACCAACAGGTATCTTTATTTCCAATCCTGATTCTCAAACCTGGTCTTGTGTCGACCAAAGTATTAGGGCTTGTCTCTTTGCATCTCTTGCCCGATCGGTTCTCAATGATGTTCTTCTCCACCCCACATCCAAAGCTATGTGGGATGCCCTGGCCATACGCTTTAGGGACCACTCCCTTGCCAAGGAATTTGACCTCCGATCCCAACTGGTTACCTTGCGTAAAGATAACAAAACTATGATCGCTTTACCTCACTGAACTCAAAATAATTGCCGATGACCTGGCTACCATTGACTCCCCGGTCTTTAATCGAGAATTGATGCACTATGCTCTTTTTGGTCTCCCGCCGGAGTATGCTGCTTTTAACACCTTTACTCGTCAATCTTCCCGTGATCTCTCGTATGAACAACTCAAGACAGCCCTCTTGGATGAAGAAGCTGCTTTGTCTCGCATTCGTGCTTGGTCCGATGAACATGCACATGACCTCGCTGCCGCGGGACAAATGCCTGACACCTCGGGTTAGAATAGGGATCGTGGTGGGCGTGGGCGCAAGAATCGTGGGCATAACTCCAACCGTCAAGGAGGTCAAGGGGGTCATGGTGGTACATACGGTCAACCAAACTCAGGGTCAGGTCAACACCCTTACGATCAAGCACCACCGGCACCACAGCCGTGGGTCCGCAACAAGGGTCCTGCTCCGCGTCCGCCTCACGAAGGTATCCTTGGTCCCGGGCCTCTTGTCTGTCAGATTTTCCATCAAGCCGGTCATGCAGCCTCCCTTTGCCCACGCCGCTATGTCAATACTGACCTCTCCCACTCACTGTTTGCCATGTCGGTAACAGATTCTGCTGATCCTACTTGCTACCCCGACTCTGGTGCTTCTAACCATATGACACCTAACCCAGGTATTTTGCAAAATATTACTCCTTACTCTAGTTTTCAATCTATTCAGGTTGGCAATGGATCTCTATTACCTGTTACACATGTTGGCACTTCAAAACTGCGTGCTCCCACACCCGATTTAACTCTTTCTAAAGTACTTTTGGTTCCTAGACTTACTTATAACCTCCTTTTGATTAAACAATTGTGCCATGACAACAACTGTAGTGTTGGGGATGCCCCTACTCAGGATACTCAGTAATGGACCACTTTATGGCTTCTCACCTCGCCTCACAGGACTTCTTGCACAGACTGCTCCTGCAGACTTATGGCACCGGCGCTTAGGACATTTAGGTCATTTTGTTTAGTCATTCTTTAATTCTTTCTAGCTCGGGTTCTAGTTCTATTAAACATTGTCAGGCCTGTTGTCTGGGCAAGTCACGTCGTTTACCTTTTGCTCATGTTATGCATACTACTACTGCACCTTTGCAATTAATACATTCAGATGCTTGGCAATCACTTGTTCAGTCTAATTCTGATTTACGTTACTATGTGCTTTTCATTGATGATTATTCTCACTTCACTTGGATTTTTCTGATGCAACGAAAAGATGAAGTATACTCCATTTTTTTCGATTTTAAAACTCTGGTTGAAAATCAGTTTAACACCACTATCAAATGCTTTCAAAGTGATGGGGGTCGTGAATTTGATAACAAATCCATGGCCATGCTCTGTAGAAAATTTGGCATACACTTTCGTCTTTCCTGTCCTGATACTCCACAACAAAATGGGGTGGTGGAACGTAAGCATCAACATTTAAGTGAAATGGTACAGACCCTTCTTTTTCAGGCGTAACTACCATATGAATTTTGGGCCGATGCTGTTTGTACTACGTGTTTTATAATCAACCGATCGCCTGCCCCACTTTTGCATAACATTATTCCTTTCGAAAAACTTTTTTTCGGGTCTTTGGGTGTGCATGTTACCCCAACATCACAGCCCATACCACCCATAAATTAGCCCCGTGCTCCATCCCCTGCGTGTTTCTTGGGTATGCTGCGCGATATAAGGGCTATCGCTGTTTAAATCCAACTACGGGTCTTGTACATGTTAGTCGTCATGTTTACTTTGTTGAGCACATTTTTCCATACAAGGACCTAGTCTCTAGTAACACTGCGCCATCCATTAATTTTGTTATTGAGGTCCTTCTTCCCCTACCCCTCATGCCTAACTTGCGCGGGGACCCACCGCCGGGTGCCCCACCTACGGCGCCCTTGGGTGCAGCACCAGTGACCCGGGTGTCCTCATGTGGTGTTCTTGATACGCACACCCTTGCACCCTCGTCCCCCTTGGTCACGGTGCCGGCGGCACCGGTGTCTTCAACACCCACAACCGTGCCTTCACCGCCCTCAGCCGTGGCTTCGGTCCCGACTGAGTTGCCCACGGACACGGCTTCAACCTTGGCTCCTGTGGCTTCCCCTCCAGCACCCGAGGGTCACCCTATGTGCACCTATCACAAAGACAGCATTCGTAAGTCTAAGCACATCCTTTCCCTCAACTTTGTTGCAGTAATCCAGGAACCCACCTGTTTTTCACAGGCTGCTAAAAACTCTCAGTGGCAGGAGGCCATGGCTGAGGAGTTTAATGCTCTTCTCTTAAATCAGACTTGGGAACCTGTTCCTCCTTCCCCCGCTCAAAATGTTGTTCGGAGCACTTAGAAATATAAAGTCAAGTATAAACTTGATGGCTCTGTTGATCGTTTCAAGGCTCGTTTGGTTGCCCAAGGTTTTCACCAGCGTGAAGGCCTTTATTATTTTGAAACTTTTAGCCCGGTTGTCAAACCAACCACCATCAGGTTCATTCTTGCACTAGTTGTAACCAATTCCTGGTCCATTCGCCAACTTGATGTTAAAAATGCGTTTTTACATGGTTTTTTAAATGAGGAGGTATACATGGGACAACCGCATGGTTTTGTACATCCCAAATTTCCTACGCATGTTTGCCGTCTGCGTAAGGCCTTATATGGCCTGAAACAGGCACCTCGGGCTTGGTTTCACAGGTATAGGTCGTTCCTCTATAGTCTTGAGTTCTATTGTAGTAAGGCAGATCCCTCTTTTTTCATTCATCGCTCGCCTACCAGCATTGTGTGTCTTCTGCTATATGTGGATGACATCATCCTAACTGGCTCGCACCCGATCTCCTCACCAAGTTCATTGCCTCTTTATCCACTCAGTTTTCCATGAAGGACCTTGGCCCGCTTCACTACTTTCTTGGTATCGAAGCGCATCTCTCCCGACATAGTTTGTTTCTTTCATAACATAAATACACCCTCGACCTTTTGGGCAAACATGACATGCTTGCGGCTAAACCTGTTCAAACTCCCATTCCTGTCCGGGTTTAACCTTCCGCGAGTGACGAGGTGCTACTTGAGGATCCCACGATGTTTCGTAGTGCAGTTGGTGCCCTCCAGTATCTTACTATGACTTGACCCGACATCCGCTATGTGGTTAACCGTGTGTCCTAGTTCATGCATGCTCCAACGACTTTCCATTGGCAAATGGTGAAACGCATCTTGAGATATCTTAAGCTTGCACCTGATTATGGTCTTACGATTACACCTAGTTCCTGCACTACAGTTACTGCCTATGCTGATGCTGACTGGGGTGGGTGTCCTGACACTCACCGCTCCACCATTGGGTTTGCTCTCTTCCTTGGACCTAATCTCATTTCCTGGCGTGCCAAAAAGCAACCCACAGTTGCTAAGTCCACTGCTGAGTCCGAGTACCATGCCGTGGCCAAGCTTGTCGCTGAGGGTGACTGGATTCGCTATCTCATGCGCGACCTTGGTTTACGCCATTCTAGTCCGATCCTTGTCTACTGTGACAATGTGTCTACCACATACCTGGCTGCCAATCCCATTTCCAATGATCGCAGTAAACATGTCGATGTTGATTTTCACTATGTGAGTAAAAAGGTGGTCAAGGGTGACATTCGGGTTCGATACACGCCTACCACTAAACAGGTTGCTGATATCTTCACAAAGGATTGGCCACTGATCGCTTCCGCTACCACAAAGCCAATCTGCACGTTGGTCCCTCCTGTTCAGATTGAGGGTGCGTATTAGGATAATATCCCTTAGGATAATATCTGTTAGGATAATATCCCTTATCTGTATTTATCCGTATATTTTGTATTCATATTGTTATATATACGTGCCTCAGCAACCCTATTTGTTAGGATAATATCCTTTGTTGGGAGAACATCGGAATTTACGAGATTCAGCCGAAGCATACATCCATGGAGGGATGCACAATAATTTCATTAATCATTCGAGATTACATGAGACATGTCAACTCACAATCTTCTCTTATTTTTAACTCAAACTCTAATGATAGCATACACATCCTCATGTATATATAGAGCAACCATACTAAAACCCTAGTGTGTCATGGGTCTAAATAGGATTGGCCCAATCCTATACCTCATAACAAGGTCCAATACAACCAGGCTCCACACATAACTCAACAATATTCAGTTTCTTTGTTTTGTTTCTCCTTACACTGTACCCAATGCTTTCTTTTGGGGTTATACCAATTATCCGAAAAAGATTCATGTCGATGAAAATTATACTACTGGGATAAGGACAAGAGCACTTCAAGGAACTGTATCTCTTCCTGGTAATAAGTTTTCTTCACTTTAGTTAGTTTATCATCTTTTTGAAAATAAAAGTTCATATCTTGTCTTTTGTTATCGATCTTAAGCATGTATTATCGTGAGTCTAGTTGCTTGACAATAGAACTTCCAAAAACAGAAGAAGAAGAACAACAACAACAACCACAATAAGAACAATAAACCCAGTACCTCAAGAGCTCTCGCCAATGTAGGGTTTGGAGGGAGGGGGAGTGTATGCAGTCTTACTCCTTCAGGGTGCTATTCTAAAGGGAGGCTGTGTCTGGAAACCCCCAACCTAAAAGTTTAACATAGCAGCACAGAGAAAACAAAGAGCAGCAACTAGCAAAAAGGCAAAAAGCAACAAAGCACAAAGCACAGTGGAGCAACAATACATAGCACGAGCAGCAAGCTACAAGCATCCAAGCACCAACAGCACATACCCATATCAAGTATAAGCAAGCAGGAAAATTGCATAGTTTTTGATACATGCATGCTTGTAGGTGCACGTATGAATTGAAAATTGTGCATTGAAATTCAAGCTTTTTTTGGAAAAAAAATCAACAAATATCAAAGATAACACGGATGTCATTTGGTTAAATAATTTTTTGTTGAAAGCTAGTTTTGAAAATATTTTTTCTTTTAGTGTTGTGTCGGCTATCAAACAAATGATTTTCATATATTTTCAATAAAGAAAATAGTTATAGAAATTAATACCCATAATTTTTTTTTTCAAAATAGAAATTTTTACTTTTTTTCATACACTATTATCTTCTATATATTATTACCAAGTACTCCCTTTTTCCAAAGTCTCTAAACCCCAATCCAAGAAATTCTAAAGAGTGTCATCAAAAGCCTCTAAACTCCAATATAAACAATTCTAAGAGAATGTCATTTAATATTTAAGGTTATGGGGAAAAAAAAAATAATAAATTTAATATTTTTACTACATAATTTTACAAAGTATATAATACTAAATCTTTTATAAATTTAATAAAATTTCAATATGATTATATGTAAATTATATTTAAAAATATAAATATTTTCAGTACATCGCACAAGATAACACTAGTTTAGTTTATTTAAAAGTTGATCAAAGCTTAGGAACTGTAGAGACCTAAGTCAGCCTAGCATGTCACCTAACATTATTACTAAATATTCTTTGCTTTTTTCCCACTTAAAAGCCTTTTGACTTTAATAACTACATTGTATATTAATTACTGCCATATGGGAAATATTTTTAAAATAATATATAGTCCAAAAAAAATTTAAAAATAATAAATTTACTTTATATGTAATTTAGTTAATTTTAAATAAGTATAGAGATATATTTTAATTTTTACTTCATATTTTGCTAAAAAGTAAGCCAAAAAATCAGTTTAGAAAATTAATAATTAATATTAATATCACGTAACATAGAAGAGTATATTATTCAATATTTATTAGTGATATTGTAATTTGTCTACTTTTGTAACTTAATCAACATATTTTAAATGGTATTAATATTGTAATTCTTATATAATATAAATTATAATGTAATAATCCTACAATGAAACAAATATTAAATTGTTGATGTAATTTTTAATGAAATATCTCATAAAAATACACATAAAAGAGAATAGTTTGTAAAATAATGATTAAATCAATAAGTGTTAATAAGGCAAAAAAAAAAAAAAAAAAAACCTAAGTATATTTCAAGCGATCACTATCTTACTATAATGTTAGTTATACATAAACACAACCAAAATCATATAGACCAATTAATACGTCAAATAAACTATGTGAATTTATAACATAAATAATTGGAAAATTTTCTTATTCGTATAGTCTTTACCTTTTTAAAAAATAAATAAATATTTCCTATATGTAAATCAGAAATAGAAAGGAATGTGGAATGTATTAGGAGTTGATAGAGCCGAGATCGCAGTATAAATGGGTTTGGTTTTATGGTGGGATTCGTAGATTTGTTTTCCTTTTGCTTCTTTTTGGTTTTTGCTAGTTTCTCATTTCGATGAGGCTTTTCCGTCTTTTCAGACCTATCGGTTTTTGTCCTGTGAATTTTGTCCAAAAAATCAAAACAAAAGATAACATATTATTTTTAAAAAGGAAAGATAAGATGACAAAATTAAGGTGATGGGGAAAAAAGAAGTTTATAAATCACGAGCCACATCACTTTTTTGTTTCTTAAGAAAATGCTATTTATTAGGTCAAACTCTATTTGCAGTTGTTCTATTAACCGTGTCATTTTAATTTCTATACAGTTTGGGTGGGTTTTGATCTGAATTTTTGTGTTCACTTTGTTGCATTTCTGTTTCGGTGTTTGTTGTGTAGATTTTGGTTTTCTATTGTTGAGCCCTACTTTTGTAGGTGCGCCCTATTTTGTATTGTGAGCTTTGCTCCTTATTTATCAAAAAAAAAATCACTATACAATTGACAATGTGTTAATTTAGTCCTTGGAGGAAAATTTATATTAAATTATTAATGAAATTTCCAATGATTCGGTCATTGATTGGGTTAAATTAAGTTCATGAGTGGATTTATAGTGAGTTACTTGTATCTAACGTAACTGTACCATTAAAAATTACGTCAATAACATGACTTAAAGTTTTAAATTTGACCGAAAGATTATAATTGACACAATATATATTGTAGATGGACTAAATTGAATAAATTAAAAGTACAAAGCCCAAATTGACACAATGAAAAAAATACAAGGACCATTGGTGTAAATACCTCGAATAACTATTTCTTTTTTGAGCATTGTATCGAAGTGCTTTTGTAAAAAGTGTTTTAAAAAGGATATTTTAACATAAAAATGTTTAGGTTCTTTTTTACTTCTGCTTTAAAAAGAAGCAGTGTTTTCCTAATTCCACTTAAAATAAAAAATAAAAAAAGGGATTGTACGTCTGTTTAAGAAAAACTTTTTTCTGCCCAAATACGCTCAAATCATGGAAAAATATTTAAAGTCTATTTAAAAATACTTTTTTTGATTGAAAAAAAGTTTGGCTAAACAAGTTATAGTCTCTTTTTTATTAGAGAAAAATATTATTTAATAAGAAAATTTTTAGTTAAAGAAAGTTTTTCTTTTATCAATTTCATTATATATTACTGTATTGGCAAAATTCTTTATTAAACGGTTACAATAAATAAAAGGGATTATTCAAGGGACATAATGTTCGAAAAAAGGAATTAAGATTACAATCTGTTTTCAAAAACGACAAGGACATTAGTTGCCATGTCATCTTTTCAACTGACGTATCATCATTCCAGTGACTAATTTTGATATAGCCGACACCTGTTCTTGGTCATTTCCAGTTAACATTGTCCTTTATTGTTGTTTTTTCAAATATGTTACTCTTTTTCAAGAATATATTCAGCGGCGTTCTTGAAGGATTTTTTACAAAACTATGCCCCATGAAATATTTTGTCCATTTATACCGGATTCATGTTTGATTATTTTGAAGTTAATGTCCTATTGAGTCTTTTTTCAAAAAATATTGTACTTTGTGGGAGCCTTCTAAGGAACTCAGTTACTTCTATTTTAAGATGGAGTTGCAAGACCTCAAAGACGACCTCGCACGAGAGGAAATCCCATGGCCTCGGCAAGGAGATCAAAAGAAGATATCGGCAGGGTGAGTGGTCCCAAATAGAAACACCTGCACTCCTATGGTCTATTGATATATTTTCGAAATAATGCTATAAAAATTGTGAATAAAGTGTTTAAAGTTGGTCCCGAAATTTGTTCAATGTGTTTTAATGTGTGTTGGGATGTGTATCGACACACATTCTTACAGAACAAGGCTGCAAAGGTTTGCGTCGACACACAGATCAACAGAACCATCTTTGCAGAACTGTGTGTCGACACACAGCTCTGTATGTCGACACGCATGTGCAGTTTTCACCGGATCTTCGAGCGTTAACTACCGCCCTTTCGTGCCTTTTCTTTGAGGCATAAATTGAGACGTCTTCTTTCACAAAGTCTTATATATATATTCCCCTAATGTCTTTGATATTATATGAATCAATTGATTTGAAAGAACTTGTTTATTGTTTTTGAAAAACGTCATTCTCATACATCTCTCCTTATCTCCCTTTACATACGCTCACTCTATTGACATTAGGTTATCGTTGTATCTTCAAGACTATTTCATACTCTGAAATAATTCATACGAAAAGTGACATCACACCTCGAAACCTGTAGAACGTTTGGATACCCGTTACTTGCGAATTGCAAGTGTTTGACCCAACAATGTTTGGTTACCCGATTCCCAGTACTTTAGGGAGTTTGCACCAACATGGTCAGAATTTGCCAACCAATCAGCAGACCAATTTGCTTCTCTAAAGTGACATCACACCTCGAAACCTGTAGAACGTTTGGATACCCGTTACTTGTGAATTGCAAGTGTTTGACCCAACAATGTTTGGTTACCTGGTTCCCAGTACTTTTGGGAGTTTGCATCAACATGGTCAGAATTTGCCAACCAATCAGCAGACCAATTTGCTTATCTGAAGATATGGTTGAAAAATACTTGCTCAAAGGAAGAACAAAAGGAACGAATGTCTTGCACAATAGTTATAATGCCTACAGGAGCAGGATACTCCAATGAGAGTGTTAATAACCACCTGATGTATATAAATCAGGCCCCTCGAAAATGTTTTTGCCTATTTGTAAAGGAAGTCGTTTTTTTTCTCTTTGGGGACTAATATTTCTATTTAAGCTATTATCACATCCCGATGATGCAAAAAATGTACGTAAGAGATAAAAAAGGTCTCATTATATCTTATGCATACTTTATTATACATAATATATTGTTATGGAAAATGTTTATGTTTCGAAAATATAATTTTGTTACTATCACATTGGAATTTTATCGGACACTTCATTTTTAGTTTTTTCCTTTTTTATTATTTGCTTTCTTTTATATGAGATTTATTTTTAAATTACAAGATTTGAGGTTGGAGAGATTTTGAGGGGGTGAAAGACTTTACAATAATATATTGAAAGAAAAATACAACATTTTATACTCTGTAAAATTAAGTAATAACGAACCTGAATTGGGGTTTAGAGCCTTTTATGACGCCCTTTTGAATAACTTCGATACGAGTTTAGGGACTTTTGGGTATATAGAAAAATACTTGTATTTTGTAGCATATGAAGCAAATAATAATAATATATTATCATTCTTCTTTTAAAAATTGTAAATACATTTCCTTTTTATCCCCTACACACCATTTTTTTTTAGGATTATTTATGCCAAAAGTCCCATACTTTGTACATTATGTCATTTTAGTTCCTATACAATTCAAAATCTATCAATTTAGTCATTTTATCAAATTTAAGTTAAGTTAATGACGTAATTTTCAACGAAAAAATTATGTTATATGCAAATGACTTACTATAAATTCTTTCATTTACTCAATTTAACCTAACTTGTGGCAGAATTATTAAAAATTTTATTAAAAACTTAGTATAATTTTTTCTGTAAGGACTATATTAACACATTTTGAATACATGGACTAAATTAATACAGTTAAAAATATAAGGACTAAATTGATGTAATAGACAAAGTATAGGAACCTTTGACGTAAATATCTTCTTTTTTTTATTTCCTTGAGTATCCCTTCCCTTCGCCGCGTTGTTTGGCGTTGTTTACTATGTTGCATTTCTAGCAATGCTATGCACATTCAAAATAAATAACATATACATAAAAACAGGTTAATGTTATTAACAGAACAAAATTATTAAAGTTAGAGTAACATCGTAGTTTTTCAAGGTAATTTCGTAGCTCTCGTTATTTGTAAGTCATATCATTGCTCTAGTAATAACGATTTCTGTTATGATAATAATAATTACCTAAATATTTTATAAAAAATTATTAAGTTACTATTATTTTTAAGTTTGATGATTTTTGCGAGTCGAGTACTCAATAGGATACATTTAGCATTTCTTCATTTTTTTCCCTTCTTAATTCTGTTAAAGATAGAGCGTATTCATCACCTCTCTCTCCAGTGTTTATATCTTTTAGATTTCCAATTCTCAAGTTTCATCAAAAATTTTGAGTTTTCTACTAGTAGTACGGTATCTTAGCCCTATTGATGAAGAGTTTAATCTTTTCTTTCGGAAACTCTGGTATAAGATAGATGAAAAGTTTATGTAGTGTCCATGTTTCAAATAATTGACATTTGAGTGAAGGGGCGTGTTGTAGTGTAAAATGATCTGCTACATATTGGCATTCGCTCACATTCGATCGAGCATCATAATATACACTCATCACAGCCATTTTCCTAGACTGTGCCCCCCAGCAGTGGACCATAGGCCAAGCGGATGGTTTCTAGCCACAGTTTAACCATGTTGTGCTCTAGTTTTAGGATCCCCTCCTGGGGGCCTTCTTTTCCGTTTTAGCTATTATATTCCTGAAGAACACTTTTGTTTCTTTTGAGGATTTTATCCTCATATCTATGGGGAAAAAAAAGTTGTTGCTTGACTAAGGTGTTCACCTGGTTTCGTCTAGCCATCAGTCTAATTGGTTTGCGTGATTGATCATTTGCGATCAAGGTTGCGTCAGTTTTCTCCTAAATGAGCATTCCCATCGAGATAGTCGTTGATGGTAACTTTTGAATATTCTTAATGTTAGAAATTGAGATAATATCTAAACACAACAAGTAAATAAGAGTCAACCGAAAATGATACCGAAACCCTTATTACAAAATTGAAGACACCACGCCATGGCGAAGGCCACTGTCCTAAAAGACGATTTCGCCGCTGCTCCGGTACACACAGTACTATCTGCGGCCGTCCTCCAAGATTAACGTGAGTACGGCGGGCAGGCGTCGCACGCGCATGTGTGGTTCCCTCCTTTCTCTCACTCTAAACTTAATTCAAGTGGTTAGGAAATGCTCCAATATTTAAAGTGAAGAAAACTCGTCTCCTATTCCAATGTGGGACAAAACAAACAGTATTTAGACAATTAAGCTTGTATCATTTTTTCAACACTTAATATAACAGTATGAATGTAACTGTTGAAAGACATTGATGGTGCTTCACTAGTACTACGTACGTTATTCATCTATGCCCATCATCATGTGACCCTGAAAAGTTGCAGTTATAACAACTTCCTCGTTTGGTACATTTCTCCGGGTGCTTATCTTATTTTTAAAAACTGTCAAGTTCGGTTTGACATATGGAATTAGAATTGAATTATATAATTGTAATTTTAATTCAACATAATTGAAATTTTATTATTGGAGGTCGGAATTATAATTTCATAATGATTCGAGTCATCGAGGGTCTTCGGTCAATCGAGTTGCACTATTTCAAGTTTATATCAACTATAATCAGATTTTGGTCAGTACGGTTCCCATGGCATTATGGTCGGAGTGAGTCACTTTGATTTTGAGTTTCGAGTCAAATTGAGTCTCGGATCATTTGATGTTCAAATTATCCCGGAATTTTAGTTATTCAAGTTAGGTCTTTTGGGTTCACGCTTCAATCAATCAGGTTTGAGTTGTTTTAGCTCATATCAAGCTTAAGTCATCTTAGTTTTGGGAACACGTTATATTCTTTCAAATTTCAAGTCATCTTAGCCCGAGTTTGAGATGGGTCAAATCATTTTGGGTTTGGGTCATATTAAGTTTTCGGTCAATATGGTTGGGCCATTTCCACTTTAGTCAGCTTATTTACATCACATTTAAGTCGGGTAGTTTCATTTTTTTAGATTGAGCCATCTCAAGTTTTGGGTCAATCAGGTAGGATCACTTCGAACGTCGAGTTTAGTCAATTTCGGTCGAGTTGGGTGATTTCAAGGTTCGGGTAAAAAATATTTTCAAGGCTAACTTTCAAAGAAAACTATTTTCTGAAATGACATTCATATCATCATTTGAAATTTTTTTATTCTTTTTTTTTAAAAAAACTCAAATATCAATGCAAAATTTTTAATATATTTATAATTTTTAAATTTAAAATATTTTTACTTATAATAAAAAATTAAATTAAATTATTTATTAAATATTTATATTAAATTTGTGTATAAATAATTTAATTTAAATATTTACCAAATAATTTAATTTAATTTTAATTATAATCCTGAAGATGTTATTTAAAAAAAAAAAAAAAATCAATACATGCGCACATGATGTAGTTTTAAAATTGTATTTAAAACCATGTACTCACAAGCTTACGGGATCGTTATAGCTAAATCGGATATATGGGTCATATCCACTGGGAATAAGAGTTAAGTTGGATTTTGTTATTAACAAGGGATTGGATTTTTGGTTTTTGTTGATTGTTTAGGCAAATAACTAAAAAGTGCAGTAAATTAAAAATGTCTATTCGATTGAGGTTAGTTTAAGGAATGAATTCAAAGTAGCTTTATTCGTATCCTGTCATTATATTATAGTATGACAATGATTTAGGTGGCTTAGACTACAAGCACTAAGCCTTGGGAAATATTTAAACTAGGCCTTAGGGTAATAAACTAGTCTAAAGATATAACCTATCATATCACCCTACGTGTAGCATAGGTTATCTCATTGGCATTACTTAATTCCTTTCTTACACCTAATTTAATATTAAACTAAGGCTTAGGATAATGAACTAATCTAAAGGCACAACCCATCTTATCACCCTAGGTGTAGCATGGATTATCTCAATAACACTAAAAAATTCCTTTATCACTCTTAATTAAGTATTAATTCGTGTAAAAGATTGTATTCAGGGTTGGTTACAATCTCAACAACGACCACACATGAAAATCAATTATGTTATGGTCTAGGCTACAAACTTGCAGACAAACTATGCTAATTAAAGCAAAAAGATGCTAAAAGGACAATCAAAAGTTTATACCATACATGTCATCCCCAAACCCATACCTTGCATTGTCTTCGATGCAAAACAACGAAAGAAAACACAAGCAAGGGAAGGAAAGAGAACCTTAGGTATGGCATATTCAGCTATGCATGGCGAGCAAAACAAAAAAGACAGAAATAGCAGGCTGCAAAAGAAGGCATAGAAGAAATAATACTAAACAAATTTGTTAGTAGTGTTAGGAATATGAATTGTACAAGTGTTTAGTAAAAGAGAAACAAAGTAAACATGAAAGGAATAACAAAAGGATCTGTAAAAGAAATAGATTTCTATTTGAAAAACAAATTTAAAAAAAAAAACAAACATAAAAGTAGGTTGGGTTGCCTCCCAAGAGCGTTAAGTTTAATGTCTTCAGCCAGACGTAGTGCAGAGCAAAAAGTCAATGAAAATCTGAGGCAGTGTCTGCCATAGAGATCAGGTTGACTTTGTAGGGACGATCCCCAAATCCACCAACATTTCTCGACCTATAACTATCAAGAAAGAACACACAATTAGCATCATGGTCTCAAATCTCTGTCCTACCAAGTATAGGTGATGAAGCATAGCTATTGACACAGACAGGGACATAATTACAATCAGCACTTTTAGTAGAATCGGGCTCTCCCAACTTTACATCAACCCTACGGCATTCGAACTTGTCCTTAGTCTCAGGGTGCTGAACAAAGTTCAAGACCTTTAATTTGCCCTTGAGGTTTCCAAAAGAAACCTCCAACACTCTCGTCCTACAGTGTATCACAGCATTGGCCGCTGCTAGGAACGGTCGACCTAGAATGATGGGAGCATGGTGCTTCTACCTAGAAGTAGGGTCTGTATCTAACACAATAAAATTGACCGAGAAGACAAACTTGTCAATCTTGACAAGTACATCCTCCACCTCCCCATGAGGCACACGTTCTATCCTATCAGCCGACTGAAGTGTGACATTAGTTGGCTTAATGTCTCCTATACCCAATTCCTGAAAAACTAAGGGATGAGGTTTACACTCGTTCCTAGATCTAGTAAGGCTCTGCTGATGTGACATCCTCCTAAGGCACATGGAACTATAAAAGCCCTGGGGTCTCGAAACCTGGGCGGGGCGCCCAACGCTAAAATACTAGTCACCTTCTCGATGAGCCGGACCTTCTTCGGAGTGTGCTTACGCGCGTTTCTTTTTCATGTAGAGTTCCTTAAGGAACTTGGCATACATAGGAATATGTTTAATGGCTTCGATCAACAACAAGTTAATCTTCACGTTCTTAAACACATCTATTAGCTCAGGCCTCTTTGGGTTGTCCTTTTTTCTGCAGTCCTGTAAGGGCCGAAAGAATAGGGATAGCAGGTTCATATGACCTACCTCGTGGGGCCTCCCCATTAGTAATGGGGGAGGGGATTCATGCTCTCCTTCTCAACCTCGACCTCCACATTCCTAAGATTCTCCTCTCCAGTCATGAACACGACCTTAACTTGCCTGAGTAAGCAAATTAGGGTGAGAACTAGTTGACCCTACCGGGGTTGTGAGAGGTTGGGAGTGTAATTCTTACCCCCCCTCCCCCCCCCCCCCCCCCCCCCCCCCCCCGGCCCCTCTTCTTCTCTCACCTATAAAGAGCTTGGGCCAATTATCCTGTCTAGTCCTCTATTTTAACAATTGATTGAGAATAGGATCGGACCAGTTGTGTAGTGTCCTCCATGAATAGGAGCGTACGCTCCTCAAATTGTGAAGAATGTCCCGGAGGTGGGGGAGGGGGTCAGCATGCAAAATAGGGTGGATGGGTTTAGGAATAAAACTTTGCCCTCCCAAAACGGCGGGTGGGTCGGCATTACCTAAAAAGCCATGATTCTGTTGTCTCGTGGATGGGTTTTGATGGTCGCTCTATTTCCACGAGAAGTTCAGGTGATTGCGTCATCTATGATTGTAGGTGTTAGAGAACGAGGTGTTGTTCTGCGAATGTCCCTGTGCTGCATAGATCTGGTCTTGCACACATTCGAGAAAATGTCATCCATATAAACAGTTAAACACAAAGTAATCCTGACCAGAACAAGTGTTGCACGAGTAACACCACCAGATAATGATTTAGCTGCATTCACTGGGTGTACTTTAACAGGGTTTGCATGTAAATTTATAATCTGGTCCATCTTCCTACTAAGGGCATCTAGTCTCACATTAACATCATCTCTAAGTCCTACTTTATAGACACCACGTGTGCTCCCTCTAACCACCCCGGCAAAAGAGATTTGATCGAGGGAGTGTTCACTGAGGTGCTCAAGCAACATCCAAGCTTCGTCCTCATCTTGCTGGTTAAATGCTCCCCCGCATGAAGCATTAACCATCTGTTTGTTTGGTGCACAGAGACCATCATAAAAACTTTGAACAAGAGCCCTTGGGTGACCCATGGTAGGGACAGCTTCTAAGGAGTTCCTTGAATCTGTCCAAACTCTCATAGAATTGCTCCTGATCTTTTTGTGCAAAACTTTTAATCACACGCCTAACAGTTATACTTCTGGCCTTAGGATAAAACTTGATCAGGGACTTTTGTTGGAGGTCATTCCAAGTTGTGATTTCACCTCTCGGAAGAGACTGAAATCACCTTTTGGCAACGTTCTTTAACGAGAATGGAAAAAGACGTAGCGTAAATGCGTCAAACGAAACACCTTGATAATGACAAGTTTTGCAAATTTCAATGAACATGCCAAGGTGCTCGTAGGGGCTCTCTACCGGCTTTCCATAGAAAGTGGAAAGCATGTTGATGATCCCAGATTTAATTTTGAAGTTGGCACTACCCACGACGGGTAACGCAGCTCCGGCGGGTGAGACGTACGTTTGGGGAATAAAGTGGTCCTCAATCATACTCGGTGCATTGTGAGCTAGGGTATGTGTTGTATTCATGCCCGCTTCGTATCGTCTCAAAGTAGATAATGCCAACTCAATTTTCGGAACGTAAGGTAACAATTTCGGGTTAAGCGAGCGCTTACCATGCATACAGTACGGAAAGCAAGTCGCATCCAAGTTGACAACATAGCAAAAATAAAACAAAAGAGATAAACAATAAAAAGAAATAAACAAAAAGAACTCGTTAATAACTAAATCTAACTTAGCCTATCAATTCCCCAGCAACGGCACCAAAAACTTGATGTGTTTTAAACCTGTGTACTCGCAAGCATACGAGATCATCATAGCTAAATCAAATATACAGGTCATATCGACAGGGAATAAGAGCTACATCGAATTTCGTTATTAAAGTGCAATTGGATTTTTGGGTTTTTGTTGATTGTTCGGATAACTAACTAAAGAATGCAATAAAATATATACCAAAGGTGTCAATTCAATTGACGTTAGTTCAGGGAATGAATTCAGGATAGCTTTACTCATATCCCGTCATTATATTATACTATGACAACAATTTAGGAGGCTTAGGCTACAAGCACTAAGCCTTAGTTAGTATTTAAACTAGGCCTTAAGGTAATGAACTAATCTAAAGGCATAACCTATCATATCACCCTTCATGTAGCTTAGGTTATCTCATTAGCACTGCTTAATTCATTTCTTACTCCAAGTTCAATATTAAACTACAACTAATACTTCAGTTAGGGCTTAGGATGATGAACTAGTGTAAGGGTATAACTCATCTTATCACCTTACGTGTAGCATGGATTATCTCTATAACACTAACAAATTCCTTTATCACTCCTGATTAAGTATCAATTTGTATAAAAATTGTCTTCAAGGTAGTGTACAACCTCAACCTGGACTACGCTTGAAAACCAGTTATGTTATGATCTAGGCTTCAAGCTCGTAAACAAATGCTAATAATTTAGATATCTAAACATGGCTATAAGCACACACAAAGAAAACCAAACATCAATCATAAATTTCCCATAAGGATGCGTAAATAACATAACAAAACCATTGTCAAAACAATACTATAAATCTGGGATACGGACCGCTGCCTATCCTTCATCCCTAAACTAAAAGGGTCGACAAAGCACTGAATCAATAAAGCTACAGCAGAGTTCTACAAAGCAGTCGATGTGATCTTGACCTACATAGGCAGTAAGATCTTCAAAATTTTCAACGTCGATCCCAACAACATCAATTTCTACTCTGCAACAGTTACCTTAACAACACCATTATCAACTTCAAGCTCCGCCTAAATGTTTTGGAAGGTCTTCAAAATTTTCAATCTCGATCTCTGCGACATCATTTTTTATCTTAGTAACAGCCTCCTCAACACCACCGTTATCAACCTCGAGCACCCTACCTGAATCGAATGCACCCGTAAAGGCCACAAGTGTCAACCCCATACAAGGAGTCTTTCAACAACCCTAGACCTAGTAAGGTAAGGGATCGGGCTACCAGCATCGCCAGCGACGAGGGATACATGTTACCTTCAATACTACAAGTGATTTCCACGTCAGCATTTTCGCCGAGGAAAGGCGGTATTGGTGGCAAAACATCTCTCGGCCAAACCTTCGTCCATGCTCTTCCTCCGTCCAAAACGAAAAGATTGCATCATTAAAGGTACACCCTTTATTTTTAACTGAATACTAAACACGCTCTGATATTAATTAAGTGTTTTTTTTTTCATTTATGTGTGAAATGATATGTTCTAATAAGAGCACTCCAAATTAAAAACCACAAGTTTAAGAAACATAAGGCAGGAGTTAATAACTTTTTCTTTTTCCATTGATCTATTTTTTTATTTAAAAAAAAAAAAGTTAATATATCATATTGACATATTATCGCTGTTTCAAGCCTAAATTGTCATTCAATAATCATTCCTTTTCCCGAATCTTAATTTTGTTTGTTTAATATCTTTTCAATATATTTTCCATTTTGATATGTTAATGTTCTTCCGATACTTTTTTTTCGATAAATTGGGAAAAAATCGCTGAACAAGCCGGCCATTCGCTAAGCGAGGCCTGAGTCCACCCGCAGCAACACGGGAACCAAAAACAACCAACACAGAACAAAAAAACATGAACTAACCGCTCGCCTCAAAACCCGACACATCAGACAAAGAGAACAAGACCGGAAAAGACACGAGGGCAAAAAACAACAGTGCGTGCATAACCAACACAAATAGGGATCCTAGCTGAAGAAGAACATAGCTGAAGAAGAGACAAAAGGCCAGCACAAGAATCGGGAGCGGTGCTGAAGCCATAACCCAAACCCCAAGCCATATCATTGAGCAAGAATGTCTGCCACCATAGTCGAGTCGAAGCCATCAAAGTTGAAACCCACCTTTTCTCCTATCTCTATTGCCTGCTCCGCTTCCAGGATCCTCTCATCATACTCTTTTTCCGTGATCTTCTGGATTCGGTTTTCCCCATTCCTTTTTTTCCTCTTTCCGGCTGTCTTAAACGATTTTCCAGCATTACTTGTAGGAGACATATCCTTAAGGAAGTCCTACAACTACCGCTTCTCTCTTTCCTTCATCTTGCTCTTGATCGCTTTTCTCTCTCTTTTTGTTGTGCGGAATTTTTCCTTTTCCCTCTAGTTCATGCTAGTCCCTTCCAAGCATGGAGCTGAAACTTACTGACTCTACGGCAAACTATCCTCAGCTTGAGAGTCCTCGATCGTTGTTGTGGGCTCGAATCCTGGGGGGAATTCAGGCCCGGATATTGTTGACTCATTATCACTGTTACTTCCCCGAGTATCAGTATCAGGCATGGTTATCTAAGCTTGATGTTGATCAGCTAAAATTTCATCATTCTCAACCCATGGCAGGAGTACAGTATGATGTGCCACCGGTTGTGAAGCTTAAGGCATGCCTTGCACGAGCGATAGCTGCAGGGCTTATCTCCCAATGATTTGGCCGTTAAGGTGGAGGGAAACATGTCCAAATGACTACCAAGCCACTCCCGTCCCTTTATTTGCCAACTGCGGGGCAGGAATTCTAATCTCCTCACAAATAATCGAGCGTTCTGGTACTAGATACAAAGAAGGTTGAACTTGTGAAGAATTTCTAACCGTGGTTGTGCATTCGTTTCCTTGGGGAGAATGTGATGGGAAATAAGCCTGCTCCCTTGCCAATCTAGCAGAGGAAGCTCTGGACACCACGCTGGGAGAGTAGTCTGGTGTCAGTATAGAGTTTCCTTCTTTAACGATGATCAAATGGGTTCCCCCACTGTGTTGAACCTGGACAGTATGGTGGATACATGTTGTGTGGCAGGTGTCAATCAGAATCCTTGCAACGTTAACGCATCTCATAGTGGATATTCTAGGATCCACCCTAATGAACTTTCCCCAGAATTTGGCGATATCAGCAAAGCATTCATTTGACCAATACTGGACAAGCAATCCATGGATCTCGTGCCAAACCCTTTTGTTAAGAGATCCAAGCGTCTCTCCAAAGTACTTATATACTTCTCCGAACATTTGTTGGAGAATCTTCTTACGCGGGCCGAGGTAGGCATCCATAGTATCAATCAAATCACAAACCAGAATAAAGGTATTGTTGCTTAAGCCTTTAGGTGCAAGCCCGTATAGGTCATTTTCGGTGATAAATGAAAGAACATCATCCAGACTGACCTCAACAGATGAATGGGCAATTATTAACCGCTTAAGCCATGCCTCAGCACTCCTATTGGCATTTGACACCACAGTCCTCGAAAAATTTGCACAGACATCTTCCCCACCCCGATTAGGTGGTGTATTCCCCTGTTCCTGAATACCGCTTGCGTTTCTGGGCTGCTGGACTTCGTTTCGCTGCGGTTGACGACTAGCGGATGGAAAAACTGTTCTTTTGTCTGGGTTAGCCCGTTGCTCTCTAAGCCCGATACACACCACCCATCTTCCATTCATGAATGTAACTGCCTACATAGTTTCATTCAGCTCATGAAACCGTACAAAGCCATAACTCCATCTAGACCTCAACCTTTTCTTCACAGGAACAAAGTATCATATTGACTTGAAATCATGAAACACAGCCCTAAGCCATGAGTTTGTCGTTCTTTCTGGTAGGCCATCAATGATAATGGGCCACCCTGCACCGGCAATCGGCATTTCAAGTGATTGGTTCTGTTGGAGTCCGGAGAAATAAGTGGTGCACGGTGATGACTGTTAACGACCGAGGGAGGACGAGGTGATGATGGTGGGTGGAGGAAGTGGTGATGATGGTGCTTGACGGTGGAGTTGTAATTGGTGATGACTTTTTGAATAAACTGGTAGAAAATTTTCAATTCTTATGAAAAATTATTGTTTAAGAGGTTTGACTCTCCCCAATTTTTCAAAAATTAAAAGAAGTTTCTAATAATATAATCAAAGTTTTTCATTATTGTTCTGTTTTTTAGACTTGTAGAATTTTTAGGATTAGAATGTGGAGACTTTTTTAAAGCAAACAATTTTACATAACAGACAAAAGATTTAAAAATCATTAAATGCAACATAAAATGTCAATAATTAAGCCAAAATAAATCAAATACATTTGAAATTTTCCTCACTCTAAATAGTAATCATCCCTAATAAATACATGATTACCTTAGCTGATGTATAACACCCCCCCCCCCCCCCCCCCTTCGTGCTTGTATGCTGCCACGCGCATATATACTTAGAAACTTACATGCTTATTTCACTAATTCATGTGTGAATTCATTTGTGATTAATTTATTAGTAATAAACTGATTATTTACTTGCAGGCGTACACACACCCATCCTTAATTAGATCAAATAAAGGTTGGGGGACTTCGGAAACAGTCTCTCGTCAGGATCTCACCCTGGTGGAGTAAGATTGCGTACATACTTCCCCTCCCAGATCCCGCACGAGCAGGAGCCCTCCAGGCACTGGGTTTGTTGTTGTTGTTGTTGATTACCTTAGTTGATGCCATATCATACTGATATTCGCTTGTTTTTACTAGTAATTTTGTTTTCTCAGTTTGAACTGTTATGTTATACTTGTCATTTTTTATCTCCATCCTGATACGGGTTAACTTAGAACTTATTTGTACGAGTTGTATGTTTTATATTATGACTTTATTGCTAATTATCGAGAAAAATCATATAATTGTTAATGGTACCATGATAAAAACATCATACTCATGAGCTCCAAATGATTGTACCCCTCTTAGATACTTTGCTTTACGTATGCAACTTTCCTTGCTCATGCATATGATAGTTCATGGATATGCCCAAATTAATTCACAAATCAATATAAATACAACTTTAAATTATCCTTTTATTTAATAACAATAGATAGGAGAGAATCAACGGTAGTAAAATAACTAGTTATGATACTGAAAGATGATTAGTGTAACGACATATAAGGTATAAGCAGGTCATATTGACAGAAATTTAATGCTAATATAATCTTTTTTTAAATATCTTTTTAAAACCAATCTAAAAAACTTCAAATTTACAGCGATTTTTTCACCTAAAAGCAAGAATTACAGACAACTAAATAGTTTTTACAACTCTAAATCGTTAAAAAACTTAACTAAATGCAGACTTAAACAGATAGACACTATTGAGTCCTACTGTATATAGTTCATACCGTATATAATATCAGTCCGCATATATTATTATCAACACAAACTAACCCATCGCCTTTATTTTATTTTATATACAAGGGTTAGTTATTTACATAATAATTTTGCGACCCTCAGAACACTTATATTTTAGTTATTCATATATTATTGATTTCATAATAACAAAAAAATAATAAGAATAATACTCTATACTAACCCAAAAAAAAAAGTAAAAGAACTTTCAAAACTAACATAACTAATATTATATATATAATTACATGAAGTTTAACATTACATTTTTACTACATTACATATCGATACTGTCCTCTAAATTAGAAGTCTTAGATTTTCATTACTCGATTTCTCATTGTAATTCTTACCGATCTAAACTAAATTAGATAAATAAAATAAAGTACCCACTATTATATAATTTCTAATTTCCCATACGCCTCCTAGCAAAATAGCCCAAAAAAAAAAAACGAAAATAAAAACCCAAAAAAGAGTAAAAAGGGTAAATTACATATAGTCTTGGGGTTAAAATAATTTTTTAGCCCAAAATATTACGGATATTTGATAAATTAGTTCAAATAACAGCGGAAAAAAATATCAAAGAAGGGTCTATTTTGTGCCCTTATAAACCGCTATTTGAACTACTTTATTAAATAAATATGATTTTTTGGATTAAACAATTATTTTAAAAAACTTATAACTCAAAAATTGATATGTAATTTACCCATGATAAAATTACCGACTACATTACTTTCCATGATTCTAAAGTAGGAAACCCAGAGAACCCATCAAAATCCAACGCCGCCTTGCCGCCGTCAGCCACCACCGGCGCCACCGGTACATGTGCCCCACCCGAGCTGCTGGGGCCCGCCACGTGGTGGTGGTGGTCCAGCAAGAACGCTGACGTGTCAAGCGTCGGCAAGCCCGCTGTCACCGGTCGCTGCACCGCTGGTTTCAGAATCTGGCTCACAGGTATCTCACCACCGGAGAATCTAACTCCGGTCACCTGCTGCACCATCTGCCGGAAATTCGCAGGATCCGCGGTAATAAACGTCGTCGGCGACCGCTTTGACGCCCGAGACTTCCGTTTCGTAATCTTCGCCGTCGCCAGAGGGGGAACCCGGGCGACCCGTTTCGGACCCGGATCAGGATCCGAGCCGGAACTGGAATAGGTCTGACCCTGAAGTGTTTCCGGTTGGATTACATTCACCAATTGAAATGGGTCTGTAGGCGTATCCGCCATGGATGCTTGAAAAGCTCGGGTTAGCGCTTCGGTGTCGCGAGCCAGTGCCTCGGAAATCCACGGCTCGGCAGCGAACGGAGGCCGGAAAATCCACGGATCAACGCTTGCAAGATTGTCAGAGAAAGCCATCAATTGAATTTGAATTCAGTAGCGATACAGACCCTGCTTTAACGGGAGCCTTTTATCGGGTTTTTTAAGAGCCCTTTTTTTTATTGAAAATTTGAAGAGAGAGAATAGTAAGAGTGAGCGAAAATGAAGGGGATTGAAATGGGGAGACTTGGCGTTGGGGGGGTCAAATGGGAAGAAGAGAGAGAGAGAGAGGGGAGAGGAAGGTGGTGAGAAATGAGTGAGAGAGAGAGAGAAGGGGTGGGGGGGGCGAGGGGAATAAATAGGACGGTGGGTTATAACGTAAAGCGCGTTTATGGGGACACGCGTCATCTTTACCCCCATACTGCTCTTAACCATGGTTTAGCTACGCTAAATAGGGCGCATTTGATTCAACTTATTTTAACTTATTTTTTTTTAGCTTATCTATTTTAATAAGATCTGTTTATTTAAAATTTATATCTTTTTACAGTAAATTATTCAGTTATACAGTACAGAAAGATCTTTTTTTACAAATAGAGCATTTTAATACAAGTTAAAAAGTAACTTATCTACTATAATTACAAAAATAGCTTAATAATATAAATTATCTAATTATAATAGGTAAGAAAGAATCATAATAATAGTTGATCATGGTAGTGGAAAGTGATAAGTATACGACCCATGACCATAAAAGGTATGGTGGTCGGTGGAAGTGGTGATAACAAGTAAAACTAGGTTATGATGGTGTAAATTCAATGCTAATACAATGTTTGTAAAGCATTCCTCTGAAATAAGCTGTGAAAACATTCAGTTTTGCATCTTTTTCTACTTAGTTATAAAACAGTTTTTCATCTTTCTATTTAAGCTTTGAAAAAGATATAATAAAATCTTTTCTGTCAATCAAATGGACGCCCTGCAATCAAAAAGACTTTTTTCACAGCTTTAAACTGTTATAAAGTTGAACCAAAAGCAGCTATTGTGTGCTCAGTGATGAGCTAGTATTAGAGGTGGTAATTTGGTCATCTAGGTCAGTTCTGGGTCTAATCACAAGGGGTGGATCAAATGCAGTGATGCAGGAGGCATGGGTTCCCAGTGGCTTATGGACTGGATATCTAGTATAGGTAATAGCTTGTTATAATTTTGAGTACGGATATAATTAAAAAGAATGGTATCTCTTGTTATATTGTGCAGTTTAGCTTGATGGTTAGTGTTTTGCTTATTAACTTTCATGTCAAGAGTTTGAATCTCCATTGTTACAACTTTTCGAACATTTTGATTATGCTTATTTTGAAGTGGTTGCTCTATATTTTTAAGCATTATTGAACCTTTTTTAGGATTTTTCGCTATAGGTTATGATTCTTTTTTTTTTTTTAAGATAACACTAAGTTATGGTTTTATTTCACTTAAATCACATTTTTTTAGTTCTACTTGTTTAATAGTTTTGTAAATATATATATATATATATATATTCTCAATTTTTAATGTATTTTTTTATATATTCTATTTACTTATTTATTTTTATTTTTATTTTTGTAGTATGGGTACTATAATATTAAAATTCTAGACTCGATAATAGATTTTAATTTTAATTTTAATTCTACTTTGACCTAACGCTTCCTAAATACTTAAAACTTAAGCCAAATATTTTCTCAGTTGTCTCCTATTTCCTTTCTTTTTGTATGTATAAATTTATGTATATATATAATAATTATTATTTATGTTTTATTTTAAGAATGGGCCCGCTTCATTAAATTCCTTTTATATGTCACTGACTATTAGTATAAAAGCCCGTAGCGAAGAAACTTTTTAGATCTATCACTATCTACCCATTTAGATTCGGGTCATTTTGAGTTTAAAATAAACTGGGGTCCAGATCATGTTGGGCTCAACCCAATTAGGCTCGAGTCACTTTTAGTTTTTACCTATACTTGGGTTGGGTCGGGTCATGATCGAGCTTTTTCGGGTTCGCATCACTTTAATTTTGGGTCATCGTGGGTTCATTTCAATCCTAGGTTGGGGTGCATGGGTGTCAAGTCATCATAATGCTACTATTTTGTGCCTTCATGGCAATAAACTGC
The DNA here is from genome assembly GCA_018398585.1 of Simmondsia chinensis. Taxonomy (NCBI): domain Eukaryota; kingdom Viridiplantae; phylum Streptophyta; class Magnoliopsida; order Caryophyllales; family Simmondsiaceae; genus Simmondsia; species Simmondsia chinensis. The sequence goes on from JAGTTD010000019.1 coordinate 23,466,141, forward strand.
TTACAAAAGCTTAAATTATGTTCCAAATAATTTATATTTTTACTATTATATTTATTATATTACCAATGTAGTTGTTTAATAATATCTTATAAAGTTAAGTTGTAATTTTGACAAGTAATAATTACCATTATATTTAAAAAAATTGGATTAATTTGCGCTTTAGAATGGGTAGGGTTAGAGTTCAGGTCATTTTGGGTTGCATTGGTTGGGGTCAATGGTGAGTCGAGTCTAGTCAAATTGATTATCAGGTCATTTCAAATTTGACAAATAACGGGTCGGGTTAGTTTATGGCTGGATCACTTCAACTGCGAGTTTAATTATTAAAGATAAATCTTCACTTCGGGTTGGGATGGTTTACGGGTTTTTCGGGTCAGGCTTCTGAGTCGGATTGAATTTGCCATATCTGGCTAGTATAGTATATTATAAATGTATATCATATATAATAAGGGGGACTTGTCTTTTTGGTTAAAATTATTAACAGTTTAAAGCTGTAAGAAAAAGTTATAATTGACTGTAAAGCTTGTGTTTGGTTGATGAAAAGGATCTTTTTCACAGATTAAACAGAAAGATTAAAAATTTGTTTTATAACTAAACAAGATTGGGTCTTTTTCATAGCTTATTTACGAAAAATGATTTTAGACTATTTTAACATTCCATTTTTACCACCATGACCCGGTTTTACTTCTATTGCCACTTGCACCTACTACCATTTGTTTTATCGCCATGGGTCGCTATACTCGCCACCGTCTACTATCATGACTAATCATTATCATGATTTATTCCTACCATACTACTACTAGTTGATTCATATTATTAAGCATTTTTTTGTTATAATAATAAATGGGTTTTTTATTAAATTTGTATCCAATCACTTTATTATATTAAAAAGATCTTTCTGCATTGCACACCAAAAAGCTCATAGTAAAAATATATACATCTTAAATCAACAGATCTTACAAATAAGCAGAAAAAAGATAAGGTGAAATAACATAAGCCAAATGCACCCTTGCATGTTGATTGGTACTATGCAATTAGAGATGTTATTCAAGGTGTGATTTAAGCTAACTTGGACACCTCAGTTACCGAAAAAGAGGGTACACCAATCAAAACTTTTGCAATGAGATCAGCTCTGTTCGGCAAGTACAAGTAAGTACTAGTGTGGCAGGTGCATACTGGGCAGAAGGTGAGTAGAGCATTATACCTGTTTAGCTACATTCCAACATCAAGTATTTTCATGTATATCCAACTCGAAGCCACTGCCCGCTTCACTTGCATCCATGCCTAACCCAAATGAGACGGGTATCCACAAGTAATGAGTTTTATACGTCTCACTGTCATCCTTAATAGTGCTATTTTTTCGATTGAATACAAGTCCCAAGAGTCAATTAGTGCCCTGAAGCCGGCAAAATCTACATTTCTCTTCCTCGCTTGGCAGAAAAAGAGAACTTATCTGTCAGGTTCTACCCATCTAGAAACTGTCAAAACATACGCCTACGTCGCATTCATATACTGGTCTCGAGCATCTGCAGACAATTTGCCCATAGTAGGGAGACAGGATGTTTCATCATGCTCTCTTAAATACTATGAAAAAGTTTTTTTTTTTTTTTTTTGTTCCATACTGTCTGTCTCCGGTATCTGGGGAAATAAAAGACTCCGGTATCTTGAAAGCACAAGAACAAGTTCGTTACAAGTACGAAAAAACCCAAAAGACTAGTAAGAAGAAAAGAGAAAGGCACCACATAGACAGCTCAATAGAAAGAGTGGACAATGAGGAAGTGCTTTGGAAGAAAAAAAGCATATTTTTTGACTTACCATATTGGGAGTACAATCTCCTTCGACATAATCTAGATGTCATGCACATAGAGAAAAATGTGTGTGATAATGTTCTAGGGACGCTATTACATATGGAGAAAAAGACTAGAGATGATGAAAAAGCAAGAAGGGCCCTTGAAGAAAGGAACATAAAGCCACATCTTTGGCTACAACCTCGTCCTAATAGAGATCCGTACATGCCTCCAGCTTCTTACTATATGTCTTCAAATGATAAAGAACAGTTTCTAAGAGTTCTACAGAAACTTAGGGTCCCAGATGGATATGGATCTAACATCTCTAGATGTGTGAAGTTGAAACAAAGAAAACTCTTAAACCTTAAGAGTCATGACAACCATGTTCTTATGCAAGATATTCTTCCTGTAGCTTTACGAGCATCCAATGCCACACAAGTCATTGAGTTGCTTTCAGACTTGTCTTCCTTTTTCAAATACTTGTGTTCTACGACCCTCGACCCAAATATGCTCGATCTTCAACAATCGAACATTATTCTTACACTTTGTGAGATGGAGATGGAATTTCTACCCACATTTTTCACAGTCATGGTTCATCTACTAATTCATTTAGTAGAGGAGGCTAAGCTCGGTTGGCCTGTTCACTATAGATAGATGTATCCGATTGAAAGGTTAGCCGATAATGCTTCATTTACTTTTATCTCTCATATTTGGCATCCAGTAATTGATCTCACGTGTTATTTATATTTATGTAATAAAGATATTTGTCCCATTTGAAAGCATACGTAAGTAACCAGGCGCGGCCAGAAGGGTCCATTGCTGAAGGCTACATCATGGAGGAGACTATTACATTTTGTTCTAGATACTTAGAAGGTGCTACGACCATTTTTAATAGACCCAAAAGAAATGATGATAATGGTTCAAGTATGGGTAAATACTTGTTAAAGTCTGGGGGTCGTGCAATTGGAAAAGAGAAAATTGTTCGCCTTGATATGAGAAGTAAGGAACAAGAGCATCGTTATGTGCTACTTCAGCTAGATGAAATCAAGGAACTTCGTGAGTAAGTGTTAATAGAAGCAACTTTGTCAATCTTAACTATTTTTGTTCAACCTGCTAATAATTTCCTTATTATAGTGAATTTTTAAGTGAAAAATGACGAGCATATTTCCATAGAGGTCGATCTAATGCAACATTAAAAAATCAGTGGATTGTTGAAGAGTTTTCTGAGTGGCTTCAAAATCAGGTTAGTATATTTTATTCGATGTTGAAGTTGATATTATATATTCACCATTAATTTTGATACTACCTTTTATTCTATTAAGGTGCACAAAATTGATGCAACTACCGAAGAAGGCCGATTGAGAAGGGCTTTAGCTGGTGGGCTAAATCAGTATGCTAAAAGAATGAAGGGCTTTGTCCTTAATGGATACAAGTTTCATACAGAAGATCGTGAACGCTTTATGAGGACACAAAATTTTGGGGTCATGGTCGTAGCTGATGGACAAGTTTATTATGGCAAATTGACAGACATATATGAACTAGACTATTATGGGAGTTATAAAGTTGTCATTTTTCGTTGTGATTGGGTAGATATAAATAGGGGCTTAAGAACATTTAGAAATGATGGTGCTTGTGTGAACTTCTCTAAGTTGATGCATACGGGTCAATTGTTGAAAGATGATCCATTTGTCATCTCATCTCAAGCAAAGCAAGTTTTCTATATTCAAGATGAGATGCAAAAGGGATGGTATCATGTCATTAAAACTAAACCTAGGGACTTGTATGATCTAGGCGAGATTTGATCTTTATTTTTTTAGAGTTGTGAAATAATGTTACGTGTTGTTTCATTTTGTCCATGTATGTTAGTTTTCTTTTGTATGTGTTGTTTCAATTTGTCCATGTATGTTAGTTTTCTTTTGTACGTGTTGTTTTATTTTGTCCATGTACGTTAGTTTTCTTTTGTACGTGTTGTTTCATTTTGTCCATGATCTTTGTTTCATTATTGATTATTTGTTTTACGGAACATATTTGCTTCTCATTTTATTTTTGTACGTTCTATTATACATCTACTAATTCTTTTGTTTTTGGAAAAGCGTGGATTCACAATGAGGAGGTTTTTTAGAAGTGGCAAATCAGTGCAGTCCTCAACAGCAACACCGGAACATGAAGGAGGTGATGACAGTCAGCCAAGACCGTCAACATCTCAAGCAGAGGGACCAGTCAGGGAAGCTGGTGTTTGGTCCACTGACGTGCCATTTGATGAGAGGGAGCTACTTCAATTTATCGGTAAATATTTTCAATTTTATAGCATTAATTATGGTAATAATTTTCCAATCAATTAGAAAAATAATGGTATATCTTAATCGTTAATAGATGGCCAAGGTAACCTGAGTACCTTAAGGACGATACCAGTTAAGGAAGTATGGCATCTTCCTGAAGGTGTAAGAATTATTGTGCGGTTCAATGACCTACGCCAACCAATTAGAAAGGGTGGCGATTTGTTGATCCGGTTTATTGGAGAGGTTGTAAAAACGGGACGGTTTTGTCCGCTCGGAGTAAGAGATTAGCGTACGATGAATGACCAATACAAAGCAGAAGCTATTGAGGTTATTCGAGTAAGTATTATTTATATCTGAAGTTTACTTTATATATATGATATAATATATATGTCTGAAGTTTTTAAACTTTATCATTGTATTAATTAAGGTTTTATACTCTTCATTGTGTTAATTTAATTCAATAGTATAATTGGCAATAGGTTCTTCTATCAAATTTTACTGTTCGAGTGAAATTTGGATATAGCACTGAAATGTGGTTGCTCTCTTACTACTACAACTACTGCTTTATGCCTTCTTACTATTCCCTTGCCTTTTTGTGACATTATTGTTGGATTTTATGTTTTAGGAAAAATTTTCAATGCCCAATGATGTATTGATTGATAAATCAATACTACAGCATCTTGGCAAAATGTGGAGGGGTTATAAGACGAGCTTGAAAGCGCAATATTGCCAAGGGAACAAAACTGAGGCTGAAGTTATTGCAACAGTGCCACGAGGAGTTAATCGTGACCAATGGATAACTTTGGTACATTTTTGGTTTTCTCCACAAGGCAAGGTAAAACAATATCTTTTTAAGTAATTTTTGATTGGTCAAAAAGGGAGAAGCAGATTGATATTGATTATGAATGTAAAGTTTTTCTTGGATTGATGTTGATTTCCAATGTCAGGAGAAGAGTAAATGCGGCAAAGAAGCACGTGCCAAGCAGAATCAGTTTCACACGACTGGTTCAACAAGTTATGACAATAAAAGAGATAGTTTTGTAAGGACTTCAGTATATGTTTAGTGTATTATTACTATCTACCTGTTAAATTAGTTAAGACTTATATTGACGTGTTGATTGTAGGAAATTAATAAAGGGAGGAAGCCCACCAGTATAGAGTTTTACCAGGAAACTCATACTAGAAAAAGTGGTGGCTTTTTTGATAACACGGTTTCACAAAAATTTATGGTGGGTTTTATTATTATCTCACATTTCTTTTAATTTAAATGTATTTAATGTCTTTTTCTCTTCTTTGTAGGATACAGCTAGAGCAATAGTTGAGGCTCGACTTGGATCTTCTTCCAGACCTCGATCAGAAATCGAGGAGGAAGTATTTGCAGAGCTAATGTATGAACAGGAAAATCCAGGCTATCGAGCGGTAGGCTATGGATTTGGCGTGAAGAGGAGTGATATATACAGAGTCAGGGGTGAACTAAAGAAAAAGGGACTCGACCGTACCGGTGATCATGTCGAATTACAAAATATGAAAATAGAATTGGCCAATGCAAAGCAGCAAATGAGAAGGCTCCTACCCAACTATGATGCTGTTTCTTCTGGCCAAGCATCATATGAAATGATAGCAGAAGGTCGAGCAATTATTACTGCGGTTGCTGATCCGATAAGATAATCTATTTAATTTGTATTTGTTTGTACTATAATGCAAATAATTGCCTTTCTAATCCTTTGTAAATAATGAAATTGATGATGTGAATGATTGAGACAAAAGGTGGCATTGGGGATGGTACTTTTGGGAAACTATATGAATTTACCATGTGAAGCAAAATTTTGGATCAGATATGCTTGTCTTGCTGCTTGATAAGATGGTTTGGTTTTTGGATGTTTTGACACTTCTTCTACTAAATCTTTTCTCTAATATCTTCATTGATAATCCTCTTTCAATTTTCCCCATATGAGGAATAGCCTAACTTTAGACAACAAGATATAATTTGAATCATGTGTGTTGTGCTTTGCAAGATGTGGCAGAGAGTGGAATCTCATGTGCTATATTGTCGCCTTAAGATGTTGCAGACTCTTCATTTGCTTCAAGCACATACTAGATAGAAATGAGAATGGAGGGCAAGCTAAATAGGTGGCAATCACATGATATGAAAGTCATGAGATGCAGCACAACCTAGACCTCCCTCTATCTACTCCTACTTCCCTACCAAAAGGGATTGTGGACACTTGAGGGTTGACGGGTTCCGATAAATGATTTCATGTGCTCATTGTTATTGATTTATGTGATAGTAAACTGGTAGATTGATATTTTGTACATAAGTAATGTTATTATTGTGTTGTCTATACAGGGTAGAGATGAATCGGGATCAGATGACGGTGAACCTCAAATTTTTTTTGCATCTCCAAGCACGCCAAGCTCATTCGGTTGATTGATATATTTGTGAAGAATGTACTTGACTAAGTTAGCATTGTATATTTTTTTTTTTTGGTTATTAGATTAATTATGTTGATATTTGGAGTGGAAAAAATCTCAAATTTTGTATTGAACTATCAAAGTACATTGACAATGTTGTAATATTTTGATTGTCGAATTCGGAATCTTATGAAAAATTTATCAGTTTAGTTGATATTTTTTTATTAAGTAATTTTGTATATATATATATATATGTGTGTGTGTGTGTGTGGAAAATATACACAAATAAATAGGCAATACAGGCTGTTTGTAAAATGTCCATGCTAAGAAGTAAAAATAGGGTATTTAAAAAACTCGAAAAATCTCAACAATAAAAAACGCCGAAAAATATCGGCACTTATAAGCGCCGAGATTCTCGGCGCTTTTATTTTTCGGCGTTTTATTTTTCGGCCCTTGTCCTAAGCGCCGATAATGAAATTCTCGGCCCTTTTTTGGGCCGAGAATTCCAAAAAAAAGCGCTAAGAATTACCCCTTTTTTGTTGTAGTGAAAGAATATTGTTCCAACAGTCTACGACACGAGTATATTTTAGGTAATTTTGATTAAAGATGGAAGTGAGATTGTAAGTTTAAATGCATAAATCGCTATCCCAATGGAAAAGGGTACAATGGCAGCTAGGGGTGTAAATGAGTAAAGCCAGTTCGAGAGGGCTCATAAGCCAGCTCCGCACAAAGCTCGGTTTGACTCATTTAAACCGACTCATTTAGCCTATAATGATGTTGCCCAAAAAGTACAAAATGCTATTCCACATCGGTGGGCAAGTGAAAAAGATACTAGTTTATATACCTCAGTAGCTACTCTACCCATTACCAATTAGTTTTAAGATGGAACCTCCTTTGATATGTAACATATCAAGCCAAGCCCAAGCCTAATGAAGCTCGAGCTCGTAGACTCGCAAGCCTAAACGAGCCTATTTAGTATAATTTATTGGGTTAAATAAATCCAACAAAGCCAATTTTGAACATAAGTAAGACAGGTCCAAGCCTAAACGTGCCCAAACAAGCATAGATTGAGTTTAAATGAACTTAAAAATAGGAAGCTTAGTTCGGTGATTACCGAGCTGGGTTCAAACTCCGCCGAGCAAAACCGAGCCCGAGCCTACGACAACCTAAGCTAGAGCTTGAAATTTCCAACCTCGAGAAGTTTCAAGCTGAGCTCGAACATAACTAAATGTAAACGAGCCAAGCCTTGAACCTCATGAGCTCAAGCTCGGCTCTACTCAGCTCAAATACACCCCATTGAACAAACAGTTTCCGACCAAAAATGTCAAATTTCAATGAAAATGCATCAAACTTTTGCAAAGACTACTTAATTAATAAAATTATTTATCTTTCACATTTCTCAGTGATAAAACTTTTAAAACTCATAGTACTTTACTATATGTGTTGAAACGTAATATTAAAATGATAAATGTTGAACCTCCAACATCTAAATTATAAATTACATATATATATATATAGGGGTTTCTTGTCAAAACCACATAAATTTTAGATATATTTTTAATAAAACTGTCTAAATTTTTTTATTTTTCAATGTTTCACCTAAACTTTCTAAATTTTTTCAATGTCACATCTTAATTTGATACAATTAACCTTTGTTAGTTTTTTGAGACGTGGCATTTAGGGAAAAAAAGTGAAAATAATTTTTAAAAATTAAAATTTATATTTTAAATTATTTCAGATATTTAAATATTTTTAAAAGAATACTTGAAATATCTAAATTTTTTGTAAATTTAAGAAAAATAATTCATATATTTTTAAAAAGTTTGTTTTAAAATATGACATCAACAAAAATGATACATGATAAATAAATTAATCACGTGTTAGACATGTGATTAACTAGTATTTTAGTAGATAGTATTATATTAATGATAATATAGATATTTTTTTCTTTTATTACTTAATTAAGATAGTATTAGTATAAGTTAGTAATTTCCCCTCCCCATCTATAAATAGGGGCATTGGCTTGTATGAGGCGCATAATTTTCGGAATATTAATCAAACTCTCTCTCTCCCTCCCCCAAGTTCTTCTCTATTTCTTCCTCAATTCTAGATCGATACAATTTAACTATATCAAAAAACTAACGAATGTTAACGGTGTCACATTATGGTATGACATTGAAATATTTTGAAATGTTCACGTGTGAAAATCTAGATAATTTTTTAAAATCGCACCAAAAATGTCGGTGATTTTTAGTAAATAACCCTTCTAAAATTTTGATAAAAATTGGTTCAGGTAACTTGAGGTTTGGTAATATATTTTTTCGGTACCTGGTGGTTTTGAATTGTTTTTGAGATACCTTAAACTTTGGTAACTTTAATTTTCAGGTGCACTCTGCTTAACTCTATTAGTGTTTTGTTAGCAAAGGGTACCTAAAAATAAAAATTACTAAAGTTCAAGGTATCTCAAAAACATTTCAAAACATAAGGATAACTAAAAAATATAATACTAAACTTGTAGGTATCTAAAGCAAATTCTCTCAACAAATTTTAATTTTTTTAAAATTTATTTTAAATATTTTAAATTATTTTAATTGTAAACAATATTTTTTTATTCGTTAATTTTTTTTACCCTTATGTTATCCTAATATTAACGAAATCTTACTAAAGTTATGGAAAAGATATTTAAAAGGAAAAGTTACTAATGTTCAAAATATTATAAAAATACTTTAAAATTTTAGGGCACCTGAAATCCGTATTATTAAGTCTCAAGATATTTGAACCAATTTTTTTAGATAATTTCCGAGGTCTTTAATAAAATGTTTAAAGTTGGGTATCAAATTGATTTTAGTATGAACTTCAAAGGTGTCCTTCATCAAATTAGAAGGCGGGAGGTCACATTGGTTCAAGAATGTCTTTGATGAGATTAAAAATTTGAGAAGTCACTTTGATTGTGATCAATAGTTCGAGAGATCTCTGTGAATACTATCGTAATTTCAATTCGAATTTTGACAAATGAACCAAATATAATTGGATTTAATTATAATTTCGACGTCAATTAAAAGCTTTAATTACATATACCAAGCAGCCACTAGTATTTATTGCTTTGAAGTTGTATAATACAAATAGGAATGAGAAACTAATACTTTTAGCTAGAAGTGCTTCTCTTCTTTCCTTTCCTATTCAGTTTAAAATATTAATTTTAGAGAAAATTTGGTTCACATTTTCTAAAGTTTCATAATATATACAGGATCCTAAATTAATAAGTCCTGATCACAAAATCAAACTAGAAAGTAGAGATTTAGGGAGAGGGAGAAGTAGAAACAGGAGAGAGGTGAGAGAGTTCTTGAGGGAGAAGAGAAGATATTTATTAACATTCATCATATCCCTAATACATTCCAACCTATCCTATTTATATCATAGGATTAATAAGCTAAATAAGAAATAATAAAAGTAATTAAAAATGTAAATAATAATTAACAATTTCTAAATTAGTAAAACTAACTATTAATCATGTGCCTCGCACATGCCGAGCTTTTCCTACCAACTTCGAATATGAATTCTCAACGGTCCTTCCTACCAATTCCCCATCAACGCTTCCAACTAATTCTTCTAACTGAGATTTACTGTATCAATACTCCCCCCCCCCCCCCCCCCCCCCCCCCCCCCCAAAAAAAAAAAAATCACCGTTATCCTCAAAGGTGAAGTACTTGAGTGGCGCGGTTAGGAGTTGTGAAGATACTCTAGAGAAGCTTCGTATTGTAGAAGGACCAAATTGATAATAAGTGTCAGCGGGTCTACCACTGTCGAACTTAGCTAGCCAAAACTGAAGTCTCGTGGTGCCTCTTGTGTCCTGTAGTGCTCCTGGTGTGTGAGTCCTAACCCAGCAGTGTGCTAGTACTGCTTTCTCAATTTTGTGAACCAACCAATCCTCATGGATCTTGCCTTTTACTAGCATGAAGCTTAACAATGAGCTTGTAAGCAATTCACCCCAAGCTGCTGTTAAACTTGCAGTGGGTGAATTAACTTGATCTTCAAAGGGTTCCCACCAAAAATTGTGATCATCATACACCTCACAAATTTGTTGAAGCCTCATAATTGCGTTCATGTCAATAACTTCAATAATTAGCTCAACATTGCTCATTGAACTTCTGAATTTACCAACACCAATTATCTGCTACAGCATGTTGTGTTCTTGGAATAAAATTTCCTGATACTCACATACTAGCTGATCAATCTTCATTCCAACTTGCCTATATATATCCTTCCAAGTTCATCAGCTAGTTTTCCCAGCTCAAATACATGCTAAGGTTGTCCTTGTATTGCTAGTCTTATCAAAATCACAAACTCTTTGGGTAGTAGAGCTTTGGGCGGTCTCAGTTGCTGACGAATTTCGGTTCCTTCTTTCTGCTTGGTGTGCAGCTACAGCTCTCCAGCTACAATGGTCTTCACACTACAAAAATCTTCAACATCTGGTGCCTTTGACTCCTGAACTTGTTCAATTGACTGTGGGTCTAATTGCTTGGCATGTAAAGGCATCAAATGAGAATTCTCAGGTCCTAGGCTCTCAGTAAAATCATGTTCCGTATTGCTATTCAGCTGCAGCTGTAAGGGTGCTTTTTCGATTCCTCCTTGCCGGTGAATCAAGTTTAATTCAACTGTAGTTGTTAGTGGATCAAATTCAGCTCTAGCACATCCAATTCCAGCAGTATCAAATGCATTTAGACCCTGCAGTTCGCTCATCTCCTACAAAACCAGCGGCTGTTCACATGATTCCAGCTGTTGACAGTGCTCCCCAGCCTCTGATTCAGCCTTCAGATCACACAATGGATTAATTCTCAGCTGCTGTCTCTGATGAAAATCGGCAGTTGTTGATTGGCTTGTTGTGTTGCTGATCTGATCAGCTCTATTGCTTCCCTTCAGATGTAAATCTAAAGTCAAATGATCAATAGTGATGTCCTGATCTGGATTCATATTGTGCTGGACATTCAGGGTATTATGTGGTTGATTGGGTTGAGGAGGGAGCTCAGTCTCTGGCCACCAATGGAGTCAAATTTCTGACTATTTTCCAGTGGCAGTGTTAATGGTAATAGCTCAACTTCTACCAGTTGCTGAGCTGATTGAGTACCAGTTGCAATTTGCCCTTCCAACATTGCGAGATGGGGCTTGTCACCCTTGTTTTGTTCATCTCCAATCTCACTCAAGCACCCGTTCTCACAGCAATGCTCTCCATCATGTCTGTCATCACCACAACATCATTGTACAGTAGTTCCAAACTCCTCTAGGTGAACTCCAACATTGGCTTCTTTAGATCTAAGTGATTTTACAGAAGTAGTAGGGGTCTGAGTGATTAGCTTTGTGAATGGTGTAACAGTGGGTTGTGTGGTTTTGGGAATTGGAAGAAGCGGGGTCTTTGAAGGGTTAGATTGTTTAGCGAAGAATTCAATTTTAGCTTCTTCCAATTTAGCTAAACATAATGCATGGTAAAGGAGGGTGGGTTGCATGGATCTTACTTCTAAGGCAATCTCTACCTTCAAGCCATCTATGAAAGTGCTAATGAGTTGTTGTTCACTTAGATTGGTCCGAACGGCGAGTGCATAGAATTCGGCTTGATATTCCCTAACTCGTCCATTTTACCTCAATTTCAACAATTTATACAAAGGTTTCTCACAGTCATTTCCAAAACCTACATTGAGGGCATTCATATATTCATTCTAACACGGTTTACCCCCATCTCCATTGATTCGCATGAAGTTTTGGTGCCATTGTAGAGCTAACCCTCTCATGTGGTTAGAAGCTAAGTCAACCTTATTCGATCCATATATTTGATGACGAAGAGAGAATTTCTCACACTCATACACCCAATTACTCACATCCTTCCCTTAAAACAGAGGTAATTCCATTTCTCTCAACTTAATTGAGTAAGATTCGTTACCTTCCCTTGAAGTATGCATCAAATTAGTGCTCATGAGTGATGATTCAAGTGATCGTGGCCTAAGATCAGCTTGGCAGTACTGATTGATCAGCTCATCTCAGGGAAAACAAGTTTTTCCCCAGTAGACTTAATGAACCTTTCTTCGAACAGCTTCTACTCAACCTCAAATCAACTCACTTGGGCACTTTAAGCTTAGTTTCGATTTACAGTCACAAAAATCAACAAGTCCTGAGTTGATCGGGTGGAATTTGGTTAAGGCATTTTTACAAACACCTTGCGTGCAGGTAAGGGTTTGGGTGGATTTGGTGGTATTTGATGGTGATGATGGGGTAGATGATGAAGATGCTGGTGTGTGGCTGTTGATGAAGATGAAGTTGCTAATGATGATGTTGCTGATGGGTGGACGATGATGACGATGGTGACGATGAACAGTGCGGGGGTGATGAAATTGGTGATGATGATGGGAGACGATTGGGCTTCCAGCTACTGATGAAGAAGATAAACAGCTCCGCGATGGTGGTGATTCCGGCGGCGGCGGTGACTGATGAACGGTGGTGATGGTGGCCGAGGACCGACTCACTTTGATACCATTGATACAGGACCCTATTGATTTAGGATCCTGTGTCAATTTCCTAAAGTTTCATAATATATTTTTCAAGTACCTTAAGGTTTAGTAATATATTTTTCAGGTTTCTTGAACTTTGGTATCCTCTACTTAACTCCATTAGGATTCCGTTAGCAGAGGGTATCGCAAAAAAATTATTAAAAATCTAAAATATTTCAAAAATATTTTAAAACCTTAGTGTATCCGATATTATCGAACTTCATAATACCTGAACTAAATTTTTTCTAAATTTTTTTTAAAATATATTATTAAATGTATTAATATCTTTATCTTTAATCATTATTAAGGAGAAACAATTTATTATAAAAGCAGAAATTTCAAAAAATAGTTTAGAAGGTCAAGCCGCGTCATCAGTGCTCTACGCGTAATCCCGACTCCCCATGCTCCTCCTTTTTTATTTTCTCTCTCTTTACTTTTTATTTTTCGAAAATTTAATGCTATAATTATCTAATTTTATATTAAAATTTATGAACTTTACAAATAATTAATTTAAAATTATTTTTAATTTTATATTATATAATTAAGTAATACAAATTTATCATTAAATTAAATATTATAATTAACATTCTACCAAATCTTCCCTCCAAAAATATAAAGCAACTTTAATTTACAATTATAGTTGACGCCATAAAAATTATTATTTCTAAAATAAAACTTTTTATAAAAAATAAGAGTCATAATTTTATCTTAAAAATACTATTTTTCTGGCAGAATAATTTTGTTTTGATAATAATATTAAAAGTTATTATTGATATGATAAAAATTATTATTATTACATAAAAATCATAAATCTATCTTGAAAATAACACACTTTACTAATAATTTTGTCATGTCCCTTAGGAACATAGCCGAGTGGTCATGATCGCCGGGTGCCAACGAGATGACTCGGGTTCGAATCCCACTAAGCTCAAAATGTGGTGTCCTCTTTGAGGACTTTTAGGGGTTTACCCCCTCCCCCCTCCCCCAAGGCTTTACCATCATAAAAAAAATTAAAAAAAATAATTTTGTCATGATAATAACATTAAAATTCACGATTGGCATAATAAAAATTATTATTATCAAAGTAATAATGTAATTTATAAAAAATAAGAGTTATAAATTGGGTTATTTATATTTTACTACCCTGCCTTTTTGGTAATTATAAAAAGGATCCTAACGTTTTAAAATTATTAAAAAGGACCCTGAAGTTTTATCATATTAATAAAAAGGACCCCCTCCAGCCATTTAACATCTTGGAAAAATAAAAAGATAAAATGCCCTTAAGCCAAACAACGTTGTTTTGGGTCTGATTTTGCACACTTACCAAAACGACGATGTTTTCATTTTTAAAAAAAATAGAAATAAAAAATGAAAAATGCCCTTAAATAAAATGACGTCGTTTTGGGTTAGATTCTGCACACTTACCAAAACGACGTTATTTTGGTTTAAAAAAATTAAAAAATATTTTACAATGGGTTATTCAAATTAAATAAAAAATATGAATTTATATAAAGTAAAACCAACAAAAAAGAGCGAAAAAATAACATTTGAAAAAATATTTTAAATCTATCAGAGTAAATAGAGCTTAAAAATGGTACTAAAAAATATTTTTAAAAACTCAAGGTAGCCTTTAATGGTTAAATTTTATTAAAAAAGTTAAAATACTTGAGTTTAAAAAAATAAAAGATAAATAAAAAATAAATAAAATAAAGAAGATGAAGATGGCGAAGGAGATGAAGAAGAAGGAGAAGAATTTTAAATTAAAAAAATCGGCGGAGGGGGTGGGGGATTATTTATTTTTTTGGTTGAGGGATAATGTGGTAAATATACTGTAGTAAATTTTAAAATAGGCTTACCAAGCCATCGATGACAGAAAATGACATCAGATGGTCGGAGAGAGTCATTTTTATTAATATGATAAAACCTCATAGTTCTTTTTAATAATTCCAAAACATCATAGTCCTTTTTATAATTATAAAAAGGGTTAAGGTAGTAAAATACAAATAATCCTTATAAATTTAGAAAATAACTTTACTAACAAAAAAATTTTATCCTTATAATAACATCGAGAATTGTTATTAATATAATAAAATTAATTTTTATTAATGTATAAAAAATAAAAGCCATAAATTTAGCAGAAAAATAGTAATTTTGGTCTAATAGTAATAATAATTTTGAGAGCTATTTATATTTTAGTATTCTGAGATTTTTTAAAATAATAAAAAGGATTTTAACCTTTTTAAATTATTAAAAAGACTCTTAAATTTTTATTGTATTAATAAAAAGGCCACTCTCAAGCGTGAAGACGTCATTTTCATCAACATAGCTAATTTGGTAATTGCTTTTTATTAGTACTGTAATAAAATAACCTAAAATACGTTTTAATTTCCTTATTATTACTTTATAAACACAAAATTTGAGATATTATGCTGTGTAAAAACTTTCTATTTTTGCTTAATTTGTTTTAAAATATATTTATTAAGGATTATTTTTATTATTTTAGTATAATATTAATAAAAATACAGCTGTCACATTAGCTCTATCGACAAGCCTTCTTATTAATGCGACAAAAACCTGAAATTTTTTTATCAATACGAAAAAATTTAGTGACATTTTTAATAATTTAGTAAAGTAAAAAAAATTTTAATATTTTTAAAAATATTAAAATACTAAAATATAAATAATCTTGACGTTGATATCATGATAATATTATACTTTTGCACGAATTATTAAATGTTGTATGATTATTATTATTATATATATCTTTTAGTGTATCGGGATCCGAGAGTGTGCTTTTACTTGATGGCACCTCACGTGAGTCTCTCAGCGGTCCTGTCTGTTGTCTTCCTTTTTCTTTTTCTTTTTCTTTTTCTTTTTTTAAATAATTCAAATTACTAATTATCTTTTTTTTACTGTCTGTTACATTGTTTTTGACATTGTTAAGGTTGGGAATGATAATTGTCTTTTAATGCAAAACCGAAACGTAAAATTTAAATCGAGCTCGTTAATTTGAAGGATAAATTTGGAATTCATCAAAAGAGAAAAAAATGACTGGGGTTTTATATTCTAAAATTAATGAATCAATCAAACTGTTAGGAAGTTATCTTTTTAAAAGCTTAGGCTAATAAGTAAAGGCCTAGGAATAGTTTTACACTCTAACATACTCCCTCATGCGAGGCAATTGGGCTTGAAGCATGAATAATGCACAGGTTTACCTTATACATTGTACTTAAATTGTTTTAATAAGTGGGAGCTGTTGAGATTCGAAATTATGACCTCTTTGTCAACAACGTTTTGACACCGTGTCCGAGAACCATCTTTCCTAAAAGCTTAAGCTGATAGGTCAAGGCCCACTATTGGTTTTATACTCTAATATGGCCCCTCAGGCGAATGTCAATTGCGCTTGAAGTGTCGATAATGCATAGGGCCCACCTTATACCTTGTGCTTAAATTATTTTAGCATTGAAAGTGGGAACTGCTGAGATTCGAACTCGTGACCTCTAGGTCATCAAGACTCTGAAACCATGTCAAGGAACCATCTTTCCTAAAAGAATAAGCTGATGGGTGAAAGCCCATGATTGATTTTATACTCTAACACGAACAACAAAAACAGAGAGTATTTATAGGCAAACTAGAAACCCTAAGACGCAAAATTAAGAAAATACACTAAAATATGAAATCATGAAATACCCCTAAAAATGTGAAATTACGAAATTATTCTTTGCCTGCTCGTTTTACATCATCTGTGCATGTCAAAGAACTATCTATCATAAAATTTCGAGCTAATAGATGAAGGTTCAATATTAGTTTTATATTCTGACATACTTACCATGCAAATGCACATTGGGTTCGAAGCATAGATAGAATGTAAGTCCACTTCATACTTTGTACTTAAATTATGTTAATATTGCAAATAGTGCATGTCGAGATTCGAACTCATAACTTCTTTATTAAGAAGGTTCTGTTACCATGACAAAGAACAATGTGTCTCAAAAGTTTAAGCCGGTGTGTGAATGTTCAAGATTGGTTTATACTCTAACAGTGTGTCTAGCCCCTAGCATTTCTTACCTGTAGGTTATGTCCACGATGGTGCAACAACAACAACAGATACAGCGCCTCAAGGACTCCCACGTAAGCAGAGTGTGGAAGGGGTGGGATATACGCAATCTAACCCCTTCAGTGTAATATCCTAACGAGAGGCTATTTCTGAGGACCCCCCAACCTGATAAACATGAAAAGCACGGAAGCATGGAAGCATGCAAGCATCTAGGTGAAAGAGCATGCATAACGACACAATGCAAGCATAATAGAGAGTATAAGGAGCGAGTAGGCAATATAACAACAAGGCAAAAGACCATAAGAACATTAAGTGGCCAACATATGGAAAAACTGCATATAAACAAATAGGCATGCAAAAAGCCTTGTGGCACTGGTGCTAGCTTAGAAGTGCTCGTCGATCCTAAACCGTTATATTGGTTGCACCTATACTAATACTCTAATGAATTCTATCTAGGGCAATCTCCTCATTTAGGTTGATATAGGAGAGATCCTGTTGATTGCCTCCATCCAACTCTTCTTTAGCCCACCTCTCCCCCTTTTCCCTGTTGCATTTTAGAAAGTATCAAAAGAAATTTTTCTAATAATTTTCGGGTTATAGAAATGGTCGTTGTATTAACTATCCTATTCTAATTTGTGCGTTAGGCAAGTAACTTGTGTTTCTACCACACCGTTACCCTCTCTTCAATGTGAAATGTGTTGGTGGTATTTGGTTTAACTTTTTAACAGTTTAAAGTTATGAAAAAAAATTATTAAATATTTTTGGAACTTACCTAGAGAAGTCAAAAAGTCGGTTTTATGACTAAATAAAAAAAAGGTTGTTAAATTTCAATTTTTTTTACATTTTATTAAAAAAGTATTTTGAAAATATGTTAGCCTTAATATTCACCGCTATGATCTATTTTCACTTGTATCACAATCTACACCCACCGTCGTAATTGCTCACCACACTCAAACCCCTCTACTACTCTGACTAGTCAATATCATAATCGATCTCTTACGACCATAACTCACCATGGTCTATTATAATCGACACCACTCTAGATGTCACTACCTGCCACCATGGTTCCCTCTCACCACCCACCACCACCACCACGGCTTTTCGCCCTTATAAAGTTCTCCTCACAACAATGGATTGCCTCCATCGAGATGTGTATTTGAGGTAAGCCAAGCCAAGTCCGAGCTTGCCAGGCTTGAGGCTGCGCTCATTCGCATTAAGCTTGACTTAAAAATTGCCGACCTAGACTCGTCAGAGGCTTAGGCTGTGCTCGGCTTGGCTTAATCTAAGCTCGGCAAACTTCGAATTATGCTTGTTTTAATTCGGATCATTTAAGCTCAATTTAGTCTCGTGCAAGCTCGTCCTCTTCTCATTTAGGTTGAAATTTGGCTTGATTGGGCATATTTAAGCAAATATCATATATTAAGATAAGCTCACTTAACTTGTTTATGTGAGACCACGAGCTTGAGCTTCACTAGGTTTGGACTCAGCTCAATAAGCTAAACAAGCCTGCTAGGCTCATTTACACCAAGACCTCCATCATCCACCACAGTGGCTTGCCGTCACCGTGTGCCTCTGCCGACTACCAACATGCATGGACACCCTTCTTTAACCACCGTAGCTCAGCTACAACTACCGCCACTACTAAGGCATGACACCATCATCCATCATCGTTGATCAACACCACCATGAGCCACCCAACCATAGTCAACTGCCACTACCGCCTACCTACCTCTATTGGTTAATTTATATTATTAAGTCACCTTTTATCATTATAATATAGATAAGTTCCTTTTTAAGTACGTATCCAAATGCTCTATTTTCGTATGACATAAATAAACGTCATATTATAGAAAGATACCGATGTTATTGCAACAAAAAAGTTGAGCTTTTTTCATTACAATGCCAAGGATGTTGGTAAACTTTCTGATGTGAAGCATACGTGGGTGTTCGGGAAAGGGCTTGTTTTGGTATATGATGGTGATGAATTGAATATGATTAAGGTTTTTACAAGTTGGAGTAGGGCTTTAGTTTGACCAGCCCCCTCTGTCAATCTTTCTCTAGTTTTGTCACGGCTCGACGTCTTCCCCTGCACCAGGCCTGTCTCTCCCTGGGTTGATATAGCCGCATAGTGCCTGTTTTCGTTTCTTTTTGCATGTTTGTTGTTTTTGCCTTTTTTTTCCTGTTTTCCTGGGTGTCTACTATTTTGTGTTTCTATTTCCTAAGTTTATTAGGGTTCACTTAGGCTTGCTTGTTCAAGTCGCCTGTTATGTATTGTGATTTTTTTCACTAATTATCTAAAAAAAAGAAAAAAAAAAGTTGAGATAAAAGTAAATGAACAAATTATAGACTATAAACGACTTAAGACAACAATAAATTACTCCACAACACAAAAACGACCTTTATTTTTTCAAATAAGTTCTAATTACTCTGCTGATTTATTTTTTCCAACATTTATATAATATAATAGTAGTAAAAGATAAGAAAGCTTGCAAGAAAGGGACATCCTTGGGAATCTATTGACGTGTAACATGATTTGAAAATCTTTCTTCTAAATAATTTTCCCATTTTACTTTTGAGTAAAATAATATACACTAGATTTTTTGCGTACGATGTACGGATAGTATTTATTTCTTGCTTTATTTTGTATTTATATTTCTAAAATTTTTCTTAATTGTTTCCGCTTTATATGTTTAATAGTTAATAATTATTTGTCTAAATTTTTTTTCATAATTATGTTTCATGAATTAATAAATCTATTACATAAGTATCAGATACTTAAAATAAATATCGCCAATATGCATAAAGTACTCAAAAGGGACATTAATGTTTGAGATCGAGATCAAGAAGGACATTATACGTAGAAAAAGGTAAAATATAGAAAAATATATCATTAAAGACTTCGGCTATATCATTGATGATTGGAACGATGAGTGACGCTTATTGGAATATGATGTCACAAAATGACATGACAATCGAAAAGATGATATGACAATTATTGATAAAATTGATGTCTCTTTCGATTTTTATTTTAAAATCATATTGTGAATTTTTATTCTTTTCCAAAATAAACTGTAAGTATAATAATATAAAGTTTTTTTAATTCTTTTTTAATGTTACTGTAAATTACACATTAGAATCATGAGATTTGCTGAATTAGTTTTTTAGTCCACGAATTTTGTGATTTAATTTTCATTCTATCAATTAGAGTAACGTTGTATGAGGTCATCATTTTAGTTCAAATTTTTAAATATACTTAAAATACC
Organism: Simmondsia chinensis; assembly: GCA_018398585.1. Lineage (NCBI taxonomy): Eukaryota > Viridiplantae > Streptophyta > Magnoliopsida > Caryophyllales > Simmondsiaceae > Simmondsia > Simmondsia chinensis. The sequence continues at coordinate 23,486,472 of JAGTTD010000019.1, forward strand.
TCTCCACCGGTCCACCCCTCCAATGTCGCTCTCGCCCTCGCCTCCCCACGACGCTGTTGCCGCTACCCTAGCGCAAGGTCGTCTGCCCTGCTAGCAATGCATGACGGTTAGGAACAGTCGAGCCAGTAACAGTAGGTGGTCAGGTAGGCTACTACCTTGCGACAATGAGTGACGCTGGGCGATGAAACAACAACAGTGGGGCAAGTATGATTGAAGTGGTCGATGGGCGTTGAGGTGAGGTGTCTGTACATTATTAGTCGCTAGTTTTTCTTTTCCATCTTTTCATTATATTGAACGTTGTGTTTCAATTGAATATCTTGCTCGTACAGTAAACCTTAACGAAGAATATATCACTGACTGTACGAAAAAATTATACGTTAGAAAAATTAATTCATCAAATCTCATCGGATTTAAGGGTAATTATTTCAGATTGAAGTAATGGGCCCAGTAATAATGATGATGAAAATTTTAGGGCCATACAGCCCACGGCCAGAATCTCACTTTCTAGAAACAATGTGGGCCCACTTTTAAATACATATATAATAAAAATTCCCAAAAGAATTAAATTTAAAAAGATTAATATAAAGGGATTATTTATATTTTAGTACCTTGACGTTTTTGAAGATAATAAAAAGAACCCTTAACTTTTTGAATTATTAAAAAAGCAAGCGTGATGACATCCTTTTTATCGACAGAGCTTAAAATGCTACATTAAAATGACATAAAGTACGCTTTAATACCATTTATCTTACTTTATAAGTACGAAATTTCAGATTTTATGTTATATAGAAGCTATCTATTTTTGATTAATTTGTTTCAAAATATGATTATTAAAAGTTAGTTTTGTCATTTTATTGTAGCGCTTATAAAAAAACAGCTGGCACGTCAATTTTATTGACTAAAAATGGCATCACTACATTGGAGATGAGCCTTTTTATTAATGGGACAAATATTTAGGGGCCTTTTTTATTAATACGACAAAAACTTATGAACTTTTTTAATAATTCAAAATGGCCAGGGTCAGGTTTAATATTTCAAAAAACGACTGGGAACTAAAATGTAAATAACCTAATATAAAATGGGATTGTCTAATATGCATTGAAAATGTTTGGTTATGTGTGAAGTCTGGTTTTATTAGGTCTTGTTATGAGGTATAGTGATTGGGCCAGTCTTATTGAAGCCGTTAGAGTTTTAGTGCGGTGGCTCTATAATACGTGGGGTTGTATATGTTATCATTAGGGTTTGGGTTTGAGTTAAGAAAATAATTGATGATATTAATGAAATCATTGTGTTTCCCTCTGTGGATTTAGACTTCGATTAAACCATATAAATTTCAGTATTTTTTCCTATCCCCCATCTTCTATGACCGTTATTTCGATTTAGGGTTTGTGTATTCGATAGGTAATCTTAATAAGTGGTATCAAAGGCCCTACACAAAGACATATCTTAGTAATACATTAATTTTACTGTAACTATCTTCTTTTTTAATACTATTAAAAATATTATACTAGTTTTATAAATTATATGTATTATCACGCCATCATCGGATCCCATTAGAACTCCGAAGTTAAGCGTGCTTGGGCGAGAGTAGTACCAGGATGGGTGACCTCCTGAGAAGTCCTCACCCTCAGATTGGGGCACTGAAAAACAGTCTCCTTTTAGGTTGACACCCTGAAGGAGGAAGGCTGCGTATATTCACCCCTCCCAGACCCTACATAGGCGGGAACCGTTGAGACACTGGGTATGTATTATCATCTAATTAAAATATAATCACACCAATTGAGAAATAAAACAATATAAAGTAGAATAATTTACATAAAAAATTAAAAAGAAAAAGGTGAAAAGTTATAAAAAAAAAACAAAAGTAAAAAGAAAGAAATCGAACGATCCTGATTGGGCCCAGCTGAATTGATGACGTCACGGGAGAGCGTGGATAGATAAGAAGATGACACAGATGTGGGTCCCATCTTATTATGATTTTCTTTTCCTTTTTTGATTTTTATGGCTATTGATTTCTTTCTTTCATAATTATCAAAATAATAATAATAAATAAAATTTCTCTCTTTTGTTCCCAAAAAAAAATAAATTTGTCTCATGTAATAAATATTTTAATAAAGAGAAATTACAAATATAAAGGAAATTTTGTTGACGTCAGAGTAATTATATCTTAGTTGTTATTATTTTTTTTGCCGTGTAATTAATATAATATTTTCCCGTTTATAACAATATGGTTTATTGGAAGCTATGAGTTCAACACTGGAGTCCTTGTGAGACATAACCTAGTGGCAGAGAACACGGGTGACCGTCTACGCTACTCGGGTTCAATTCCTCTAGGGACTTGTGGCTCCGCTTTACGAGCAACACTAGATGCAAAAAAGAGAGAGAGAGTTCGAATTGGAAGAGGGAGTAATAGCTTTGACACCGCTCCATCTTGTGGTAATAATTGCACATGTAAGCCTATAAATTTCGAACTTATGCGTGTTTGTATATAAAGAGATAAAAAATAGTCGATATTAAAAAATATTATACTTTCGTGTTATAATTAAATTTATATGTTTCCATTTGTAGACTTAGGTATAAAGCTGAACCACATAAATTCTCTGGTTACAAATGATCCTTACAATCAACTTGGTAGAAGAAATTTTAAATTATAAGCCTGAAAACTTCTCCTACTTATTTACTGATAGTATCGGCTAGCCGCCAATACGTCTCCCCCGGTTATCGCCACTGCTGCTACCGCCATATGTCCCTTTACATCTCGCCATCCATGCTGCCAAGCTTCTATACACGGTGTCACCTCAGCACGCCTCCCAATTCTCGCCAGCACCTATTCAGCAGTTCCTCCCCTTCTCACGCCAGACACGCCTACTGCAGCTTCTACCTCCTTCCAGAGCCTTCCATGGCATGCCAACTCACCTTAGATATTTTGTAGATATTTTGGGGGGTTTCTTCTATAAATAGGTAGTGATGGATTAGGGTTGAGTATGTTGAATGATATTGTATGTGCTTCTATCCTCCCCCTATTTCTCTCTGTCTTCTTCTCTTTTTTCTATCTAAATCCTCTGTTATTGAAAATAGTCTATCAAATATAATAATATTAGCTTGAGATTCCAGTTGATTTCAGTTTGTATTGTATCATTTACTACATCACCTAAGAAAAAAATCCAATATATGTATCATTGTTTTTATGGCATATTTGGGATGGGGTTAAAATTTTGGGGTTAATCATTCCCAGTGCAAATTTTAATGAGGTAACCATTAACCCTTTAAAAAAAATTTCTTTTCACTTTGTTTGGTTTGAGAGTAATTATTAACCTGTAAATCTTTAATTATGTTTGGTATGGGTGCAATATAAAATATTGAAAACTAGAGCAAACACTAGATCTAGCGGAGGAATAGTGGTCGGTGGACGGTGGGGACGAGCGAGTAACAGTGGTGACAAAGGTTAATGGTTAATAGAGATAAAAAATTTTACGGTATAAATTTTCATCCTAAATCAAATAAGGGTAAAAGAGGGTTACCCCATTAACCCCTTTTACCCTCAAACCAAGCATGTCTGTACGATAATATTATTCACAAAACAAAAATATTAATAGAGCAACTTTTTAAAATTTATGTCTATTATTCATTTTAAGTTACATCGTCATTATAATGTAATATTTTCTCAGACAATAGCATCGTATCTTTAGTATCTTTTATGAATTTGCTTTCTTGATTAAAAAAAATAAATTTTACTGTTGGTGTACAGCATTTAAAGATGTGAAAGTTCGGTTTTTTTTTTTTTTTATAAAAAAAAAAAAGTTCGGTTTTTTTTTTCTTTTTTCTCCCTAAAATGCGAACAGTCTTGTTGCCCAAGCATTTACTCTTGGGCTTGGGCTTGCAAATGGGCTTCTTCATTTTGTCCAATATCTTTTACCTTTTTTATAGCGACAACATTTCTAGTGTCACGATGGCTCCCACAAAAGTAGGGTCTGGGGAGTGGATGTACGCAGTCTTTCCCCTTATGATGCTACCCTGAAGAGAGGCTGTTTTCGAGAACTCCCTACCTGAAGAGTGTGTCGTCATGGAAGCAGATAGCATTGATTTCATGATCTTCTGAATATTTCATATATATCTATATATAATGCGTTGTTTTCAAGGTTTAAAAACTTTAACACCGGTGTACTATTGAGGACTCCACATATGAATCTTATGGGATCCCACATAGAAGTTATGAGACTAAAGAGATCAATTTATAAGCCTACTGGGTTACTCCGTTTAATGCCAATTGCTTTTAGGATGGAGCCCCACTTAGGCTTATAGGTGGATCTCATATATTTTAACTCTGTAGGTCGGGTCTAAAAGGCCCGATAAAATTAAACACGAATCTTGAATTGAGATCACATGAATATTTATTATACCTCAATAAATTTTTTGTAAAAAAAAGGTGCTGACATGACATATTTTTTAATAAAAATCTAGCGAAACTCCAAAAGACTCTTGATGAAAACACTTGTATTCTAACCATTTCATTTTCATTTTCATTTTCGCTATAGATAAAAAGATTACAACTGTTGATAAATAAGGACGCCAATAGGGGATAGAGAAAAGACAAGTTTCCGATCTACGACCTTCCGCTTACTGGATAGGTAACTTATCAACTAGATCTACTCCAACAGCTCAAGAGACATGTCTCAACTCCAACAACAAAACCAATAACCCGATGCCTCATAGAAGCTCCCGTTAATGCAAAATATGGATAGGGTAAGATGTATGCAACCTTATCTCTTCTGCCTTACCCTGTTAACTACATGGTATGCATTGTTTGTATCGAGAATGAGATAAGTATGTGTGGAGATTAGGAGAGTATTGGGTTTTTGGTTCAATTAGAGATTGTAATTCCAAAATTCAATAGAGAGTTTGACGCTTGATTGGATTATGATTTTTCCCCTCAAGTCGAGATAGGATTTTCACGTAAAAATCTCATGTGTTATTTCGTTGATTTTGTTCAATTTTTCGATTTTGCTTGTGTTCGGTTTGTGGATTTTTCCCAACAATATGCATCTATCATTCTTTATAAGATGTACGCAACTTTACTCCGTTAACTAAATGGGATGCATTTATTTACACTTCAAATGAGATAATACAACAACAACAATAGAACCAGTGCCTCAAGGACTCCCGCCAGCCTTACCCCTTTAGGGTGTAACCCTGCCGAGACACCGTTTCCGAGCGCCCAAAACCTTATAGGGTTGGCAACACGAGGACTTCCCAGGAGGTCACCCATCCTGGTACTGCTCTCGCTCAAGCGCACTTAACTTCGAAATTCTAACGGGATCCCCTACTCAAAATGAGATAATTAAGCAATATGATTAATTAATTGATGGATTCTAAATGTAGATTATGTCTCCAATGAGCTACACAATCATATAAAGTAAAAGTTACATAAAAAAAGAAAAAGAGAGAGAGAAAGTGACAAAAGAAATTTCTATCCGATCAAACACTTTTTAGGGCACACTCAAATAAAGGAGATGGAATCGCTTGCCGTTTAATAGAAGTAAAGCATCTAAAGCCCCCCGCTAGCTTCATCCCTAGGAGTGTATCTGTGCCGAGCCGAGACCCGCCCGAGCCTACTAAGCTCGGCAAATTCTAAATTAAACTTGCAATATTTCAAGTAAGTTATATGGTGAGAGCTATACTTCAAAGAAGGGTGACCTGACTGCCCCTTTGTCCTATTTGGATTGCCTTGAGTCCGAGTCATTCGTAGTGAGTCCTTTGTAGATGCTCCAATTTTTCCTTTTTTGTCTTATTTGTAGCCCTGTTTTTTTTTCGATAAATTGCGACAAAATCGCGAACACAAGCAGGCCACTCGTTAGGCGAGGCCTGAGTCCGATCGCAACAGCACGGGGACCAGAAATAAAAAGCACAAAACAATAAATTGAAACAAAAGCTCCCCTTAAAACACGACATAGCAACCACCGAGAACAGGACCAGACAAGACACGGGGACAACTCACACAGAACAAACATACACAGGGGCCCTAGCTGAAGAACAACCAGAAGGCGAACAGGAGCAAAGAGAGCAGAACTGAAGCCTCCACCCAACACCCAATCCCTTTATTGTGCAAGAATGTCTGCCACCGTCGGCGGGTCGAAGCCATCAAAGTTGAAGCCCACCCGTTCTCCTATCTCTATTACCCGCTCTGCATTTAGTACCCTCTCATCATACTTCTCTTCCGTGATCTTCTGAACTCGATTTCCCCTCTTCCGTTTTTTCCTCTTCTCGGTTATCTTAGACTCTTTTCCGGCACTATTTCTTGGGGCACATTTCCTGTAAGAAGACCTACAGCTCCCGCTTCTCTCTTTCCTTCCTCTTGTGCTTAATCGCTCTTCTCTTCCCTTTTGTTAAGGGCAGTTTATCCTTCTTCCTCCGGTCCAAGCTAGATCCTTCCATGGACAGTGTTATTACTTGATGACTCCGCGACATACTGTCCTCTTCTTGAGAGTTACTGATCGATACTAGGGGCTCGAATCCTGGAGGAAATTCCGGTCCAGAGGTTAATGAATCATTATCACTGTTACTCCCCATAGCATCGATATCAGGAGTAGTTAACTGAGCTCGATGTTGATCAGCTAAAACTTCCACATCCTCGACCCATGGTAGTAGAAGAGGAAGATGGGCCACAGGATGAATAGCGTAGGAGGTGGGGCGCAAGAATGGGCATTGCACAGCCCATCTTCTCATGATCTGACTATTGAGGTGGAAGGAGACATGCCCAGACGGTTCCCAAGTAGCATCAATCTCTTCATTAACAAGCCTCGGGATAGGATTTCCAAGCTCCTCACTATGTAGAGGAGGTTGGACATGTTGAGCGACCCTTGCAACGGTAACACACTCGTTCCTTTGAGTTGACTGAGTTAGCCAGGAAGCTTGTTCCTTGGCCAATCTAGCAGATGCGACTCGGGACACAACGCTGGGGGATAAGTCGGGTATCAATACGGAGCTACCTTCTTTAACTAGAACCAAATGGGAACCCCTACTGTACTGGATCTGGACTTTCTGGTGAATACATGAAGTGTGGCAAGTGTCAATCAGAATCCTTGCAACTTCGACACATCTCATAGCGGAGGACCTGAAATCCACCCTAATAAAATTCCCCCATATTTTGGCTATATCCTCAAAGCAGTCCTTAGACCAACACTGGACAGGTAATCCACGTATCTCAAGCCAAACCCTTCCGTTAAGGGATCCAAGCGTTTTCCCAGTGTACTTATACACTTCTCTGAACTTCCTTAGAAGAATCCTCTATGGGGGCCGAGGTAGGCATCCATAGTGTCAGTTGAGTCACAAACCAGGATAAATGACTTGTTGCTTAAGCCTTTCGGTGAAAGCCCGTAAAGGTCATTTTCGGTGAAAAAAGTAAAGATTTCATCAAGACTGACCTGAACAGGTGAGTGAGCAATAATTGACCGCTCAAGCCACGCCTCAACACTCTTGTGAAATCTGACACTACAATCCTTGGAATAGCTGTGTTAGCAGGAGCACCACTCCGATTAGGTGCTGCACCATCCCGATCGTGAGTCCTATATTCAATTCTGACCGGTTGAGTTGCCCTTTGTTGTGGTTGGCCTATAGAGGATGTAGAAATTGTTCTTAGGTCCGAATTTGCCCATTGCACCAGAATTTTGATATCCGCAATCCATCTTCCATCCATGGATTCAAGAGCCCATTTAGCCTCATTCGGGTCATAAAATCGAACAAATCCGTAAGACCATCTAGACTTTAGTCTTTTCTTTGCAGGAATAAAGATATCGTAGATAGACTTGAAGCCCCAAAAAACAGCCCGAAGCCATGAGCAAGATGTTCTTTCAGGGAGACCATCAATGAAGACAGATACCCCCGCCCCGGTGCCCAACATATCCAGAACCAGGGTCTGATGAACTTGAGAGGAGGTAGTGTTGGCTGTTCCTGCTTAAGGTTGGGAAATCTGGTGATGGTTGAAGAACAGGGTCGACCGACGTCGGTGTGGGACCAAGACGAAGCAACGGTCCCCTGAAAAGCTCAACGAACAACCACGAAACTTGTACGACCCGAATGCTTGAGGCAAGTAGACTCTAACGATGTGATGAAAGACCGCAGCAGGGCTACGACGCGCCTGCACGCGCTGGCAGAGGTGGCGCGTGGGGTTTGGGAAGTAGCCGTTGTGGGAGAGAGATAAAGGTGCGAGATGACTTGGAGTAATGACTTGGAGTTCGTAACTCTTTTTGCTGAGGAGAAGAGAAGATAGATTATGGGGGAAGAGTTATCGGTGGTGCGTGGCTGAAAGCAGATGGTCGGAGCTAGGGGGAGCACGATGTAGGTAGAGCCGGTGGAGATGGAGGATGCGCAGAGGAGCGACGAGGAGGAAGACGAAGGGTTGGACCCTCTGAGAGACAGCGATCACCCTTCAAATGTTGTACGACCAGCACAGGCAGGCCTTGAGGACGTCGGAAATAGAACTCCGGCCTCTGGGTGGATGGTCATGCGCCCACACGCGCCGGGAGAGGCAAGTGAGAAGTGACCGTTTGGGGTTTTTGGTTGAGGAGAGAGAACGGAGGTTTGTAGCCCTGTTTGTTTTGCTTGTGTATTTTTTATGCCCCGTCTTTGAGCAGGTTTTTTAAGGGCTCGCTTGTTCGAGTGCCTGATTTGTATCGCGACCAGGTCGCTAATTATCGAAAAAAAAAACTTGCAATATTTCAACTCATTTATGCTCGATAAAGGTTCATTTGGGCTCGTTTAAGCTTAGCTAGGCTCATTTACACTCCAATTTAGCTTCATTGGGCAATATTTAAGCAAATATATTATACTAAAAAAGGCTCGTTTAGGCTCGCTAGCCTACGAGCTTGAGTTTCACTGGGCTTGGATTCGACTTGATAAGTTAAACAAGCTGGCTCTCGAGCCGAGTTTTTTGAGCTTTATGACGAGCCGACTTGCGATTTACACCCCTATTCATCCCTCTGGCTATGTTTGGTTGTAGCTGTTAACGTTTAGCGTTTAGCTGTTAGTTGTTAGCTGTTAACTGATGAGTAATGTATTTGATAAAATTAGATGTTGAAGTTGGTGGATTATTCTAAAATAATAAATAGAATCTGACTACATAGTGTTTTGAAAAGCTAAATGCTATTAAAAACGCTAACAACAAATTTTTTTACCAAATAGCGCTATTAGATGTTTGACTAGTTAAAACGCTTAACGCTATGAAAAGCTACTTGCCAAACATAGCCTTTGTCTCCCTTCCTTCCATTTTCCTCTTTTCCACCGGCTGTGTTTGGTCCAGTTTTTTAACAATATAAATGAGTCAAAAAGGTATGGTTGACTATAACACTTGCGTTTAATTGACATAAAAAGTTTTTTTTATATCGTTTTCACAGTTTAAATCAAAAATGAAAAAATTATTTTATAACTATAGAGAAAAGGATGTAAAATTATATCTTTTCACAACCTTTTTTAGAAAAATGTTTTTAAAAAAACTATGCTAGCGTTAAATTTTCACCAGCATGACCCATTTTTACTTTTATCACGACCCGCACCTACGTACCACCACCTTATCTACCCCATGAGTCGCTATATTCACCATTCTCTACTGCCATCACCAACCATTAGTTAATTTATATCATTAAATTATTTTCTGTGATTATGATATATAAGATCCTTTTAAACTTGTATCCACATACTTATTTTTGTAAAAAAGATCTTTTCCTGGTGCATAACAAAACAACTTACTATAAAAAGATACATATATTAAATAGACGCAACTTATTAAAACAAATAAGTTGAAATAAGATGGACCAAACTTACCGTAAATCAATTATGCTCGAGACAAATGTTAATGTCAAAACAACTTTATGTAAATTTGCGATTATTATTCATTTTAAGTCACATCGTTCTTTTTAAAATTTACCTAAGGAAGGCTAGATAAGTTAATTTCTTTATTTTAAAGGAATTTAAAATTGGTAAAAAAATTTCACTTTCCATATTCTGCTAGTTTCCTTGTAATTAAACAAGAGGACAAATGTTCACTTCTTATGAATTTTTTTTGCATTTACTTCCCGGTAACGAAACAAAGCCAGAATATTGGCAATGATGTTATCTAGGGCTGCAAATGAGCCAAGCCGACTCCCCAGCCGGTTTGACTCAGCTCGTGTTCGTCTAAGCTAACTCGAGAGACGGCTCGGCTCGTTTAATGCGGTTCGTTTAAATAAAGGAGCCAAATCAAACCGAGGCTGACTCGGCTCGAAAGGCTCACGAGCCGGCTTGATTATTGGCTCGCATGTCTAGATTGCGAAATTGAATAAAATATATGTTTTTTTAATTTTTAATTTCCATACGTGATTTATTTTATTACTTTTTTTTGACAATCCAAGTAACAATAATAATAAATGAGTCTAACAAGTCTAATAAATGAGCTTAACAAGCCTGAAAAATGAACCTAATGAGCTAATAAAGCTCAATGAGCCAGCTTGCCAAATAATCAAGCATAAATGACACCAATGCCAAGCTAGTATCTTTTAGTTAACAAGCCGGTCTCATTTAGTAAACGAGCCGAGCACAGATATGCGGCTCGATTAGATAAATGATACCGATACCAAACCGGTCTCATTTAGTTAACGAGCCAAGCCAAGCAAGCTGTGGCTCGACTCGGCTCGGCTCATTTGCGGCCTTAATGTTATCATTTTCCTATTGTCTGTCTACTTTATCTAATATTAATTATATTTGAAAAACGCTTCCTTTTTCTTCTCCAAGGAGTCGAGAAAGCAATTGGGACAATGCTTTAAACATTGTTTTAAGGGCTATTTACTTCGCCGATCTCTTTGTACGTGCTAGACGCTCTACTCTCTCTATATGTTTGCATTGGATCACATGTATGATCTTTTACCTACATGCTTATTTATTTTACCTTGTACTCTGGCTGCTACGCTCCTATGCGTACTTGCTTACATAATCATTTGATTATCTGCTGATATGCTTACATGCATACGTGTTTCACTTGATCTCTATGCTTTACATGCTCTACATGCTCTTCATACAAGTTCTTCATAAATATCTACTATCAGGTTAGAGTCCTCAAAAACAGTCTCTCATCAAGGTCTCACTCTGATGGGGTAAGGCTGCGTACATCGTACCCCCTCCAAACCCTGCGCAAGTGAGACCCATTGCGGCACTGGAATTGTTGTTGTTGTTGTTACTTCACTGATCCTTATATTTTATCCATTATTTAGTCCTCATACTTTTAATTGCGTCAATTTAATCTCACAATAAAAAATAGGCTAAGTTAATAACATATTTTTTAACCATGTATTCAAGAAAGATGCAATTAACCTAGTATATACTTATTCGTTGACCCAATTTAGTTCCATCCTTAAACCAGTTGCTCAAAACTATGTCATTAACTTACTTCAAGTGGAACATATAATTCAATTGATACATCTTTTTTGGTCATACAAAGACTAAATTAACACAAATAACAAAATACAAAAACTTACAATATAAACAACCCTCATTTTAAATGCTTGTTCGGTACAATTTTTTGTTTACAATTTTCAGTTTCCGATAAACTATACAATAGGTTTTAAGAATAGCTTTTTCTTTGTTATGTTTTGTTTCAAATGTCAGTTCACCCAGACTACAAAATAACTGAAAAACAAAAACCAAAAGTAACACTTTGGTTTCTTAAAACCAAGACCTTAAAAGACGGAAAAAAATGATACCAAACAGACACAGCGAGGGGCATTGAACCTCATATTAGAAATATGAAAAATCATCTAACGAACTAACAATGGCCCGTTGCCTCAAAGAAGCTCGCGCCAAAATAGAGTCCGAGAAAGATAAGATATACGCAGACTAGTTAATTTTTAAGCAGGGTACAGTAACAGAAGCCTAGTTAGATCATTACAAATATCTGAACACGAGCAACACTACAAATCACACCCACCACTTGGGGGTTCTATGTACCGTCACTTCCCAATCAACACCACCGGAGGCGGTTTCTGAATACCTAACAACTTACCAGCCACCGCCACCGCCACTGTCGGACCATCCCTTGCTCTTTGACCCTGATCCCCCCCACCCAGAGTCCTCACCACCACCACTCCCCCACCCACCGCCACGGCCACCACCACTGTCGCTCGGCTCACCCCAACCACCACCGCCGCTACTGCTCTCCCCTTTCCTCGAACCCCAGCCACCAGGGAACGCTTCCCGGTCTGGTGAGTTCTGCACTTTAGCTCCTGGGAAACTTCCCCAACCACCACCCTCTGACCCGCCTTCATTGTTTGAACCCCATTTCGAGCCATATCCTGAATCCGACCGATCTGAGTGGCCTCCATCTCTACCTTCTCTGTTGTATGAGCCTCGACCACGTCCACGGCCTCCTCCATATGGCCTCGGTGCACCACTGGGGTGATCACGACCGCCATTTCTGTAGTCGCCTCGGCCTACAAAACCCGTAAAGATGTTCAGAAAAATAGTAACCGAACAATTCTAATCCTAAATCAGTGTCAACGCTAGTCAAAACCTCAAGTAACCGATGCACTTGCTTAGAGAACTGAACTTGTTATGAGGCCCTTTTTGAAATTAAACATATTGTGAGCTTGCTTCTCCTACATATAACCATTCCTAATTAAAGAAATAATGATCTACGTATGACACATTTGTAACGTACGTATAACATACCACCCAATGCCTCAGAGAGGCTCCCGCCAAGGCAAGGTCCGGGGTATAGGCATAGAAGTAACTTAACGTTTAGTCAAAAAGCCGCAACACAATGGCCATGTGACCCATTATATAACATCCCCAACACTACAACAGAGATTGCCACATTAACTTTGATATAAAATTTTGGAATCATCATTATATTAGCCACTAAAGAAGGCAAGAAAGAAAATCATCAAAATATTGAGGCACATGACATCTACAAGTAGATATAAAGGGTAGATATAAACAGAGTCAAGACCAGTCATCTTTCTTGCACTTCTTCACAGAAAAAATTACAGCAGAGTCACACGACTCAATGAAATTAATACCAACAGAGGCGAGAATTATTAGGCTGGGGGCCCTTTGGAAACAGCCTTTCCCTTAGGGTAGCACCTTAGGTTACGGCTGCGTAAATTCTATCCCAACTCTGCTGTGGCAGGAGTGTCTACTAGTCATGGGGTGGTGGTGCTTTTTCTTGTTGGATGAGAGAACTATTCTAAGCAACTTGCAATACAAGGAGAATCATACAACTAAACAAGTGTGAAACAGACTTCAGCACCACGAAATGGTAAGGAATCAGAGTCATCGGGGAAATCAGATTTTCTCCTAGAGATCTTATCAACTGAATCGGGCCGAGCCTGAGCCTATGAAAAGCCAAGCTCGAGCATGAAGTTTCCGAGTCTAGAGCCTGATAAGCTCAGGCTCAGTTTGGTTCAAATACACCATAACAAAATACACATAATACTTAACAGGTAGTGAAATTTTACCTGACCGAGAACCTCGTCCAGAAGAATGGCCTCTGTCAGAAGACCCTCTCCATCCACCACCATCATCGGCATCGGAACTACCCCAGCCACTGCCTCCAGACATACCAGATGACCCACCAGTTGCTGGACTCCGCATGGGTACCATCGCAGCAACTGATCGAATAGACTGTTCATGCATGGGATCATCAATGTGCTTCTGAAAATATGCCACAAGCCTATTGATATCCTTAAACATCCTTTTCCGGAACTTGAACCCCTTGGGATAGAGACCGATGTACTCGTGATGTGGATTTGAGCTCCTTATGTATGTGAGTATAAAGGTACCAGGATGTTCATGAGAAATACCGAAACTATAAACAATTCGCATTGGATTCTCCAGTTTCTCAGCCCTAAGGATCTCATCAACTTCTGCTTTAGTTCCCTTCTTGAACTTGCGATAATTTAACATGTCCTTCAAATTAGTTATCAAAGGGTCTACATAACGGTCCATCACCTACAATTTTAGGAATGAGCATTAAATTGCAGCGATTTTGATATGCATACAAATAAGAGTATTTAAGAGCTCATTAACACTAAGACAAGAACAAGGTTTAGACTTCAGTGCCTATAACTGCACTTTCTAACATGAACATGAAAGGACCGAGGGCCTGTTTGGCCAAAGCTTCTTTCAAGGGAAAAAAGTGTCTTTTCAACGGAAAAGGCATTTTTTTTTTATTTTAGATTTTAAGGGAGTTTGGCAAAAATGAAAAATGGATTAAATAGAACCAAAAAATTGTTTCTGCTTTAAACAAAGGCAGGTAAAATAGTACATCTCTTCTAAAGCAAAGGAAGTAGAAGCAAAAACTAAAAAATATTTCAAATAAAAAATACCCCTCTAGAGAGCACATTTTACAGAAAGTGTTTTTGCAAGAAGTATATTGAAAAAAATTAATTTTTCAAAATGTAGCCAAACAAGTCCTTAGCTAGGAATAGCAATGCCATGGCAAGAGATGCATACCTTCAAAAGATCACAGATATGTAACGTTTACTTACATACGACTGAACTTACATCTTCACCCAAAAGTACTTTTAGCACACAAACGACGCAGCAGCAGAAAAATATATTGATGCATAATTGTAACGACGCAAAAACAGTTACCTCATCCAAATCTTCAAAAGTGTCATCTCCAATTTTCAGCGTTCTACCAATACGAAGCAAGCTTGTTATGTCCTTGTGGTCCTTTCCACCTTCAATAATATCTTTGTGCGCATAAACACCATCATAAACTTTCAGCGTCAATGTCAAATATGATGGGCCACGAGAGCTGGGACGAATCACACTTTCACCAGGCTCCTTGTCTGCCAGAAACTGTGTAACAGAACAAAGAAAAAGAATTAAGCAATCCATAACGCACGAGTCACTATCTCCACAACCAGTAGGCAAATAGGCAATTATTCTTTGCAAAACTTCTGAGAAACAAAAAGCAAAATATGTTCTACAAAGCATCTTTCATGATAATAACTAGGTGTCATATTTGACAAATGCCTAAGTGCGGCAGTGATGCATAATTGACAGCCATGAATTCGAGAGAACATTGTATGAGATAGTAAACTATGCACTGAGATGTAAAAAATGTAAATAGTCTAGATCAAGCCATGTTATAAAGGGTGGACGAACACAAGCTAATCACAAATGAATACATACCTCCATCGCTTCATCTGCTGTTATGTTTTGGAAACGAGGATGAACAATCATTCTGGGCTTAAAATGCTTCTTAGCAAGTTCCTTTTCCTTGCGAGCCTTTTCTTGCTCGCTCTGCAAGCTGCTGCGATCCTCATGATAGTAAGGGTCAAGGTTTCTGACTATCTGATGCCTGCTGCTCCTCATATCATTCTCTCTACAAGTTAGGAAAACCTGGTATCTGTTCTTCAGGATTTGCTTGATCTTACATGTCAGAATTTCACCCTCATGCAATTTCTCAGTTAGATCTGAATCCCTCCAATCATCTGAATATTCTTCCTTCGTAAGGATGCCCGTCAATCCTGATTCCAAGGAACAAATTGCCCTTGGAGGCTGCACCCTACGAACTGTGGCTTGAACAATTCGCCCTTCAGAAAGCGTCTCGTCAGTCTCCCCAGATATCATAGAGAACTCCTCATCCTGACTAGGTTCCTCGTATGGTCTACGCCAGTCCTGGAAACCCTGTATTAGTTCCATTTTTATGGAATTTAGCGTTTCTAACTTGGACAGTCGGCCTGTGTCATGAGCATATGCATCAACATTAAAAGACTTCAGAGCATTTGGTCTGTCTCGGAGACTATCTATTGCCATCATAAGTGCCTCATCATCATCCAAGTTATCATCTCCGACAATCTCCTTGTATATATCTTTAGCCATTTCCTGCGCTAAAGCATAGGACTCGGGATGTATTCTCGTGTCATCCAGTAAGTCAATCAATTGGTTGCTACTAGCAGCAGACCCACTGCGACGCAAGCGTAAGAAGCCAGCAGCACTCATAAAAACCTTTTTCCCAAGCCCATGACTCAAGAGCAAGTCTTTCCGTACATAAATTGCCCCAGCTCGAACTAAGGACCTTTGCAGAAACGCTGCCTTTCTAGGCCCAAGCCCAGAGATAAATTGCAAGGGCGCAAATAACCATTCGTGACTTGCAGCCAAATTCAGGTCCAAGCCAACCTGGTTAGTGACATCAACCATAATCTGATCAATCATCCCATACTTCTCATCAGGAGTGAGAAAGCTCTCAAGAGGATTCAATTTCCAGGATAAGATTTCTCTGCCCGGCCCACAGAGCGTGGCAACCATTGCTAATGGATTTTGAAGATATCGTCCAAGAGCAGTGGCCCGCTTCACAATGCCTGACAACACAAATGAGGTCAAGTTCCACTATGAAAGACCATCAAAACAGGACACAAGTTAGATTCCAGTACAATACCTGGCTGTGCAGGGATCTGGTCAGATGAAATACGTGAGTTTTCATACAGACGAGGCAGGGATTCATCGCCATAAACAACACTTAAACCATCCATCTCTTGACCAACATCTCTTGGATTTTCTTCAACCATCTTGAAAACAATCTAAAAGAAATAGGGACACATATTACAACACAATAGTGAAGCTGTTTTTACAATAAACCACATAGATCAGGGACAAATCCAAAAGGATTTTAGAATACATCAAGCAAAAGAATGGGTAAAGAGTCGTGCAAAACTGGGCAGCGCAGGGGCCCAATGGCTTCACTAACAGCAATGATGATGACTACTTGTTATCGAATAAACTAGAGCTTCCCCAAATATCAATATTGTGCCACTCATTATCAAATAAAATAGAGATTGCCTAAATATTAACCCTGAAACACGGAACAAGTCACACTGTAACACCCGAAAGGAAAAAAAGGGCTGGGCAATCAGGTTATCGCTGAGCTACAATGGATATGAAAAGGAGTTAAAAGGATATCAGTAATACTCCCAAATTTGGGGTGAAATGAAAAACACACGAGCTATCCCATTCTTTCTCCAATTTTATTTTCTGGAACATATTTTGTTTAGCCTCATGCAATCAAAACGTTGCAACATATTGCACTATCCACATACAGAAATACAAAATCAAGACCAAATGCAACACAGATACGGAGAAATCAATCAATTAGGTGAAGAAAAACATATGGGCGCAGACACACTACAATGTGTATAGTAGAATGAACAGACATGGGGATGCAAGACAAAAGTCAGAACCAAAAGAATCATGCAACAACTTGAACGGCAGAAAAAGGGACCCCCCCCCCCCTTCTCTTTTTTCTTTCCTTCTTTTTCTTCCCTCTCTTGATTCCCACGAACAAAGAAGGCAGGAGGAGCAACATGGATTCGGTCAACAGAAGGCAAGTCCCACATCCGAAAGACAATTTGAGAGAGTCAATACCCATTCACTGGTAAACAAAAAAGGTACAAAACTTCCAAGCATTCGGCACAGGAAACCAAAGAGAGGCCAAGCAGGAAGAGCAACATGAAGCCGGTCAACAGAAGGCAAGTCCCACTCAGAAAGACTATTTCAGAGACTCAATACCCATTCACTGATAAACAATAAAGGTACAAAACTTCAAGCATTCAACAAGGGAAACCAAAGAGAGGCCAAGCAGGTTAAAAAATTAGAAGACTTCCTGAAACACACATACCTCATAAATATCATCCTTCAACCGGGTACAAGACAAGTTCACAGCTCCTAGAACAACCACCTGTGGCTGGTGCTCTGTCATGAACTTCAAAAGCCTCTGCTGGTCGTGTTTCTTACGCTGCTGGTCAGTAACATTCTGAGAACGTAGACTTATGGACCCAGCTTCCAACACATCCACAATTTCTCCGAACGAATCCAGCATCACGAACGTGGCTGGTGGCTTTCCAGGCCCCCAACAACAAGCCATTACCCTAGGTGCTGCCTCTTCATCTGAGTTAACATCATTTTCCTTCCGCTGATATGGAGCCACAGAGACTTTATTCCATAAAAGTTTACCATACTCCATCAGCAACCAATTTTTAGCCTTACTTGTCAACAGAGACCTAGCTTCCTTCTCCAGTGAAGGTAGAACAAAATTAAAAATAGCATCCTGTAAGATCATTTTCCTCTGCTCATTCCAGAGCTGAGCAGACTTGCTGACACCATAACTGAGATACTTCTCATGGGAATCACTTATTAGTTTACTTAAAACTTCCTCCGGCAGCTTAATGGTGACTTGGAGGAGCTTCTCCTCCTCAGCCTTTTGGATAAGAAGCCACTGTGCATCATCAAATTTATTCAGTGGCTTGTTGCGTAACCACTTCACACCAGCAAACTGATGAAAGGAATCTATGACAGCATTTCCATCAGATGTCGGACTCGTTGATACCACAGCATTATCACAGTATATACTCCGAAAATGTTTTTTCACAATTGGCTCGCAACTTATCTCAACAGCAGCCTGGGGAGAAATAACCACCCGTTACTGACACTAATACTTATAAAAAAGGCCATGAAGAATGATCTAGACACATACCATATGCCTTGCACCTTTAAGCACGTTCTGTGGAGTCTCAAAAATTGCACAGGTAAAATTTGAGGCCACATCCTCAGGTGTCTCCTTCAAGTCTTCTGGTTCATCAACTCTCTGTAAACAAGAGGCAGACAAATGCTCAAAGAAATGAAAAGAAACAAAGTACAGAGAAACTCGTGACAGTTACATGCCAAAAACAGAGTCAGCACACACCACAGAATGTAATGAGATCTGTGATCCAAACTGCTCAGAGCTATACCCAAACTTGCTGGCAACCTCCCACAGGCCAGCCTTGCTACAGATACTATAAAATGATTTCCGCTTGGGCCTTTTATATTGTCCCTCATCCACTCCAGCCTCACCAGGAGGAAAATGCAAATTGAATTTTGAATCAACATCATCAACTTCTCTTTCGGATTCTGCAGTCTTTAGCGCCTTAATGATTGATTCAAATAGTTGCTGATTTAAATTAAGCCTAGTCACGTCATCCACCCTTCGGGATTCCTCTTCAAATCTTTTGCTGTAGTATGCCAGAAGAGCACTCTTCCGCTTTTGAAGAAGTAACCATTTTTTATCCAACTCTTGAATAGCCCAAAGCACCTGAAAGAAACCATAGTTCTTACTTGTAAAACATTGAGAGTGAATTCATACAAGTATTCAATCATGTTCTTGGAATTCAACAGAATACCTTGTGCCACTTCAATGTCAGTTTTTCATGACTGACATCATCACTTACATCCTGCTCCGAATCCTTCAACAAAGTCTTAATATCCGCTTTACGATACATAGCAATGTAAGGAACCTGGAAGATTAGAGGGGAAATAATTAAGACCAGAAAGAACAACAGAACCACTGTCTGAGGAATGACAAGAACAGCTCATACTAACATCAAAATTTTGAACATGAGTAAAGTTCAGAAAATTAGTTATGTGAGTCTCGATGATGTCCGGCTCTCCTTCGATTGAAATCTTCCCAGACAGTGGAGATGTCAGCTGATTATATATCCACTTAGCTTCTTCATGCAGAGAATCCGTATCTGTAGGAGGAGGACCCGTGCTCTCCTGAGATATCTGTTGAAACAGAAGATATTATATTAATATGATCAGATGTCAGCATATTAGCCATTAGTAAGAATAGTAGGGAAGGGAATTCCAACAAGATGTTAACTCATAAAAACCTGCATTCTCTCTGGAATATCAATCTCCTTGATACGCTCATCCTTCTCGGTCATATACCTCTCAGCAAGAATGATCGGTTCAAATTCATCTTCAAGTCTTCTTTCTCTCCAGTCACCACTTTCATCATACCTGCCACTCTTATCCAGGCTCATTTGGCGAATCTTCAAGAGCTCCTCAACATCTCCAAATATTTCTTGAGCTTCCTGCAGAGCTGATGATGAGACTCCAGGGGCTTGCCTATGCTTCTTCTTCTTGATCTTTTTCCGTCTGTGGAATCAATCAATAGCATGTTAACCAAAGCATATACCTAAAGAAAGTTGTTTTTTTTTTTTTTTTTTTTTTTTTTTTTTGCGCGGGGGGGGGGGGGGGGGGGGGGGGGGGGGGGGGGGGTGTAACAGGTACATACCTAATAGGAGCCCCAGTTTCATCAACTTCATCTTCATCCACAATGAAATCAGCCATTTCATCTTCGTCGCCAATATCTCCGTCTTCCTCATCTTCTGGTTGTTCCTCTTCGGGTATATCCTCAAGGGGCCCTCCTAAAACATTACATGAGCATCAGCTAACTCTTTAATAGGCCAAACTCACACAATAAATATCATTAGAACGGCAAGTATCATTCACCATCATCTTCATCACCAAATAAGGTGCGCTTCACCTGCTCCTCTGCTGTACTTCCACCTTTCCCAGTTCCATCGAATTCATCCTCATCGGAGAAACCAGAATGCTCACCAACCTCATTATTTCTCTGAGCCTTTTTCAACCTTTTAAACTTCTTATTTTCCTGCAAAAAGCTCATGCAATCAGCAAGTGAATATCACAAGGATCCATTACCCGTCCACAATCCCATTAGCCATAACTAAGGGTGTAAATGATCCAAGCTGCTCGTGAGTAGCTCGGATAAAGCTCGACTCAAACTCGAATTAACCAAGTTCGAGTTCAAGTACCAAAAAGTACTCGACTAATAAACAAGTACGAGTCGAGTAGTTCAATACTCGACTCCGATACTCGAATAGATACTCGCCTCAATACTCAACTTGATATTTGGTTTCATTTGGTATACTCGAATAAGGAAGAATTTAGTATAAACAAAATTATATATATTAAAAAGGGTAAAAAGACAAAATCATATAAAGGTTAAATAAGCAAAATTATTTTCAATCCTAAATTAATACATTTATATCCTAAAATTATAATGGAGCGTATATGTTGAACCTTAGTGGACATAATAAACGAGTACTCGATTCGAATGCTCGAATGGTCAGCCGAGTACGAGTTCGAGCAAAATTACATACTCGACTCAAGTTCAAGTATGAGTTCAAGTAGCAAAAAAGTGAAATCGAGTTCGAGTACTAAGATACACGACTCAATTACACCCCAGCCATAGCACATAAGAAAGTTCCAATAAAAACATTACTCACAGCATTGCGGCGACGAACTGTGATATTTGCATCCTCGAGAAGTGCGTAGTCATCATCATCAAGTTCAAAGTTTTCCGACTCCCTAAAATAATTCAAAACAACAGTCAGCACAAACAAGGTTTTACTTCGACACAATTTAAGATTTCTAGAGGAATCACCAACCTCCTCCTCTTCTTCTTTTTCTTTGGTTTCTCCTCATCGTTTTCTTCTGGCTCCTCTTCTTCATCTTCACCACTCACAATAAATCCATCGTTTTCATACTCATCCTGCCCTTCCTCTGCTCAAAGTAGCAGAACAAGTGGTCATATTGTTACAATGTTCGGAGTTAGAGGAGCCATGCATCATTTAAAACAAGGATATAACCCAAAGTGACTCTTCCAGAGGTATCAGCAGCATTTCAAAGAATGAACACTAGAGAACTGAGTTAACAAAAAAAGGCTGAACATGAATTCCCGGCCTCTCGAAGTTTACTTGACGAAAACCTCCTCCTCATGAATCATGAGTTATTTACACCATTGGTCCCTCGTGTTTTTAAATTTGTGCAAATTGATCCATCTTTTCTTTTTGTTCAAAATGTTCCCTAATATTTGTAACTTTGGTCAAATTAGTACCTTATCTTTTCTTTTGTTCAAATGGTCCATAATGTTTAATATTTTGACCGAATTGGTCCCTCATCTTCACCATGTGAGGGACCAATTTTGTCAAAAATAAAACATTAGGGACCATTTTGAACAAAAGAAACGACGAAGGGCCAATTTTAACAAAATTACAAACATTAGGCACCATTTTGAACAAAAAAAAAAAAGACGAGGGACTAATTTGAATAAACTTAAAAACATGAGGGACCAATAGCATAAAAGACTCTATGAATCTTCTGCAGGGATACAAGTTCTTAACTCAGTTTCTATCACAAACCCAAGTTTTCCAAGAACGGGTTAGTTGATTTACAAACGGACTAGAGGGCTTATGTTATTAGTTCGTAATTTTTATCCATGCTTCTCGTAATTTTGAGGACATCTTGTCCTTATCTCTTTGTATATTCTCTCTCTCTTAATATTATTTCTTTTTCCAATCGTCTCTAGAAACCCTAACAAAATAAAGAACAACAAAACAAGCTGAAAACCCTAAATGTCACGCAAATCACAACCACCATGACTACAAAGACGGAAAATTCAAAAGCACACAAACAGAAAGCAATCGAATTGAAAAACAAACCCTCTTCCTCATCATCCTCATCGCCATCACCCCCGATTCTGCCACTGCCATCAGCGTCTTCGCCTTCGCCTTCCTCGTCACCATGCTCTAACTCCTCGTCCTGAGGCTCCACCTCCTCTGCGAAGAACGAAATTTCGCAAATTAGGGTTTACAAGTAAGAAAATTGAGCTAATGACGATAGAAAAGACGGAGAAAAGAAAGAAATTAGGGTTTTACCTTCGTCGTCGGAAACCACCGCCCTGCCACCCATTAGACAAACCAATTAGGGCAAAAACCCTAGAATTCGAATTTCGGGAGAGAGAGAGAGAGAGAGAGAGAAATGCAGAAGAAGAATGTGAAGCAGTGAAGGGGTAGAAATGAGAGTATGCCGCAAACAAACACCACTGTTTGTAGGAGTGTCGGTATGTTTGATAACAGAGAATTTTTTAATTTTTTAAGAAGATTTTTCTGAAAAATTAGAATAAGTGTTTTAACAATCTCATTTTCAAATTGAAAAAGTTCAAAAATAATCTTTTAGTTTTTTTAAATTTTTTTTTACAAAATAGAGACTGTGTTTTCCAACTTTTTTCCACCCTTTTTCATATTTTCACATTAAGAAATATTTTCAGTGCCCCAAGGGCTCTCACTTAAGCAAGATCTGGGGGAAGGTGGATATATGCAGCCTCCCCTTTTAGGATGGCTGTTTCCGAAAACTTCTTACCTGAAGGGGTGCAACAGGGGAACTTTCCATGAGGTCACCCGTCTTGGTACTACACTGGCCCAAGCACGCTTAACTTTGAAGTTCTAATAAAATCTGGTGCTTGCGTGTTGATACTCTCTTAGGGTTTTTTTTTTTATACAGCTCACCCATTTTATAACATTTTTTTATATACTCCAATATCTTCCTCCACCTCTTCCGTCCCTATTTCTCAAATATATTTAGTCTATTTTTGAAATTATAAATTATTCTTTTTTCGTAATATTTGACTAATTTACAGGTAGGAATGCCAACGGGGCCGGGGAGGGTAAGAGGGGTGCCACCTCCTTGCCCATATCCGCCACTCAATTCCAATATTCATACTTGTCTCATTATCCAGTACGAGTATGAAGTGGATACCTTTATCCGGCCTAGCGGGTACAAACCTATACCCATTCCATTGCCCGCAAGTATCCAACAAGTATCCACTACCTACCTAGAACCCACCACAATTTGTGTATCCGATAACTATTATTTATTTAAAATTTTATTTTGTACCCACCAAATGAAGTAGGTGGATATGAGACGGGTATGAAAGTAGGCATGGTGGAGTGGGGCAGCTACGGGGCAAGTACAAACATAATACTTATACCAGCCCCATGGGTATTTGAAATCGTACCCTACTCATGCCCACCATCTATCTCACTAGCATCCATACACGGCCCAAACGGGGGCGAATACCTACAAGTAACGAGTTTTACCTGCCCCATTGTCATCCCTCTTCAAGGGTATTACTTAAGCGTATCATTTTCAACTTTTAAGTTGGTGACATAATTGTTCGGATAGAGTTCGAGTCGTGTTATTCCATTTTCGGATTTACGGAAATTACTTATGTATCTTTCTCATTTTTAGAAAATTGGAAAATAAGGATCTCTTAAACATATTCTTCAATTTTCTATATTACAAAACTAAAAAAGGAAAAATTATTTTTTGTAATCAAACAGCCTCTTAAACTCCGATTTTGGTCACCTAACCTTCTGCTTGGTAATGGGATAAAGGAAGGGTAAAAGAGGTAAATTTTTACCCTTATTTGGCAAATTTTTAAGGGGTAAAGAGAGAGAACATTCCAAATTGGGAGTAAAGGGGAGTCAAGCAATTTTTAAAAAAATTTAGAGAATTTTACCTTATTTTAATTATAATTCGCTTTATTATTACCTTCTTTTTCCAATAATTAGTGACAAGAGTCGCGATACAAAACAAGCAAACCTGCAAAGGCGGGGCCTGAGCCAACTTACATAAAAGGGTACAACAAAGAAATACAGAACTAGCCAATATCACATTATGAAAAAAAGGAAACCACAAGCAATACTACGTGTTTCTAGAAGACTACGTTGCAACTGGAGAGGACTAGAAATAAAAAGAGAAAGAACCAATACAACAAAACAAGGGACTGAGAGTAGGCAATCATCAAAAGGAGTGCTAGTCGACCATAACAATTAAGTTAGTCAAATAAAGCGAGAAGTGATTCTTAATTCCCTATTTCAACCTTGCTATACGCTCGATAATGGTTGATTCATATCTCCATCAAAACGTTAGCACAAGCTCCTTATCGAAGACCCACATTCGCTTCACTGCGCGAAGATTCTCAGCGTCCTTACCATTTTTACCCTCCTTCCCCGACTTCCCTCTCATCTTATTACCAGAGGGTTGAGCTTGCCTCCTCTCACGGCTCCTAGATGTCATTCTTGAAGTTCTTGCTTTGCCTGCTTTCTTTTCATGTATCTTTATCCTTACCTCTTTACCCAATTGTTAAACAAGAGTAACTCATTTACCGTTTTTCACCGTTACCCCTCCTTATTAAACATATGCCAACAAGGTAAGATTATCTTAGCTTTCCCTTCTTTACGCCACTTTTACCCAATTATCAAACAAGACATAAAGTGGCCATGAATGGATAAATTAGTCACACAAATCAAACTTTGAAAAACTTAGTCACCCAGCAACCACCACCACCACCCAGTGCCTTATAGGGGCTCTTTCTACAGCAGGGTCTGAGGTAAATTTAGTCATCCAACTTCAAATAAATATCTCATTTGGTCAGCCAAATGGTTTAAAATGGACAATTAGTCATCCAAGTGCACAAAAGCGGACAAATTAGTCACCAAAGTTAAAATTTGAAAGATTTTAGTCACTGTACTTCTAATAAAAATCTCATTAGGACACCTAAATAAAAATCTCATTTGATCAGCTAAATAAAAGTTTGAAAAATTTTATCACTCAATTTCGCATAAAACCTAATTTTGATTACTAAAGTAATTTAAAAAGGAGCAAAATTTGTCACCCAAGTTAATAATAACAAATTTAATTACATTTTTGACTTGTTTATTTATTGGTCCTCATCTTCCCCCCCCCCCCCCCCCCCCCCCCCCCAAAGTTGTCATTGGTGTTTTATTTTATAACTAATATTTAGGTAAAAAGTAAACGATGAGAAACTAATTTTGATATTAAATAAATCATGAGAAATTCTTTTTGAAAAATATAATGAAGGAATAACAGATGTTTTAAAAATTAGAAAAAATAAAAAAAAAATGAGAAGGAAGGAACATATCCACTGCCTCAAGGGCTCCCGTCTACCGAGGGTCTGGGGGACGGATGTACGCAGCCTTCCCCTTTCAAGGTGTTAACCTGAAGAGAGGTTGTTTTCTATTGCCCCCAACCCAAGGGTGAGGACTTTCCAGGAGGTCGTCCATCCTGGTACTACTCTCGCCTAAGTACGCTTAATTTCGGAGTTCTCAAGGGATCCGGTGACTTCGTGCTGGCGCCCTCTTTGGTAAAAAAAAATGAGAAATAGTGAAATATTTTAAAAATATTTTACTTAATAACTACATTAGTTTTCATCATTTTTTTTAATTATTTTCATGCACCCATTCCTTGATTCTTAATTTTTTTCAATATTTTTTCTTAAATTTTATTTTATGTCGAGTATAGTTTTTCATTTTTTAAATTTCTTCCTAATACTAGTAACCAAATGAGAATTAATTAATTAATGTTAAAAAAAATTAGAATTAGTTTAGTTATGAACAAAAATATGAAGGACTATTTTGAAAGAAAGAGATGAGGACTAATGAATAATTAAGGCAACAAATAGTTAAGTTTGTTATTTTTTTTACTTGTGTAATGAATTTTATCATTTTTAAATCACTTATGCGAGAAAAATGAGTTTTTATGTAAGTTAAGTGATAAAATTTTTGAAACTTTACTTAGGTAACTAACTTATCTATTTTAAACCGCTTGAATAACCAAATATTCATTTAAACCACTTTGGTAACCAAATGATATTTTTAACAAAGGTTTCGTGAATAATCTGCCAAAATTGAACTTAGTCATTAAATTGTCCAATTTTGGCCACTTTGGTGACCAAACTGGGACTTAACTGTGGTTTGTAAAATAAGGTCCGTTTGCTGTATTATTTTTTATTTGACAATTTTTGATTTATAATTTTATTAATATAGAAATATTATGATACATCCCGCGTCCATGGGAAAAAGCAAGAAATACTGAAATATGTAATAAGGGTGCTACCCGAAGTTATCGCATTGGGCACCTCTGCTAGATTAAACAGGGAACGTGCTTTAACACCTAAACAAGATCAAAGTGCTAGAGCTTGCATTGCTTCAGGATCTCTTCCTCCTGTTGTTCATAAAGGGCAGGAGGGTTTTCGGCAGCCTCGCTGTAGGGTGGGAAATGTTGATGTGAGGATTGTTGAGCAAAGTGCAGGTTATATTTCGTTGCATGTTGACAGTCATTTTATTGGTAGATGACCCTAGGATTTCTAGAACCCACGCTCTACTTTCATTCTTCCCTATCCTCAGTTTGTAATCCAACCGACAGTAACATTCATCCAGGGAACTTGAGTCAACCAGAAGCCTCCACTTCCCTTGCCATGGATAGAGGATAGTAGAATCAAATCACCTGGATCGTCGGAAAGTCTCCTCCTCAAGGTAATTAAGCTCTTGATGCTGTAAGTGGCATTGAGTCAGTGTCCTTGGGATCTGAATTCCCGTCGGGTTTTGAGCCCCATGTTGTAGATAGACACCCGCACGATGATGGAAGCTCTTTAAGAGCTGCTTTAGTGCAGTTTATGGAGGAATCTAGCAAGGCAAGGGAGAGAAGGACGAACGTGGGATTGGGACGTCATGACCCTAATGTGGGCTTGTCTAAAAAGGGCCCACAAATCTCTAAAGCGAAGGAAAAAAGAGTAAGCCAAGCATGACCTATAGAATTTCTTAACGACATGTCACCCGAAAATAGTGCGAAGAGGCTACCTGAGTCTTCAAGTAATGAAAGAAGAAAGAGGAAGGCCAGAAGAAGGGTCAAAAAAGTTATAGTGGCCAAGAAACTTCTTGCGAGGGAGCGAACATGGATACTGGGAAGAAGCTTGGCTTGAGTTTTGAAGGGGACGACTCTATTATGATTGAGTAATTTGCAATGATGGACTAGAGTAATTTTGGCTTGATCTTCCACCATCCTCCCTGGCTTTGATGCTATGCTCTCTTGTCCCAGCCTGATCCCAGCACTCCCTGTTTTATTTTCAGTGTCCGTAGTCATCTAGTGTCTGTTAGCTCTGTTTGTATTTTGTTTGCATTCCGTTTTTCTTGTTTTTAGTTTGTTGTTTTTGCTGGTCCTCTTCTAGCCCCGTACTTTCACGAGTGTCCTAGGTCTCATTTTGGTTGAGCTTTCTGTTTTGTATCTCGACCTCATCGTTAATTATCGAAAAAAATACTAAGGGAGCTACTCCACCCATTACTAATTGGTTTTGAAATGGAACTTTCTTTGATGTGTATTGATCGTATTAGAATCATTGATCTTGCGCCATGCCGTGGATTGCCGGCCATATGGGGGGCTGACGCCGATCACTGATCATATAGGGGGTCAATGTCAGTCTTATGGAGGACAGGTGTGTGACGTATTGTAAGGTCCATTGCCACTAAAATTATTCAAGTCACACGCCCCGAGGCTCAAATAGTAACGTCGGTATTACAGTGTTTTCCCGGGACTATCTAGTACAAAGCCATGTCCATTGCGAGGTGGTGGCATCAAAATTGCAGTGTTCATCCTAGACTAGATATTAGTACAAAGTCAGTCTGTAAAAAATGTCAATGTGACGCCGAAGTTGCAGTGTTCGCCCAGGACTATAGTATCTAGTACAAATCCAACTCGTGTGGACACGAGATGTGGAGCGTGGTGGATTGGTACATCCCACATCGGTGTGAAAATGCAAGAAATGCCAAAATATATACTAAGCGAACTATTCTATCAATTGCTAATTGGTTTTTAGATGGAACCTCCTTTGGTGTGTATCAAGTGATATATACCTAGGAAAGAAAATAATATTTGTATTCGACCGTGGAGGATTATTTATGGATATCTATACCTTGACCCTTGAGAACAAGGGCCTCTAAAAGGGAGGTGTGTGATACAAGTCCAAAAAAAAAAAAAATGGGAATGCCACGTTGGTGGGCTAGAAGAGAGAATACCAATTTATATACTTAAGGAGCTACTTCATCCATTGCTAATTCGTTTTGGATGGAATCTCCTTTGGCATGTAACAATGGTATTAGAGCCGTCGATCCTCGAATTACTTCCAGGGAGCACAATTTGGTATGGGACGGACCTTGCTCTAGGGTCCTACTCGGTCTAGTATGGGACAAATCGCGCTCGATGGCCGTGCTTGGCAAGCCACATCTAACAGGCCCAAGTTTCGAAAAGGGCTATATAGAATAGAGTGAAGCCGTCTACAAGAGAAAAGGGCTACCTACTAAGAATAAAGCTAACTAGAGTGAAACCATTGAGGATGACGATTGCAGAGCATGATGGTTTGATACAAGTCAAAAAATAAAAAGGAAAAAAAAATGGAATCTCACTCTATCTCTCGCGACACCATCATCTCCCTTTTCCTTATCACATATCTTATAAACCTCTATACACATTGTACGGATTATACCGTGTCATATACAAATATACTATATAGATTATGTTATCTTTGAGATTTGTTGGTTGATTGATTGAAGTGGTTCAATTAAATTGTGATTTGTTGAGTTCATAATAATACGTTGGATTGTGATTCTTTGAGTTCATTTGATTCCTATCATATTATAAAGACAAAAAAAATATTAGGAGTTCAAAGATAATTTTTTCAGTTTTCCTAAAAGATATTCCAGGAAAAATGAAAAAATTATTCAAGAGCCATGTTTTCTAATTGAAAAAGTTGGAACGTGGTTTTCATCTTTTTCCCATTCCTTTAAAAACTTCAAAAATAGTTTAATATTATTTTTTCGAATTTTGCACCTGCATATTTCCCATGGTTTCTTCATATTCTCTCTTATTATTAAAGTTCTTTTCTTTAGCTTCTTCTTTCCACCCTACTCTTTCTCTTCCCCTTCTTCGCTCTCTCATTCTGGTTCTCCTTCTCTCAATCTTTCACGTCATTGCCATCAAGCAAATAAGTAAACGGTTTGTACTTTAAACTTGTATATCTCAAAGTGGTACTTGTATCCGACAATATCCGCATTTTCATGTATCAGATATAATCATATCAACCTGTTGGAAAAATGATACAAGTTAAATCTAAATTTGTAGAAAAGTTGTATCCCACTTTGTGAATACACTCTATCCCACATGATAGTTTAAGGAGGTGGGTTTGGGTTTATAAGGGTATATATTTTTAACCCATTTGAATTAAGTCTTGGTTGAAGGAATGGAGGGAACCACACGCGCGCGTGCCGTGCTCGGGCGAGGGTGAGTTTTTTACACGGGTATATTTATTTTATGGAAAATAATCAACGGCTAAAACCTATTTTGATTATCAGTGGAGACCGTTTTCTAGCTGTTGGAAATTAAATCAGATCTCACAATTCATTGCATTACCCTTTTTTTAGCTATTGGAAATTAAGGCAAGATCTACAATTTATTGTGTTACCGTTGCTAATTAACTACTAGGTATTAATCTTCCTATATAAATATGAAGCTTGAACAGAGCACCAATAACACAACAGCGAAACAGCTTTCTTCTCTCTCGTTCTCGCTCCCATCTTATCTTCTATTTTATTCAATTTCTGGGCAAAGTTCGAGGCGTTCCTAACCGGCAATTAACGAGTGCACGTTAAGGGTCGGATCGTGTAAATCCTGGAGGACGGCCGCCTACTCATCTTTTTGCACCGAAGCAGAGGCGAAATCGTCTTTCAGGACAGTGGTGTTTCCCACGGTACAGTACCTTCGGTATTTTCTAACCTGTTCTTCCCCTTTCGGTATTATTTGATTATCGTGTTTATTTATTTGGCTGCATTTGTTCGATATAAAATTACTGGAATATTTACTGTGTTACACCGAATCTTAACGCTGTGTTTTTACTGTTTTCGAGGTGAAATTTTTTGCATTTTCAGTTTAAGTTTGTTATTTTTCGCTGTTTTATTTTACAGTAATATTTTGATTATTTTACAGCAATATTTAGATTATTTTACTGTAATTACAGCAGTACTATTTTCATTATTTTTACTGTATTTTTTCGGTTAATTTTTAGTAATATACAACAATATTTTATGTATTATTATACGCAGTGTTGTCATTGTACACGCTATATTTCCAACAATTTGAAAGAAGATTTATAATCAATCATGAAAACTCTTGACCTTCCATGGTTGCTTATGATTAGTAAAGTTTTGCTTGATTTTGTTCTCAATTTTTATGAGTATAAGGTGTTCGATGAAATGCCTGTGTGAAAAGTAAAACACGGGTTCTTAGTTTGTCTCTTGTTGGCATTATGAAATTCAAGCTCACAACAGAAACAAGATGAAAGAGTGAACATGGGGCATTAAACCCGTGACCTCTTGGGAGGAGGACACTCCCACCACTGGGCTACCAACCCCGTAATGCAATTATTGTGTTTTATTCGTTAAAGGTTACTTATAAATGCATTTGCATGATAAATTATTACATGTGTGTTTAAATTAGTAATTCTATGTTCGTTCAATTGTTGCAAATACAATGATCAGAATTATCTTATGTCATCTTGAAAAACTGAAGACCTGTTTTCTATTGCCCGTGACCTCTTGCTTTTGCAAAACCCAACACGCAGCCATAGAAAAGAATACATAATCTCAAACTTATATGGTATGCATTATCAAGAGCACTTGCTTTGTGCACTTAATTCTAGATATTAATGGCTTTTCCCATATAAACAAGATTCTACTTGTTTTTCAAATGATTAATATACCTCGTGGATGTTTTCTGTTGAGAATATTTTTTCTAATATTTTCGATGCAGTTATATGTTTTCTTGATTAGTGTTTCTCTACTGGCACCTTGCTAGCTGCAGGAGAATGTGGCTGAGAACACTCGACGTCCGTTCTGTGCTTTGGTTCTTTATATCTCGAAACTTTGGTTGGGAGCTTGTACTTGTGTGGCAAAATGTGTTGATATTGATAGGGAGAGTGGATTGAGGGAAATAGAGGATGGGGTTAGCTTGGTGCCAATTTATGGCACTGGGGCTACAATCCTTATCAGGCTTTTCTAGATTAATTGGTTTAAGTGGGTAAATTGGTTGCAACTCATCCATGGTTTGCTAAGAATTATATGATATGACACTTACCCCATATATAAGAACTGCTCTTATATGAGGCAAAAATTTTTGTATTACATAAGAACTATTTTAAATATAATTCTTTTTCCTATTTTTCATGAGTCTACTTGCTAGTTGCTACTAGCTTGTGCGGAATGTATTATGGTAAAAATGAATATAACGGAAGTTAAAAATTAACTAGACCATAGATCAAAAAGATTAGGTGGCCTAGGAAGCATGAATTTCTCACTGCTTTTTGACATCCTTCGGTTTCCTTTTGTTGAAAAGATGTTTATGCTTGAGACTAGCGGTTTGTCTTGAAGTGAGAAAACTCTTGGTACATTTGATCGGTGGAGCGGTTCAGTGTCAATCGCTTACTCGGCCTCATGTATGGTCAGTTGAGAATTTGGTATAGATTCTTGTTTTGGTAGAGCAATCTTTGAGTTAAATTGCTCGAGCCTAACCCTATCGATGGTCAGAGGAGAGTCCTTGGCTTGGATTCTGTTTCGGTGTTGTTTTGAACATGTGTGCATGGTGCTAATGCTACCGTGTGTTGCTAACCATGCTATGGTAATTGAATTGTGTGCTCTTTCAATTTCTGTGTGATTATTGTGGTTAATACATGTTTAGTGCCTGAGGTTGATTGTGAACTTGTTAGAATGAAGTCTTGAACCTAGAAATGGCAACCCTTTGGTTAGGCATGTCTAGTTGCACAATCTTGGACCCTGGTGTGTGGTTAGAGCGTTACATATTTTTAGTTTAACCTTGGATTAGACTTTGTATGTAAGAATTGGAGTTTCTTGCATATGTTTGAGTGACCTAAGTGAAATAGTTGATCACTGTAAAGGGATTAGAGAACTTGTGAATTCTTGTGAAAAATCTATGTATGATTTAGTGTCTTAGTCTTTATATTGATGTGTCTCATGTATTCCCCATTGCTATGTTTGAAGCCTTGTGAATATGTTGCTGCCATACTGGTATTATGGTGGTTTTTGGACTGTTCTGCTGAATTTTCAGTTTGTAGTTGTGAAAACATAATATGTTTGAGTCATATGAGGATTTGTGTTGTCTATGAAGACTTGCGTGCCATTTAGGATCATTATTTCATGCTTCTTTTCTAGTTCTGGAAAAAGATTAAGGTGCTGGCCACATAAGAACCTTGATTGATCATAGGCTTGATATTTAGCTTGTGCCTAGATATTTTATTTGGGTTATTGTTATATATCGTGCGCCCATGTTAGTCGTTTGAATGACATTCTATATGATCCTAGTATTCATTTGATGAGGGGAAAAAAAATGTGGTATCGCATCACAAGCTAAATATACTAAGGTAATTGATAGCATTATAATTTAGTGGATAATACAACACTCGTCCCGTTATATCATATGTCAGTGGAGGACCCTGTCTACATACAGTAATTCAAATGACAAATATTGATAGTGCTCTAGTTAAATTGTCAAAATACTAGTGAAGCATCATGAATGGGGTTTACGTTGTAATAGACTCCTTATTGTGTTGGATGTTTGATATCGTTGAGAGACATTCTACTAATTACAATGAATTTAGGCTCGTTAGTGAGCTATGTTTCTGACACCCCGCTGAAACCTACATGTTTTAGTTGTCCTTTTAACACTGAGTTGGTAGGTAGAAAAATCTAACCGCTTAAGAATGTCGTGTGAGACATTCCATTGTGGGGGGCTGTAAGAGCACCCGAGAGCCTATGAGGTATATTGTCTGATGATAATCTTTTCTGATTATTCTTTTTCTACCGTTGTTTTCTAGTTATAGCTAGCTCATGAAAATTCGTTATGGTGGAAATATTATTTGTTGATTGTTCCAAGTCGATGTAAATAGCTTAATGGTGCTAAACACTCGGGCTTGAGAGCCTTGCAGAGGCTTGGGTTGCCTTAAGTTGAGTTGTAAAAGGCATCTTGTGAATTATGGTCTTATGAACCTCTTTCTCTTGATATCACCAAAATTTGGTACAACATTGGTAAGACATGAACTACCCTTAATAGTAATGTCGCATGTACGCTAAGTACGATGAGAATGGGTATATGGTCCTTTGTGACCTAAACTAGTGATAATGTTTTACAATTGTGATGAGATGTGAAAGTGACAATTTGCGGCATATGGTTTTCGTGCCAACTATATATATGAAATACGTACTATGTGAGTACTTGGGGTGGAGATGTAATTTTACTAATATGATGTGTGCTCCACTAATGTGTTATACTGACTCTTATTGAAGTTGGCAGGCGATGGAGCTAGTTGTTTAACAACTCATTGCAGGTACCTCAATATGGGGGTAAGAGCAACTCGTGATTGATGTTGGCAGTAGTCAACTCTAAAGTACCACTTTGTTGCAATACAGTGTTGAAGTGCCATTGTGGGGGCTTCCAGCTCCATTAGTGTCACTTCACTGTGATAGTCAAGCTGCAACTGCTGTGGCAGAGAACAAGGTTTATAATGGCAAGAGGAGACACATTCATCTCAGGCATAAGATCGTGAAAGATCTACTAGAAAGTGGAGTGATATCACTAGACTATGTAAAGTCTGAAAAGAATCTTGCGGATCCGTTGACAAAAGGCCTTTGTCGTAAAATGATTGTAAAAACATCGAGGGGGACGGGACTAAAGTCTACACACGAATAAACTGTGATGTATCCAACTTGGTCTTAACAGGTTCAATGTGAGAAGTCATAGTTTCATTCAAGATATGCACTGTATTTTATGTTGTCCCTCCCTATGGTGTGACAGTGCGGAGACAGGTCCAATGCCGTATGTTGGTGGTGTAAGCACGACTTGCACATGACGGACACTGTCTGCATGTTACCAGGGGTAAGGTTGAGCTTTAGCTCTTAATGGACCCATATTTATATATTTGGTGGTGTGCAGTAACACACACTTGATGGGATCCACCTATATAGGTGTGGGAGTCTGGCCGCTCCCTATGAAGGATTTAAGGCTTGCCTTCTAGAGCGCCTATGAATATCCAGGACGAGCGCATGACCGATAAAACGGGCCAAACCGCAGGAGCTGCCGAGATCTGGAGCTGGTATGTGTCCAAGTGGAAGACTATACAACTCCTTGTAAGGTTCAAGACGAAAGTCACCTTGCAAGATGTTGGTCCTAAACTTGGGTTACACTAGGTGACGATTCAAGTCGCAAGACATCGGCACTGAAAAACCGAACTCCCTTTGCCCAGTCTATTCCTTTCTTTCTCTCTCGCTTGTATCCTTTGAGGGGGATTGTTAAAAAAAGGATAGAAGCTAAATCTAAATTTGTAGGAAAGTTATATCCCACTTTGTGAATACACTTTATCCCACATTGATAGTTTAAGGAGGTGGGTTTGGGTTTATAAGGGTATATGTTTTTAACCCATTTGAATTAAGTCTTGGGTGAAGGAATGAAGGGAACCACATGAGCGCGCGCGCCGCCCGCCCGCCGCCCTGTGCTCGGGTGAGGGTGAGTTTTTTATACCGGGTATATTTATTTTATGAAAAATAATCAATGACTAAAACCTATTTTAATTATCAGTGGAAACCGTTTTCTAGCTGTTGGAAATTAAATCAGATCTCACAATTCATTGCATTACCCTTTTTTTTAGCTATTGGAAATTAAAGCAAGATCTACAATTTATTGTGTTACCGTTGCTAATTAACCACTAGGTATTAATCTTCCTATATAAATATGAAGCTTGAACAGTGCACCAATAACACAACAGCAAAACATCTTTCTTCTCTCTCGTTCTCGCTCCCGTCTTATCTTCTATTTTCTTCAATTTCTGGGCAAAGTTCGAGGCGTTTCTAACCAGCAATTAACGAGTGCACGTTACGGGTCGGATCGTGTAAATCCTGGAGGACGGCCGCCTACTCATCTTTTTGCACCGAAGCAGAGGCGAAATCGTCATTCAGGACAGTGGTGTTTCCCACGGCACGGTACCTTCGGTATTTTCTAACCTGTTCTTCCCCTTTCGGTATTATTTGATTGTCGTGTTTATTTATTTGACTGCATTTGTTCAATATAAAATTACTGGAATATTTACTGTGTTACATCGAATCTTAACGCTGCGTTTTTACTGTTTTCGCGGTGACAATTTTCTGCATTTTCGGTTTAAGTTTGTTGTTTTTCGCTGTTTTATTTTACAGTAATATTTTAGTTATTTTACAGCAATATTTTGGTTATTTTACTGTAATTACAGAAGTACTATTTTGTTATTTTTACTGTATTTTTTTGGTTAATTTTCAGAAATATACAGCAGTATTTTACGTATTATTATACGCAGTGTTGTCATTGTACACACTATATTTCCAACACAACCATCTTCAAATTAGTTACCGTGATTGTTTGAATTGTATTCGAATCGAATTATTGGATTTTCTGATTTACAGGTATTACTTATGCCTATATTTTTCAATTTCAGCAAATTGGGGAAACGAGATCACTTGAACCCATATTTTTTTTATGCTAGAAAATTTTGATGATTTCCCACTCTTGAACGCACTTCTAAACATGGCCAAAATGTCCTCAAAATTATAACCATACAATAACAAGAAAGCAATAACAAATAACATAGAGTCCTCAGCGAAGCTTCTAAATGTTTGGGTCCAAATAGCTTCTAAAATATCATATTTTACATAAGAAATTAACTATTGTAGGTTGAGATATCTTTAAAAATCCTAACATTTCTTTCTAGTCAAATATACCAGAGAACTGCAATCTTGACCATGAAGAATAACATTAGACGTCTTTCCCCTTTTGTATGTCGTGAAGCTTCATTAGAATGATACTCTTAACCTAATTTGGGCTAACCCACATATGGCCATAACAAGAGAATAGCTTGCACTGTAAATCGCAAGGCATTGCACGTTGCAAAATTAAATGTTTTCGGCAGCGCTTTACATATAATCCCAGAGGAAAAAGCCTTAAATAGGTCTTTGTATCTGTTGGAAATCTTGAGTATTAATCTTGTTAAAAAGTAAAGATCACATAAAGACTTCGAGTCTAACGGGTACCTTAGCTTTCACATGCAATGTTTGACATATGGAATTAGAAATAGAATGTGGAATTGTAATTTTAATTTCCACTTGTGATGGAACTCAAATTAGGATAGAATTCAAATTTCATGGTTTGGGTAATTAACTATTTAGAAGTTGGAATTGTAATTTCATAATTATTGGTATCAAGTTTTGAGCCATTTGAATTAGATCGTTCTAGATTTCGGGTTAAATATGGTCAGGTTTTGATCGTATTGGATCATTTCGGATTTGAGTCATTTCGAGTTTTGGGTTAATTTGGGATCGCGTTTTAGTTGGATTGAATCGTATCGTGTGTACTGGATTTTTGAATTAAGTATATGGGTTCATTCTAACACTCAGGTTAGCACGTGATGAGTTTGAGTTGGGCAAGTCTTAACGGATTTGGGTTATGTAGATGGGCTCATTCTAACATTTGACTTAGCACAGGGTGGGTTTGTGTTGGGTAGGGTGATTGAGGGCTTGAGCCATATGGTTTTACATCAACTAGGTTACATCTTTTCCAGTTTCAAGCCACCTAAATTGGGTTAAATTTATAGCAGGTTGAGTTTTGCCATGTTCTGTTAATATTGCTCATGTATGGGCTTTGGTTCAATTAGGTCAGATTTTTTGGGTTTTGGATTAGCTTAGTTGGGTCTTCTTCAAGTCAGACCTTAATTGGTACAATCATTTTAAGTTCGAGTCATCTCATATATTTTGGTATACTGATTTGGATATTTTAAACTTTGAGTTAGATTGGGTGTTAGTCAAATCAATTCGTGTTCTAGTCATCAAAGTAAATTATTTTAAGTTTGGGGTCAAATTTAGGTCAAATCAAATTACCTTGGACTTCGGGTTAACTGAGTTGGATAATTTTCAGTTTCAGACCAGTATAGTTAATACAGAATTACATTTTCTTCCCTGACCCCAAGGATTTAAAATGTATGATTTTGGTTTAACTCCAGTTTCATAGGATTGGGAAATAGAATTATGATTTGAGTTCCAATAGGTGAACCAACAACAACAACTCATTGCCTCAAAGGAGCTTCCATCAAGGCACGGTATGGGGAGGTTAAAATATGTGTAGCCTTACCCCAATAAGGTACTATCCTGTAGAGAAAGCCAGTAGGTGAACTAAATAACATAATTGTTCTAGACCCGAATTCGAGTCTCAACTCCAATTACAAGCTCTAATTTCATACTCCAAACAGGACCTAAGAAAACTGAAAAATGGTTATGTGATGTAAGATGTTGGAAAAATAATTTAATTGTAAAAGTATCTGACCCATCCAACACCTAACTTCTCTTATCGGGCTACAAAAAACAAGCATACTTGATAAAAAATATGGCTTAACCATATGAATTCAAGTATTTTCCTTTCAACTATATCTTAGTGAAGGTGCAATTTATAAGACAGTGAGTCACCTTGCTGAGTTGTGAAGAACATAATTGGGCACCATAAATAATGGATAGTCTATATAGAAGTGGAAATTGACAACAATATCACCAAATCCATATGTTTTCCGCACAATGAATATGGTCACCAAATCCAATCACAAGATAAATGCCGGGGAAGGAAAAGGGGTAAATCCATGAAATAAACTTCCAACATGGAAATAATAACCCACCGCATCCACCAGCCCTGCTTCCCACTCGTTCTTTTAAAGACTGTACTTAGCCTTAATCGCCATTTATGAAACAAAATCAGGTTCCCTATAGATTATCGATTTATTGAAAACTGGTTAACTGGTCTTTTCAATAACAGTTACATTTTGCTTTTTTAATATTCAGTTACAGTTAACTAAACCGCTATTTTATTTAGTTGAGCAACTAAACGAGAGCCAAACTTGATAATGCGTTTGACCAGACTCGGTTACATGAAAGATGTAAAGACTTGATTTTCCATAATTAGATGGAGAAAATGAAACAGAAAAGGAAAGGAAACAATACAAGTTTTAGATAATAAGCACGAGATGGCACTCTGAACACGTGGTGGTACTTTTAAGCATGAGGTGGCACCTCAAGTAGGTGAATTGACATGA
The DNA here is from genome assembly GCA_018398585.1 of Simmondsia chinensis. Classification (NCBI taxonomy): domain Eukaryota; kingdom Viridiplantae; phylum Streptophyta; class Magnoliopsida; order Caryophyllales; family Simmondsiaceae; genus Simmondsia; species Simmondsia chinensis. The sequence continues at coordinate 23,525,137 of JAGTTD010000019.1, forward strand.
TGTGGCATTTTATGGATAGGTGGCATCCAAAGTAGGTGAATTAAGCACAAGGTGGTGTTGAAAGCAGGTGAATTAAGCACGAGGTGGCGCCCAAAGCATATGGTAACAACACCCAAGTACGAGATGTCAGTCACACATGAAGTGGTGGACCAGCTAGCATGTGGTGGCAAGAATCGACATTAAGCAAATAGGCGGCGTCAAACCGTCATTTATGGTGGCAAACAAGTTGGGTTTTTTTCCCTCCAAATTTATTTGCTTAGCTTTGAAGAACTCTCAACTATAAATAGGAGAGCAAGTGTCAGTAATTTGAGCCCGCGATAAGTTCTAAACAAAGAAATTTAGAAAAACCCAAAAGAAGGAAGAAAAATGAATTATAAGTAATCTGGTGCGCGAAAATATCCAAACAAGACTAATGTCAATAATGTAAGTAAATTATCATCAGTCTATTGCAATTAAACTTCGTTTTAGCATCTATTATAATTCTGATTAAATTGCTGATTTATTCACATTTCTGAATAAATGTTTGATTTCCTTGAAAATCTTAGATGTTTATGCTTTAAGTTCATGTAAGAATGCGTTTAATATGTGGAAATGATATTTTGGAAATTTACATGAACTTCGAAAGTAAAATGTTGCTGGAGCAAGTAATAAATAGAGAGTTGAATCATTGTAGGGAAAAGCGAGTTTTTAGCTTTGTTTGGTTGTGATATAAAAAAAATACTTGTTTTTATGAATTTATAATTATTTTGGAATAGTAATGCATTGGTGGATAGGTTGGTTGCCTAACGTTACGTTAGGATGTGTTGTTGTGCACAGTGGTGGTTTATGTTCTAGAATTATGATATGCCAAGTATGCAGTCTAAAAGCTAACCGAAATGGGAAAAAAAAAATATCTTTTCCCAAAATTGTTTGATTGAGAATTTATATGGAGGATAAATTATAGTGCATAGAGAATACAATAAAATTTGATTTTAAATACTGTAGTGGGAGTGTTTTTATGATCGGTGATGATTTCCTTATCGAGGCTTTTAACTCAATAGTTTTGTGTTTTTCTTAAAATGTTTTTAGATAGTACTCGAAGATGGACCGACAAGATGTTAATAGTTTCATATAGAATTGGATGCTTTGTACTAAAAGGATCTAGTTCCCTTATTTTTGTATATGAATATATTTAGTTTTTTTTTTTTTTTTTAAAGCTTGAATGTTAGTTTGTAGTAAGAAACCATCATTTATATGAAATTAACGAGTCTGAAGATCCCCATACTTGTGTTTAAGCTGCATATTTCAAGCAAGCCTACGTCGTGCAAATCCTAGTTTCAAAGTGGTTTGGGGTGTTACAACAAATTCGTGCAAACCAAGTGTTTAGCATAACATGTGTCTTATTGGATCGACAAACATGAGGTTAAAGACTCGTTACTGTTCTATATTGGAAATGAGAAGTTCCTTGACTCGATGCTGTTCATTTATACCTATTTTCCATATATAGAGTTGCAAATTTATCCCTAACTCCTTGTATTTTGTCTTAACACTTTTCACGAATATGTGTCCAAAAACCAACTATTTGAAATGGGTGAAGACTCGGCTTCATAGTCTAACATGTCCATTCATTTCTTGTGCGAAATTGTTTACAATTGAGAGTGAGGCTTACAACATGTAACTAAGTTTCTTTTTGGGAAAAAAAATATTTTTTAAGAAAATAAGAAGCACCTTTTTTAGAAACTGAGGGTGTTTGATATGCAAAGAAAAGCATTTTCAAATAGAAGTAGAATATTTTTTTTTACTTTTATGTAGAAAAATAAAAGTAGTGTTTCTTCTTTAAAGTAGAAAGAAATGCAAAATAAAAATTTTCAAACAAAGGATCTGATAAGAGTATTTTTTAGCAAAAACACACTTTTACAAAGGTGGTTTCATCTAGAAAGAGAAATGCTTTTTAGATAGAAACATTGTTTTTCTACATTTTTTGCTAACAAGGAACTTGGTAACATGATAAACCTCGGCCCATGCGGCGACCCACACGCCATAGGAGCCAGTTAAAAGATTCCACAGGGAGAAGGAGGAATCGGATTTCAGATATTTTGGCTTAAAGTAACATTCTATCCCCTCACTTGTCTGCTCTCAATGAGGCAAGACCCTGATGGGTGTTTTTTTTGCTTTTTAGCATAAGCAAAATAAATTCACGGGATGACTCTTGACCCCTTTGTCAGACCCATGCGCCACTTAATTTCACTTCGAAAGTTCCTCGTTAAGTTAGGCTACCCAAAAACGCGAAGGTTATATGAATGCGGAATAAAGGCACGAAAGCGTTTTAAGGAAAAAGAATATTAGAAACACAAGTATAATTGATTAACACGTTGAGAGAGAGAGGGAGAGAGTTTTTGAATTGGGTGGTTGGTGGTCACCCGTGGCAATGCCACTCATCCTTTATTTATACTCAAAGAATAATTACAAAGGTGCAATGAACCGTGTACAATCCCCAAGGGACACAACTCAATGCTAAGGACAGGACTCTAAGTACATACATAAATCTAGTCTAAGTATATGAATCTAAATAAGCAAGGAAGGGGCATGTCCCCTTAGGGAGTCCCGCATACACGGACCGTGTCAAGGGCCTAAGGGACGCGCCTCTCCATGTCAAAGGACACACCTCTTCCCCAATACATGAACCTAAGTACTTAGATTGGTGCGTGAACATCCTGGACGGCTCTAGTATGATCTAGAGCCTTCTAGAATGTTCTTACAAAGTAAAGACTTAAATAAAAATTATTACTAAAATAGGCTTCGGGTGACACTCTCCCCCACTTGAGCCATTAACGTCCCCGTCAATGTCAAGTAGCTTTGAATGCCTGGATCACCTTCTTAAATTGCCACAAGTCATCATCCTTTCCCCATGTTGCCTCGTTGTCCGGAAGGTCCTTCCAGCAGACCAAGTACTCGGTGTATCTTCGCACTCCCCGGCATCCCACAACGCCGTCAGCAAGGATCTCTGCAGCGTCTTTGTTAAAAGATATTATCACTGCCGTAGGTGCTCAATCTGATTCACTTCGGCTCGGGTCCTCCACGCGCTTATGATACGATTTCTGGACACTAACATGGAAAACATGATGTATCTTCATCTTCGGTGGCAGCTCCACTCGGTAGGACAATTTCCCAACCTTAGCGAGGATTGGGTAAGGCCCCTCATACCTGCCGATCAAGCCCTTGCGCACTTTGCTCAAGGTCTTGAACTGTTGCGGCAGCAGCTTCACCATCAACAAGTCCCCAACTTGGAACTCTAGGAACCTCCTCTTCTTGTCAACCCGCTTTTTTCATCTTGTGTGCTGCTTTGTCCAGATGGGCCTTGGTAATGTCCATCCTCTCGTTCCAACCCTTTGCAGCCTGGTATGCTACGGGGCTACTCCTTTAGTACCCCGTGGCCACGACTTGCGTAGTCAAGGCCTGTTATCCCATGACAAGCTCAAAAGGACTATGGCCCGTTGACTCACTCTTGTGCAAGTTGTACGAAAACTGGGCAATGTCAATCAACATTGCCCATTCTCGCTGGTTGGCCCCTACATAATGCCTCAAGTACAACTCCAACAAAGCGTTCACCCTTTCGATTTGCCCATCAGTTTGGGGATGAAAACTTGTGGAATAGTAGACGTTCGAACCCATTAGCCTGAAAAGTTCGGCCCAGGACTTGCCCGTGAACCTAGGATCTCGGTCACTGATTATGCTTCGTGGTAGTCCCCAATACTTAACAACGTGCTTAAGGAACAACTGTGTAGCTTCGGCTGCGATACAGTCCTTAGGTGTAGGAATGAAAGTCCCATAATTGGAGAGTCGATCAACTACAACCATGATTGATCCACACCCCTCTTATCTTGGCAAGGCGGAGATGAAGTCCATGGAAACACTTTCCCATGGCTGCTTGGGATGGGCAGAGGTTCAAGCAAACTAGTAGGGGTCTTGTGTTTAATCTTGTCTTGTTGACACACAAGACATGTCTTGACATAGGCTTCCACATCGTCCCTCATCCAAGGCCAGTAGTACGCTGCTTCTGTCAATGCCACGGTCCTCTCTATTCCCGAGTGCCCAGCACATCTAGAGTCATGACACTCCTTCATCAACTAACCTCTCAAATTTTCCCACCTTGGAACAAAGATCCGATTCCCAACAGTAAACAGCAGCCCGTTGTCCACCCAGAATCTCCGTGTCTTTCCTTCGTCAGCGAGCTTCAACAAATGCTGTGCAAAATGGTTATGTGCCATACCATCATGGACCTTGTCCAAAACATCTCCTTGGACCATGCTTACACCAGCAAATCTCGTCTTGCAGCTAAGTGTGTCTACGACGACGTTGGCTGTGCCCGGTTTGTACTCCAATGCATAGTCAAATTCAGTAAGAAAGTCTTGCCATCTTACTTGCTTCGGACTCAACTTTTTCTGGTTTTGAAAGTAGCTCGTTGCCACATTGTCCATCATGACAATGAACCTACTCCCAAGCAAATAATGACGCCATACCCTCAAGCGATGGATGATGGCCGTCATCTCCTTGTCATATGTGGCATAACGACGCTCCATGTCATTAAGTTTGCGTGACTCAAAAGCAACAGGATGTTTCTCTTGCATCAACACTCCCCCAGTGGCATAGTCTGAAGCATTGGTATGCACTTCAAAGGGCAGCACAAAGTTAGGCAGGTGCAGAACAGGCTCCTCCACGACAGCCTGCTTCAAGCTCTCAAAAGCAGCGCGGCATGACTCATCCCAAAGCCACGATACTTTCTTCTTCAATAGGTTGGTTAGGGGCATAGCCCTAGCCGAATATCCGAGAATAAACCGTTGGTAGAAGTTCTCTAGGCCTAGAAATGACAGTAGTTCACTAACTCCCTTAGGCGCTTCCCACTCCTCGATTGCATGGACCTTGGCTAGGTCCATGCGGATCTTCCCTTGGCCAATGCAGAGACAAAGGAAGGACACTTCATTTTGTGCAAACGAGCATTTCTCCTGTTTGACATAGAGCTCGTTCTCTTTCAAAGCTTGGAATACTTACTTCAGGTGCACCACATGTTCTTCTAAGGACTCACTATATGCCACAATATCATCAAGGTATACCACAACAAATTTGTCCAAGAACGGCTTGAAGATCTCATTCATGAGTGTGCAAAATGTGGCTGGTGTATTTGTCAGCCCAAACGGCATCACTAAGAACTCATAAGCACCATACTGAGTCACACAAGTTGTCTTCGGTTCGTCCCCCTTGGCAATCTGGACCTGCCAGTACCCAGACCTCAAGTCTAGCTTGAAAAATTACCATGCCTTCCCCAACGATCAAACAAGTCTGCCACGAGTGGGATGGGATGCTTGTTCTTCACCGTGACCTTGTTCAAGGCTCAGTAGTCGATGCACATATGAAGTGACCCATCTTGCTTCTTTTGGAACAAGACTGGTGCACCATATGGGGCCTTAGAGGGCCTAACGAACCCCGCATCCAATAGTTCCTTCAACTACTTCCACTACTCCTCTAACTCTGGTGGAGCCATACGGTAAGGGCCCATGGCTAGAGGCCTTGCCCTTGGCTCTAACTCAATCCTGTTGTCCACCTCCCTCCTCGGAGGTAGGTGCCTCAATAACTCTGGTGGCATTACGTCTTAAAAGGCATCAAGTAGCCCTCTCACTTCCTCGGGCACCTCCAAGGAACCGAGCTCCTTATCTTTTACCAATGTAGCAATATACGTCACCTGCTTCTTTCAGATTCCCTTCTTGAATTAAACAGCCAAGAGAAGTTTTGCGTGTACTTTCTCACATAGTAGGGGCACCTCCAAGGAACCGAGCTCCTTATCTTTTACCAATGTAGCAATATAAGTCACCTGCTTCTTTCAGATTCCCTTCTTGAATTAAACAGCCGAGAGAAGTTTTGCCTGTACTTTCTCACATAGTAGAGGCACTGCAAAGATCTCTTGGCCATGTGTTATCTCCATCACATTCTCCTTCGGAAATGATAAGGGCTTCACGGTGTCAAAGAAATCCATCCCCAACACTATCTTGAAGTCATCCATTGTAACGACTGTCAGATCGAGCATGCCACTCCAATCTCCCAACTGAATGGGCACTCCATGTGCAACTCCAAGAATGGGCTTGGATGAAGCAGTTACGGTCTTCATCCAACCCGATTCTTTAGCAAATCTCACTTTGAGCCGTGCGGCCTCTTGCTCGGACACAAAGTTATGCGTGGCCCCGGTGTCCACCAGTGCCTTCATTTCTTCACCATTCACCCGGGCGTTGACATACATTAACCCTTGTCTCAAGTGTGTTCTTGATGCGGAGCCTTGCGCACCGCTGCGTGCACCCTTCCGGACTTGAGCTCACACTTGTGCCTCGGTGCTCGTGGCCTCTGCACCCATGTGCATCTGCATTGGTACCCGGACAGTGTCCAACGTCTATGTCTGGACACGCGCAGCACCCTGCGCGCTGGATTCGGGAGCAATGCACACCTGCTATGACATGGACCCCATGACGTGCATCGATCCCATACTTGGCCCCTCTGCTCCTTGTTCCCTCTCAGCAACTAGGGCACTCAGTGCCTGATGTTCAGGATAGTCACGGGCAAAGTGCGGGCCTGCGCATAAGAAACAGAACCTGCGCTTGCCCGTGGTCTGACCTGCTGTCACGATGTTTGTTCTCACGATGCTTCCCCTTGTCCTTCCACGTAGACAGTCTGTAAGGCTTTTCGTCCCCACTTTTCCCCTTGCCGCTCTTGTGTTCCTTCTTCTTGGTAAAGTCTTTTTTGTACTCTACTAAATTCTCTACTTCGGAAATAGCCGTGGCCAGGTCTTGGACCCCTCTACGCTTCACCTCCAGTTTGGTCCATGATTGCAAGCCATCCAAGAAATAAATGAGTTTCAGTGCTTCAGACATGTCTGGAAGTTCCAACATGAGGGATTGGAACTCAGTGACATGGTCCCGGATGGACCCCATCTGCTTCAATCCCCGAAGCTTCTTCACGGCCACACTCTCAGCATTCTCTGAAAAGGAATGCTTCTTGAACTCTTGAACGAAGTCCTCCCAAGTATCCATAGTGCACAGCTCGCGACTTATGTCACCATGGCGTCTTCTCCACCATAACCCCGCATCATCTTGTAAATACATAGTTGCGGTGTTGATCTTGAGTGCATCATCATCAAGGTGAAGAGCCTCAAATTATCTCTCCCAAAACTACAAGAAGTTATCAATTTCTTTGGCTTTCTGTTTCCCTCATTATCTAGGCGGGTCAAGGACCTTGACACAGGCCACACTGCCAGCGCCAGCCCCTCCGGCTACAGTGGACTTGCACAAGGTGCAATCCTCTTTGACAATGTCAAATTCTTGACGAAGTCTAAACAACGGGCCCTTCAGTTCATCAAGTTGCTCCTCCATCGCATTCTTGACAACGTTAATGGCACCAAGGACCTTGTCCTCCAACCCTGAGACATTTTCCTCCAAGGACTCAACCGTGTCAAAGTAGTCGTGGACATCATCCATGGCCAACTCCAATTTCGCCACTCGCCTCAAGACTACTAAGCGCATCCTACTGTGTTGACGGGTCCTTAGTCTTAGTCTTTGTCTTTCTCGTACGCGTCTCCGGTCTTCCCCTCGGTTGCTCCTCTATAACTTGTGACGTACTAACATTCCCTTCCTCAACAACACTGCTCCCAGCCATCACGTAAATCTGCTCTGATACCAACTATTATGGGACGACTCTTGACACCCTTGTCAGACCCGTGGGCCACTTAACTTCACTTCGAAAGTTCCTTGTTAAGTCAGGCTACCCGAAAACCCGAAGGTTATACGAATGCGGAATAAAGGCACGAAAGCATTTAAGGAAAAGAATATTAGAAACACAAGTATAATTGATTAACATGTTGAGAGAGAGAGAGAGAGAGAGAGAAAGAGAGTTTTTGAATTGGGTGGTTGGTGGTCACCCGTGGCAATGCCACTCATCCTTTATTTATACTCAAAGAATAATTACAAAGGTGCAATGAACCGTGTACAATCCCCAAGGAACACGACTCAATGCTAAAGACATGACTCTAAGTAAATACATGAATCTAGTCTAAGTACATGAATCTAAACAAGCAAGGAAGGGACATGTCCCCTTTGCGAGTCCCGCGCACATGGAACGTGTCAAGGGCGCAAGGGACATGCCTCTCCATGTCAAAGGACACACCTCGTCACCAATATATGAACCTAAGTACTTAGATTGGTGCGTGAACATCCTGGACGGCTCTAGTATGATCTAGAGCCTTCTAGAATATTCTTACAAAGTAAAGACTTAAATAAAAATTATTACTAAAATAGGCGTCAGGTGACATTTTCCTTTAAAGAAGAAGCAAAAGCAAAAATTAAAAGTCATTCAAACAAAAATACCCATATTAAAAGCATTTTTTGACAAAAGTGCTTCGCAAAAAGTACTTTAAAAAATAATTTTTTCACGGCTTGGCTAAGTGACACCTTTTACAGAAGTACTTCTGCAAAAAATATTTATAAAAATAGCGTTTTTACAACTTAACCAGATAGAGTGTTAATCCTGCTATTCTGCTAATTTTTATTTTGCATTTGTTTCAATTTAAGAAATGGGAAGAAGTTGGAGCCACAAGGTGGAAGTGTACAGTCTAGGAATGATAGCATATCTTGTGTTAGATTTCATATCCGGAGAGGTAAAGATTCCAGGCAGTGGCTTTTAGCCACTGTTTAGTGAAATGGGTATGTGGCAATAAGTTTTTAGATTGTTTTTCATACATATATGAAAAATACACATAATTTAAATATTTAATATACATAAAAAAATACATAATTTAAATTTTGTAATGTTCAATTTAAAAATATTTATAAAATAATTTTAATATATATATATATATGCAAAAATAATCTAAAAACCAATTGCCGCATACCCACTTCACCAAATAGTGGCTAAAAGCCACCGCTTGGGATCTTTATTCATTCCAAAGACGTCACGATATATACGTATTATATCAAAAACAATCCATAGGAGCGTGAAAATCGTCTTAAAGAGATTGCAATTCATGACTCATTTACTAATTATATCATCAATATTTTTCTTATTTTACACATTTTAGATAATATATTGTGCTCTCTATATTCTTTTTATACTACGTAAAATTCATCTTAGTCTAATATTTAAATGGCATGCTAAAAAAATGGCCTAAATAGATTAGAGATAAATTTAGGGTTTTTACAGATCGTTATACTTTTCTCATTATTTCAATTTAGTTATTGTATATTTAATTGTATAAATTTAGTTTCTCTATAATTTATATTGTGTCAATTTAGTTAAATTATTGATATAAGTTTTAATAGCACAATCACGTGGGGTTCAAGTAACTCACTACAAATCTATCAATGACTCAATGTTACTCAATATTTCATAACCGTACCATTCAAAATTTTATTAACAGCTTAATATAAATTTTACTCTAAGGGCCAAATTAACACAATGTCACTTGTACGTCTAGACTGACATAATTAAAAGTACAAAAACTATAAATTGACATAATGAGCAAAATATAATCAACTTTGGTGTTAATAACCCTAAATTTTATTATATATAGAAAAAAAAACTACTAAAATCAACTCAGATAATGAGCCGAGTGCAATTTCTTGTAGGAATTTAATTTCTTCGGCAACCAGTCGAGGCCTGGCTGCAAGCTCTAAACCACTCGTCTAAAGGCATAACCCATAGGGGTGTAAATGAACCGAACGTTCGATGAACTACTCGTGTTCGAAATCGATTAGGGCTCGTTCATGTTCATTATGAGGGCTCGATAAGCTTAACGTGCCAAGTTCGAATAGGGGGGTGCTCGGCTTGCTAATGGTCACGAACAATTTGATAAGGGCTCGATAGGAGCTCGTTAAGGGCTCGGTATGAGCTCGATAATAGTTGGTATTGGTTCAAAAATGGTTCGATAATGGCTCAATAATAATTTAAAAAGCTCGGCTTGTTAATGAGCTCTACTCGATTGCAAGCTTGGCTTGGTTTTAAACTAGATTCAGCTCGATAATGAGCTCGACTCTACTCGGTAATGAGCTCGACTCGGCTTGATAAGCCTAACGAGCCGAGTCGAGTATCAGACACATTATATTCTTATCGAACCAAGTTCGAACAAGGGTTAGAAATACTTGATAAGAGCTCGGCTCGAACTCGAGCTCGATAAGCCTTATTGAACTCGAGTTCGAACAAGGGGATGCTCGGCTCAACTCGTTTACTCCCCTAACCCATCTAATTAGTCTAGGTGTTGCATGGGTTATATCAATAGCATTATTTAATTCATTTCTCACTTGCAATTTAGTTAATTTATGTAAAAGATAGTCATCAGGTTGAATATAACCTCAACCTTGACCACTCAATAAAACCTGTTAAACTATAGTTTAAGTTACAAGCATAAGACAAATCACAAACATACAAGAAATTTAGCCATACAAGCACATGAATAGAAAATCAATCACAATAAAGAATTCCCAACAGGGGTGCGAAAATAGTATAACATAAGTCATTATCTAAATAAAATAGGGTTATTTATACTAAATGTTCTTGTATTTTCTCATTGTCAATTTAGTCCTTATATTTATAATTGTGTCAATTTGGGGTTCATTTACTATGCACTAATACACCGGATCCCATTGGAATTTCGAAGTTAAGCGTGCTTGGACGAGAGTAATACCAGGATAGGTAACCTCCTGGGGAATCCTCGTGTTGCCAATCCTATAAGGTTGGGGGTCCTCCGAAACAGCCTCTCAGCAAGGTTATACATCTTGAAGGGGTAAGGCTGCGTATATGCACCCCCTGGCCTCGCTTAGGCGGAAGATCTTAACCCCCTGTTTGGCAACAAGGTAATGGGGGGTAAAAGGGGTCAGGGTAATGGGGGATAAATCCTTACTCTCATGTGGCAAACTATTAAGAAGGGTAACGGGGGGTAATGGAGGGTAAAAACTTACCCTCGTTTACCCTTCATTACCCCCCTTTACCCCCATTTTCTTTAACCTCCAAATTGGGGGGTAAAGGTAGGTAAGGTAAACTTTTAAAAAAATTTGGACAATTTTGCCCTTATTTTAACTATAACTCTCTTTACCCTTACTCCTTTACCCAATTGCCAAACAAGGGTAACTCATTTACCATTATGACCCTTACTCCTCTTAATTTGATATATCCAAACAAGGGTAGGGTATTACGTTATCCTCCCCCTCTTTACTCCTTTTTACCCCCTTTACCCAATTGCTAAACAAAAAGGCACTGAATCTGTTATTGTTGTTTTACTTTAATTGTGTCAATTTAGTTCATTTACAATTTAAATTGTGTCAATTTAGTCCTTCATTCAAATTCAAATTAAGTTATTAACTTAATCTTTTGTGGCATAATTACGTTAGATGCAAGTAATTTACTAAAAAATTACGTTTTGACTCAATTTAACCCAACCCCTGGCCAAACCATTAAAAATTTTATTAAGAACTTAACATAAATTTTACTCTGGGGACCAAATTGACACGATATCAATTGTACAAAGACTAAATTGATACAATTAAATGTACAAGGACTAAATTGACACTATGGATAAAGTACAAGGACCATTGGTGTAAATAACCCAATAAAAAGAATCCGGACGCCGACACTCCCTTCACCTATAAATTACGAGTCTACTCTTCCATAGGAATTTTATACATCACAAAATCAAAAGATAAGAGTAAAGAAAAACTAAAAGATTGAAGATTCCCTCGATCGATATTGATGTAACTCTCGCTTTAAACCCCCAGTACTCCTACCACTTGCACTTTTGGCCTTTGAGAAAATCGCAGTCTCTCTTGGCAGCTCGGGGGAAGGAGGCGAACAGAAAAATAGGCAAAACAGTACTGAAAAATAAGTTCTCCCCTTGTATATAAATAGGCACGACACCCTAATTAAATCACTTTGCCCAACATATGCACTCGCTGGACCTTAGGCCCAACAAATAAAACCGGGAAGGGTCGATCGATCGGCCTTCAGGCCGATCAATCCTAGCCTCACGAATAAAATGTGAGTCCGAATTTGGACATGACGGGTCCTTATTTCCGCACGTGGCCGAGTTTCTCAATGCAATCTTCGAATTTGTTTAGTTTTGTCCATTCTTCACCGCTCTTCAAAATATCTTTACTTTGACGCGTTTCAAGCCTAAATACGTATAAATTATACCATACTACACATGTAATAGCCAAAAATATATCGTAAAAATGTGTTATACCATATATAAAATACAAGACACGTCACCTACTATGTACCAAAAAAGAATCAAAAGCCCTAATTGTTCAATTATGTGCACGTCATCATCAACTCTCGATAAACACATACCACCTTCTCGTCAGTGTATTCCGGACTGTGACGTTCTACTTTCACTAGATTCTGATCTGATTTATTGCTACAACAAATTTGAAATTTTAAGGTTATTTATTTGAAACTTAGGCCTTGGTTCGTTGTCGAAGGAATTAAATTTCTACAGAAAGTCATACTTTGTCAACTTCCTAGAAAAGGTTCATTTATTAGGCACTAATGCAACCGAATCTTATTAGAACTCCGAAGTTAAGCGTACTTGGGTAAGAGTAGTACTAGGATAGGTGACTTCCTGGGAAGTCATCGTGTTGCTAACCCTATAAGGTTGGGGGTCATCGAAAACAGCCTCTCGGCAGGGTTACACCCTGGAGGGGTAAGGCTGCGTACATCCACTCGTCCCAGACCCCGCTTATGCGGGAGCCCTTGAGGCACTGGGTCTGTTGTTGTTGTTATCAACTTTCCGTGAAGTAGTATAAAAGTGTTTGGTTGCTCATTTGGAAAATAGAACTTCCCGGGAATTCAATTTCTATGTTTTGTTTGGTTGACACAATATTTTCCATAAAATACAATTGAAATTACTATTATGTCCATGACTAATCTTCTAACATCATTGATAGAGGGAGTAAGAGGTAAACTTGTCATAATCACAAATTAGAAGGGATAGAATTGTCATATTAATTAAAAGTTGTGAAGTAGAACTTATCTAGGGGGCTAGTTAAGTTACTTTCCCTATTTTGAAGTAATTGAAACTTAGTTAAGAATTCCAACTTCCCACATTTTACCTACTTCCAGCATACCAAATAAGACCTAAAACGACACTTCCTATGAATTGAAACTTCCCTCGTCTACTTCCCGCATACCAAACGAGGCCTTACAATAGTTTACGCATTATAAAATTTAATTTTATACTTTTAATTGTGTTAATTTAGTCCTGTATTGATGATATTGTGTCAATTTGATTCTTAAAGTACAATTTATGTTGAGTTAAAATTTTTAATAATTTGGTCATGCGTTGGGTTATATCGATTCAATTTGTGGATGTGCAGTGAGTTACTTGCATCTAATGTGATTATATAAATTGTAAAGGGACTAAATTGGTTTTGAACTGGCTCTTATGAGATGAATTTTAAAAAGGCTGTTCTTTGTAGTTATTTGGGTAGTTCGGATACTAGAAAAAAGAAGGTGTTGTTAGGAGGCATCACCCGTGTATAATAGAGTGTCAGTAATTCTATATTCATTTTTTGCTGCACGTTTTTCTGTGTGCTAGCTTAGGCCTGGCATTTACGGCATGTTTGTTATTGTAAAATAATTTATGCCGCTAGTTATTGAAATAATTAAAAGTATAAAATTTAAATTGATATAATAAATAAAATAAGTGGATATTTAGTGTAAATAACCTTAATTTTATTACCACCCAAAATCTAGAGAATTGGATTTTGTCTAATGCGTGAGCTAGACATTATATTATCAGACACGAATGAAATTTAATATTCTTTTCTATTTTTTTCTTTCTTAATCTATTTGCTTTCAGTATTTTACTATTTTATTTTAAGATTATTTATATTTTATTATCCTAATATTTTTAAAAATAATAAAAAAGAGTTTGACCTTTTTGAATTAACAAAAAAAGACCCATAAATTTTTATTATATTAATAAAAAGGCCCCTTAATTTTTTCGTAAAGAATAAAAAGTCTACTCTCTAGCGTGGCTACGTTATTTTCTGTCAACAGAGCTGAACTGACAACTGCTTCTTTTATTAATGTTACAATAAAATGACAAAAGTATCATAGTTTTTACATAATACAATATCTCGAATTTCGTACTTATAAAATAAGTGTAAGGGTAAAGGATACTTTTATTATTTTACTGTAACATTAATAATAAACTAGTTTTAACACCAGTTTTGTTATCACGTTGAAGAGGTACATTTTTATTATAATGATAAAAATGAAGAAGCCTTTTTTTATTAATTTAAAGAATTAGAATACTTTTTATTATTTTTAAAAATATTGGATACTAAAATAAAAATAATCTTTTATTTTAATTATGATTTTATTTTCACTTTGGTTCAGATCATTGCTTCTCACTTCAACTTCCTCCTCAAACCCTAACATCATCACCCACCCCCCTCTCTTTCTCTCTCTAAATTCAAAATCCAATCTTTTTCAATGAACTCCTTCACTTCAAGATTCAAGCCTACGAATTTGCTATGGAGGATGAGCAATTGAAGCGCCACTTCCAATGGGCAAGCCACAGGATCAACAACTTTCTCTCTCTACAGCTGCGGATTCTGCTGAGAGTAGTGGAGAGAGAGAATCTAGGGTTTGTAAATTTGTTGGGTTGAAGTGTGTGCTTGTGCTGTTACTTGGGTTTGCTGTGTTTCTATCTGTTATGTTTTGGCTTCCCCCATTCTCGAAGTTTGCAGATCGAGGGGATGGTGATCTGGGTTCGAGATATCGAGGTAAACTTTCATCTATCAGTTTAAGCTTTTGTGATAATTGATTTCTAATAAGTGAAGGATAATTTGGGTATTAATAAATTAATAAAATTAGCTTAAGTCCTTTAATACCAACTATATCCCTCCATTAGCTTTATAAATAAAGATTTTTATTGTAGAGGAGGAGCGTAGATGAATTCTTTGAGTCTCTCTCAGCCTCTCTCCTCCTGTCTTCCTTTATACTGTGGCTTATATTTGTAAATCCATATACTCTTGTATAGGTTATACCGAGTTATATACGAATATACTACTATATTTGAATTGATGGATTGATTGATCCGTTGATTTGCATCAATTTCTTGGTATTAGAGTTCTGTTGATGGGTTGGGGTAAGGTAGAAGATGTGCTTGTGTACTATTCTGAGAGTATAAAATCATTCATGGGCTTTTACCAATTGGCTTAAAATTTCTAGTATAATTGGTTTTTTGACATGATACAAGAGCGTTTTTGATCATGAGGTCGTAGGTTAGAATCCTATCAACCCCACTTTGCTAGTGAAGAACCCGGTTACACAGTAAAACCCGGCCCACGCGGCGACCCATACCCCACAGAAGCCTGTTAAGTCACAGATTCTTCAGGAAGAGATTCAAGCGGGGAATCGAACTCCAGACCCACAGAATCCCACTTTCAATATTAATATAATTTAAGCACGAGATATGAGATGAACCTATTTACTACCATGCTTTAAGCCCAACGGGTAATATGAGGAGGCAATGTTACTGTACAAAACCATTTTTGACCATTTAGCTTAGGCTTTTGAGACCGTTGGTTCTTTGACAACTCTCACGCTTCAAGCTCCAGCGACATTTGTTTGAGGGACATGTTAGAGAAGAAAACCATTCCTAAGCCTTCAACTTAAGCTTTTATGATGGTTGGTTCATTGACTTGATGTGCTACGAAATGTAGGTTAATTTGGCTTTTTTCCCCCTTCGTGTTCTTATAATTTTCCGATAGATTGATTGGATTAAGCTGGATCGATTGGATCAGTTTTGGGTTATTATTGACACTTGTCTTTTTGTTGAATTAAAAATTCCTAGGTAGGGGTTTAAACGAACCAAACATTCAATGAATTACCTGTGTTCAAAATTGATAGGGGCTCCTTCGTGTTCGTTTTGGATGCATGATAGCCTAAGAACCGAGTTTGAGCAGGCCCAATAAGCTTAATCAACCAAAGATTGAATAGAGGAGTACTTGATTTGTTAGCATCTTTGAATTTTTTGATAAGGGCTTGTTAATAGTTTATTAACAGCTCAATATTAACTTGACAATGGCTTATTAGTAACCCGAATTGCTTGGCTGGGTTGTGAGCTTGACTTGATAGCAAGCTTAGCTCGATTGTAAGCTTGACTAGACTTGATAATGTGCTTGATTAGGCTTGATAATGAGCTTGACTAGGCTTGATAATGAGTTGAACTGAGTTGAGTCTACTATTGAACACACTAATATATATTGAATTGAGCCGATAAAAGCGCTCAAACTTGAGCTTGAGCCTTAGTTCTAACACACTAATGAAAAATTTGGAACGGGGCTTGGTTTTCTATCACCATTTTCCAAGTTTCATTTTTTTACCAATGATTGCGAAGATATATGAGCTTGGAATTGGTATAAGTTTAGGTCATTAGTTCAGAGAATCAAATTTTTTATCTTCTTGTTTGTCATCATTGTTATAAAGCTTGAAAGGCTCGGCTTTTTTTTTGCTTGACTTGAGCCAAGCTCGAGCTTGGTGAATCTCAAGTTTGTTGGCTCGCGAGCGTAAGTGCATATATCGTGATACAATTTGCTAGGTTAAATAGGCGTAATTGAGCCAAGCTTGAGCTTAAATGAGCCAAGTTTGAGGCTAAACAATCGTAGATCGAGCTTAAAGGAGCTTAAATGAGGTGAACTTAGCTCGAACTCACTAGGCTTGGCTTAAGCCGAGCCGAGCCTTGAGCCT
The DNA here is from genome assembly GCA_018398585.1 of Simmondsia chinensis. NCBI lineage: Eukaryota > Viridiplantae > Streptophyta > Magnoliopsida > Caryophyllales > Simmondsiaceae > Simmondsia > Simmondsia chinensis. The sequence continues at coordinate 23,541,898 of JAGTTD010000019.1, forward strand.
GATGAGCTCGAACTGGGTTCATATACATTCCTACTATCGATATTTAGCGGGTGTATTGTCTCTATATGCTCTATTGTCTCTACCGAGGAGATGATTTGGGCGTGTATTTCAGAAGACCATGTACATTAATGGGTCGAGATCGAGTTGGTGATTTAGGTTTTTGCAATAAACATTTCCTACCTTTTAGTAGTCATTTAAGTGATGGAGAATGTACAATAAATCTGTCCCTTAATTTCTTTTAGAATGGTAAGGAGTGTAGTATTGCCCGAACCACTGCATAAGAGCCAACGACTTAGGGCCTATTTGGCATTGCTGTGGAAAAACTGCTTTTTTCTGAAGCACTTTTGTAAAAAGTGCTATTTTGCAAAAGCAGGAGAGTGCTATTTTGAAAAAGCAGTTTGTGTTTGGCTCAAGCAGTCGGGAAGTGTTGATGTTAATATTGTTAATGTTTGACTAGTGTTTGAGAAGTGCCTTTTCCTGTCAAATTACCAAAAAGGACATTTGCAAAAGTGCTTTTATAGTTAATATTGTTTGGATGGAGAATTGATTTTAAACAGTTTCTTTAAATATATGTTGGTCATTTTAGGTTTTTAAAATTTTAAAAAATAATACTCAATTTTGAAGCAAAAAAATATTTTTAATTATTTTTCTTCATAATTCAGTATTATTTTTTAAACACTTAAAAATGTAAAATGACTATCAACGTATATATGTATTTATATATATTATATTATGAAATGAAATAAATATAGTATAAGTAATAAATATAACAAACTCATACATTTGAAACTTTCATATATATAGTACATGTACTAGAGACTGAGGAAGATGATGAGAATCCTAACTTTTCCCAACAAATGCAACAGAGATCCTCCGCTGAAATGGATTCGATTTGTGATATAATTAGGGATGGGATTGTAGAGCGTTTTGGAAATTATGAGTTCATTATCTTTGTTTTTTTAACTTCAAAAATATGAAATATGCTATCTCTATGCAAGTTTGAAATATATGAGTTCATTGTATTTATTACATATATTTATATTTTTTACTTCATAATATACTATATTATGTTTGTTACACATGCTATCTATATACAAGTTTGAAATGTATGGATTCATTAAATTTGTTACCTGTGTTATATTTATTTTACTTCATATATATATATAAATTATAGTCATTTTAGGTTTTTAAATTTTTAAGAAATAATACTGAATTCTAAAGTAAAATAAATAAAATTATTTTTTTTTAACTTCATAATTCAGTATTTTTGTAAAAATTTAAAAACCTAAAATGACCAACATATACTAAAAGAAACTGTTTAAATCACTTTTGCATGCAAACACTAGTAACTATAAAAGCACTTCTGCCAATATTCTTTTTGGTAATTTGATAGGAAAAAAAACACTTTTCTTAAACACTGGCCAAACACTAACAATAATAACATAAACGCTTCTTAACTGCTTGAGCCAACCACAAACTGCTTCTTCAAAATAAATAGCACCTTCTATGTAAGTGCTTTTACAGAAAGTACTTTTGAAAAAAACAGTTTTGTCACAACAACGCCATTAGTCTATGTGAAATATGTATTTTTCTTAACAACTTGTACATTTTCTGTTGAAAACTATATTTGTAAATTCATAATGTGTATTTTATATTATTTACTAATAAATCATGATATTATTTATTTATATTTTATATTTATACATTTGGGATATTCGGAATCTACCTCTCTTTAGGGTAACACCCTGAAGGGGTAAGGTTGCGTACATTTATCCCCCGACCCCCTCTTCGGCGGGAGCCCTTGTGGCACTAGGACGGTTATTGTTGTTGTTGTTGTATTTATACATTTGCTTTGCATTTTTATTTTTTATTATTTGCTTAAATTAGAAAAAGGGTTTTGACAAAAACAAGAATAAGGGATGTGAATCGGGCGCATCAGGTATGACCCGAGATGGGTATTGACCTGTGTTAGATTTGCGACTCGGTTCTACCTGACTCCTCCCGAACCTGTGTCACGGGCTGAACCGGGTCGGATATTTTTTCCCGGGCCCGATCTTATCCTATCCGTTCAGTTGTACGGACTGGTCTAATTTGTGTTGACCCGTCCGTACACCCCTGGCCAATGGGTCAACCTATTGGCCAACTCTAAATAGATGAGAGCAGAATGTTCTAGATATTGAATACAGGAACACAGTAGTTATGATTTTGATGATAGTTCATAATGTGCAGAGATTAACATGGACACTTATGTTGTATGAACTTGGCTTCTTAGCCTCTAGTTTACGTGAGAGAATTTGGCGTTTCCTGCCTGGGTGTGAAATAAAGTGTGTCTGTTAATGAGCTCATTTATATTTCTTCTAACTTTTCTTTTTTTGATTGGAAAAAGAAATATTATGTAGAGAAAAAGAATGTACAAAGAGGTATAAATAGGGTATCCTCAAACATCGAAAAACCAAAAAACTAATAATACAAGGCTTTTTAATCCCTCTGCAAATTGGTTAGGGCTGTTTCAGGGAAGCACGAAGCTTTTTATCCAATGAGCTTCTAAAAAGACCATCTTATCTCATAAAAATTTGCTAGTGTATACTGGTGTTTCAAAATGCTAGCATTCCTGATGTTGGGTTTACCGTTGGTAGTTGGTATCTTAAGGTGGCTGTAGAGTGGGCAACTTGTGATGTAGCATGATTTAATAATTTTAGAAGATACCATATTTTAAGTCTTTTAGAGACCTTCATTTGATACAACCTCAATCCCACATTGGTTGATAGAAGTAAGTCATTTTGCTTAACCGTTTCTAAAGCTCCACTCTAGAAGAGATGTTTAAGAAGATGGGAGTTTTAAATTATGAGAGAGGAAGTACCAAACTTTTTGAAAGAAGGATCAAGTTGCCTTTTGGAATGCGTCCATGGACTCGCGACTCTCTTTGATCGTTGTCTTCATGGAAGTCACCTCTTCTTCCGAGAAAGCAGCACGGTCACTTTTGGTCCTAGTGAAGGTCCTTCCTCGTTAATCTCATCCCCCTCTTTGTCATTGGTTTCCTCTTCCTTGTCTCGCTCCTCATTGAAACCGAGACCTTTTATCATAGGATCTCAACCTTACTACTGTTTGTTTTAACCACTAAACAAAAGCCTCATTGTTTCATGTGTCCTTTGGTGCAGGTCATAATATAGTTGCTAGTTTCAAGCTTGAAAAGCCCGCGTCTTTCGTGAAGGATAATGAGGCACAACTTCAAGCTGATATATATGATGAACTAGAAGCTTCTGGCACAAAGGTAACCCATCTAAAACGATTCTATTTCCTGCTTTCATTTTCTAGTGGGAATTTATCACGTAGGTATTTTAAGGGTTGAGCATTTATCATCCAGATACCCTAATGTTGTAACAATGAGGTACCGAAGTGAGGTTTAAGAAGTTTATCACTTGAATATCCCGAAGTTTAAAAATTTTATTAATCAAGTACCCTCCGCGGAAATTGGTTTGATTTTTGTTGGAAAATATTGACATGGAACATTATTCTAGGTATCCATTATCATAATATGTTAGGGTTTTTTTTTTTTTTTTTTTTTTCTTGCTAGAAAATGTTAACATAACACATGATTTAGGCAACATATCTATATCTTCTATTAGAATTTGATGAGGTTTTTCTTCCGTAACTTGTGGAACTTTTACCAAAAGTGCTAACGTAACTCATATATACTATTATCACCATGTACGACATCAGCAGTTCTCGGTAAAAGTTGTCCGGATTTTGACCAAAGTTCACCAAATTCTAATATAGCTCACCTTTATGATAAATTTTCAAACATCAGAGTACCTTATTGTATATAATAAAATATCAGGGTATCTAGGTGATAATTTCCTTAAAAAGTAAAGAGGTACAACAATGTTCTTAATAAAGGCTATAAACATCCAAGACCTCTACACCATCCCTAACAGCTCTACTTAGGTAATAAATATTCAAATCTCAAGGTATCTAAGTGATAATTTCCATTTGTAATTGATGACAATGTTTACCATTCTATCATTTTCCTTTGAACTAGGTGGTTATCTTATCTCTTGAATCTTCACCGGGATCAAACATAACAAAGGTTGTGTTTGCGATCGATCCTGAAACTAAACATTCATCGATATCTCAAGCTTCACAGAGTCTGATTAGATCTTTGTTTGAATCTCTTGTTGTTCGACAAACATCGCTGCGATTGAGCACGGCACTCTTCGGTAAACCATACCTTTTCGAGGTGCTTAATTTCCCTGGTGGAGTCACTATTATTCCTCCTCAGAGCGCTTTTCTTCTTCAGAGATCTCAAATTCTTTTCACTTTTACCTTAAATTTCTCTATCTATCAATTACAAGAAAAATTTGATGAGCTTAGAAGCCAGTTGAAGAATGGCTTACATTTGGCTTCTTATGAGGTGAGTTTTCGTCGCATTTTCTTCTCCTTTTCCTTTTTTGATTGAAGAAAGAAATAATGTTGAGAGAGAAAGAATGTACAAAGAGTTAAAGACAAGATGTCCTCAAACATACGACCACGCAACATCAAAAACTAAGAACAATTGACATAAAACCCTCGCTCCCTCTGTATATCAGCTAAGGTTATGTCACTTAAACGTTCTAACAGCGCCTAAAAAGACCTCCTTTTCCCATAAGAAATTGAATGGTGTATATTGGATTTTAAAAATTCTAGCTATGGTTTCTACCTAAATACACTAGAGAAGCGTAGTATTGGCTGTGGAGAATGACATTAAGATGTATTTTCTCTTTCCTATGTCATGTAGCTTCATCAGAAAGATACTCTTAGCCGATCTTGGGTATTCCACATTTGGTCAAAAAGAGAGAGAAGCTTGCAGCATAAATTGCTTCACCTATTCTTTTGTCTTTGGGGAAGAGGATTTTGTTGCTCTGTGTGTTCTTTTTATAACTGGGTGGTCTAGATTAGCTAATGTGAACCTTGAATAAGCTCCCGGGTGCATGCACTACCTTCAGAGAAGGTTCTTTACGTGCACTGGGGTAAGTTGGGATATGCAGAACCCGTGGGCGACCCTAAGGAATTGTTTGTACTTAATGGCTGGATTAGAACCCTGGGCCTAACACTTCGTTGAGGCGTTAGGTTCAATTGTCTTACCTCCTGAGCCAAACCCTTACTTTATGTCGTTTTCTTTTGTTACATATTTAAATTGTTAAATTCTTCAAGGAAAACATCTTTCTTATGCAAAATATTTTCATCACGAAAAATTATCAAATCAAACTATTATTTTCTTTTCCTTTTTTTTTTTCTTCTTAACTAAGAAAATGATTTCATTCTATAAATTTATGTGAGGTTCACACTTGATCTAGTTAAAGCTAAAGTGAGATGTCATGTGACATCACTTCGAAAAAAATTTTCCCTACTATGAAGGAAATTGTTTTTCCGTTTCGTTTAGAGAAAGTCAATTTCTCTGTAATGGAGGAAAACATTTTCCATATTTGTAATTGTTGCTGTAAAGTTATCAAAGAAATAAAAAAATTGAGGCGAAAAAGATTTTATGTTAAACAAACAGATCCTAAGAACCATCATGGTAAATGTAGAAGACTAATGTCATTCTTAAATCACGAAATGCAGAACTTGTACATTCGCTTGGAAAATTCACGAGGTTCGACCGTTTCTTCTCCTGCTGCAGTTCAGGCATCAGTCATGCAAGCTGTTGGTATTGCACCATCGAGACCGAGACTGAAGCAGTTGGCTCAAACTATAAAACACTCCCATACAAAAAACCTCGGTTTGAATAACACTGTCTTCGGTAAAGTCAAACAAGTTAGCCTTTCTTCAATACTACAGCATTCGCTTGGCGACATTAGTCCCTCCCCCGCCCCTGCTCCTACTCGTTGGCCTCATCTCCGCCACCACCACCACCAGCAACACCGAGATTCTGAGGATCATGGTGCTCGTTTGGCCCCTGCTGGTGCTCCATTTTACCCCGTTATGGGTTCACCTGTACCTGTGAGAAGCCCAAGCCCAAGCCCAAGCCCTCTTGCTGTGCCTATCCCTGCAAAAAGGCATCGGGAGAGGCCTCGTGGTTGCAGGTACGCATTGTTAGTAAATTATGTGTATAATTGGCGTATTAAATACATATATCTTTTCCGTTCAAAAAGCACATTTACTTTTTACTGTAAATAATACGGTAAAATATGTTTTTGTTGTGTTAGCCATATAATACGAGTTTTATAGCGTGTATTCATATTTTTTTCCAACAAAAAACAAATGATCAGTTGAAAAGAACCATACATATACTTAAATTAAGTATCCATATCCTATATTGGGCTATATTTGTCATTTCAGCTTCCAAATTATTGATTTGTACTTTATTATTATTATTTTTTTACTATATGTTATGTTTCTTGTTACCACTGTTATAATTAACATCACCAAACCAAAGTCAAATTGATAGAATTATATCTCCCTCAACTCTCTCAATATTTTAGAAGTTGTATAGACATGGATGTAATTATATGTAATTTTTATCGTGAGTCGGAAGTTTTGACTGAACTATTTATGTATAGAACCGAATAGTACACGGATGTATTAAATTCCGTTTAATTCTTGTACCGTATTTTACTACCTATGTAGGTACTGGTTTGGCTATCCAGGCCCTGTTCCTGAGCCATCACCTGTTGCTCGAGCCAATGCACCCGACTTATCTCCATACGGTTCTTCTTCCGCCCCTCATCCACTTTCCACGTCACCAGCTCCCGTTTTCCGTGAGATCCCTTCATCTAGCCCGTTGCCAAGTGTCATATACACACGTGGCCGTGCTCCTCCTGACAGTGGAGCTGATCCCGAGCCTCCAGATAAAATGCCTTCGGTTTCAGCGCCTTCTTCTCCATGTGAGTTTGAAGTTTCTAGTTTGGATTTTCTCCATTTGTGTGCTCGGTCACTTTCGTGAATATAAGCCACAGTTGATACTTCCGATTTGGCTTAGTTGTGAAAAACTATTTTTTTCATATGCACTTTTTGTTATTAATAGGAGTATTATAATCTGAAATTTTTTTTGTTTTTGCTTTTGCTTCCGTTTAAAAGCGGAAAAACAATTTATACTTCTATTTAAAATCATTTTTCTTCGCAGGCATATACCGTAAAATTTGAAAAAAGTTTATTTTTTGGGGAAACACTTTTTTCTGTAAAAGAAACTTGGTCAAACAAGTCCTTAGGCCAAAAAAATGTTTTTTTTTTTTCAGGTTCTATGCAACTAGAAACAAGAGTTATTTTCTTCTAGAAACAAAAGCAAATAAATAATACACTTAGTTGAAGCAGTAGTAGAATCAAAACTTTAAGATTTTCAGTCAAAAAGCCCCTAACACATTTTTAAAAATATTTCTGCAAAAAGTATTCCCAAAAAATGCAGTTTATGCGGCTTACCACTCGAGCAAACCTTATTTTTCCCTTCCTTTTATACTCATGTCTTTAACTGAAATTAGCTCAAATTAGTTAATTATGTAAGGAGAATTAGTAAATCCGGGTACAATAATCATAACGGCTTTAAGGTTTATAGCAAACCACTTTTCTTAATATTTATTTTAGCCTTGCCGAAGTAATCCAGGGGATATAATGAAACCAAAACACAAAGTAAGAATAGTATAGAGAGGATGAATTTCTGAGATTAAAGAACACGAGAATGATAAAATGTTGTTTTTTATATTCTAATCTTAAAAAAGGAAGGGGTATTTATAGTTTTTCAGGTGTCTCTTAGAAATGACACAGCTATTCATATGAACAGACACACTTTCTCACTAAGAGACACGAAATCATTTTACTTATTTTGAAAATACACCCGTAGATTAACTATTCTCTTCTACTTTTGCAGCTGCTGCGTGTCATAGTCAAATTCTACCTATTAACTGGATATTCTCCATTTTTCTACCTCTCTTTTTGCAACTATAGCTGCCGCGGCGTGTACCATTTTTCTGTGAGTTGAGTTCTACACTATCTTATCGACTTGTTCGTTTATTCAAATCCTGACAAATCGAGACCAATTGATGGATCTTACAAGGTGGGACCGATGCAAAACTGCGTTACCCACGTTTGCGCAAGCGTATATATACGTTAGTAATGCAGTGAACAAAAGCAACTATAATATCAATTGCAGTAACCAAGAGACAAATAAGATGGCTTGTATCATTTTTGACAATATACAATATAGTATCAGGGCCGGTACTCACATTTTGGGGCCTCAAACGAAAATTTTAAATGGAGCCTTTCGTATATAACAAATTATAGAAACTCTTATCATAAAGCTTAGTAATATCAACAATTAATACTTTAAAAGCCATAGTCCTAAAAATTTGGGGCCTCTAAAATTCGGGGGCTCCAAGCGGTTGCTTGAGCTGCTTGGGTTATGTTCGGTCCTGTATGGTACTTTTTGTAAATGTCAATAAATAATTGGAAAATTCAGTTTGTAACGTGTATACTCGGGTCTAAGCCACAAAAGTGGCAGGCCAATGACAACATGCATACCCGTTGTTTTTTGAGTATTTTATCATTTAAGTATATTGTTGGGTCTCGTCACTTCCCAATTATAGTACGATATTTTCGGTTTCTGCAACGACGCTTGTCTTTTTGTATATTTTTTTTTTTTTCATTTCTCTATGCTTTCTTTTTTGGATCATTGTGAGACTGGAAGAGTTTCCATGGTATATGAAATGTAGTTTGAATGAAGGGTTTGAACGAGTTACTTTTCGTTTTTTCGATAATTAGCGATACGGTCGCAATATAAAACGGCAACTCGTATAAACGAGGTCACAGTCAACCCGTATAAAAGCGGGGACCAAGGAGTAAATACACTGAGATCAAGACAGGAAAAAACAGCACATATCAGGCACTAGAATGAGTTACTTACTCCTTTGGTCTCGGATGTTTGTATGCTTGTTCGAATTGGTCTCTCAGCTTTTTTTTTTTTTTTTTTTTTTTTCTTGTTGAGAAATTAGAATAGTGCCTAATATGTATATTTTTTGAATGAAATTTGTTCAGATTGTTGCTCGTATTTTTTTTTTCTTGTTTAGAAATTAGAATAGTGCTTAATATATATATATATATATATATATATATGGTGTACGATTCTTATGAGAGTGTGAGAGGATTAAATCTTGACCGTCCGTCATAATGGACGGTTAAGATTAAAAGATCTTAATGTGACCCCCCTTAAAAAAATAAAAAATATCATCCTTCCCTTTTTCTTTCCTCCTTCGTCCAATCCTTCTTTACCTTCCTCTCTCTCTCTCTCTCTCTCTCTCCTCCCCTGTAGTCGTCACCCATTGCCGACCCCCACCGATTGTCGCCTCCGGTCGCCCCTAGCCCCCAAATATAGCATCCTTTCCCTTCTCTCTCCTCCCTTCCAACACCCTCCATCTCTCTCCACCCCTCTCCTTGCTACCGCCACCTGCCGGCCCACCGTCTGAAGCCGATGGCGGCAGGGAGGGGGTTGAGGGAGGTAGGGGAGGGAGGGGAGAGAGGGGGAAGGTGTTGTATTTGGGGGCGGTCGCGGCAGCCGGCGGCAGGGGAGGAAAGAGAGAGGATAAGGAGGTGGAGGAGGATTGAAGGGAGGTGGGGGGAGGGTTCGAAAGGAGGAGAGAGGGGGGACGGGGTTGTATTTGGGGTATTACCCCTAAAGAGAGGCTATTTCCGAGTGTTTTTAACCTGAGGGTGAAGACTTCTCAGGAGGTCACCTATCCTGATACTGCTCTCGCCCAAGCACACCTTTTTTTGGAGTTCTAATGGGATTCGATGATGGCGTGTTGATACCCTCTTTGGTGCTTTGTTTTGCTTATTGCTTTAACTACAAGAAACGATATTGAATAAACTTATAAACATTAGGGTTTTTAAGCAAAAACAAGATAGATGAGGGATTGATTTAAACAAACGTACAAATATCAGGATCAAAGGAGTAAATAACTTAGGTCTGAGCAGTTTTGTCATCAGTGTAACGAGGAAAGTACATTTTTGGGTCTCGTCACTTCATAATTATAGTACAATGTTTTTTTGTTTCTCTTTTGAATTCCATAGAAGGATACTCGATTGATAAGAATTTAAAATTTTAGGGTATTGAAGTGATAAATGTTTTATACCGCAAAGTATCTCACTGTATGTATTGAAACGTCAATAACTGAAGTGATAAATGATCAAACGTTACAGTACTTAAAGTGTGAGTTTTCTTGAAAGGAGTGATATATGATGTAGATTCTTTATTTTATTTTATTTTGAAGAAGTTATCACTTAGGTATATTTTCTTTTATTATTTATGTACCTGACAATTTAATATATATAATAGGGCACCTTGAAGACTAAAAAAATTTATTATTCAGGTATTATGAGGTTTAAAAATTCTATCAATCATATATGCTCTTGATTTCCATTGGTTTTTCTTTGGAAAATACTTTGAAGTAAAATAAGATTACGAGAATATATAGAGTTTTTCCTCATACATTAATGATTTTTTATCAGAAAATATTGTAGGACATTATTTTGGCAATATGTAGATAATTTCTATTAGAATTCGTGGAATTTTATCATAATATATCAAATTTTTGTCGAAATACTGACATAGCCCATATACTATAGGGATCACGTATGACATTAATATTTATTTTTTACACAGGGCACTTAGGTGACAAATTTTTAAACCTTAAGTAATTCATTTTATATATTAAAATATCACTATGCTTAACTAATAAATGTTATCTGATTCTTTTAGTTGATAATATTTGTAAGTTTGTTAAAATTTATCTTTTATATTTTTCTTAAAAATTGTCTCCGTGTTTTATTTTAAGACTAAATTAGTCTATATTGATAGCCACTACGTAATATTTAGAAGGTAAGAATCAAATTTGTCGTGAAATAGAACATCAATGACGATTTTAACCAAAAGAGACCAGAAATTAATTTGAATAAATTTACAAAAATTAGGGATCATAATAGAGTAAATAATTGGGATGCTACTATGCTGAATTGTTTTTAATATTATGTGACAAACGATTTCTCACTTATTGGATACAATTAGAGTTGACAAAATGTGACCCGACCTGATGACTTGACCCATTTGATCTGCTATTCGAAAAATTTTAAGTTCATTGGGGCCTAAATCCCAAAATGAATCGACCTCAATTTGACTTGACCCTAAGTTGATCCGACCCGAAATGATCTGATCAGACCCGTCCTATATTCCAAAATGTCCCAAATAAAAATCCATAGAATCTAAATAAAATGCTAATTATAGTCATTTTATTTTGTAGTTTTAGTTATAACTTTCAAAATTAAATAAATATATTATTAAAATTACATGATGGGTCAATCTGAAATTCAAGCTGACCTAAGGATACTCGACTTGAGGTTGACTCGACCCACGGTTGACCCGACCCAATGTCAACTCAACTCAAGATTGACACAACCCTAGGTTGACCTGAACCTAAGGTGAATTTTGAGGGTAAATATTGTATCCTATTTACCACTCTGAATAACTATTTTTGTTATTGAGAAGCGCATTTCTTATATATCTATAATGAAATTTTAAGATTTATCATTTCGGTATCTTCTATTGAAACCAAGTAAATTTTTGCCCGATCCATAAAATGTTGAAGTTGACATCATCGTAAAAATATGGGTCATCTTGGTATTTTAGATAAAAGTTCTATTTATATTATCAAAATTATGTGTTACATTAGTGATTTTACGGGAAAAAAATTTGGTGAACTTTGACCTAAATTTGTCGAATTTTATTATGTGCTATGTCAATAATTTATACGGAAACTTAATGGATTATAGCAAAGACTGTCTAGATGACAATGCCAAATTTTAAGATACTAATGCACCAAATAATGATATATCCAACAATTTACAACAACAACAACAACAACAATCCCAGTACCACAAGGGCTCCCGAATATGCAGGGTCGTGGGGGTGTATGTATGCAGCCTTCCCCCTTCAGGTGTTACCCTAAAGGGAGGCTGTTTCCGAGGACTCCCAACCTGAGGAGCGTGTCGTCGTGGCTGCATGGAAGCCTGTTGCATGAGGAACATAGTATTAGAGTATTATAGAGTAGTAAGTACACGCACCAAGCATTATGAGCAGAAGTTAATGGCAGGTAACTGCAATCAAATAGTCTGTTCATACCCACATAAGCAAATAAGTGCGCCAATATATACACCAAAGATGAAATCAGGACACCTGGAAACACATCCAACAACTTACAATTTACTATTATGATATAAAAAAAGAAGAGGAGAAGTCGAGAAGAGTTAAAGTAGAAGTAAGAGAAGAGGAATTAGAGATAGAAGAAGAAGTTGAAGTAGAAGAACGTCATGTATTTTATTGTTGGATCTACTCTTTGCCAATACAAGCGTTTATACGAAAGCTCAACCAACTCAAAAATCTAAAATTAGTTCAACTACTTGTATAGCCAACTTAGCTACAAATTCTAATTAATGCTAGTTAAACTAACGAACTAAAAGAACCATAATTGCATGTAATAGATACCTATGTTGATCTTCCCAAACAATTTCATCAAGCTCATATAAAATTTGCCATAAGATAAAGTCACAAATGACAAAAAAAGCAACATTCCCAATGCCCTAAGGCTCTCGCCTAAGCATGAACTTTTTTTTTTGCCCGGGGGGGGGGGGGGGGGGGGGGGGGGGGATGATGGATGTACTGAGTGGTGCAATATGAGGACTTCCTTCGAGGTCACCCATCTTGGTACTACTCTCGTCCGAGCACGCTTAACTTTGGAGTTTTAATGGGATCTAGTGCTTGCTTGTTGGTATCCTTTGGTTAAAAAATCACAAATCACAAAACTAGTCAAAACTATTTATAGCCATTGTCTTTATGGCAATATATACAACAACAATAACAAACCTAGTGCCTCAATAGTTCCCGCCAAATGCAGGTTCTTTTTTTTGGGGGGGAGGGTGGGTTGATATGTACGCAGCCTTACCCTTCCAGGGTGCTATCCTAGAGGGAGGCTATGTTTGAGAACCTCCAACTTGAAAAGCAAAACAAAACAACAGCAGTACATAGAGAGCGTAAAGCATCAATAAGTAATGAAGCAATCAGCAATAATATAGCGATATGTTAGGAATTTTACAACAACTAATACCTTCTCCGATATCAGTTGTTAGGACCACTCACGAATCATTGAACCATAAACTGAAATAGCAAATATAATAGAGGGAATGGGGGAAAATTTTGGGACATTGGAATTTATGTGGTTCAGTCAAAGACTACATCCACGGAGGAGAAGCAACATATTTTCATTATTAAAAATAGAGGTATTACAACAGAGTCTCTAACTCAAACTGTTTGGACTACATCTCAGCCCCTTACTTTCAAGTATAGCACAAGAGGCTCTATTTATAGGACTCTACCATCATAACTCCCAGTAGCCCAAGAGTCACCATCATTGAACACCAATAAATCAAGTCATGAATTATCGGTTTCAGGATACCATCAGTTTTCAATCTTAACACGGCTTCAATACATTGAAGGAGTGGCAAGCAGCAAGTAACAAGCACTAAGCAACCAATGGCCCGCAACCATAGCAAGTAAAGGAAACATGCAAGCATACAAGCCTAGCCTAGTCGAGTTGGGGTTAGCTAAACTATGCCCCTCTATTCTAAACTGATACAGTGTCTTTATGACAATGTATAGGAACAATAAATGCAATATTAGAAACTATACAAAAACTACAATTATAATATTATATTAAATAGTGAGTTATTCTTGAAAAATGAGGTATTTTTTAGATATTGTAACATTTTAATATATCAAATATTATGTCACATAATTATGGTTAGGTATATGAATTATGCTGGGGTTCATTTACCAGGTACTAAGGCACCGAATCACATTAGAACTTCGAAGTTTAACGCGCTTGGGAGAGAGAAGTATCATGATGGGTGATTTCTTGGGAAGTCCTCGTGTTGCTAACCCTATAAGATTAGGGGTTCTCGGAAACAACTTCTCGATAGGGTTACACCCTAAAGGGGTAAGGTTGCGTACATCCACCCTCCCAGATTCCGCTTATATGGGAGCCCTTGAGGCACTGGATCTGTTGTTGTTGTTGTATATGAGTTATGCCAATGCGAGCTAATAGTGTTTGTATAGTTATTTAACTCTCAATCCCACAAGCAAGATGCAAAGAAAACTAAACAAATTTGATATACTCTGATACTAATTTGTTAGGGAAATCTTGATGCGGAAGCGTGAAACCGTGATAGCTTGATTCGATTCAAATAATATGACTCACACAAAACGAGAAGTAAACAAATATAGAGAAAGAAAGAACAAAAACGAACACACAATATTTACTTGGAAACCCTTCTACAATCGAGAGGAGAGAAAACCACGAGCGGAGATGTAGATTCTTTATTGATACTGAACGAAAAAATTACAACAGCACTTCCTCTGAACGAGATATATGAAAGAATTACAATCACTTTCTCTAAACTCTCGTAGCACTCAAAATCTGAATTAGAGAAATTACGAAATCACCTCTAGCGGCGCCTCACTCTTTAATTGGATGCAGATGACGAAACCCTACGTCCTAATTTATAGGCGCAGGTCAGGAAGGGCCCGATCGATCGGAACCAGCTGATCCATCGGCCCTCTAACTGCCTAAAAAATCCAAAATCTTTTCTTAAATCACCCAATTGATCGGGCTTTACTCTCGATCGATCGGTGACCCTACGGCAACCCCATAAACATAAAACAAGTAATTTGAGACATAGCCTAACAAATCTCCACCTTGACTCAAATTGCATACATAAAAGAATTTTCTTCACATTCTCCACTAAACCCCCACACACGGGGTTATCTCAACGAAACACGAAACCTAACCGAGTCTGAGCGAAGCTTGAACTTCCTGCTAGGTAGAAACTGAGTGAACATATCTGAGAGGTTATCAGCAATGCCAATCTTCTTCTTCTCTGAATTGTCTGTTGACACACTATCTGAAAGAGCCACCTGCTGCTGAACTGTGGTACTGAACTGAACTCCCTCTGACTTACTCACCTAACCTGAATCACAACCAACTGATGTCATCTTCTGTAGAGACAATAATGAAGACTCACCAAACGTGACACATCTACTCGTCGGGAATTATTTGGAGCGAAAACCTTTCTGCTTCCCATAAAGCCCTTGTTCACATACCACCAGTCCTGTAGACTGACCACACAAAGAGCCCCTCACACTGTGCTCAGACAGATCCCTATTACCTGAATGATCCAATCTCAAACGTCCTAAATTTGTGATTTCTGGTTCAGTCAACAACAAGGATGATGAAGATACTGCAACAGATCTAACAAGTGTGGAACCGACAAGGTCATACAGCGTACCTAACCTTCTACCCTTCATAACTGTCAAAGCACCCTTAACGACCCTCAAAACTCCACCTTCAGCTGTGTACCTGTACCCTTTAGACTCAAGGGTACCCAAAGAGATGAGATTCTTCTTCAAATCAGGAACGTGGCGAACATCACTCAAAACCCTAATAGTGCCATCGAACATCCTAAAATGAATTGTTCCTATACCCAAAACTTTGCATGAAGTACCATTACCCATCAAAGCAACTCCACCTCGATTTGACTCGTACGTGGAAAACCAATTCCTATTGGGACAGATATGATAGGAGCAACTCGAGTCTAAAATTTAACTATCTCTCAAATTGGACTGAGACTCAAACACAGACAGTAGAAGATCTTCATTCTCACCATCTACAACACTAGCTGCTATGGATCTCTGGTCAGACCTGTTATCTGCTTCTAATTTTCTCTTAAGCTTGTAACAATCTTTCTTAATGTGCCCTTTCTTATGACAGTAGTTACAGGTTAGGTCTTGATACCTAGACTTAGACTTGTTTCCATTATGATCATACTCAGTTCTCCCCCTCACAAATAAACCACTACCTGAGTTATACACTGAATCAGATAATTCTTTATCAACTCATTCTTGACTCAGTAGGTTTCTCTTAACTTCATCAACAGATATGGTTTGTATTCCACCATAGATCATGCTTTCAACAAACCCCTTATATGAAGCAGAGAGAGAACATACAACAACATTGCCTGATCTTCATCATTTGGAACATCATCCAATTCTTTCAAATCTTGAATAATTGAATTAAATTCACTGACGTGATTTTTAAGTGACGTACCTTCTGACATGTGAAACGTGAACAACCGGCGCTTAACTGCGAGTTTATTGGAGAAGACTTGAAACAGAACATATCCTGCAATTTCTCCCACGACTCCTTAGCGGTTTTCACTTCCAGAACTTCTGTAAAAACATCATCGGTAAGACACATTTGAATTGCTGTGAGTGCCTTCTCATCTAACTCCTCCCATTATGTTTATGTCAAATTCTCTGGTTTTTTCTCTTTCCCATCTAAAGCTTTCTTCAAGTCACTCTGAGTTAAGAGGCCCTTAACGCGAACCTGCCATAAGCTGAAGCTCCCTTCACCACCAAACTTCTCAACTTCGACCTTAATTGCGGATGTCATATTACCAAATCGAAATAAATAGGCTCTGATACCAATTTGTGAAGAAAACTAAACAAATCTGATATGCTCTGATACCAATTTGTTAGAAAAATCTTGATGCGGAAGTGTGAAACCCTGATAGCTTGATCCGATTCAAATATTATGACTCACACAAAACGAGAAGTAAACAAATATGGAGAAAGAAAGAATAAAAACAAAAACACAATATTTACGTGGAAACCCCTCTACAATCAAAAGGGGAGAAAACCACGGGCGGAGATGAAGATTCTTTATTGATACTGAATGAAAAAATTACAACGACACTTCCTCTGAACGAGATATATGAAAGAATTACAATCACTTTCTCTAAACTCTCGTAGCACTCAAAATCTGAATTAGAGGAATTACGAAATCACCTCTAGCGGCGCCTCACTCTTTGATTGGATGCAGATGATGAAACCCTACGTCCTAATTTAAAGGCACAAGTCAGGGAGGGCCCAATTGATCGGGAAACACCCGATCGATCCGAACCGGCCGATCCATCGGCCCTCTAACTGCCTAAAAAATCCGGAATCTTTCCTTAAATCATCTGATCGATTGGGCTTTACTCCCGATCGATCGATGACCCTACGACAACCCCATAAATATAAAACAAGTAATTTGAGACATAACCTAACACAAGAGGTATTGGGTTTAAAACTCATCACGCCTCCTTCAAGTGTTGGTTTCCCGCTTGTAGGAAGATGTTGTACTTCTTACTGATATTAAAAAAAATGAGCTACGTTAATGTTTTCAGCAAAGTTTGTTTGATTGTAATAAAAAATAATTTCAGTGAAAAAAATTACCTATTTATTGTCAAAATCATGCGTCATATGTACCTTTTCAAACAAAAAAAATTGTCAATTTTCAACAAAGGTTACCTCTGAATTCTCGCTGAAATGCCTAATTAATAAATTTTAAACATCAAATATTAAATTATAGAAGTTTGAAGTCTTATAAAATTGCATTATGTATTAGAAAATCACAATGTTTAAATGGAATTCGTGACTTAGATACCTTGTGATTTGAGGATTTATAGTATGAGTAAGTTAAAATTTTAATATATTCAATGAGGTACCTTCAGGATTTAAAGTTTTATCATATGGGTATCCTCTCTTTTTGTTCCCACTTCCGTCTTCGGGGTGGCTTAGGTCTCGTCTTTTCGAGTTGCCTATTTGTAATACGGCTTTGCCAATGTTTATCAAAAAAAAATAAAAATCATCTGGGTATCCTTTATTCTAACTCCATCAGGTAATTTTTTATGAGAATCCAATAAATTTTAAATGAAAATTATTAATGTGACACATGATTACTGTAATATACACATGTAATGTTAAAGTTTCTTGGCAAAAATTTGCTCAATTTGATTATAGATTCTATCCCAATTTGCGACATAAAACATGTACCTTGTTATCATTTGTAATCGAAAATATATCGGCATTTAGTGGGGGATATTTATACATTGTTGGAAATATGTGTCAAGTCTGCATTTTTCAATAAAAATTCCGTGGATACCGATAAAAGCTACTTAGATAACAAGATTTTATGACGTCATTATACTTAAGAGATAAAAGTTTTAAATTATAAAGTAGCTCGTTGCATACATTCAAATATCAAGCTATCTTCGTGATAAATCCTTAAATTTTTAGATACCGAAGTGTAAATTCCATAGTTTAAGTAATAGATGTCCTATTAACTGATAAATCCTTTGATGTTATCACAAGTTAACCAACTTTGTGAAATAATATTTTAGTAAAAAAGGCTCCATGTATTTAATAAAATAATTCAAATAATAGTGTAGAAAAGGTATGAAAATTGCCTTTATTTGTAAGTAAACCCACCACCTCAATAATCTCCTTATTACACGCATGGACTGTAATATTATTATGATACCACAAATAAAGAAGAGTTGGATGAAAGACCTATTTTACACTCTTATACACCATCGTTTGGAATTATATACATATAACTTTTAGACTAAAATAATATTTCACAAAATTTATAAAAAAAAAAATAATATATCAAACTTTTGTTAATACGTAATTTAGTGATGGATCAACATGATTGGTCTAGAACCCTAATATGTAATTTATGACGTAATTTTTAAAATATATAAATTACTTTTTAAAATATTTATAATTTTTAAAGATATTTAAAATATATCTTTAAAAATATTTAAAATATTTTGAAATTACTTTAAATGTAAATTCATTTTTAAAGTTATTTTTTTTGGAATGTCACATTAATTAAATATATATATATATATATATATTTGCCAAAAGGCAAGCACCTATATCAATATATCCGACTATTACCCCCTTTACAAAAGTCAATATACAAGTTTACTTCAAAGCAATGTCTCTTATAACAACAGACCTAGTGCCTTAAGGGCTCTCGCATGAGCGGGGTCTAGGAGGGGTGTATGTATGCAGCCTTACCTCTTCAGGGTATAACCCTGCCTAGAGGCTGTTTCCGAAGACCTCCAATCTTATAGGGTTGGCAATACGAGGACTTCCCAAGAGATCACCCATCCTGGTACTACTCTCGTCCTAGCACGCTTAACTTTGGAGTTCTAATGAGATCCGGTGCCTTAGTACCTGGTAAATGAACCCTCAAAGCAATATCTCCTATTTGTAAGTAATTTAACCTACTCCAAACAAATACTTTGATTTCTTGAACCACTTGCTCCTCCGAGGCCTCTATTTGCTAATATTAATAATATTACATTAATACCTTGTTTAATAATTGGGTAAAAGGGGTAAACAGGGGTACAGAGGGAGGGGAATGTAAGATCCTACCTTTATGGATATGTCAAATTAAGAGAGGTAAGGGTAAAGAAGGGTATATGAATTATCATTATTTGGTAATTGCGTAAAATAATAAGGATAAAGAACGTTATAGTTAAAATAGGAACAAAATTGCTTAAAAATTTACCTCACCTTCCTTTACCTCCTAATTACCCCCTGTTTGGCAACAGGTAAAGAGAGATAAAAGAGAGTAAGGGTAAGAAGAGGTAATTTTTTTATCCCTATTTGGTAAATATGTTTGAGGGGTAAAGGGGGCTCTTTACTCCCCGTTATCCCTCTTTACTCTTAATTTGAAGGGAAATAAGGTTAATTTTTAAAAATTTTTCAGTAATTTTACCTTTATTTTAACTATAACTCTTTTTATCCTTACCTTTCTATCTAATTGTCAAATAAAGGTAACTCATTTACCCCTATTTACTCTTACCTCTTTAATTTAACATGTCCAAATAAGAATAGCATAGTATCTTATCTTCTTCCTTTTTACCCTCCCTCTCTTTACGCAGTTGCCAAACAAGGCAAGTTTATAGGAAATAAACATACCCAGTGCCTCAAGAGCTCCCATCTACGCAGAGTCTAGGGAAGGCGGATGTACGTAGCCTTCTCCCTTCAGGGTGTTAACCTGAAGAGAGGCTGTTTTCCAGTGCCTCCAATCTGAGGGTGGGGACTTCCCAAGAGGTCACCCATCCTGGTACTACTCTCGCCCAAATATGCTTAATTTCGGAGTTCTAATGGGATTCAATGACGGCTTGTTGGTGTCCTATTTCGTAAAAAATTATTAAAAAAAATATTTTGCAAACAAGTGTCACTCTCTCATGAAAGCCGCACTCCCATTTTGCATGTGATTCTCTCTCCTCTTTTTCTTTTATCTTCTGAAAATATCTTCTTCAGTTCTCCCACTAAGAATTGGGATCGCAGATTTACAATCACACTGAAACCCTAAAAATCACAATCATTTCAATTTTCAATGTCCCAAATTTTTATCTTCCTCTCTCTAAAACCCTTTAATTCTCTGCTTTTCTTTCTTTAAATCGCGAAAACAAAGTAAGAATTATAGTTCTACGATCCAAATTCAGGTGCGTACCTGTTTATTGCTGCTTATTTTTATATTTTAATTCATCGAATCTGTGAATATTCTCTGATTAAAAAGGATTATTTAAGAAAAAGGTCATGTATTTTACTCGTATCAATTTAGTGATTATATTTTGCTGAGGACGCCGTGTGTGTGTGTGTGTGTGTGTGGTTGAAGCCAAGATATCAATTTATAAGTGTAATTGGATTACTTTACCCATTGCCAATTGGTTTTAAGATGAAATTCCACTTGGGTTTATACTTGGATTGATACAAGTAAAAGAGCAGATAATTACTATTAGTATGATTAGATATAGTTAGTTGGTATTAGTGTAGTTTGTTAGAACTAATTAGTTATAATTAGTAGCAAAGTTGTTATAAATAGTAGTGTAATGATTGTTTTACTAATAATAAGAATCATAACAATCCTCTTAATCTTCTCCTAAACTCTTTCTCACTACAACAACAACAAACCCAGTGCCACCAGGGGCTCCCGCCAAAAGCAGGGTTTGGGCAGGGTGGATGTACGCAGCCTTCCCCCTTCAGGGGGCTACCCTGAAAAGAGACTGTTTCCTAGGACCCCCAGCCTAAGATGATGGTCTTGCATCCATCAGCCAAAAGACCTGACAAACATCAGAAAGCATAAGTATGACCCACATAAAAAAAAAAAGGGTAGATGAGAAAAGGAAAGAGAACGAGAGAGAGAATGAGATAGGGATAGAAAGATAGAAAGGGATAGAAAGATAGAGATAAAGACTACCCTACTCTAACCGGGTCATCTAATACCCCTATGCTAGCCCTCCATTGGGCCCTATCTAAGACCATCTCCTCCCGAAGGTTTAGGTGGGTGAGATCTTGTCGGATCGTCTCAAGCCATCTCTTCTTCGGTCTGCCTCTGCCTCTTCTACCTAATGTAGTAATAGGCTGTTCGCATCTTCTGACTGGAGCTCCGTCCGGTCTCCTTCTGACATGTCCGAACCACCTCAAACGTTGCTCCCTTAATTTATCTTCAATGGGAGCTACGCCCAATTTGCCTCTTATGATGTCTTTTCTGATCCTATCCTTCCTTGTGTGTCCGCACATCCACCTCAGCATTCGCATTTCCGCCACCTTCATCTTCTGAGTGTGCTGTTGTTTTGTCGCCCTGCATTCCGCCTCATATCTTCCCTTTAGCTTCAAGGGGAATTTCCTATCACAAAGTACCGCAGAGGCCATCCTCCACTTGTGCCAATCCGCTTTGATCTTGTAGCTGACATCCTCGTCCGCTTTGCCGTTGTGCTGTATTGTGGACCCTAAATACCTGAATCTCTTCGTTTTCGAAATGGCCTCGTGTCCAATCTTGACTTCTTCTCGGCTAGGCGTGGTAGATGGATCGAACTTGAGTTCCATGAGCTCGGTCTTGGCTCTGCTTAGTCGCAAACCCTTAGACTCTAGAACCCCTTTCCACAGTTCCAGTTTCTCATTTATCTCTTCCCGCGACTCTCCCACCAGTACTATGTCATCTGCAAAAAGTGCACCAAGGTACACATCCCTGGATGTGCCTAGTGAGCTCGTCCATAACCAAAATGAACAGATAGGGGCTCAAGGCAGACCCTTGGTGAACCCCCATTGTTATCGGGAAAGCGTCTGACTCCCCATTCACTGTATGCACCATAGTCTGTGCCTCATCATACATGTCTTTGATGGCTCGGATGTATGGTACGGGGATGCCTTTCTTGTCCAAAACTCTCCAGGACCTCCCTTGGCACTTTATCTTATGCCTTCTCTAAATCAATGAAGACCATAAGAAGGTCCTTTTGTCTCTCCCTATAATGCTCTATCGTCCGCCTTAGGATGTGGATGGCTTCTATTGTTGATCTCCCGGGCATAAATCCGAACTGGTTCTCGGACACCTCAGTCAGCTGCCTTAACCTCCTCTCAATGACCCGTTCCCACAACTTCAGAGTGTGGCACATTAGCTTGATACCCCGATAGTTGGCGCAACTCTGAATGTCGCCTTTGTTCTTATATATCGGTATCAATATGTTCTTCCTCCATTCCTCAGGCATCTTGTCCCCCTGGAGGATTTGGTCAAATAGTTTAGTAAGCCAAATGGCGCCCTTTTGTCCAAGACACCTCCATGCTTCTACGGGGATGCCATCTGGGCCAACTGCTTTACCCCTTGCCATGGATCTCAGGGCTTTCTTGACTTCGTCTAGGCTAATTTGCCTACATTCACAGTGGTTTTGATGCACCTTAGATGTTTGAAGATCACCTAAGGATATGTCTGTCCCTCCTTGTTCGTTGAACAGCTCTTGGAAGTAATTTTTCCACCTAGCCTTGATTAGATGCCTGTCCACAAGTACCTGTCCATCTTCCCCTTTAATGCATTGCACTCTGTCTAGGTCTCTGGTCTTCCTTTCTCTTGCTTTGGCGATTCTATATAAGTCCCTCGCGCCCTCCTTGGTCTCCATCCTTTTGTAGAAGTCCTCATAAGCTCTTGATTGTGTTTCTCTAACTGCTCGCTTTGCTTCTCTCCTGGCTTGAATATACCGCTGTTGCTTATCCTCATCCCTGCTAAGGTCCCACTCTTTGAAACAAGCTCGTTTCTCCTTAATCTTTTCTTGGACCTCGTCACCCCACCACCAGGATTCTCTGTTTCTTGGTGCCCTTCCCTTAGACGTGCCGAGGACTTCCCGTGCCGGTCCTCTCATCTTTTGGGCCAGATGGTTCCACAATTGGTTTGTGTCCCTTCAAAGTCCTCCCTGATTTCGGCCTCCACTTTTTCCTAGTATACCTTATACTTCTCCCCCTTGAGTTCCCTCCAACAGGTGTGCGAATGCGTAGGTTTGCAGATTCTTTTGGCCCTCCCTTTGGCCTTTATATCCGCCCACAGCACCCTATGTTGCGTAGACAGGTCTTCACCAGGGGTAGTCTTGCAGTCCCTGCAGTCTCTTTGCACCCTTCTCCTTAATAGTATGGAGTCAATCTGTGTTCTTGTCCCGCCGCTTTGGTACGTGACGATTTGTTGCTCGCGCTTTTTGAAGAAGGTGTTGGCCACCGTCAGGTCGTAAGTAACCGCGAAGTCTAATAGGGCTTTGCCCTCTGCATTTCTGGTTCCAAAACCGAATCCTCCGTGATGAGGAGCATACCCATCCTCCGTCGCACCAACGTGTCCGTTGAAATCCCCGCCAATCATTACTTGTTCGGTTGGGGGTATGCCCTGCATCATTGTGTCTAAGTCCTCCCAAAAGGTAGCCTTCTCATGCTCCGACAGTCCAGTTTGAGGTGCATAGGCACTGATGACGTTCAATGCTTCACCATCTAGGACCATCTTGATACTTATGATCCTATCGCCAGCTCTTGATACTCCGACTACTTTATCCTTGAGGCTGCTTTCCACAATGATCCTAACTCCATTCCTGCCTCTAGCCTTGCCCGCATACCAGAGCTTATGCCCTAGCACCTCCCTGGCTTTCGTGCCAACCCATTTAGTCTCTTGCAGATAAAGGATGTTGATGTTTCTCCTCATCATCATATGGGCCACCTCAAAACTCTTCTTCGTTAGTGTCCTGACATTTAGTGAACCTAATCTCAAGTTTCCTATCCCCTTTTGCCTCGTCCTCCTCCTCCCCACCCCATTTGAAGATGGCCTCAAAGTCTGAGTTCCATAGCTGTTCGCGCTCATCAACTAGCTATCCTAACGCGGGTAAGTGGACAACATAGGCAAGAAGCAGAATAAGTATATACACCCAAGAACCCATAGTCAATAGGACACACACAATTCACAAAACTGAAATGAGACAGAAACATGTACCTTGTTATCATTTGTAATCGAAAATATATCGGCATTTAGTGGGGGATATTTATACATTGTTGGAAATATGTGTCAAGTCTGCATTTTTCAATAAAAATTCCGTGGATACCGATAAAAGCTACTTAGATAACAAGATTTTATGACGTCATTATACTTAAGAGATAAAAGTTTTAAATTATAAAGTAGCTCGTTGCATACATTCAAATATCAAGCTATCTTCGTGATAAATCCTTAAATTTTTAGATACCGAAGTGTAAATTCCATAGTTTAAGTAATAGATGTCCTATTAACTGATAAATCCTTTGATGTTATCACAAGTTAACCAACTTTGTGAAATAATATTTTAGTAAAAAAGGCTCCATGTATTTAATAAAATAATTCAAATAATAGTGTAGAAAAGGTATGAAAATTGCCTTTATTTGTAAGTAAACCCACCACCTCAATAATCTCCTTATTACACGCATGGACTGTAATATTATTATGATACCACAAATAAAGAAGAGTTGGATGAAAGACCTATTTTACACTCTTATACACCATCGTTTGGAATTATATACATATAACTTTTAGACTAAAATAATATTTCACAAAATTTATAAAAAAAAAAATAATATATCAAACTTTTGTTAATACGTAATTTAGTGATGGATCAACATGATTGGTCTAGAACCCTAATATGTAATTTATGACGTAATTTTTAAAATATATAAATTACTTTTTAAAATATTTATAATTTTTAAAGATATTTAAAATATATCTTTAAAAATATTTAAAATATTTTGAAATTACTTTAAATGTAAATTCATTTTTAAAGTTATTTTTTTTGGAATGTCACATTAATTAAATATATATATATATATATATATTTGCCAAAAGGCAAGCACCTATATCAATATATCCGACTATTACCCCCTTTACAAAAGTCAATATACAAGTTTACTTCAAAGCAATGTCTCTTATAACAACAGACCTAGTGCCTTAAGGGCTCTCGCATGAGCGGGGTCTAGGAGGGGTGTATGTATGCAGCCTTACCTCTTCAGGGTATAACCCTGCCTAGAGGCTGTTTCCGAAGACCTCCAATCTTATAGGGTTGGCAATACGAGGACTTCCCAAGAGATCACCCATCCTGGTACTACTCTCGTCCTAGCACGCTTAACTTTGGAGTTCTAATGAGATCCGGTGCCTTAGTACCTGGTAAATGAACCCTCAAAGCAATATCTCCTATTTGTAAGTAATTTAACCTACTCCAAACAAATACTTTGATTTCTTGAACCACTTGCTCCTCCGAGGCCTCTATTTGCTAATATTAATAATATTACATTAATACCTTGTTTAATAATTGGGTAAAAGGGGTAAACAGGGGTACAGAGGGAGGGGAATGTAAGATCCTACCTTTATGGATATGTCAAATTAAGAGAGGTAAGGGTAAAGAAGGGTATATGAATTATCATTATTTGGTAATTGCGTAAAATAATAAGGATAAAGAACGTTATAGTTAAAATAGGAACAAAATTGCTTAAAAATTTACCTCACCTTCCTTTACCTCCTAATTACCCCCTGTTTGGCAACAGGTAAAGAGAGATAAAAGAGAGTAAGGGTAAGAAGAGGTAATTTTTTTATCCCTATTTGGTAAATATGTTTGAGGGGTAAAGGGGGCTCTTTACTCCCCGTTATCCCTCTTTACTCTTAATTTGAAGGGAAATAAGGTTAATTTTTAAAAATTTTTCAGTAATTTTACCTTTATTTTAACTATAACTCTTTTTATCCTTACCTTTCTATCTAATTGTCAAATAAAGGTAACTCATTTACCCCTATTTACTCTTACCTCTTTAATTTAACATGTCCAAATAAGAATAGCATAGTATCTTATCTTCTTCCTTTTTACCCTCCCTCTCTTTACGCAGTTGCCAAACAAGGCAAGTTTATAGGAAATGAACATACCCAGTGCCTCAAGAGCTCCCATCTACGCAGAGTCTAGGGAAGGCGGATGTACGTAGCCTTCTCCCTTCAGGGTGTTAACCTGAAGAGAGGCTGTTTTCCAGTGCCTCCAATCTGAGGGTGGGGACTTCCCAAGAGGTCACCCATCCTGGTACTACTCTCGCCCAAATATGCTTAATTTCGGAGTTCTAATGGGATTCAATGACGGCTTGTTGGTGTCCTATTTCGTAAAAAATTATTAAAAAAAATATTTTGCAAACAAGTGTCACTCTCTCATGAAAGCCGCACTCCCATTTTGCATGTGATTCTCTCTCCTCTTTTTCTTTTATCTTCTGAAAATATCTTCTTCAGTTCTCCCACTAAGAATTGGGATCGCAGATTTACAATCACACTGAAACCCTAAAAATCACAATCATTTCAATTTTCAATGTCCCAAATTTTTATCTTCCTCTCTCTAAAACCCTTTAATTCTCTGCTTTTCTTTCTTTAAATCGCGAAAACAAAGTAAGAATTATAGTTCTACGATCCAAATTCAGGTGCGTACCTGTTTATTGCTGCTTATTTTTATATTTTAATTCATCGAATCTGTGAATATTCTCTGATTAAAAAGGATTATTTAAGAAAAAGGTCATGTATTTTACTCGTATCAATTTAGTGATTATATTTTGCTGAGGACGCCGTGTGTGTGTGTGTGTGTGTGTGGTTGAAGCCAAGATATCAATTTATAAGTGTAATTGGATTACTTTACCCAT
Source organism: Simmondsia chinensis (assembly GCA_018398585.1). NCBI lineage: Eukaryota > Viridiplantae > Streptophyta > Magnoliopsida > Caryophyllales > Simmondsiaceae > Simmondsia > Simmondsia chinensis. The sequence goes on from JAGTTD010000019.1 coordinate 23,568,794, forward strand.
TGCCAATTGGTTTTAAGATGAAATTCCACTTGGGTTTATACTTGGATTGATACAAGTAAAAGAGCAGATAATTACTATTAGTATGATTAGATATAGTTAGTTGGTATTAGTGTAGTTTGTTAGAACTAATTAGTTATAATTAGTAGCAAAGTTGTTATAAATAGTAGTGTAATGATTGTTTTACTAATAATAAGAATCATAACAATCCTCTTAATCTTCTCCTAAACTCTTTCTCACTACAACAACAACAAACCCAGTGCCACCAGGGGCTCCCGCCAAAAGCAGGGTTTGGGCAGGGTGGATGTACGCAGCCTTCCCCCTTCAGGGGGCTACCCTGAAAAGAGACTGTTTCCTAGGACCCCCAGCCTAAGATGATGGTCTTGCATCCATCAGCCAAAAGACCTGACAAACATCAGAAAGCATAAGTATGACCCACATAAAAAAAAAAAGGGTAGATGAGAAAAGGAAAGAGAACGAGAGAGAGAATGAGATAGGGATAGAAAGATAGAAAGGGATAGAAAGATAGAGATAAAGACTACCCTACTCTAACCGGGTCATCTAATACCCCTATGCTAGCCCTCCATTGGGCCCTATCTAAGACCATCTCCTCCCGAAGGTTTAGGTGGGTGAGATCTTGTCGGATCGTCTCAAGCCATCTCTTCTTCGGTCTGCCTCTGCCTCTTCTACCTAATGTAGTAATAGGCTGTTCGCATCTTCTGACTGGAGCTCCGTCCGGTCTCCTTCTGACATGTCCGAACCACCTCAAACGTTGCTCCCTTAATTTATCTTCAATGGGAGCTACGCCCAATTTGCCTCTTATGATGTCTTTTCTGATCCTATCCTTCCTTGTGTGTCCGCACATCCACCTCAGCATTCGCATTTCCGCCACCTTCATCTTCTGAGTGTGCTGTTGTTTTGTCGCCCTGCATTCCGCCTCATATCTTCCCTTTAGCTTCAAGGGGAATTTCCTATCACAAAGTACCGCAGAGGCCATCCTCCACTTGTGCCAATCCGCTTTGATCTTGTAGCTGACATCCTCGTCCGCTTTGCCGTTGTGCTGTATTGTGGACCCTAAATACCTGAATCTCTTCGTTTTCGAAATGGCCTCGTGTCCAATCTTGACTTCTTCTCGGCTAGGCGTGGTAGATGGATCGAACTTGAGTTCCATGAGCTCGGTCTTGGCTCTGCTTAGTCGCAAACCCTTAGACTCTAGAACCCCTTTCCACAGTTCCAGTTTCTCATTTATCTCTTCCCGCGACTCTCCCACCAGTACTATGTCATCTGCAAAAAGTGCACCAAGGTACACATCCCTGGATGTGCCTAGTGAGCTCGTCCATAACCAAAATGAACAGATAGGGGCTCAAGGCAGACCCTTGGTGAACCCCCATTGTTATCGGGAAAGCGTCTGACTCCCCATTCACTGTATGCACCATAGTCTGTGCCTCATCATACATGTCTTTGATGGCTCGGATGTATGGTACGGGGATGCCTTTCTTGTCCAAAACTCTCCAGGACCTCCCTTGGCACTTTATCTTATGCCTTCTCTAAATCAATGAAGACCATAAGAAGGTCCTTTTGTCTCTCCCTATAATGCTCTATCGTCCGCCTTAGGATGTGGATGGCTTCTATTGTTGATCTCCCGGGCATAAATCCGAACTGGTTCTCGGACACCTCAGTCAGCTGCCTTAACCTCCTCTCAATGACCCGTTCCCACAACTTCAGAGTGTGGCACATTAGCTTGATACCCCGATAGTTGGCGCAACTCTGAATGTCGCCTTTGTTCTTATATATCGGTATCAATATGTTCTTCCTCCATTCCTCAGGCATCTTGTCCCCCTGGAGGATTTGGTCAAATAGTTTAGTAAGCCAAATGGCGCCCTTTTGTCCAAGACACCTCCATGCTTCTACGGGGATGCCATCTGGGCCAACTGCTTTACCCCTTGCCATGGATCTCAGGGCTTTCTTGACTTCGTCTAGGCTAATTTGCCTACATTCACAGTGGTTTTGATGCACCTTAGATGTTTGAAGATCACCTAAGGATATGTCTGTCCCTCCTTGTTCGTTGAACAGCTCTTGGAAGTAATTTTTCCACCTAGCCTTGATTAGATGCCTGTCCACAAGTACCTGTCCATCTTCCCCTTTAATGCATTGCACTCTGTCTAGGTCTCTGGTCTTCCTTTCTCTTGCTTTGGCGATTCTATATAAGTCCCTCGCGCCCTCCTTGGTCTCCATCCTTTTGTAGAAGTCCTCATAAGCTCTTGATTGTGTTTCTCTAACTGCTCGCTTTGCTTCTCTCCTGGCTTGAATATACCGCTGTTGCTTATCCTCATCCCTGCTAAGGTCCCACTCTTTGAAACAAGCTCGTTTCTCCTTAATCTTTTCTTGGACCTCGTCACCCCACCACCAGGATTCTCTGTTTCTTGGTGCCCTTCCCTTAGACGTGCCGAGGACTTCCCGTGCCGGTCCTCTCATCTTTTGGGCCAGATGGTTCCACAATTGGTTTGTGTCCCTTCAAAGTCCTCCCTGATTTCGGCCTCCACTTTTTCCTAGTATACCTTATACTTCTCCCCCTTGAGTTCCCTCCAACAGGTGTGCGAATGCGTAGGTTTGCAGATTCTTTTGGCCCTCCCTTTGGCCTTTATATCCGCCCACAGCACCCTATGTTGCGTAGACAGGTCTTCACCAGGGGTAGTCTTGCAGTCCCTGCAGTCTCTTTGCACCCTTCTCCTTAATAGTATGGAGTCAATCTGTGTTCTTGTCCCGCCGCTTTGGTACGTGACGATTTGTTGCTCGCGCTTTTTGAAGAAGGTGTTGGCCACCGTCAGGTCGTAAGTAACCGCGAAGTCTAATAGGGCTTTGCCCTCTGCATTTCTGGTTCCAAAACCGAATCCTCCGTGATGAGGAGCATACCCATCCTCCGTCGCACCAACGTGTCCGTTGAAATCCCCGCCAATCATTACTTGTTCGGTTGGGGGTATGCCCTGCATCATTGTGTCTAAGTCCTCCCAAAAGGTAGCCTTCTCATGCTCCGACAGTCCAGTTTGAGGTGCATAGGCACTGATGACGTTCAATGCTTCACCATCTAGGACCATCTTGATACTTATGATCCTATCGCCAGCTCTTGATACTCCGACTACTTTATCCTTGAGGCTGCTTTCCACAATGATCCTAACTCCATTCCTGCCTCTAGCCTTGCCCGCATACCAGAGCTTATGCCCTAGCACCTCCCTGGCTTTCGTGCCAACCCATTTAGTCTCTTGCAGATAAAGGATGTTGATGTTTCTCCTCATCATCATATGGGCCACCTCAAAACTCTTCTTCGTTAGTGTCCTGACATTTAGTGAACCTAATCTCAAGTTTCCTATCCCCTTTTGCCTCGTCCTCCTCCTCCCCACCCCATTTGAAGATGGCCTCAAAGTCTGAGTTCCATAGCTGTTCGCGCTCATCAACTAGCTATCCTAACGCGGGTAAGTGGACAACATAGGCAAGAAGCAGAATAAGTATATACACCCAAGAACCCATAGTCAATAGGACACACACAATTCACAAAACTGAAATGAGACAGAAACGAGTAAACTAAAGAAAATACACAACAATGGTAAATCCAAACACTACCCTGTTGTACAGACGGTTAGATCAAACCTGGGGCCGGTGCGTTGGTGGAACTCTGACCCGGCTAAACTTACCTGGGCCCCCTCTTGCTTGTCGGTTACGGGTTGCCGGCTTAGGGTTGTTGGCAGCAGTGAAGGTGGAGGTGGGGCTGGTGGTGGTGGTGGGGTGGGAAAGGCGTGGTGTGGTTTGTGTGTGATGTTGTTGATGGGGCTTCACGAGGTGCGGTGGTGGTGGTGCCGGTGTCAGGGCGGGTGTGCAATCGGGAAGGTGGTGCCGGGTAGTTGGCGAGGTGGTGGTGAGGTGCGAGAATCGGTGGTCGAAGTGGTGGGTGGGTCGGGCGAGGGCGGGGTTGTGGTTTGGGGTGAGGCCGGTCCTGGGTTGGGGTGGGTGGGGCGAAGCGGTGGCGGGGTGCGAGGTCAGAGGGGGGTGTGGTGGTGGGTGGGTGGTTGGGTGAGGCTAGGTGGTGGTTGGGCTCAATGTCGGTGTGGGTGTGGGTGTGGGTGTGGTGGGGTGGGTGGGGTTCGGTGTCAGTGGTGGTTCGGTGTGTGAGGTGAGGTGCGGCGCTTGCCTGGCGGTGGGTCATCGCCGTCACAGTGGCGTCGCCGAGGGGTGGAGGTGAGTCGGCGAGGTGGCCGACGGTGGGGTGGTGGGAGGCGGGGTGGTGTGAGTGACTGGGGGGGGGGGGGTCAGTGAACATTACTTGCGCAGAGAGAGAGAGAGAGAGAGAGAGAGAGAGAGAGAGAGATCCTAAACTCTTTCTCACTCTTCTCGTTATTTGTTCTTCTACTCTTCTTCTCATATTTTTCTCTAATCTTCTTCTTCTCCAATATTCTTTTCCCTAAATTTAGATACAATCTAAATAGATTGTATCATGGATCTATCGTGCCAATTCTGTGGGGTGGGTGGAAAACCCCAGTAAAATTTGACATACTTCGTGTCGATTTAATCCTTGCACTGTATATTTTGTGCCAAATTTAGTCTCACTCAATAAAATTAGCATCAAGTTAGTGACAAAAATTTTTGATGCTCGGTTGATGGGCGAGTTTAAATTGAGTTAGCTGATGAGTTTATATTGGGTTATTTGCATTTTACATAACCAATGTCATTAATTTAACTCCAATTTTTACCATAGGACTAAATTGACACAAGTTGAATTATACAGGACTAAATTGACACATTTAATAATATAAGGACCAAATTAAAACAATGACTAAAGTACAGAGACCTTTTACATAAATAACCCTAAAAAAGAATATGTGAATATTCATCTCTTGGATCCAAATTTCCGTTTTTATCACAATCATTTCAAGTTTTCAGAATCTTTAATCATCTAGCTAAACTTGACGTCTAATGATGATGTTTACATGTCTTATCTCCTCGCATTTTAGATTAATTTTAATTTAATTTTTATTTTTTGGATAAGGATTACATTTTGGAGAATTGAGCTCTAACTATCTTTATGCACTATTAGAGCTGAATTTTAATCATGTGAAGTTGTTCTTAATTTTGTCCCACCTACTGTAGTTGTGCTAAATGTATCAGTCAATTTCTGCACTTCTTGATGTTTGGCCGGTACCCTAAGTTGGTTGGATCCCCAATTTGCAAAAGTTCTCTTTTGAAAATTAATTATATTATGAGTTCTCTTATATTATATGTTACCATTTGTGACTAGAGAAATAATGGCAATGATGCACCAAATTAGTGATACATCTACAAAATTGATGATTGAAGATAGTAGAGAAAGTAGAGAGAAGATAGAGAGAAGAGAGAGAGAGTGATCGGTTAGAGAGAGAGGGTGGTCGGGGTAGAAGATGAATGAATTATTGTCGTATTGCTTGCTAATTGCTATTAAAATGCAAGTATTTATATCCCTATAATAACTCAAAACTAATTCATTTCTACTATAACCAACTAACTAAGCAATTTTATTATTTTGAATTTCCTGCCTAAAATGCTAGCTTAAGTACTATATGTATCATTTTCTAATACAATTGAATGTATTACTATAATACATTATATAAATGTATATATACATATAATATAAATTGCTAACATTTGAACTAATATTACAATATAGAATGAATTATCCAAGGCATGTTTTAAGTTGAACAGGGCCCACTTATCAAAACTTGCTTTGGGTCCCTAAACTCTAGGGACTAGCCCTATGTTTGACTCTCTTGTAATAATGGCTTGCTTCTTTTGGTTGTCCGTGATAGATTAATAAGAGGTGATTTACTATGATTTATGGCTTGCTTCTTTTGGTACTTCATTAGTTTTATGTACTCTGACTTGTGCACATGTAGTTGTAAGAGGAACTGAGCATTATTCAACTTGTTGTTTATGCTAGAATCTGAACTTCAGATTTCAGAGACATGGTGAACTTGGGATTATTTTTGGGTGAAAGTACTGTGAAATCAGTGACTGTGAACTTCAGAATACCTTACTATACTCAATGGGGCCAAAGCCTGCTTGTATGTGGGTCGGAGCCATTGCTCGGTACATGGAATGTGAAGAAAGGCCTCCTGTTGAGTCCCATGCATCAAGGTAACGAGCTTATATGGCGAGGGAGTATTGAAGTTCCTAGTGGGTTTGGATGCGAGTACAGTTACTATGTTGTGGATGATGATAAGAATATTTTGAGGTGGGAGATGGGGAAGAAGAGAACACTTCTATTACCGGACAGCATTAAGGACGGGGCGGTGGTGGAGCTTCGCGATCTTTGGCAGGTGCTTCTGTTCTCCTTCGCTTCTTATGTTCTGTCTTTGATGTGCATTTGTGAATGTTTCCTTCACTTTTATATTTTGAAAAATTTGTAACCCTTTTTATTAGATGATCATGATATTCTATGAAAATTAAAATTCCTGATCAGTTGAAGAACTATGTCGCCATTTTTGCTTGATGAGCTACCAAAGTGGATGATTGACTCTTCACTGAGCTATCATGGTTATTAACTGCCTCTTGCCTGATTCATAATGAATTTCTTTTTCTTTTTCATGTATATGTTATGTTATATGTCCTGACACTGTGTCATTCATTTTAAGAACTTAAAACAAAAGGAGGGTTGGGGAAGTGGAAACAGGAAAGTTCTTTTGGGAATTGAAATAAAAGATTAAGAATGACATAAATCTATTTGTTGCTATCAGTTCTAAGAATCATCAACAAATATAAAACTTCTTGTATCAGTACTACTGATAATTAAAAAGCTTAGGATGATTTTAAATCAAAAAAAAAGGAAAAAGCTTTAGTGTGATCAACAACGTAAGCTGTTGCCACCTTCTGGTTTCAACTGAATTACTGAACCTGGAAGTGGCTTCAGATGGTGGCATTCATGAGATTTGAGAATTAGTTGCTGCATTCTGAGTTTCTGACATGACGCCAGGAGTTGGGGGTAATAGTGGGTAGAATCCTAAACGAAACGAAAACATCAGATATTTAAAAGCTTCTATCCTTTGTATTATGTCGCTTTGGAGTTAGCTTATATGTCCTCTTCCCTGCTGTGTTTGCCTTGCATTTCTATGATGCTTAAATTATCTGTTCTATTTGGTCAACTGTTGCTCTATTGTCCTGTAAAATGGTTTGGGGTTTTGATTGCTATTCTGCGGCCAGACTGGTTCAGATGGTCTCCCTTTCAGAAGTGCATTCAAAGATGTCATCTTTCGCAATTCGTGGAGCTTAAAGATAGAGATGCCTCTCGGGATCCTGCAAAATAAGTTAGAAGTTGAAGGTATCTTTCCCTGCATCTGATAATTCATTTTACTAAGGTTTGTTTGTTTTGACATAAAACATTTTCCGTCTCAATTCTAATGTTCCTTTATATAACTTCGTAACAAAAACCACAAATAAGTAAAATATTTTCCTACATTGAGGGGAATTTGACTTCCCTTCCAGGGAAAAACATTTTTCTTCATGGAGGAGAAAACATTTTTAGTTGTAATCTACTTCAACTTGGCCAAGCATGAAAGTCATACAAATTTACAGAAATAGACCGTCTTCTTTAGCTAGAGTGACAAAAAATTAAAGAAAAAAATTTTAAATTGAAATATTTATGAAGAAAAAATTTCTGTCTAACCAAATCGAGCCTAAGACTGCTTGTATTGCTCATTTATGTTTGGAGATTTAATTTTGATGTCCATCGTTATGACCAGATTCAGTTCTTGTCCATTTCAAAGTTTGCTGTCCAAACATAGAAGATGGCACATCCGTAAGTTTCCTCGTCTTAATGACTTGTTTGTTCTTTATCTGCTTGCATTTTGTCTTTATGATGTAACACAAAAGAAGATATTTAATGATCGTAGAAGAAATAATGTTTTACTAGATTTTGATAGATTAATTGATAGGAAAAGATATATTACCTGTATTTATAGAAAAAAGCTAAACCCTATTGGATAACTAAAGATATAGATATGAAATTAAATACGAAACTACTTCTCTAAAGAAAAACGACTAAATTCTTTTATTAATCAAAATGAAGATAAATTGAATATTCTATTGGCTAAAAAGATAAATTTTGTCTATTTCTATCAAAATGCCTAACAAAATCTAATGAAATATTATGTCTTTTACAATCATTAAATCTCTTATTTGGTGCTGCATCGCTTTAGCTCATTGTCTTATCATAGTTGAAGGATATATGAAATTTCGCTCTCTTATAATGCAGCTATACGTGATAGGTAACTCCGCGAAGCTGGGGCAGTGGAAGGTTGAGGGCAGTCTTAAACTTAGTCATGCTGGAGATTCGATCTGGCATGCAGACTGTGTGATGAGAAAGGATGATTTTCCTATAAAATATCCTTTTTAAGGGTTTGTTATCATGTGAAAAAAACTATTTTTTCAGGAGCACTTTTATGGAAACACTTCATAAAGCTGTCAATAGGGGTACTTTATCTGAAAACTTTTAGTTTTTTCCTACTATTTTTATTTTAAAATGCGAAGTATTATTTACCGCTTTTGTTCAAAAAAAAGAAAAATAGTTTCATCTTTTACTTAAAAGCATCTTCCTTTTTAGGCCAAACACCCTTTACATTGAAAAAATGTTTGTTTTCTAGGGAAAAAAAAAAACAAAACATTTCTTTACAAAAGAAAAGCTTGGCCAAACGTGCCTTAGTCTCTTGTTCATAACTAATAAGTTTATGGTGTAATGCCGTTCTTTTTCTCGTGTTTCTTTCTTTTCCTTAACGCAATCTTACGTATAGGTACTGCAAATATAATAAGATAGGCAGTACGTCGTTAGAAACCGGATCAAATCGAGAGGTTTCACTAGACACATTAGATAATCAACGCAGATACCTTTTTCTCTCAGATGGCATGTTGAGAGTAAGTTACCCAGCCAAAAGACTTTGATCAAGGAAATTACATGTGTGGCCTTGTGATTTCACAGGTGCTTTTGCTGGTTTATTATGTCAGGAAATGCCATGGCGGGGTGCTGGTATGGCAGTCCCAATGTTCTCTGTTAGATCAGAAGATGATGTTGGAGTTGGAGAGTTTCTTGATCTGAAGTTACTTGTCGACTGGGCTGTTGCGTCAGGGTTTCATTTAGTTCAGCTTTTACCGATCAATGACACCTCTGTGCATGGAATGTGGTGGGACTCGTATCCCTATAGGTATGTCTCGTTTTAAATTATCGGTTTAAAAGAGAACTCCATGGTTTTGGATCTTCGCTTCTGGATTTTTTTCTTATTTCTTTTTAATAATTTTGTGGGAAACTAGCGAAATGATGCTCATGTTGGTTGGATGTTGCTTATGGAACACATTTACCTTAATGCGTTTTTATTTCCAAAATAGCAGGCGGAGATTCAAATTCCCAGAATGAATATTGGCAGCCCCATCATTCGCCACATGTATAAATGTGTCTAGCTTTGTGGGGAGGGGCTTTGAATGTCTATAAACATTTTTTTTGTACAGAGAATATCTATAAACCATTAGGGTGCCTAGCTTTGTTTCTCACCAACTTCAAGTGCACCAATATCACATTTTTTGAAGTCTTCGATAGAATAATTTTATTTTCTTTGTCATGCAGCTCTCTCTCTGTATTTGCTCTGCATCCCTTGTACCTGAGAGTGCAGGCACTTTCACAAAATATTCCTGAGGAAATCAAGGTGGCTGAGATCCATTTATATTGTTTATTCGCAATTGAATTTATGCGTGTCGGTAATCATTATGAATTGGCGTGAGAAAAATATAGCACCATTTGGTAATATATGGTCCTTATACTTGCAGCAGGAGATTGTGGAAGCAAAAGCAAGATTAAACATAAAGGTAACATCTGTCATATCTATAGTTTATACTATAGTTGTAGGAAACTCCTAAAATGTTAATGTTACATGCTCAGTAACGCGATTCAGTGTTCTAGAGTCATATTTGCATTTCAAACACATATCAAACTGAATAGAAATAAGATTTGAACAATTGTTGAATCATTTTGGTAAGAAGATACTTATAAGATGATTTGTTGACTAATTATATTACTTACCTCCAAGAGTGGTTGAATCATGTGGATATGTTGCATTAAATTTTTTTGATCTTATTCATTATAGATATTCAATTTTCTTGGTTATTCTTAAGTAGAATCGGAGCAAAATTGGACTGGAATTGGTAGAATCGCACCAGAATCGGTGGAATCATGATTTAGAGCATGATTCAACCGATTCCACAAATTTAGCTTGCAAATGCCACATGGTCATGTGTAGCTCATGTGCAACAATTGGTAAAGATAAAAAAAGTGGTCAAAATCCCTAATTAAAAGTCAATCCTCCACTCACTCAAACTAATTCCTCCCTCGCACTTCGGAAGTTCGGCTGATCAATTCCAGTCCGATTACATGCTTATTGCTTCTCAAAAAATGCGAATGATCTTGATGCAACCTTGTCATCAATATTTTGTTAAGCTTGAGGCTTTTGATTTTGAGTTTGGCTTGTTTGGACTCGGTTAAGCATGAATTTATTTATGGGAATTTACTACGTAGATAATGATTTATCATTCAGGTATTTAATATTTTAATATATAACAAAGTCCTTTGAGATTTTAAAATTTTATCATTTATGGATTTTCTGATTTGAGAACTTTTATTAGAATGTGGAAAATTTTTGATGAAAATTGGTAATGTGGCATATAATTAGTGTAATATAATATATCATTTTAGTTTTTTATTTTTTGACAAAAAATATTGAATTCTAATAAAAAGCTATTAGGCTAGAGTGAAAGATAATTATATATTGTTAAGATCATGTTCTATTTTAACATTTTTAGATGGTAATACACTGGTTCGAAACAGAGGATGATTATTTATTGATGGAACCATGTGCTAAGCGTACATTTAGATAACAAAAGTTCCTTGATTTTTCGTACTTTTGGGTTTCCAATATTCTATGAAACTAATTGTTCTTTATTGCATATTTGAGGGTGGTTATACTAACTTCGCCAATATAAGCAATTTTTTTACAAATAAAGTAGAATCTTATTCATGATTAGATTCTTCGATCCCGATCCTGATTGCCCCTCACCAATCCTACATAGAATCCCGATTTTGACAGCCTTGGCTCAGTATTGACCCTTTTTTTTTTTTTCCTTGGATATGTTATATTTTAATGGTTTGTGGCTTGTTGTTGTCTTCTGTGGGGTATATTTTATATTGCTAGTTTAACGCGGTGTCCTAAGCTGATGCTTTGTGGCTTTCATGGTTTCCAGGATACCATGTTCTCATGACGACTCGATCTTCAGGATGGGGGTCCTCGGAAACAGCCTCTCTTCCACCCGGAAGGGGAAGGCTGCGTGCATGCACCCCCTCCAGACCCTGCTTCGTGCGGGAGCCCCTATGGCACTGGGATTGTTGTTGTTGTTGTTATATTTTAATGGTTCAATTAATTGCTTTTCTTGTGTATGTAGTATATAGCAATGTAAATGGTCCCTCCATGCTCCCAGCTATAGAAGCTTCTATAACTGCCTGTCCCTCATTCCCGTTTGTATTTCATGCAATTATGGTTTATACAATACACTAAATTCTACTATCATGTGCACATAAATATGCTATTTGAATTTTGAATGATTTCCAGAATCAATTTGCAGGATTTTCTGATTGAATCATGAGGGAAAACAAGTGTAGTGTACACTTGCTGAAAGTAGAACTATTTGACCTTCTAGGATTTCGCACCCTAGTTATGAAACCTTGACCAAACTCAATGCAGACCTGCATGACTTTGACAATAAGCTGGACATGGGTTCTATATTTTTGTGATAATTTGTTGAGATTCGAAAGACATGTTTTACTTGGGCTTCCATTTAAGACTGACGGCGGGTCTCTTTGTCTGAGGAAAATATCACAGCGTTTTACTTTCTATATTACTTTCAGGATTTCTTAATTTTCCGGTATCATAGAAGGTACAAAAGAAACATCTTGTAGTTTCTTCAACAATTTTTGATCTCTAGTGTGCCTCTCACTAGGATTTGGACACAGATGTAGTTCTAATCATGTGTCAAATAAAAAAGAACAAATGGATCTTGTCGGATTCTCAAAAAATTCTTCAATTTCTTTTGGAAGCAAAACATTCTATGAATAGCCGAGACATTAAGGAATATCCAGAAAGATATTTCAGAAATTGGTCTGTTCATCTTGCACTGAAGATTTTTCTTCAATTCAAATGCACAGGAGCAATATATACTTGTGTCTCCTCCAATGCGTAACTGATCTTTGTAGTTTCTAGTTATTATGCTGATCTCTTTTGCTCTTATAGTCCCTCGGGATGTTTACTATGAGGCCATGAAAGCAACATATTTACCAGTCAGTGTCTTGTACATGAAACACTTGCAGGATGTCGATTATGAGGCCACAATGGCTACCAAGCTTTCAATTGCCAAGAAAATGTTTGCCCTTGAGAAAGATTTGATACTCGCATCCAGCTCCTTTCAGAAATTCTTTTCTGATAATGAGGTTGTCTACATGAACTTCGTTATATGAGAATCATTTTGGCTCTGTTTGTTTTGATGAAAATATTTTGTCTAAACTCTATTGTCTTTTTGTAGAGTTATTTACTCCATTGGTCCTTTATGTTTGTATGTTTGTTCAAATTAGTTCCTTATCTTTTCTTTTTAAAAATAGTCCCTATTATTTGTACGTTTGTGCAAATTGATCCTTTTCTTTTGTTCAAAGTAATTTCTAATGTTTGATTTTATAACAAAATTGGTCGCTTGTTCTAGTGACCAAAATTAAGTGAAAATTACAAAGACGAGGGTTTGATTTTGTCATAAAATAGGACTTTAGGGATTATTTGAACAAAAAAAAGATGAGGTACCAATTTGATCAAATTTATAAACATTAAAGAATATTTTAAACAAAAGAAAAGATAAGGGATCAATTTGCATAAACTTACAAATATAAGGGACCAATAAAGTAAATAACTCTTTGTATAACTTCATAGGAGCTTCCGCAAACATGAAAATGTTTTCCTTCATTAAGGGAAAGTTGACTTCCCTTCAACGAAAGGAAAAAAGAATCTTTTTCTTTTATAGAGCAGAACACACTTTCTATCATAATCTCATATGATATACTTCCTTTCAATCTCAACTTGGTTAAGTGTGAACCTCATACAAATTTATAAAATAAAACCTTTTTCTTTAGCTAGAAAGATAAAAGAATTTAATATAAATTTTAAATTGAAAACAATATTGTGAAGAGAACTTTTTATAAGGAAAATGTTTTCCTTGGACCAAAGGGAGCCTTTGTTTTCTCTTTTGGTTCCTGCTGTTCCTTCCATTCTAACTCCTTTTTCTTTTGTTAAAAGGAATGGCTCAAACCCTATGCTGCCTTCTGTTTTTTGCGAGATTTCTTTGAAACCTCAGATCACAGTCAGTGGGGCCGCTTTTCGCAGTTTTCTAACGGCAAGGTAAATAGGTGCCGACTCTTGTTTTTTGTATTAATGCCGTTTTTGGTAAAAATAACAATAACAGTCAACAGTTTGTAGTTAGCCGTTAAGCAGTTTGAGGAGAGCTGTGCAAGGTAGCATTTTGAGTGGCCAAAACGCTAATGCTATCTAAGATATTACTCGAAAAGCTGCCAACAAACCTGCTGTACAAGTTGGTCAACAGTACACCTCATGGTTTGTATTGGCAATAAGTGCATGATGTATTTGTAATTGTTAAAAGAATTTAATAGTAGTAAACCTAACATAACTGTATAACGGGTTACACACCCAAACCCAACTTCAACCCAATTATCTGATTAGGTTAAATGTGTTAACCCAAATTCAACTAGACTCGACGAATCCGACCCAAACCTGCTATCTTCATGTCGTATTCGTGCCTTCTCATCCTTTCGTGTCAAATTTTGCTAGCTCTAACTATGATGCGCTTCTGCAGCTCGAGAAACTTGTTTCAGAAGACAGCCTTCACTATAATGTCATATGCTTCCACTATTACATCCAATATCATCTGCATTTACAGGTCATTTGATTATACCTTTATTTTCTCCTTCAGAAAGTGCTTTGTTAGCTGTAGAGCGTAGTTGGGAAAAAAAAACAGCATGAGTGTTAAATAGGATTTAATATGTAGGTGTATTATTCGACTTTGTATATGAAATTCTGGCCAAGAATTTGTTGGCTCACAAAAAGAATTTATATTGATACATTTATGTCCAAAATAACTAATTCTTCTGAAATACAAGCTCGGAGGGAGAGAGATCGAATTTTGTCAATTCGACTTTTTATTTGATAGTATTAGCCACACTACTAATAGTAAGAGACATAATACATGTTAAAAGATATGGTATGATTTGAGAGTGAAAGTGACAAATTTAGCAAAGTGTGGAATATGATATAGAGGTGCCGGCTAGCTTGGCTGGTAAAGTCTCTGAGGGGTAGTACCCGAGACTTGGGATTGAATCCCTCCTTCGTCAGGGGTGAGGGGATTTATAGGAGATTTGGGAAGGGGACTTCTTACCATTTGTAAAATGTATAGAATGTGGACATTATTTTAGGTATAAGTATAATTATTTTCAATTAAACACGTGTTTATTAAGTGGAAAAACTACATATACATGTTACAAGATGTGTATAATATATTAATATCAAGAAAATACATATTTTATTCTATTATTGACAACTGTGGTTGAACGCTTTTTTTTAAACTGAAAATAAGGATATGTATTTATTTGGCCTATTAAATGCAATGTCAGTTATCGGAAGCGGCTGATTATGCAAGGAAAAAAGGAGTGGTATTGAAAGGAGACTTACCTATCGGTGTTGATAGGAACAGCGTCGATACATGGGTCTATCCTAACTTGTTTCGAATGAACACTTCGACTGGAGCGCCTCCCGATTACTTCGATAAAAACGGACAAAACTGGGGTTTTCCTACGTATAATTGGGAGGAGATGTCGAAAGACAACTATGGATGGTGGCGCGCTCGTCTGACTCAGATGGCAAAGTACTTTACAGCATATAGGATTGATCATATTTTGGGATTCTTTCGAATTTGGGAGCTTCCAGAACATTCTATGACTGGTCTAGTTGGAAAGTTCCGACCTTCTATTCCTTTAAGCCAGGTATTTAACATCACGTTGCATGATTAAATTGATGCATACCTTACTATAGATAATTTTTTGCAGAAGCATGGTCTTCTAAGGATGTACTTATCGGGAAATTGACATTAGGTTAGATATGTCAAATTAATTTTGTCTTAGCCTCTTGGGTGTTTATCATTTTGTAAGACTGTCTGTTGAAAATTCCCATTCCTGGAGAGTTAGGCTTTAGTTGTTCTTGGTGCTGTGTAGGCGTGGCCACCGGCCTCCGGCCGGCCCGGTACTGTAGCCGGCCGGGCCGGGTCCGGCCTGTTTGTGAGCCGGGCCGGGGGGCCTCCAGGGCCAGGCCCGGCCAGCTTCCGTCGGCTTAAAAAAAAATACGAAATTTAAAAAATACAAAGTCGTTTTGTACTAAAATTATTATAATTCATTGATAAATAATTTGAGATACAAATATAATTTATCCCAAGCACTAATAATGCTAAATATATGTAATAAAATAAAATATATAATAAGTAATAGTAAATAATGATAAATAAATAACGTAACAAGTACAAATACAATGCAGTTGGAGCCTAATATTTAAAAGTACAAATTTGTTTACCAAAAAATACAAAGTAAAAGTAATATAAATATATATATATTTTTTAAAATTAGGACTCCTGGGCCCGGGCCGGGCCCAACCCCCATTAAAAAAGGGCCCGTGGCCCGGCCAGGTGGCCACCACTAGTGCTGTGGCAAAGAATAAGGGAGATGTTTTTTTGCCAATTGATGCTGATATTCTACAGTTACAATTTATGCCTAGGAGTGTAAATGAACCAAACATTTGATGAACTACTCGTGCTTGAAATCTACTAGGACTCATTTGTGTTCGTTCTCAGGGCACAATAGTTTATCAAGTTGGGTTCAAGTAGGCTTAATTAGTTTAATAAGCCAGTTCGAAGTGCTCGACCCGTTAATGTTTACGAGCAATTTAATAAGGGCTCGTTGAGTACTCACTAAGGGCTCATTAATGTCTTGATATTAGCTCAATTACAGCTCGATAGTAACTTGAATTGCTCGGGTTGGTAGCAAGTTCAGCTCGATTAATAAATTTGACTTTGCTCGAGAAGCTAATGAGCTGAGCTGAGCCAAGTATCGAATACACTAATATTTTATCAAACTGAATCTGACCAAAGGTATGGAAGCTTGATAAAAGCTGGGTTTGAACTCAAGCTCAATAAGGCTTATAGAGGTCGGGGTTCGAACAAGGGGCCACCTATGCCCTTTCCAATTTTTTTTCCTGACCTCCTTTCTCACAACATCTATGACGAAAGAGAAGGGAAGGAATGTAGAATTGCAAATAGGAGTTTTTTCAACTTGAGCACTCCTTTCTCATGTAGCTTCCTTTTCAAACTAGTCTTTTCATTATTTCTAGCTGCATCATTTCGATGATCTGAATGAATAAATATCCTGGTACATGGGCACTGGCAGAACTCTGGGCAGGTCCCCGCAATGACTTGAAAAATTCTTGAAGGATAATACTAATTTTCGCACTTGTGTTAGCAAAAAAACGATTGCGCCAGTAATTTTATGAATTTTCTTTAAGATTAAAAAATTGATGTGATGTTTTGTACAAATTGCATCATAAATAATGTTTTATGTGTCTAAATTTTGTGGTTTTTCCTGCACTATCATAGTTCAATACTTTTTGTTTCTATTTTTTTAGTTTTTGGTATATGTCTAAATTTTTTAATTTTGGACATCATATTATAACTTTGCATGTAATATTAAGTAGTTATTTAGCATCTATTCTTCCCACACACAAAAAAAAAAATAAAAAAACAAAAAAAGAAAAAAAGAACTATAAATCCGCTGGTACATGGGTTTATGCATTAATTGTGTCTAACAATGTTTGGTGTAAAAATGACATTGTTTAGGAAGAGCTTGAAAGAGAGGGGATATGGGATTTTGACAGATTAAGTCGTCCATACATCAAGCAAGAATTTTTACAGGTAACTTGGGGATCTCTGGTTGATTACAGTAAGTGATTTATTCTAGTTTTGCGGGAAACCACAAATGTTTCTTACAGTAATATGTTGTTTTTACTTCTTTCAGGAGAAATTTGGTTCTTCTTGGACTGTTGTGGCTTTTAATTTTTTGAATGAATATCAGAAGGGCCGTTATGAGGTATGAATCAGGACTTATGTCAATCAGCTAATTTGTCATATAATTGCTATGAAAGTTTAGTTGTATAGGGATTGCCAATTCTGACTGATTAGAAAATGATGACCATGAAAGGAAAAACTACATGGTGGATCCAAAAAAGTTTTTTTACTAGGGGCAAATTCAAAAGATGATTATAGTAGTACTTTATTTTATCGAATTCTAGACTTCCTAGTGTCTAATTCTCGTTAATGAAATAACTAGACACTAGGGGCAATTTAACTTTTTATATAGATAAATAGACTGCATAAATAAGTTACTATTCTTTTCCACAATGGTATAAGGCTAGATCCGCTATTGTATGTCATCAAAGAGGTTTAACAGAGTACTGTATGTTAGGGAATGGTATTTCTGATCCATCTTGTCAGCTGTAGCTGTACTCCGGCTGAGGTGATGGACCTTTCTATTTTCCATTTTCTCTATACACAGTGGACAGAGTTTGAGGACCTATGTTTGGACAATAGATGTATTTGAGCCGAGCTGAGTTGAGCTCGTTGGGCTCGAGGCTTGGCTTGTTTGCATAATGCTTGGCTTGTTAAAGGCTTAGGCTTGGTTTAGCTTGGCTGAGCTCAAGCCTAGCTCGGCAAGCTCTGTATTAAGCTACGATATGGAGGCTCATGTAAGCTTAAGCTAAGCTTGTTTAAGCTTGGGCTCTGCTTATTTAGGCTCCAACTTGGCTTTGTTGGGCATATTTAAGCTCATAAATTATGTTAAGATAGGCTTGCTTAGGCTCGTTTAGATTTGCGAGCCTACGAGCTTGAGCTTCTCTAAGCTTGAAATGAGTTGAGTCTTTCAAGCTTTATGACGAGATAGCTTGGAAGGGCTCGCGAGCTAGCTCTGCTCATTTACGCCCCTATTTGTGACATGTTCTTGTAGATTGTGGATGGTTAAGGAGGGAATTACTTCTATTTCAGAGTATACAGTTCACATCTTCAACCGTCTTAGGCCTATGAGTTCTTGTCTAGTCGCAAACCATAACCAAGGCTGAGGCTTTAGGACAAGAGTCCTAGGTCCAAATCCTTCAAAACCCACTTAGGGCCTTTTTGGCTGGACTTTTTTCTAGAAGAAACACATTTTTATATTGTGTTTGGCGTGAAAAGAAAAATGATTTGGCGTGAAAAGAAAAATGATTTTAAATAGAAGCAGCAAAATATTTCCAGACTTGTCGACATTTCTAATTCTGGTCCTTTGTCATTAACTTGGTACTGTATATCTAGGTGCTTCCTAATTCCTAGCTTAAATTTGTAGCTTATCTTGATGAACACACTGCCATTTATTTTTGATGAATGAGAATATTTTCCTCTTAGAAAAATTTTCTGTAAATACTTTCATTGAGAAATATTCTTTTGTTAAAATTTTTTGTTTAATTTAGCTAAGGAAAATAACTTCATTATCTATGTTTATATGAAATTCATGCTTGATCAAGTAGAAGTTGATGTAAGATATCTAACATGACATCAAGATGAAAAATGTTTTCAATTCCGTGAAGGAAAATGTCACTCTTTCTCCATGAGGGGAAGTCAACTTGTATTTTCTGTTAAAGCAAGGACTGCTGCGCATTCTTACATTGAAACTATGGGAATGTAATAGACAAGGTTTTCTATCAAAACAAATGCAGCCTAAAAATGTGAAGTTTGTTTCAGTTTAAGGAAGACTGCAACACTGAGAAAAAGATAGCCTCCAAGCTCAAGGACTGCATTGAGAAATCTTTACCTCTGGAGAGTGAAGAAAAATTAAGGCGTAGTCTGTTTGATCTTCTACAGGTACTGCCTGATGGAAAACGAACTTTGCATTCAATTCGTTGCTATTCTGAACTTGTTTGTTTGTCAAAGCTTCGTTTATGGAAAAAAAGTGTTTTTTTTTTTCCTTGGAAACTACACTTTCAGAGTTTAAGAGTGGTTGGCTTGGAAAGAGAAGTGTCTTTAAAAAAAGCAGAAATTGTTTTTATACTTTTAAGTAGAAACGGAAAAATGGCACTTCTCTTTTAAAGAAGAAGAAAAAGTAAAAACTAAAAGTTTTTCGGACAAGAATACTGCTTTTGAAAACATTTTTTACGGAAGTACTTCTGAAATGAGCAGTTTTTTCATAATTTGGCCAAACAAGTCCTAATTTACCTGCTTCATCTTTTGAATTATTCATGCAGAATATAGTTCTCATCAGAGACCCGGAAGATGCTAGGAAGTTCTACCCTCGTTTTAATCTCGAAGATACTTCGAGTTTCAAAGATCTAGATGATCACAGGTAATGCGCTTGCTTCATTTTGTAGAGCTGAGCTACAGATACAACTTGCTCTGATGTGTTGGAAGCTTTTGGTAGCCTAAGATTGGTTTGTTTTGAAAAACAATATTTTTCTTCTCAATTCTATTGTTTCTTCACATTACTTCATAGGAACAACCACAAATATATACGATGTTTTCCTTCATTGAGGAGAAATTGACTTTCCCTCACCGAAAGCAAAAACATTTTCCTGGAAGGGAAAGCGTTTTCCGCAGTAATTCACATTAACATGCAGTACTTCAACCTCAACTTGACCAGGTGAAATTTATAGAATGAAACCATCTTCGTTCACTACAAAGACAAAATTTTTGTGGCAAAAAAAGTTTCAATAAGAAAATTATTTTCCGTTAAATCAAACATAGCATAAGATTCAATGGTCTAATTCATTCGATTTAGGGGACTGGGTTTGTTCTGTAAATCTAACAAAGCATAATCTTATGCGATCTTGATGCAGTAAAAATGTTTTAAGGAGATTGTATTATGATTATTATTTTCACCGGCAAGAAAATCTTTGGCGCCGAAATGCTTTGAAGACGCTGCCAGTCCTGTTGAATTCATCGGATATGCTTGCTTGTGGTGAAGATTTAGGATTAATCCCTTCTTGTGTTCATCCGGTAATTTAATACACCGTCCCTATGTAATTCTAGTCTTCTTGCATTTTCGATTTATTTACTCTGTTAGTTCCTAATGTTTGTAAGTTTATTCCAGTTTGTCTCTCATCTTTTCTTTTGTTCAAAGTAGTCTCTGATGTTTGCATTTTCATTTAAATTTGTCTTTATCTTATCTTTTGTTCAAGATAGTCCTTATTTTTCGTAAATTTGTTCAAATTGGTCATTTATTCTTTTATCTTGTTTGAAATAGTCCATTATGTTCTGTTTGGTCACAAAATTGGTTTCTTATGTTTTCTTTTATTCAAAATAGTTCCTGATGTTTGTAAGTTTTGTTCAAACTAGTCTCTTGTCTTATTTTCTGGTTAAAATTGTCCATTCGGTTTTATTTGATGAGAAAATTGGTTTCTGACCTTTTTAAAATTTACCTAAATTTGGTCACCAGACATGGGACCAATTTTTCATAAAATGAAATGCAAGGGACTATTTTGAACAAAATAAAAGACGAATATCAATTTGAACCCACATAACGACATTACGGGTTACTTTGAATAAAAGAAAAGATGAGAAGGGACTAATCTGAACAAACTCACTGACACGAGGAGCCAACGGAATAAATAAGTCGTTCGTATTCTAATCTCCTTCCCTAATAATTCATGGAGAACTTTATTATGCAGGTGATGCAAGAGCTAGGATTGATAGGGTTGCGCATTCAACGTATGCCAAGCGAACCTGATTTAGAATTCGGAATTCCTTCTCAGTATACCTATATGACTGTAAGATTTCCATATATTTACTTGTCACCGTAATGATCGTTTCTAAGTAATAGGGCCGATCCTGAGGTTTAACGGCCCAAAAGCAAGTGTCAACAGCGTGCCCCTTTTTGGTAATCGAAGTATCTTGGTGTGCTCAAGAACACCTCGAATAATCTATTTATATTATAATATCAGCTAATATGTGAGTCTTTTATACTATATATACACATATGTCTATAATTTATCATGCATATGTTATTTTTTCAATTATGAATGATGATATCCTTTAACAGCTGGGGGGTCCCAAACAATTTCTTTTGCTTGGGTCTTGACTACGCCTGTAAGTAAGTGCATTGTGTTTGGTGATCCTATTTACCGAACCTTTTAACTTCAGGACTTCGATGCTCTTCTTGGTTCCACATTGTATGAGGAAACTAGACCATGGGATCGGTTAGGGTCGGTCTTGCGATTTAGGAGACTGAAAGCAAGTCTTATAGGCCCCCTTTTGGTAATAGAGGTATTCTAGTCAGCTTAAGTACCTTGAATAATGAACTCATATTGTACCATTAGTTAATATATGTGTTCTTTATATTATATATGCGTTTATAATGTATTATACAGTAGTCACTATTTCTTCAACTACGGATGAGGATATGAAGTAGAAGAAGTGATATAATTAACTTATACAAGGGGTCTTTCCAAATTACGGTTCTCAAGCAACTGCTTGGGTTTAACTAGAGTGTATTGATCAATGTGCCATTAGGTGTGTGCTCCATCATGTCATGACTGCTCGACATTACGTGCTTGGTGGGAAGAAGATGAAGATAGACGACATCGCTTCTTCAAGAATGTGGTGGGATTAAACAAGTTCCCACCCAGTCGATGTGTTCCAGAGATTGTGTATTTTATTTTACGACAACATATCGAAGCCCCATCGATGTGGGCGATTTTCCCTCTCCAGGTAACTTTTATTTGCATTTGACTCTTCGATTTGCCCCAAATTAACTTCTTCGCGTTTTCACTCAGGGCGTGTTTGGCCAAGCTTCTTTAATGAAAAAGAAATGTTTTTTGAATGAAAAAGCATTTTTTTCATAATTTAAAGGTATGTGGCATGGAAAAAGTGTTTTTAAATAGAAGCAAAAGTCGTTATTTTTGCTATAAGTAAAAGTAGAAAAACAGTGATTCTCCTTTGCATTAGAAGCGGGAGTAAAAACTAAAGGTTTTTTTTGAGAATAAATACATCTATTGAGGCACTTTTACAAAAGTGCTTATGCAAAAAGTGCTTTTAAAATGTATAATTTTTCACAACTTAGCCAAGCAGGCCCTAGGGCTCCGCTTGGTTAAAAGGAAAATATTTTCATGCAACAACAAACCTAGTGCCTTGAGGGCTCCTGCCAATACAGAGTCGGGGGGAGGGGGAATTCTTTTGTCTTTTTAGACAATGAAAATAGTTTTATTCTATAGATTTATGACATTAAGACGTGTGTTTGCTTAGGATTTACTGGCATTGAAAGAAGAGTATACGACACGCCCTGCTGCGGAGGAGACAATCAACGATCCTACCAATCCCAAACACTACTGGAGATATCGTATGTTTCGACTTTTAATTTTCTCTTCTAATTGCTTCAAGAATTTAAGCTGTTGAGTAAATGTCCAAGATTGGTTTTATACTCTAACACGCCCCCTAGTGCAAATGCTTATTGTGTTTGAAGCATGGATAATGAACATTGCCTACATCCACACGCATGCACGTACTCATCCCGCACGTAAAAGCCTGCATACTAGGTTTATTGGGCAAGGCAGCATAAAGGGTCCGTACCGTGGGAGATGAAGGTTAGTGGTGGGCTGTGACTCTGGTACCACCACATACCTCCGTTTATGAATTAAGACATAAATTCATTGCACAACACAATAATAGCTAATGCCGATAACTTAGTAAGGATCTCATAATGCTTTTTGCTTCCCGCTTTACCACAAGAATAACAACAAACCCAGTGCCTGAAAGGCTCCTGCCAAGGCAGGTCCCTTCGTGCGTGCGCTTTTTTTTGGGGGGGGGGGGGGGGGTTAAATGTACGCAGCATTACCCCTATAGGGTGATACTTTGACGGGAGGCTGTTTTTTAAGACCCCCAACCTTAAAGAGCAAAAGAAGGAACAATACTTATAAAATCAAGTCAAAGTTAAGTCAAGTCAAGTAAAACAGTACTAAATATGCAAACAATAAAAAAAGCATCAGCAATAGCGAACACGGAAGCCTAAGGGCGCTATGAACTGGCATCATTATGCTACTTACTTCTCATAGTTATGTTGGCCCCACATATTTTCGTTTCTTGCCTTGTTTTCATTTATTTGTGCGATGCATAGGTGTCCATGTGACAATGGAGTCCTTGCTAAAAGACCAAGACCTAAAGAACACCATCAAAGATCTGGTGCTCGGGAGCGGGCGGTCTTACCCACGAGAGGCTGCCGGAGACACCAATGAGAAGCAGTTGGCCATGCCGTCCCCTGAAGTAATTCAAACCACCAATGGGGTTCCACAGAAGGGGATGGTTGCAGCCTGAGCATGGCTTATAGGTTTCTGCTCTAAGTGTATCTGAGGGAATTTGCTGCAGGTACCTAAAAAAATATACTTAATTTTTGTATAATTTTTTCAGCTTTATCTATTTTAATAAAACCTTTCTATTTAGAATCTGCATTTTTTACAGTGGACTGTTTGGTTGTGCAGTGTAAAAATATCTTTATTATAAAATAAAGTGTTCGGGGTTCAAGTTTTAAAAAGAACTTATCCATTATAATCATAAAAAAAGTACTTAGTAGTATAAATTAGTTAATAATAGTAAGCAAGAAAGAAGCATAAAAATGGCTGATTATGGTAGTAGAGAGTCGTCAGTAGAGCAACTCACTAGGGTAAAAAGGATGATGAGAGTTGTCAGTATAACAACTAAAAGTAAGTCATGGTAGTAAAGATTTAATACTAATATAATCTTTTTAAAACATCTTTTTTTAAAAATAAGCTGTGAAAAAGATTTAGTATTCCATCTTATTCCGCATAGATATAAAATAATTTTTTTAATCTTCTTATAAAAGTTACAAAAAAGATCTTTTACATTAGTGAAATGCAAGCCTTATAATCATTTAGAGTTTTTTATTTTTATTTTTTATATAGCTTTAAGCTATTAAAAAGCTGAACTAAACGTAACTTTAATTATTGTTCTATAAGTTGATTGGATAATGTTATGTATATTGGATACACAATTGGGCATATTTTTTTGGTATATACAGCAATGCTCATAAGATAAAGGAAAACGCTAGAGCTACCGAAAAATACATTAAATTTGTACCCAAATACATATGTACAAAATCGTTGGATTATAAAAAGTAATATTAAATTAAGTACTGATGGGCAAGAACATAATGGTTTTATACCATATGTCAAAATTTGTATATTAGCCTACCCATGTCCAAGCAGGGCCGGTTTTGACATTTTGGGGTCTCAAGCGGACATTTCAAATTAGGGCCTTTTATATATAATAAAATTCTAAAAATTATTAATATTACAACTTATTATTGACTTTCCGACAGGACCTTGTTTATCCCAACCTAAACGAAGAGATGGCCCTAGTTTAGAGCTTAGCGTAGGATTAGTATATGGATAACCGATTTAGCGGTTTAGGAGCTCCGAGCAGTGATATACGCTGCTAATACCTTTGCACTCTCCCTCTCGCTCTCTCGCTCTCCCCCCCTTCTTTCTCTCTTTCTCTCTCTCTCTTGCTGTTCCCTAGACGTATTACTCTCTGTATGTTTATGTGTGCCTACTTGTTTGCCTTTACCTTTTGCCATGAATGCATTGCCAAGTTGGGGGTCCTCAGAAACAGTCTCTCGTCAGGGTCTCACCCTGATGAGGTAAGGCTGCGTACATTCTGCCCCTCCCAGACCCTGCGCAAGCGGGAGCCATTGAGGCACTGGGTATGTTGTTGTTGTTGTATTAAAACTTATTAATATTAGCAACTAAGACTTTAAAAATAAAATCCTCTAAAATTTGGGGACCTTAATATTCAGGGGTCCCAAGCCGGTGCTTGGGTTACTTGGGGTTATGTCTGGCCTTGTGTTCAAGGCTTTTTTTTTTTTTTTTCGGTCATGGAATTTTTCTTGGTGTGTTATTATTTCAATTATTTTAATTTTTGTATGATTATACTTTTGGTCTGCGTACTATTATGGAAAGATATCATATACGTATTATAAGATTACTAGACTAACAAGAATAACACTTGACTCTTATTAACTAAAAAAATGAAAAATATCTTTTAGGATTGCTGATACCGTCTATTAAGATTATCCACAGGATACTAACCTAAATTGAAATAGCAATCATACACGAGAGGGGATAGGAAGAACACTAGAATTTACGTGGTTCAGTTGAACTCTACATCTACAGAGGAAAGCACAATAATTTTACTATAATAATTAAAATTTATATAAGACATCTCTCGGCTTTCATCCCTTCTCCTCCTTAGTAGTAACATGAATTATCCATTCTTAACCTTAATGTGAATTTTATGTATGCTAACTTTATAGGTCGGGTTAAAGGCCCGATACTATTTCACAATTATCGCTTTTCTTAAATTTCATTTAATAATGGTAAGAAACGATAACATTGCCTTAGACAACGTCACCAACATTTAGAAAAGAGAGAGATTAAACTTCAAACCCATCAATCACTAATTAAGTCGTTAAAATAAGAAGTCATCTGTTCAATATCTTCACATTCACCCTCATAAAGAAAAGGACAATGTTTTTATCAGTGCTATTTTATCGGTATCATATTCTATAAAGTCACATCATTTCTCCGACAATAACAACTCTTACTCTCATAACAACTCCACAAGAAAAGGCACCTCAAAATACAAAATCCAAAGCACATTTTTTTTCGATAATTAGTAACATAGTTGCAAAACAAGCAGATTACTCGTCTAGCGAGGCTTGAGTCCAACCGTAATAAAACGGGGACCCAAACAACCAACACAAAAAAAAAGAAACACGACAACACAACAACAAAACCTGACCAACAGGCAACAAACAAAACTCAACACACGACAGAATCAGACATCGAAAATACGTCCAACCAGATACAAAGAAAACAGGCCAAGCAACTCGCAAAAAACAAAAGGATCCGGGAGAACGGCATAAGAGCAAACTGTGTTTTGAGTCTAAATAAGGGAGCTGTGCCCAAGCATTACATCATATAGTAAATGAAATACATGTGAAACTGTAGGAAAAATTTGTCATCCAAGCTTGAGAGATAGATCAAGATCCACATCCCCTCCATATCCAATGGCCCGCTCGAGCCCCGGTGTTCCGAGCTCACCCTCTTTCCCTGCCCTATCATCACCCTCGTCGTTCATCCGATTCAGGACACCGGTGAAGTTCGAAGCAGCAGCAACTGAGCTGTGGCTTGACCGGCCCATTGTGCTCGTGATCATGGGCCGGCCCATTCTTGTATGGGCTTGTCCATGACCCACCATAGTTGGAGAACGGGGACTAAGCCTAGGAAAGGGTCCATTCACGGGCTGCCACCCTCCTGGGATGGACCGGTAATAAGGGTGTGGCAGCAAGGGTCGAGGCAGTGGTGGCGGGCGGTACCCATAGTAGGGCCCACGAAAGAGGCCTGGGTAGCGATAAACGAGGGACCCTAAACCAAAATGATCCGACGCGGTTTTCATAGCTTTTTGAATCTCCCTCTCTTTTTTATGAGCATTTTGGTGCCCTCCCAGAGCTTGAGAGGTAGTAAATTGCCTATCACAATACTTACATAAGTAACAAGCCGGGCGGTGACGCTCCGATGACTCGTCTCCTGGTTCTTCTTCGTCTCGACCTAAGAAAACAGTCAAAGATGGCTCTGAAACAGATGTGTTTTCGAGTATCGACTTTCCCTTGTCCTTTTCAACAGGAAAGTCCTCCGTTTTCGATGAGATTTCTTCGCATTTGAACCCAATAGGAGCGCGTTTCTTTGGCGGGAGTTCAAGGTCCATGACAAGAGATCCGAGCTTCGGTGCATCCATGGCTGACGGGCTTTCTAGGCTATGAAAACCGGAGAGATTTAACCCTGAGAATTTTATTTTTTTTCTATACTGGTAAGAAATGATCGTTAGATGCGTCTCCTGAGAAGAATTCACCCTAACACATCGGCCATTATAATAAAAGCCTAGATCTGGACTGGGCTGAGAAAGATTGAACTCGGAGTTGGGAAAATGGTGGAATTTATTGAGAATTAGTGAAGGGTTTTTGTTCACATATATAGAAAGGAATCCCATGGATCATATAATAGTTGGCAAATCTGAAAATATTTCTGATTGAAATGGCAAGTAAAGTTCTATATGAATGGAAGAAGGCGATGTTTCTGAAGAGGGTTTCGATGGTTCGATTCGATTCGATTCACACAGATCATCTCCCTAGTTGATCTCATCTGCAGATTAAATGAGGAAAGATAAATGGAAATGTTGTTCTCAATTAGTTCATCAGAGAGAGTTAGATTAAATGGCAAGTACCCAAGTAATAATAAGTTCACATTTACAGAATATCCAAAATCTAACGAAGAAATTCAAATACCGAGCACGTGCTTGTGGGGGCGGGAACTCGGTAGATGAGAATCATAGAAGTTTTTAAAGTTTGGATCGTTTATATGCTATATATTAGATATAAAAGAAATGTCATTAGCTGAACCATTAAAGCTTAATGTGTCAAACAGAGTCAATGCTAAACAATAACTAAGTAAATTAAGTATTCCAATGAATAAGATCAAGAAACCTGACTCCGATGTGTCCACATGATTCTTCATTATTTGAGTTGAGTGATATAATTAGCTAACAAATCATCTAATAAGTATCTTCTAATAAAGATGATTCAACAATTGTTTAAATCGTTTTTCAATCCGTTAAGTTTGAAACGCATATGAAACGTGAATATGACTTTGAAACACCAATTACGGTTCTAAGAATGAAACGTTAGTATTTTAGAAGTTTCCTGCAATTATTGGTAGATTATTCTAAAATTAAAAAGCTTCCTAAAGAATAGCTAAAGCATTGTTTAAGGAATGACAAGATCTACTGTTTCAAATTCAGAGAATCAGGGAGAAATACATGGTAAGCAAGCAATAAACTAAAACATTTTTACTTGCCCCAAATTATTAACTGAATTTATCAGAAAAAAATTCATTAAGCTGATGGATAAAGGCCCATGAATGGTTTTATATTTGAACATGCTTCTCGCACGAATGTTCTTTAGGTTCAAAGCGTGTATATTGCACACTTCATACCTAAATTATGTTAATATTGAAATGCGGTGGTGGTTGTGATCCGAGCTTGTGATAGTCAATACCATATCAAGAAACCAACTTTCCAAAAAACTTAAATTGACAGGTCAATGTCATGAATGATTTTATACTATAACAAGCTAATCTTGGCTAAAGAGATCGATTACACCATGCACTCTGTTACACGAATCATATCTTCATTAAACCCAAAAGAAACAAGATCTCATTTACACAAACTAACTTAATCGTCTCGGATCTTCTCTCCTCCTCAACATTAGCAAAATTATACCTAGATAAGTTCGATGTACAGCCAAATTCAGGCTATGGGTGTGTCTGGCCATTCTTCTTTCCTAGAAAAAAGCGTTCTTTTTTGGAAGAAGCCCTTTTTTCATATTCTAAGGGTTTTTGGCCTCATAAAGAAAAAAATACTTTTAAATGGAAACAAAAGTTGGTTTTTAAAGTAGGAAAATAGTGGTTTTCTTTAAAAATAATTAGAAGCAAAAACTCAAATCTTTTCAGACAAAACTACCCTTATTTATAACATTTTTTGTAAAAGTGCTTCTACGTAAGGAGTTTCTAAAGAAAACAGTTCTTCAAAATATGGTCAAATAAGTCCTAGCCCCGAGGAGTTAACAGTGATCAAGGATACTACAACAACCAAAAACCCGGTGCCGGAAAGGCTCTTGTCAAGGCAGAGTTTGGGGAGGGTGAAATGTACACTACCTTACTCCTACAGGGTCTTATCCGGAAGGAAGGTTGTTTCTGGAAAGTCCAAACCTAAAAAGCAAAAACTGAACAATATTTATAGAATTGAGTCAAAGCCAAGTCAAATAAAGTAATACTGGACATGCAAACAACAATAAAATAGCAGCAATGGCGAATACGAAGGATGGATACTGTAATAAAAGTTAAAGTATGGATCAGCATTAATTTCACCATATAATATAATGTCCTAAAATAAGAGTTAGATTTTGGAGAGTAAATATGGAATGTTGTTTGATTAAAGTTGCAATTGAGTCAAAGTCAATTCATAGTTAATTTAATTGGGTAACATAAACAGATATAGTAGAAAAGGGTATGACAGCAAGTAAGGCCCTCAAATTACAAGGCAAGTGTGCTGAGAAAAAGGCATTATGCATGTACCTTGTCGAGGAGCCAGCTAGCTCAGCTCGTAAAATCTCCGGGGTCGGTACCCGAGACTTGTAATCGAATCTTGCCTTTATCAAAGATGATGGAATTTATGGAGTTTCGAAGAGGATTGCCCCCTTGTGCAACCTAATTGGACTTCTTACATTTGTAAAAAAGAAAAAAAAAAGGAAAGAAAAATTGCATGTACCTTATCGCTTCAATTTTCGCTTTCCTTGTCTAGAAACCGAAGAAACGCGAGGGTTGCTCTTGGGAAGCTGCAAAAGGGTGTAAACGAGTAAGATGAGCTGAGCACCCCCCTGTTTGAAGTCAAGTTCAAGTTCGGACTATACTATTACCAAGCTTTTGAACCTCTGTTGGAACTTGGTTTGATAAGATTTTAGTGCGTTCGATAATTGGCTCGACTCGGCTCGCTTGGCTGATCGAGCTGATTCGAATTTGTTATTGAGTCAAGCCAGCTTCTTATCGAGCCGAATCAAGCTCATAACTCACCCGAGCTTGCTATCAAGTTGAGCTCGCTACCAAGGTGGGCTATTTGAGATACTATCAAGTCATTGGCAAACCATTTTTAAGATAAAACCGACTGTTAGCAAGCTTTTGTCAATTCCTTAATGAGTTTTCATCCAACTTTTATCAAATTGTTCGCGAACGTTAACAAGTCAGGTACCCGTTTTTCGAACTGGCTTGTTAAGTTTATCAAGCTTGCTTAAACTTGGTTCGATAAGCTATTAAACCCCCAAAACAAACACCAAAGAGCCATAGTCAATTCTGAACACAAGTAGTTCATCAAATATTTGATTTGCTCGCATCTCTTGCTGCAAAGACAGAGCAATCAATTATTAGTCACCTAAGGGCCATACGTACGCAGGCAAGCAACCATGTTAAGCAATACATGTGCAGATTCTGAAGAAACAAATTTGATTACCATCTTGTTCAATACGAAAATATATTGAAATCCCAGAACCCATAATTGCAGGGCTGTGATTAGGGTTGTAAATGAGCCGAGCTGTCAAAGCTTGAAAAGCTCGGCTCGTTTAAGCTTGAACTGAGCCAAGTCGGCTCGTTTAACTTATCCAATTGAGCCCGAGCCTAATGAACCTCTGCAAGCCTAAATGAGCCTAAGTGAGCCTATCTTCATATAATTTACCAAACCAAGTTTGAGCATAAACGAGTTTAAACAAGCCTAGGTTGAGCTTAAATGAGCCTAAAAATGTCAAGCTTAGTTGGTAACTTGCCGAGTTGGATTCGATCTCAACCAAGCTGAGTCCTAGCCTATGACAAGCTGCGGTCAAGGTTGAAGTTTCTGTGCTTGGTGAGCTTTGAGCCGAGCTTGAGCTGAGCTAAATATACACGAATGGAGCTAAATGTACACAAGTTGAGCCTCGTGTTGGACAAGATCGGGCTTGATGTGGCTCAAATACACCCTATCTGTGATGTTATCCTTGCTCTCATGCTTTGCAGCTTATGTTGTGTAAATTTCACCGGGCTTGAGATCCAACCCACGTAGTTAACATATATGATGTCCACATATAAACCCAAGTGGTCTCCAATTGGCATTAGATGAAGGCGCCACACTAAGCTTATCTATTAATCTCTTCTTTGTCACAACTCCGATGTACAATTTCTTACTAGACTCACATGTGAAGTCCGTAACAGTTGTCATACTATTAGAATATAATGCAAGTTCTTTAATGGTATCCTTAATTATTTAGAGTTTCTCAAAACTTCTTCATTGCTAGTGAGCAACGACATCCCATGGTTCTGACTAGCAATCACCCGACGGTTAACTTAAAATTCATAAGGTATTTCATTTATGGAAGTCCATTTATAAATGTGTTTACGTGTCAAAGACCAACGAATTGGTATAAAAATTAACGACTATATGATCATTCAAATTTTTTCACATACAAGGCTCACAAGCAAATTATGTCCCTTTGATAAACCCAACATGATCGCCATGATTTATAGTGTTTGCAACACCACGATCACAAACGCAATCGTGATTTGATTCCATGTCGAAAACATAAGAAAGCGCGGATCTAAAGGAGACATTGCTTCTTATATATACTTTGGTATGAACAACTGAGTTGAGCAACGAATGCAATGGAAATGTAACAGAATTAACATCAGTATACGAGAAGGGATTCATTCTATCACCAGACATCTCATCACCTTCTGGAGGCTCCTCTCCATAACGAATACAGCCTCGAATGGCGGTGCTTCAGCCAGACATGCCGATTTCAAAGATCAAAATTGCAGCTGGCACACGAGGAGTATAACCGACATGCCCGGTGTGTGAAGGACTGTGATATTGTGGAGATAGCTCTCCGTGATACATCTCACATCAGCCCTATGGCCAACAGGTTTTGAGATGGAATCTCCTTAGGATTGTATCATTGATATGAGAGCCATCAATCTTGTGTCATGGATTGCTGTTCTTATGGGGGATCGATGTCACCAAACGATCTTGTGGTTATGGAGTGCTGGTGTGTGATCTGTTGCATAATCAATTGCCACTAAGATTATTTAAGCCTCATGTCCGAGTCTCAAATGGTGACACTGGTATTGCCGTCTTTGCCCGGGACTAGAGGGGACTCTAGTGCAAAGCCATGTCCATTGCATGGTGGCAACACCGATAATTCAGTGTTTGCCCAAGATATGGTAGCGTTTTACAGTTTTTGCCCAAGACAATTTTTTGAAGCAATACAATTTACCCTTCCATTGTTTGATGGGAGAGCAATATAGGACGAGTAGCTAAAGAGTTTATGGAGCAATTAGACTTCCAAAAACCCAAAAGGGTGAGCTGGAAACACCGATATGCGGTTACGACTTAAAACGGCTATAACTTATGATCCGTTATGAGTTATAGGGTCCATTATATATCAAAATGAAACTCCAAATAGAACTATGGAAACCTATTTGCCTCATGACTCGCCCTATCTATTTTTCCCAAATTCAATCTCTAGACGTGTTTTTGGGCCACTTTTGTGTTTTTGCTAATAATGGGGTGGCATTTGTGTAATTTTATCATTAAGAGTTTTTTGCTAGTTTTCCTATAAATACTCCTTTTGGGTGATTGTTTGCCTCATTCCAGCATTTTTATCTAATACAAACCCTAGAGTTCCTCTCTTGAATTTCAATAGATTCCGAGTTGCTTCAATTTTGGCGTGTTCAACCTCGAGTTTTATGTTCTGTTCCACATCAGAGATGAGTTGCGTCATTACGATTTAAACATTTCAAGGAACTATTCCAAAAGCTTAAGCTATTAAGTATAGGCCTAGTAATAGTTGTATGCTCTAACAAGTCTTTTCACATAAATGCATTGGGCTTGAAGTATGAACAATACACAAAGTGATCTCATACTTTGTGTTAAAATTGGAATGGAGCAATTGCGTTTTGAACCCGCGATTTCCCAATGAACAAGGTTTTCATGCGTTATCAATCAACTAACTAGCCCAAAAGTTTAAAATGTTAGCGAAGATCCGCTTATTGTTTTATATTCTAACATAGCCGAATGAGATCCATTGTCCTTGACTTGTCCACCGTTGTTGAGAATTTCACATGTGAAAAGCAGGAACATGGATTTTCATTGCGATGGACAAAAATTAGGTAAAAACCAGTAAATTACAAAAATTAAAGAGATGTCAAAGAAGAAAGTAGCAATAACATGATTTTCATTGCTCGATTTGTAATATAAACCCTACCTATATACATAGCGTTTTGCTTCCCTATCTCGGGCTAGACCCATCTAATCCCAATTGGGCTGTCATATTACTATCCGCTTCTATACATATGCCGGGCACATACCATTTACGTGTCCGCCGTTGCTGAGAATTTCACATATTTCACATGTGGGTAAGGTTCATATATTACAAACTAGAGTTGTGACAGAAAAAAAGATCAATATATAAGTCTAGTAAGTTACTCCATATAATACCAATTGATTTTAAGATGAACCACACCTTACTTTATAAGAAGGCAAGGTAAAATTTCACAACTGTAGTGACCTGCCTAGATCCATCATCATCATCATCACAACCCAGTGCCTCAAGGGCTCCCGCTTGCACAGGGTCTCGGAGGGGTAGGATGTACGCAGCCTTACCCCATCAGGGTGAGGCCCTGATGAGAGACTGTTTCCGAGGACCCCAAACCTAATATTTGATAGATACTAGTGACCTGCCTTGATCATCAGACCAATAGCACCAGAATAGAAACAATCTGATTAATAATGGTAGCATTTAATGGCGAAACACAAAGATTTTTCACGAAGTGTTCATTTAGGCTTCATTTATTTACGTGAGAAATTAGATTTTAAGGATTGGTTCTTCCCTTTTCTATTGTTTGGCACGCACTCTCTAACGGAAAATATTTTCCCCCAAAGGTTGGAAAATGACTTCCTTGTAATATGGGAGAAGTAATTGTTCCAAAGACTCGAATTTCTGTTGGCTGTTAAAATGCATGGGATGATTGGTGGAAGATATTTTCTTTTAAAATAAACAAAAAAACATCATAAGATGAGAGCAAGTTTTCTAGGGAAAAAGATTTCCCTTCTACCATACGGAGACTTAGGCCCCATTTGGTACGAGGGAAGTAGATGCGGGAAGTTGCAATTCATGGGAAATGTGAATTTTTACTCTTGTTTGGTATGCAGATAGTAAGCAGAATGTAGAAAGTGAAAATTGCTTAGCAATTTGTAATCGCTTCAACGCATAGATAAGTTCTATGTTACGCCCCAAACTACTCACATGGGCCAAGACTCGGTCCAACCTCCACTTCCCAGTCGGAGGCCCGCTGATACCGACCCAGTGGGTCTCGACACGGCAGCCGCTATAGTGAAGCCCGTAGTGGTTCGGATCCGAATTTGTATCTTCAGCCCGTGGACAAACGGGCTGCGACACCATGAGCTTTGACGAAGATATTTGGGCCCTTGAAGCCCATTCTTCTATGGGGCCTTTGAGTCCAACTTTCAGCTGGCATATGCGCAAAATTAAGGCATGTGATGTGCACATGACCAATTTACAAGCTCACCTATCATCACAAGGAGAGGAGAAGTTAGATATTTTCAAGATAATTTCATACGTAATTCTAGAATCTTCTTGCTTGGGTTGAATTTGTAAGGCTATTTATAGCCTAGATTGTATTTGGGGTGAAATCAATTAATGAAAAAAAGCTTGTTTCCTTTTAATTTGTCTAAATTCATTTGCTCTTTTTAGTCTAAAAGCTTATCATTCTATTTTCTTAGTAACTTTTAATTTATATGATAATCATATTTCGGCCCGTGGCTACCTCTATGCATGCAATGACATGTACTAGACCTGACTTAGCATATCCCATTAGTGTTCTTTCCAGATTCATGGGAAATCCTGGAAAAGAGCACTGAAATGGAGTGAAATGGCTGTTAAGGTATATAAAGGGAACAACTAACCTAGGACTTACGTTTGGCATATAGAGGGAACAACTAACCTAGGACTTACGTTTGGTAGAACAGATATTGACCTAAAACTCTTAGGTTATACCGATAGTGACTTCGGTGGAGATTTAGACAAACGTAAGTCCACTAGCTCGCACATTTTCTCTTTGAATGGTGGAGCTGTCAGCTGGAGATCTAAGCTTCAGTCAGTGATAGAGTTGTCAACGACTGAGGCTGAGCTCTTGGTGTTAACGGATGCCATCAAAAAAGGTATGTGGATGAGCGGACTTCTAGCTGAACTGAAACTTGGGCTCGGGATACCATGTATTTACACCGACAGTCAGTCAGCATTAGCGCTAAGCAAAAATCCTGTATTCCACGATAGGACTAAACATGTAGCTGTTAGGAGACACTTCGTGAAAGAACAGTTAGAAATTGAAACAACAGAACTGTTGAAAATCTTAACAGAAGAGAATCCAGCCGATATGGAAACTAAGGCTGTGCCACTGACTAAGTTGACTAAGTGCATCAACTTAGTTCAGTCCACATGGGATCCTGAAGGAGGCTAGGATCCAAAATGGTTTTGTCCCCCCTATTACTAGAAAGAGTCCAATAGTTAGCCTTTATAGTAACCAGGAGGAGAATTGTTGTTATTTTGGCTCCAATATAGTCTAAATTATGTCCAAAAATAAGGCTAGAATGACCTAAGCTATTAGTTACTTAGTTTGAAAGCAAAATGTGTCGTTTTGGTAAGTAAAATGTTTAAAACACAGTGTTTGATTTATGTAAAAATACCAGATTTTTACAATGGCATTTTGTTAAAGGGGGGAAAAAAAAATTTGATAATACAAAGTCGTTTTGTACTAAAATTATTGTAATTCATTGATAAATAATATGAGATACAAATACATTTTTTTAAGCACTAATAATGCTAAATATACATTAAATATATGTAATAAAATAAAATACACAATAAGTAATGGTAAATATCTTATCAAAAAAAATAATGGTACATAAATAACGTAACAAATATAAGTACAAATACAAAGTTTGACATATGAGGGGTGCGGTCGTCTTTTGAGGTGTACGGGGGGTGCGGTCGTCTTTTGACGTCAATATTTAAAAGCAAATAATTGACATACAAAAGTATTGATATCAGTCGCCTTGGGGGGTATCTAGGCCATCATTTGAGGTATCGGTTGTACGGTCGTCTTCTTCATCGCTCGATAAATTCAGCTTCATTCTCTGTTGTTCTCTTGCCTCTGATAGCAGCCAATCTTTCAAGCACACGGACATCTCCAAGCTTGACGGCGATAGCTTCGCCCTCTTCGTTCCAAGCAACCTGCCACCAAGACTGAAAGCACACTCCGATGCTATTGAAGACACCGGACAACTTAGTATATCATGTGCCATGGTGGAAAGCATGGGATACTGGGTTTGGTTTGTGTTCCACCATTGTAACAGGTCAAAATTCGAGTTGGCCGGCGGCCCTAAAATATGGACCATCGGTGTCCACAAATAATAATCTAACTCGTCACATGATGTGGGGGCTGCTGTGGGCGTAAATTGCTCCAACAGCTTCCACGAATATGATGTGTGTGAACTACTTTCACTAGATGTGGAAGATCCTACTGCAGCAGTACTAGGATTATTGGACGCTAATTGACGGGAATATTGAGAAAATAAACTATGCAAGTCATTATCGACATCGGCAATGAAAGTGTCGATATTAAGAGAAGGATTCAAATACGTGAAAAAATGTTGGCAAAACAAGTTGAAACCCGAGCGTTTACAACGAGGGTCTAAAATAGTTGCAAAGCAGTATGTAAGAGGTAGTTCAAAATAATATTTGGCAAACTTTTCTTTCATTGCCTGAATCGATGCGAACAAAACGGGGTTGGATTTATTACCCACCATCCAATTGACAATATCAAGCAATTTTGATATTGCTTGAGGCATGGTCGGATAGTAGTAACCTGAAAAAAATGTTGTTGCCTCTTTAAACATGCTAAAAAAGTTACAAATTTGATCTATTGTCTCCCAATTTATACCGGCCAAGTTGTAATCGCTCCATTCTGCACGATTTTCCTGGGCGTATTCCATTAGAACGTCTTTGTATGGTAGAAGGCGCTCTAACTTTTCTACCGTAGACGACCACCTATTTTGGGAGTCTAATTTGAATTGTTTATATTCTATGTTATGCAACCTACATAAATTTTTAAATTTTCTTTTTCTAGTGCTGGATGATTTTACAGATATTATTACCGATCTTAAGGTGATAAGGGATGCTTTTATGAGATCTAAACCATCCGTTACCATTAAATGCAAAATGTAACAAATGCAACGAATATGAAAACACTTCCCACCTAACATGGGTCTCATTTGCCTATTAAATGTGTAACGGCTGCAGTGTTATTGGTAGCATTGTCGAACGTAATACTGAAGATAAGTCGCTCTATGTCCCAGTCGCGAACTGCCGACATAATCACACCCGTAATTACTTCGGCATTGTGGGGGCAATCTAAAAGTCCAAAATGAATTATCCGCTTTTGCATGATGAAGGATTCATCGGTCCAGTGTGCCGTTATGCACATACAAGGTTGGCCGGGTTTCGACGTCCATACGTCCGACGTCAACGAGAACATTCTCGTGTTCGTCGCAAAATGTGTGAAGACCCCAGTTTTCATCCCGTGGTACAACGTAAAAGCGTCCCGCTTTACGGTGTTCCGAGGAATCCTCACAATTGCGGGATTAACATTTCGTTGGAGATAGTTGACGAAATTTGGGTCTTCGCCGGTATTAAACGGCCTTTCACTCATAATTATATATTTAGCTAGCCCCTTTTTGTTGCTCTCCTGAGAGAACCTAAAATTAGCAAGTGCACCGGTCACTTGCTGTACTAGACGTTGTTGGCTCTTTTCTGGGAATTGCTCGAGGTGGCACCTAAGTATATGTCTGTTTAATGTGCCCGTCCCACTACCAGGTTGATGGCTAAAATCCTTAGGTGGGTCACATAATTTACAAGTTGCTTTATTAGTTGTCTTATTAAGGGTAAAGTGCTTCCATACCCCACTAGTTGTACGCCTACTAGTAGAGGTACTAGTTTCAGGCTGGGCTTCGGTGGTGAGGGTGGGTTCCTCATCAGTTTGTGAGTCTCCAACCCCACTACCACCTGACTCATGATAATCTTGTTGTTGTAAAAAGTCATAATCTATGCTATCATCAGTGTATGGGGGTGTTGGGTCTAGTTGTATAAAAGCTCGTTCTTCAGTATCAAGTAAGACAATTCTACTCCTTTTAGGGATTTTGGGTGGCCGAGAAGAGCTAGAACTAGCACGACCGGCTCCAGAGGATGATGAAGAGTTGTGCGCCATATTAGTATAAGTGATTGGTATTTATAAAATGCAAGTAGTAATGCAAATTAAATAACTAAAAATGCGAATCAAATAAAATTGCTTTACTAAAATTACCGAAACGAGGGAATAATGAAATTGGAACTTCAGCCAAATACTTTACGAACTTCGAATTTTAGAGCACAATTTTTGCAATTAGCAAAGTTAGAGAAGATGAATGTATAGAGAGAGAAGAGAGGATTGAAGAATTGGTGAGAAAATGAGTTGGGAAGATTTAAGTATATATAGGGAAAAAAAAATATAATTTTTTTTTTTAATAAAAGAGCCGTTGAACGGCTGTTTAAAACGAGCCCAAGGCTCTTTTTAGAGCAGTTGGGCCCGGGGCCCGGGCCCGGACGGTGCGGGCTGGGCTGGGCCGGGCTCGGCCGAAAATAAAAATAGGCCCGAGGCCCGGCCCAGGGGACCTCGGGCTGGGCCAAACACGGGCCGGGCTGGTGCGGGCCGGGCCGGGCAGGGCCCAGGCCCGTTGGCCACCTCTAGTTTAAATTGGTTAAACCCATAATTACTAAAATACCCCTGCCCCTGTCTCTGCCCTTGCTGCACACACTGAGAAACCCGCTGCCCGGCTCCTTAATCGATGCCAGTTGTACCCCATTTTGAAGAAGCTTCCTGTGGAAGCTTTGTCTGTTTGAAATTAATGGCCTGGATTAGGCCACGCATCACCCATCGTGCAGGCGAAAAATGGGTCTGTTTGGGATGATATGGGCCGTTGATCCATTTTGCATCTGAAGGCTCTCGTTGAGCCACGCGTCAGCTGGATGTGAGCCCATTTTGTGTTTCTTGTGTTAAATCTCGGCCGTTGATTTGGTTGAGATGGACAGCTCATTTACAAGCTCATTTTTCTCCTTCCTCTGTGGTTCTCTGAGGCGTTCCTAGGATTTCTCCTAAGGTTTTTTGCTTCCAAGTGTTAGGAATTTTCACAACAACTAATACATTCTCTGATACCAGTTGTTAGGACCACCCAGAATCACTGAACCATAAACCAAAATAGCAATGCGGAATAAAAGGAATGAGGGAAAAATTGAGACACCAGAATTTACGTGGTTCATCCGAAGCCTATATCCACAGAGGGGGAGCAACATAATTTCACTATTATAACCGAGGTATTACAATAGAGTATTACATTCACTCTCTACCTCACACTTTTTGACTATATCTTTAGTCCCTTGCTTTCAACCCCATAATCAACCATAACACATAGGTCCTATTTATAGGCCCTCTACATTCATAACCCTCGGCAGCCCAAGAGTCACCATTATTAGGCACCAATAAATCCAGTCATGAATTGTCGGTTTCGGGATATCATCAATCTCCAACCTTAACACCAAGCTCCATCAATGGTGATCTCTATAGAGTGTTGTGATCCACGAGTGAGATCAAGAAGGCGTTGATCTCGGTTCGTGTTTTATTGTAGCACTCGGCTGGAGTAGGTATAACGTTCTTACTCTTCTCTCTTTACGTTCTTTGTTTTAGTTGTTTGAATTTGTTGATTTAAAGAGAGGTTTGTAATTAATAGCCTAGGTTTTGATGGATAGCGTCTTGTAAATGTATCGATTCTAATTTGTGATTTGTAATAATATAAGTAAAGCTCTTTAGTGGTAGAGGGAACCGTGGAGTAGGCTAGTTAGGGCCGAACCACATAAATCGTTGTGTTCTCTTGCCGTTTCACTTTCGTTTGTTTCTTCTATCATCGCGTGTGGACTTAATCTCAAATCTAGGGCAACATTTTGTCAATGTTTTTAAAGATCCTAAAATCAGTGAAAGATTTGGTAAACCTTAACAAATAACTGTTCAACAAGCAAAGTTTAAGTCTAAGTTTGCTAAGATCGGTTTTAAATGTTAAGTTTGTCAGATCCAGGTTTTACAACAGGCAACTTTCTATGAAGTAGTATAAAAAGTGTTTGGTTACCGATAGGGGAAATAGAACTTTCTGAGAATTTAACTCCTAATTTTTATTTGATTATTTTTTGAACATTAAAGCTTTATTTGATTAATGCAACAACTTTCCGTGAAATTCTATTAAAATGGCTATTATATCCATGACCAATCTTTCGATTTCTACTAAGAAATTGTCAAGTTGATAGAGGAACTTACAATTAGAAGGGTAAAGTTGTTATATTTACAAATTACAAGTTACTAACAAAGTAAAACTCTTGCGTTTTGAAATACTTTCTACTTTTCACATTTTGCCTATTTCCTGCATACCATGCAAGAGCCAAAATCTGCATTTTCCATGAATTAGAACTTCCCTGTATCTACTTTTTGCATACCAAACGAGGCTAATTTATGAATTTGATGTACCTTCAACTTTATCACCGAGAAAGGGGGTTTGCCAGGTATCTCCTCCGCCGCAGCATTCGTATCTTCAGCCATCGAATTCCGATTTCCGATTTCCGACTCCGGCAATGTCGACGACAATGCAGATGAATCCGCTTCCGTAATCGGAATTTCGCTTGAATTTTGGTATCGCCATTGAAGATAGAGGAAGGGGAGTCCGAGAAGGTAGTTCAAATTGGTGTTTCCGCTCTTTTTTAATATTTAAAATGAGTTTCAATATTGTAATTTGTTTAAATTAGTCTTTTTTTTGTTGTTTTGTTTGTCGTGTATTTTGCCCTATTCATGCTTTGATTCTCTCCTACTGTCAGGTCACATGCTCTATACTGCGGACCAGATTCTCAAGTTGGGATCCTCGAAAACACCCTCCCTTCAGGGTGGCCCCCTGAAGAGGGAAGGCTGCGTACATCTACCCTCCAGAGCCTGCTTTTGCGGGAGCCCTTGCAGGAACTTAATTTGTTGTTGTTGTTATTGTTGTTGTTTAAATTAGTCTTTTTTTTAATTCAAAATAATTTCTAATGTTTATAAGTTATTTAAATTAATTTTTTAATATGTACTCTAATATTAAATTTTATGATGACATTTGTCTCTTGTTTTCTAATTTTATCCTAATTTTGATTAAGAGGAGGCTGGTCTTGAACCTTTTTTACTGCTTTTAGTTTAATACAAGAGAAGATTCATGTACTGTCCTGCCTTTCTTAAGGGCTTTGGCCCGTATTTATAGACTTGTCGTGGTGGACCCCTTTTTTGCCGGGTTGGGGGTTGTTTCGCCCGACGAGAACTAGTGGCGTAATTACCCCTATGTCCGTAAATACTTGATTACGGGTGTGCCCATTGTCTACACTGGCAAGTAGCTGTCGATCGTTGAGCATGGGTGGTTTATATCCCAGTACCAAGATGCGTATTGCCCCTTCGGGGTTCTTCACTGCTTTCCAAGTCCTTATTCGGGTAAGATTTTGTTGTTATCAACCATATATGGGAGCAATTTTATTATAAAATAAAACCTTGAGAATATAAGGAAAAATGATGAAATAATTTGAATAAATTTACGAATACTAGAAATATTTGAACAAAAGAAGAGATAAATGAAGAATTTGAACAAAATTAACGTGAGACCAATTTTATTATAAAATAAAATATTAATAACCATTTTGAGCAAATAAAAAAAAAGAATAATTTAAATAAATTTATAAGTATTAGAAACTTTTTGAAACAATAAATCCAATTTAAGCAAAGTTAAAACGTGATGAGAGACGAGCGGTGTAAGGGCCGGTTTGGGATTGCTTATTCTGAGAAAATAAGTGCTTTTTTCTAGAAAAATCACTTTTCTAGAATCTGGAGGATGTTTGGCAAACATCAAAAAGTATTTTTTTTTATTAAAGCAGAAGCTGTTTTTCCACTTATAAGAAGAAGCAAAAATTTGATACTTCTGATTATAAGCAGAAGCAGAATCAAAAGCTTAAAATTTTTAAGACAAAAATACCTCTACTCAAATATTAAAATTACATCATACCCTATCTTCTTTCAAAATTCTCACCCTCTACCCAACCAATTTGGTCTTTTTCGGTAATTTGACAAAAAAATAAGCACTTTTTTAAATATTAGCCAAACACGGACAATAATTAAATAACTTTTTCTGACTGATTGAGCCAAACACAAACTTCTTTTTCAAAACAATACTTTTCACATAAATGCTTTTATAGAAAGTACTTTTGAAATAAGCTGATTTTTCACTGCAATCCCAAACCGACCCTAAATAACTCGAACATAGGCCGTTTTGCTAACGCTGAAATGCGGGTAGCGCCTCCTACAACGACGCGTTTTAAATCGTGGTCAGTGGATGGACTTTTTTAGCAAACTATCACAAATTTTAAAAAAAATTTAGCAAAATATCACATTTTTAAAATTATTTAGCAAACTATCACAGCTTACTGTAGCACAGTGGTTGCACGATGTACGGGACGTCGTGCAGCAGTGTTGCACGACGTCTTGTACGTCGTGCAACAGTGCCCTTTTTTTTAGTTTTACATCTTTAAAATTTTAAAAAATTAATAAAATTTCTTTTTAATTAAAATTTTTAATTTTATAATTTAAATCACTAAATACATATACATTTTAAATTAAAAGGTATATGTATATTATTATTTGAACTATTAATAAGGAAGATATAAATGAGGGACACATTTAAATGAGGAGATGGTGATATATATATTATTATTTAAACTATCTCATATAGAATTATAGTATTATAATACTATT
The DNA here is from genome assembly GCA_018398585.1 of Simmondsia chinensis. Classification (NCBI taxonomy): domain Eukaryota; kingdom Viridiplantae; phylum Streptophyta; class Magnoliopsida; order Caryophyllales; family Simmondsiaceae; genus Simmondsia; species Simmondsia chinensis. The sequence continues at coordinate 23,611,627 of JAGTTD010000019.1, forward strand.
AATAAGGAAGATGTAAATGAGAGGCACATTTAAATGAAGAGATGTTGATATTTTCAACAAAAAAAAAAATTCACGAGTTTATGCATTTGTATATTATTATTTGAACTATTTTATTAGATATATGTAACTCAAAAACTATTATATATGAATTTTTAAAATATATTTTATAAACTATATGAAATAATTTTTTAGTTTTTGAGTTACATATATCTAATAAAATAGTTCAAATAATAATGTACAAATGCGTAAACTCGTGATTTTTTGTTGGAAACATCAACATTTCTTTATTTAAATGTGTCCCTCATTTATATCCTCCTTATTAATAATATTATAATACCATAGTTCCTGTATGAGATAGTTTAAATAATAATATACATATCACCATCTTTTCATTTAAATTTGTCCCTCATTTATATCTTCCTTATTAATAGTTCAAATAATAATATACATATACCTTTTAATTTAAAATGTATATGTATTTAGTGATTCAAATTATAAAATTAAAAATTAAAATAATTTAAATTAAAAAGAAATTTTATTAATTTTTTTTAAATTTTAAAGATGTAAATCTATTAAAAAAAAAAAGGGCCCCGTACGTCGTGCAACGCTGCTGCACAATGTCCCGTACATCGTTCAACCACTGTACTACAGTAAACTATAATAGTTTGCTAAATATTTTAAAAAAACGTGATATTTTGCTAAATATTTTTAGAATTTGTGATAATTTGCTTAAAAAGTCGGAGAAATGGGTCTGGGCCTACGCTTTTGTTACTAGATCAGTTTTATTTTATTTTATTTTATTTTTTGAACATTGCTAGATCAGTTCTATTATGTGCTTGAAGTTGTGCCATAATTCAACATTTTATGCAAAAGACAGTTATTAATAAGGGTTTTTTTTAAAGAAAAAAACTATATTAAAGAATTATTATTTTTTACACGACCATTATAACTTTCTTAAATTTTCAGAAACCGATAAAAGTATAAAATTTTTCAATCTACCACTTTAAACCACATTGTTAACTATCTGTGAAATATTACACGATCTTCACATGAATTTTAGTTTAGGTTTTAAAAATTTTTTGAGTGTACATGAAGTATGAGTTGATACTAGTTAGCTAACAATGCATTCACCTGTGACCTCACTCACTTAGAATTCGTCCCGTGGGGGTTTGAAGGAGGCATGATTCAAGCCTTGGTGGGGAAGGGGTGGGAATCCTTTGTCGGTTTAAGTGCATTTTTTGTTTTTTTAATCGAAACAAAGCCAGCTTAAGTACTTTAGATCATGATTAATGGATGCTCTAATTTCAGGCTATTAGCATGTGAAAAAATAATTAATGGTGTGATTTAAATAGGGGTAATAAACGAGCTGAGCTCTTATCGAGCTATTTCCAACCCTTGTTCGAGCTCAATTCTATAAGATTTTAGTGCATTCGATACTTGATTTAGCTCGGCTCATTAGGCTTATTGAGCCTAGTCGAGCTCATTATCAAGCTCAATCAAGCTGAACTTATTGTCAAGTCGAGCTCACTACAGGTTTGAGCTTTTCATGTAACTATCGAGCCACTATCGAACCACTTTCGAATCAATACCTGTTGTTAGCAAGCTCTTGATGAGTCGCTAACAAGCTCTTATTGAGCTGTTCCCAAACGTTAATGAGCTAAGTATCCCCTTGTTCAAACTCTGCTCGATAAGTTATCGAGCCCCATAATGAACACGAGCAAGCTTTAGGACCCTTGGCTAATTGGTCTTCTATGTTGGTTGCCAAAGACTTGATGCAGGTTTGATTCCTATGTGAAGCAACATGCGTACCTTTTTCCTTTGTTTTTTTGTTTTTGTTTTTGTTTTTATTTTTATCAATGCTTGAATCGATTTTAATTTAGGGAGATTTGTCTCACTAATTTTTATATATATAATATAAATATTATATATTTTAGGAGAAAATTAAAAATGAATAATCTGTTATATGTCAATGATCTTACTAATTTTTGTTTAGGTATACTTATACACATAATTTACCTATATATATTGTTTAAAATTTTTAATTTGTATGCAAATTACTTCAAATTCTTTTTAACCTTTTTAACTCTATATTTAGATCATATATTTGTGTATTTATAATTATATATTATATATCGATTTTTGTTCAAGTTTATTTGTAACATTTTACTTCTAGGAAGAATCTGTAATATCTGATAGCAATAGTTGAAAACTAAATATAAAGTTTCTTAAATAATTCTAAAATTGTTCATTGAACTCTCGTGAGTCACAAGTTTTGAATTTTCATTTCAAATTTTATTTCTTTCATTATGAGTATAAAAAAATATGTTATTTAGTGAAAAATTATATAAAAATATTCTAAATGAAGATAAGATCTCAACTTCACCGTGAATTGAATTTCAAAATTTATTATTTTTCGGTATATACGTGTTTTTGTATGTTTAGATTCCTTCAATAAAATTGTCTTAAAATTTTCTAATATTTGGGAGTGACTAAGAGCTAAATTATGACTTCAGATGAAAATATATAACAAATATACGACTAAATGTGAAAATAATTTATAATTTAACCCCACTCTTAATCAAAATTCTGGATCCACCACTGATAAGGATGTCTACAACTAGACACCAAAACAAACGAACGTTTTGACAAGATCAAGCCTAACGCTACAGATACCAAAAATAAGTACTAAAAGACCATAGAAATGAGCTACCTTCAAAAAACATACCCAAAAAGGCCTACCCAAAAACAAACAAAATGACTAGGCCAAGAACAACCAAAACACCCGAGACAAAACCCAATAGGACAATGAAGATTTACAAGGACAAAATAGAACAGACGCTCAATACACTATTATAAAATACCATATTTTATGGATTACTCTTTCTTAATCCTCCTTGCGACTCACCATACACTTTAATACGCTCAAAAAACTTTAACTTGTGTGTTTTAGGCCAGTAATAAACTTTAATACATGCTTATTTGCTCTCGTGCTATCAAGGTACCAGGCTTTTTTGCTGCTGGTGCGCTTTTTAGGTTGGGGGTCCTCGGAAACAGCCTTTCTTCTGGGCAGCCCCTAGAAGGGGGAAGGCTGTGTACATCTACCCCCTCAGACCCTGCATGTGCGGGAGCCCTTCAGGCTCTGGGTTGTTATTGTCGTTGTTGTATTTAATGACAAGCTGCATTGTCATTAAATTTCATAACTTCGTAGTCAGTGGTGGATATAGCATTAACCCTCATTGATTTGGAGAACTTAAGGGTAATACTGAAATATACCACTCGTCTTTGATAAGATTAAAACATTCTTATAAATTTTCTCTAAGACAGAAAATATTTTCCGATTTTGTATAAACTATATTTCGAATGATTTCTTTTATGTATCTAAGTTTTGTTGGTACTTTCTTGCACCGTTGTTTTCTTATACTCGTTATTTTTATTGTCCTTTTCATATTTGTTTATAATTATAATCTTTAGAGGCTTTTTGGCAAAGGGTTCATATTATAAAAAGCTCAATAAGTTGTTTAGTCCAATAACAAGGCATCTAATATAATGCCTAGTACTGCATAACGCCCAGTTCTATATGACATCTAGTACCACATAACCCCAGTCTCATATGACATCAAGTACCACATAACGCCTAGTCCTATATAACGCCCAGTACCGCATAATGCCCCAGCCCTATATAACGCCCAATACCACATAACATCCAACAACAACAACAACACAGACCTAGTGCCTCATAGGCTCCCGCCTAAGTAGGGTCGGGGGGGGGGGGGGGGTGGATGCCCCTTTAGGGTGTAACCCTATCGAGAGGCTGTTTCCGAGAACCTCCAACCTTATAGGGTTGGAAACACAAGGATTTCACAGGAGGTCACCCATCCTGGTACTACTCTCGCCCAAGCACGCTTAACTTCAGAATTCTAATAGGATCCGGTGCATTAGTGCATGATAAATGAACCATAGTACCACATAACATCCATTCCTGTATAATGCCCGGTCCTGAGGTTTAGGACAGGATCTGGAAGTGGGTAGGGTGGTGGTTCAGGGGGCGATGGTGGACACGAAGTGAAGGGGAAGACCGGGAGGTGGTGGTTGTGGACGGGAGGTGGTGGTTCTGGAGATGATGCCGGGATGGGAAGAATGGTGGTTCAGGAAGCAGTGGTGGACCGGGAAGTGGAGGGGACCGTGTGGTGGACGGGCCCGAGGCTGTGACGGGGCCTGAGGTCCTGGTGGTTGGTGGCCTGAGGTGCAAGCGGCATAGGGGGGAGGACGAAGGGTCATCCCTCCCCCCGAAGATTTGCTTTACTTTTACAAATAGGTGTTGGTATAATGGTTTGTCTTTCAATTCTCCAAGCAGAAGGCTTTGGGTTTAGAATTCACCATTGTCTCTTCAAGTGTGTGTTTTTCTCATTAGAAAAATTGTTAACCAACGTATAAAAAAAAGTTTTTTAAGGTTTCAGAAAACCATCTAACTTTTCTAATTTTTCAAAAACTTTTCAATGTTACTATTAGTATATTATCTTAGGTTTTACTTATTATATTCTATTATATCCCTCAGGGGTTATATTTTAATTATACTTCCTATTACTCTATATAATGTTACATCAGTAACCCTGTTGGGCATGCCTCGCATAATTACTCTTTCATATGATATCAGAGTATACCCAAAATAAAACCTAAAATCACATGTTTCCCTTCTCTGAAAACAAACCCTAGCGGCACCCCTCATTGCCGCCGTTTAACCCACTGCTGCCCCTCCCCTAATGCTGGCTCAACCTTCTTCCCAACTCATCGATGGCTTTCTCTCTCCCCTGAGTGCAGTGTATCTTCCCAGACGTTGGTGATTTCATGGCAGCTTCTCTATCTTCCTCCCTCACTCATTGGTCCTCGATGCCTCCTCCTCCTCCCTTCTCTAATCCACCAGTTATCGGTATGCTCTCACCTCCGGCTACCTTAATCTCTATAACAACCTCAGCCCTTATCTGAATTTCGGTACTGCTATCAATTCTTGACTCGTCCCATCATATTCCTTTTTAACGCTTTCTCTTTCTACCTCCACAATAACGAGTCTCATAATAAAACTCGAATCTCCCACTGATTATATAACATGGTGTGAAAAAATCTCAACGCTACTTCTGGAAAATCAAGTTATGGGATTCGTTGATGGTTCAATCTTGTGTCCTCCTTTTCACACACGGCACATAGATGGCTCTCTTGTTCCAAATCATGAACACTTAGCCTGGTCCTGCACCGATTAAAGTATACGCGCTTGTATTTTGGCTTCTCTTGCCCATCCCCTTCTCAATGATGTGATCCATCATCATTCCTCTAAGGATACATAAGATGCCCTTGCCAAAAGCTTTAAGGATCATTCTTTGGCAAAAGAATTTGACCTCGCTCTCAATTAATGAACCTTGGCAAGGACAATAAGACCATGGACATCTATCTAATTGAACTCATAACTATAGCCCATAACCTCGTTGCCATTAACTCTCTGGTGTCTGATTGGGAACTAATGCACTACGCCTCTTTGGGTTACCGCCTGAGTACAATCCCTTTAACACTTTTACTTGAATCTTACGTTCAAACAGCTCAAGACCTCTCTAATTGATGAAGAAGCTGCTTTTGCTCGAATACAAGGACACTCTACTACTGATCATGGTCAGCCTCCACTGGTCGGTCTCAGGATTGTACTAATGGGGGGCGTGGTCATGGTAGGCGTGGGCGTGGGGGACGAGGACGCAATTCCAAAGGTCATGGGGGATGTGAGCATCATCAAGATGGCCGCGGTTACCAGCAGCAACAACATCAATTGACCACTATTGGTACGGTTCGATCATGTCAGGCTCTGGAGAACTGCCCTTGCACTTCCTGCCTCGGTCACGATCTCGAGGTACACATTCCTTTAGTCTTCTAACAGTATTCTTGGCTTTGAGGCCTCCAGTTTGACAGATATGCTATCAAGTAGGTCATGCTGCATCCTGTTGCAGTCATAACTATGTCCAGACGGATTTACCTCGATCTTTATCAGCCATGTCACTTGCTGACCTCACTAATTACACTTGGTATCCAAACTCTGGAGCATCTAATCATATAACTTCCAACTTAGGTATTTACAAAGTATTTGAACTTATAATGGGTTTAAATCTATTCAGGTTGGCAATGGCTCACTTTCACCTGTCACACACATTGGTTGCACTTCTATTCACTCTATGGCTTTCCCACTCTCACTTTCTAGTGTCCTACTTGTTCTTGGTCTTACATATAACTTGTTATCTGTTAAACAATTATGTCGTGATAACTGTTGAGGTAAAACTGGACAAATATGATATTCTTTGATATTAATTTGTAAGGAAAAATATAAATACCTCCTTAATGCGGAACTTAACACCCAAGACAAGATTCGATTCAAATACTATAACTCACATAAAAGAGAAGTAAACAAAATAGGTAAAAGGAAGAACAAAAGAAACAACACACAATGATTTACGTGGAAACCCCTCTTCAATCAAGAGGGGAGAAAACCACGGGTGGAAATGGAGATTCTTTACTAATACTTGAATAAAAGAATTACAATAGTACTTCCCCTGAACGAGATCTATGAAAGAATTATGAAGCACTTTCTCTTAACTCTTGTAATGCTCTCAAATTGATGACGACGGCTGACCTCACGCTTTTAATTGGATTTTGATTGGATTGGATACCTAAATCGTACCCCCTAACCCAATATTTATACTAAATGGCTAGGGTTATGCGATCGATCAGCCCTCGCTTGACCAAAAACTAGATTTTAACTTAATTCAACTGATCGATCGGACATCCCCCGATCAATCGGTGACCCCTCGGCAACCATAAATCCTAAATACATAAATTTGAGGCATGTTCTTAACAAACCTCCACCTTGACTCAAATTTCAAAATAAAGACAATTCTCCACCTTCTCCACAAAACACCCCACACACTGGGTTATCTAGACAAAACACAAAACCTAACCGAGTCCGAGAGATGCTTGAACTTTCTGCTAGGTAGCACTGAAGTGAACATATCTAAGAGGTTATCAGAAATGCCAATCTTCTTCTTCTCTGGATTGGCTCTTGACACATCTTCTGAAGCAGCCACTTGCGGTTGAACTTTATTACTTAACTGAAATTGAACTTCCTCTGGCTTATTCACCTGACCCGAATCACAACTAACTGATGACATATTCTGTGGAGACAGCAATGAAGACTTATCAAACGTGACATCTCTACTCATCAGGAATTGCTTGAGGCGAAGACTCTTCTGCTTCCCATAGATGCCTTGTTCACAAGATATCAGTCTTGCAGACTGACCATACAACGAGTCCCTTTTACTATGCTCAGACAGACCTGTATCTCCTGAATGATCCAATCTCAAGCTCCTTGACTTTTTGATCTTTGGTTCTGTCAACAATGATGATGATGAATATATCTTAACTGATCTGACAACTGTGCAACCGACAAGCTTATACAATGTACCTACCTTTCTGCCTTTCATAACTGTTAAAGAACCCTTAATGAACCTCAAAACTCCACCTTCAGCTATATACCTGTACCCTTTAGACTCAAGAGTACCTAAAGAGAAGAGACTTTTCTTCAAATTAGGAACATGACGAACGTCACTCAATGTCCTAATAGTGCCATCCAACATCTTAATACGAATTGTTAATATTCCCAAAACTCTGCATACAACATCATTACCCATCTGAACAGTTCCACCCTGAATTGACACGTATGTGGTGAACCAGCTTCTATAGGGACAAACATGATAAGAGCAACCTGAATCTAAAATCCAACTTTCTCTAAAACTGGACTTAAGTTCAGACACTGACAGAATATCTCCATCCTCATATTCGACAACACTAACTTTTGAGGATCTCTGGTCAGACCTGTTATCTGCTTCTAGTTGCTTTGAAGCTTATAACAGTCTCTTTTAATGTGCCCTTTCTTATGGCAGTAATTACAGGTTAGGTCTTGATGTCTAGACTTAAACTTGTTTCCACTATGATCATATTCTTTAGACTTAGTTTTTTTCTCTTACAAATAAACCACAACCTGAGTTCTGAATGGAGTTGGACAACTCCTTATCTACTCTTTCTTTACTCAGTAGGTTTCTCTTAACTTCATCAACTGTGATAGCTGATCTACCACCATAAATCATGTTTTCTACAAAGTCTTTATATGAAGTAGAGAGTAAACATAACAAAGCATAGCTTGATCTTCATCCTTAGGAGCATCATCTAATTCTTTCAATTCTTGAATAATTGAATTAAACTCATTAACATGGTTCTTAAGTGACGTACCTTCTGACATACGAAACGTGAATAACCGACGCTTAACTATGAGTTTGTTAGAGACTGACTTGAAGTAGAACATAGCCTGCAATTTCTCCCACAACTCGTTAGCGGTCTTCACTTCTAGAACTTCTGTCAAAACGTCATTGGTAAGACATATCTGAATAGTTGTGAGTGCCTTCTCATGTAACTCCTCCCATTGTGCATCAGATAGACTCTTCGGTTTCTTCTCTTTTCCTTCTAGGGCTTTCTTCAAGCCACTTTGCTTCAAGAGACCCTTAACCCGGACTTGCCACAAACTAAAACTTCCTTGACCTCCAAACTTCTCAACTTCAGTCTTAATTGCGGATGCCATAATATCAAATCAAAATAAGCAGGGCTCTGATAACAATTTGTTGAGGTAAAACTGGACAAATCTGAAATTCTTTGATACCAATCTGTAAGGAAAAATATAAATACCTCCTTAATACGAAAGTTAACACCCAAGACAAGATTCGATTCAAATACTATAACTCACACAAAAGAGAAGTAAAGAAAATAGGTAAAAGGAAGAACAAATGAAACAACACCCAATGATTTACGTGGAAACCCCTTTTCAATCGAGAGGGGAGAAAACCATGGGCGGAGATAGAGATTCTTTATTGATGCTTGAATGGAAGAATTACAATAGCACTTCTTCTGAACAAGATCTATGAAAGAATTATGAAGCACTTTCTCTTAACTCTCGTAATGCTCTCAAATTGATGACGACGGCTGACCTCATACTTTTAGTTGGATTTTGATTGGATTGGATACCTAAAATGTACCCCCTAACCCGATATTTATACTAAATGGCTAGGGTTATGCGAAAACATGTTCCCGATCGATTGGCCCTCTCTCAGCCAAAAACTAGATTTTAACTTAATTCACCCGATCGATCGGACATCCCCCCGATCGATCGGTGATCCGTCGGCAACCCATAAATCTTAAATACATAAATTTGAGGCATATTTCTAACAATAACAATTATATGATTTAATTTGACACTAATTCATTTTGTGTGAAGGAAAGGGTTATAGGGAAATCGCCCCTCAGGATACACAATGATGAAACTCTCTATAGTTTTAGACTTATGGCACGAGCAGTTGCTGTTGAACTTTGGCATAGGCATTTATGACTTTTAGGATATCATGTTTTAAATACTTTACAAGTCGCAGTTTACTTTCATAATTTTCTAGTTCGTTGAAACATTGTAATGCATGTTCCTTAGGAAAATCTTATAGATTGCCTTTTGATTGTGTTTTACATGATAGTATTGCTCCTTTATAGTTAATTCATTTTGATGTTTGGCAAGCTTCTTTAGCATCTAATTATGAGTTTCATTATTATGTTATTTTTATGCTTCTTTTGGCTTTACCCAATGTGATGGAAAGATGAAGTGTATTCTATATTTACTAATTTCAAAATATTTGTCGAAAACCAGTTCAATACAAACATCAAATGTTTTCAATGTGACGGTGGAATTGAATTTGATAATCCATCTATGGCTAATCTTTGTTGAAACTATGGTATCCACTTTCGTCTATCATGTCCTGATAATCCACAACAAAGTGAAGTGGCGGAATGCAAGCATAGACATATTAGTGAAATGGTATGGATGCTAATTTTCCAAGCTCGTCTACCTCCTCTATTTTAGGCTAATGCGGCATGCATGGCTTGTTACATAATCAATCGGTTGCCAACCTTGATTTTACAAAATCTTTCCCCTTTTGAAAAACTTTTTAATCAAGCTCCTGAGTATAGTTCTTTTCGCGTCTTTGGGTGTTCATAGTATCCTAACATCACCTCTCATGCAGCCCACAAATTAGCACCTTGCTCAATTCCTTGCGTATTGCAAGGCTATGCTGCTCATTACAAAGGTTATCGTTGCTTAGATCTCACTAGTAGTCGTGTGCATATTAGCCGTCATGTGCATTTTGTAGAGGATCAGTTCCTATACCTTGATCTTGTGCCTCGTTTAGTGGTGATGCCTGCTGTTGGTTCAACTGTGCTTCCCTTGCAAGTCACTTATGTGGAAAATCCGGGTCCTTCAACGACTCATGCTCCTTTTTTTGTTCCTGGTGCTTTCAGTCATATGGCAACCATACCGGTTGTCTCACCACTAAATCGAGGACACTCACATTACTTATGGCCCTACGCCTGTCACTTCTACGCCCCAACCATCGCCAGTGGTGGCAGGCGGTTTAGCTGATTCGGATCACTTGGCCGCTGCCCATGCATCGTCGGACCAAGGGTGTGGTTTGCCCCAATCTGCGATTGTTCTTAACGTCCCATTAAGGGATGGAGTGGCCACCTCATCCCATAATACTCATCCCCATGCACACTAGACACAAGGATGGCATACACAACTCCAATCATATCCTCTCCCTTTCATCTATTACTGTATGTTGTGAATTCGGGCCCTAAATCAGACCCGAACTCAACTCGAAAACAGGATCTTGTCCGAGCACAAAGCAACGAAAAATCCACAAAAGAAACAATGCGAAAATTAAACTAGAAACAACGAAAACAACAAAGAACACGCGATATACGTGGTTCGGCACCTCAGCGAGGTCCTATTCCATGGGCCTCCATTTTCAGAGGAGTCAAATCCATTATTAGTAATTAGGGTTACAAACACAGACTGAGTATCAAGTCTAAAACGAAAACCATAATAGAGATTAAAGCAAGAAAACTAGAAAGAATAAGAGAAAAATCATAACCGAGCAATATGAGCGAAGAACAGCCTAAAGCTCCAAACCCTAGCCGGAATCGTGAAGAAGACCTCATTTGGGACGACTCATCGCCTTGAACCGAGCATCTCGAGCTCCAAGGTTCACCACCGTCTTCTTCTCCTTAATCTTCAGCCCTCCAACCTTGATCCACAAGCTCTCTCTCACCTTAGAACTCTCTCTCACTAGAAAACCCTCTTTCTCCTCCATGTTTTCTCCTTTCTCTCTCTCTCTGCGTTTTCTTTACAAAAAACCCCAAAAATGGGTTTTCACCATTTTTGCTCTTCAACCATTTTTTCTTTATCTGTGTAAAGTAACTTTGCTTCTTCTCTGTGAATTCCTAAAGCAAGGGAATATAAAGCAACAGTACAAGCCAAAATTCAATGGACAACACTGGGACACGTGGCAGCAATCTGATGGGACGAGCTAGCTGGCAGGCACGGGTATTCTAGTCGGTTAATAAACAACAACAACAACAACAGTCCCAGTGCCTCGCGGCTCCCGCAATAAGCAGGGTCTGGGAGGGGTGGATGTACGCAGCCTTACCTCTTCCGAGTGGAAAGGAGGCTGTTTCCGAGGACCCCCAACCTGAAGTGTGTGTAAACCTGCAAGTACATAAATCAATTTATCACCAATAGATTTAGTAAAAATAAGATACCACCTGAATTAAAGGAAAAGGCATGCAAGCATTTAAGTGTGTATGTATGTATGCCAAAACAGATGAGTAATCAGAACTAACTAAACAGTATGAAAATGCTAGCCTAGGGATCTTAAACTACAAGTCACTCGCCTCACTATCCTACGCTACCACCTCCGCTATCCTTATGCTAGCCCTCCATCGTGCCCTATCTGAGGCCATCTCCTCTCTTAGGTGTAGGTGGGTTAGGTCGTGTCGAATAGTCTCCAGCCAACTCCTCTTTGGCCTGCCCCTTCCTCTTCTTCCCAGCGTCGTTTGTAGCTGTTCACACCTCCTAACTGGGGCTGTGGTCGGTCTCCTGCTAACATGTCCAAACCATCTTAGGCGGTGCTCCCTCAGTTTATCCTCGATCGATGCTACACCCAATTTATCTCTTATTACATCGTTCCTGATCCTATCCTTCCTTGTGTGGCCACACATCCAGCGCAGCATCCTCATCTCTGCCACTTTCATCCTCTGTGTTTGATTTTGTTTCATTGGGCGACACTCTGCCCCATATAACATAGCAAGTCTAACTACCGTCCTATAGTATTTTTCCTTTAGCTTTAGCGGGAACTTTATATCACAAAGCACCCCGGATGCCATCCTCCACTTCTGCCAGCCTACTTTAATCCTATTGTTGACATCCTCATCCACCTCATCATTCTGATGTATCATGGGTCGGTTAATAAACAACGGGTAATAATAATAAACCTGATATTATTTTTACCCAAAAGAAAATACAATATATTTTCCTAATCTTTTACCTATTTTTAAAACCCAATTTCAAATCAATAAACTTGTCTATAATTTCTATTCCCCAAATTAGGATATAATCGTCCAAGTTTTCCTCCAACGAGCCTAAACAAGGCGGGTGGCTAAAACCGGCAAACGACATCCTAATTTCTCGAATAGAAATTCGCCAACAATTTTAACCTTTCATTTAGTCAAGACGCTCTAGTCTATTATTACTGATGAACTTACATAACTCAGTTACATCCTATAGTGGATATCGAATTTCATGGGACCATAATCTAACACTGTAGTTTAGGAATCTACCTGTTTCTCACAAACTATTAAGAACCCTTAATCGCAGGAAGTCATAGCTTAGAAGCTTAATGCTCTTATTCAGAACCAAACTTGGGAATTAGTTCCTCCTTCATCCCACCTGAATATTGTAGGATGCACATAGAAATACAAGGTTAAGTATAAAACTAATGGCTTGGTTGATAGATTTAAAGCTCGTCTAGTTGCTCAAGGCTTTCATCAACGTGAAAGTCTTGACTACTTTGAAACATTTAGTCCTATTGTGAAACTTACTACCATCAGATTTATCCTTTCCCTTGCCATGACAAACAAGTGGTGCATTTGCCAACTTGATATCAAAAATACGTTTTTGCATGGTTTTTTGAATGAAGTCTATAGGAAACAACCTTTAGGGGTTCATATATCCTAAATTTCCTAACCATGTTGTTGTCTTTGTAAAGCATTGTAAGGACTTAAATAGGAATCTTGGACATTGTTGTTCATGTATTTTCAAAATATATGTGATGAATAGATTGTTTAAGATTGTTCCAATACTTGTTTTTGTGTATATATGGCTTGCATCGGGTGTGTGTTGACACATAGGGCTAGTGTGTCGACACACAGTCCTACATAACCAAAGAAGTGCATTTGTGTGTCGACACATAGGTCTTACAGAAACTCACAGAAGAGGTCTGTGTATCGACACATAGGATTTGTGTGTTAACACACAAGCTTACAGTAAACACTGTGTTGAAGTGAGTGTTGACACTCACTTCGATACACAGACTTACAAAAAGCTGAGTTTCGATGTGTGTGTCGACACATAGCATTTGTGTGTCGACACACAACTTCAGCACACCGGGTAGTTTTGACAGTTATTACGGCGATTTTTTCCCCTTTTTGGCTGTTCTTTTGGTGATGTTTTGGAATGTCTTTAAGTCCTCCATTATATATACATTCCCTCCGGTTCTTTTGATACATGTAAAAGAATTTGAGAGAAAGATTGCAAGAGAAACTTTGAAAGAAAGATTAAAAGTTTGAGAGAAATTGTTTGCAAAGTTCTTACAAAACTTCATTCTCTACATCTCACTCAATCTCTCCTCTTACATATCCTCACTTCATCATTTTTGATTATCGTTGTATCCCCGAGACAATTTCGTACGCTGAAATAAGTCTTAAGAAAAGTGATCCCACAGCCTCGACACCTGAGATCTTGGGATACCCAATTTGCAAGGATTTGCAAGTATTTGAAGAGTTTACACCAACAATGGTTTTATATTCAGCACGTTCCTCTTTGGTCTTGGGTTTCAATGCAATAAGGCAGATCCTTCTTTGTTCATTCATCGATCACCAACTGGTATACTTTGCTTGTTACTATATGTTGACGATATCATCCTCACTGGATCACATACTTCACTCCTCCATAATCTCATTACATAACTTTTATCTCAATTTGCAGTAAAATACCTTGGCCCTCTTCACTATTTCCTTCGCATAGAGGCTAAATTCACATGGCATGATTTATTTTTTACTCAACATAAGTACACACTTGACCTCCTTCGTAAGCATAACATGCTCGAGGAAAAACCTGTACAAACTCCTATTCCTACTCGATCCCAATTGTCAGTCACTGATGATGAGTTACTAGTAGATCCAATTGAGTTCCGAAGTGTGGTAGGTGCCCTTTAGTACTTAACCATGACTCGTCCTGATATATGTTATGTTGTTAACCGTGTGTCCTAGTTTATGCATGCTCCCAAGTCATCTCACTGGCAAATGGTTAAGCGCATTCTCAGGTACCTCAAGCACACTCCTGATCATGGCCTCACTATCGCTCTAGGATCTTATACAGCCATAACAGCCTATGCTGATGCTGATTGGAGCGGTTGCCCTGGTACACGCCATTCTACCACTGGATTTTCCATGTTTCTTGGTCTCAATCTTATTTCATGCTGAGCTAAGAAGCAACCTACTGTTGCTAAGTCCACTACTGAGTCCGAATATCGCGCGGTGGCTGAATGTGACTGGATTCAATATCTCATGCATGACCACGGTCTACGTCACTCTGGTCCAGTTTAGATCTTGTGTGATAATATATCTGCTACGTATCTTGTAGCTAATCCCACACACAAAATAGAGTTCATATTCCTTGGGGGTTATATTGTAATTATACTTCTTGTTACTTCTCTATATAATGTTACATCAGCAACCCTATTGAGCATGCCTCTCATAATTACTCTGTCACAGTTGCATCTAATATTGACGTCGTTAACTTTTTGTTGAAAAAATATAAAATTACCAAATTATCCTCAACAAAATTTGTTGTTTATCAATAAATTATAAATAATTTTACAAATAAAAAATACTTTAAAATTTTTTTTGTGGCAAAAGGTTGTAGCCTGTGCGTAGGGCTAACAAAATTTGACGCGACACGATAATACGACACGGACACTACACAAAGCGGGTTTGGGTCGGCGGTTTTGAAGTTGGGTTGAATTTGGGCTGACCCGTTTAACCCCTTTAGGTAATTCTGTTGCATTTGTGTTTGATCCGCGTAACCCATTTTCGATACGATTGACCCCTTTATATAGTTATGTTAGGCATTTGAGTAATACATCATTGTTATCATATATATATATATATATATATATTGAGTTAAGATAATTAAACTATATTTCGTAATATTAATTTAATAGTTTATTTTAATAGTTATAGGTATAACAAGTATTTATTGATATTATCAACTATAAAGTGCATTATTAACATGTTTGTAAGTTGAAAAACTAGCATTCAATGAAAAAAAGTCACCAATGTAATTAAATGGGTAACTCGCGGGTTACCCGTTTATTAATTAGGTTGGGTAAGGGTTGAGAGTTCCTAACCTATTTAATAAACGGGTCGGGTTTGGGTTGACCCCATTCTTAATACCCTTCGCATAGCACGAATACGAATATGACACGATACGACACATTTGCCACCCCTACCTGTGCGCTAAACCCTTAAAAATGTTACAAATATAGAGGTGAAAGGTAATTTCGTCATTTGTAAAATATTTTATTTAATATAATTTAATTAAATTAAGTTAGACTTGGTATTTTGATGCAATTACACCCCATCATGCAGAATTTCGTTTGACGAAAAGTTAACGATATCAGTATTAGGTGCAACATTAAATTTTTTTAAAAAATTTTAGGTGTAATCAAAAAATATTAAAAAAATTAGTTAATTTTTTAAAAAAACCCAAAAAGAGCTACAAAAGTAAATGCAACCAAAGCGAGTGGTGTATGACGTTTACAAATGGATTATTTGTTAGGGTGTCGCTTTTGCGATAAGACAAAACAATGAAACAAAGACATATATATATATATATATAATGCAATTTCAAATAGTTTTTTTTATCTTATATGTGAAATATTATATTTGAGTGATGAATGAGTACATAGGAGGCCTCAATATATAGGCAAAGTACAATGACCAAAAGACTATAATGCCCCTATAGTTTACATAAGTCAAAGGGCAAGGGGGTAAAAGACAAGGCCCTAGGAACATTCTAGAACACCCTAGAATATAGTCTAATAGGCCCCCTCAATTTGAGCGGGGTGGTAGCACGCGAAGATTGGCCTTGTGTTGAAGAAAACGATCAGCAGCAAGACCCTTGGTGAGGATATCTGCAACCTGTTTGTTGGTCGGCGTGTAGTGAACATGGAGATCACCCTTGAGGACCTTCTCTCGAACATAATGAAAATCAACATCTACATGCTTGCTACGGTCATTGGATACCTGATTTGCGGCAAGTTACGAGGCAGAAACATTGTCACAGTAGACGATGATAGGACCTGGGTGCCGAAGGGCGAGGTCGCGCATGATGTAACGAAGCCAATCACTTTCGGCAACTGCTTGAGCCACAACCCGATACTCAAATTTGGTCGTACTTTTAGAGACAGTTATCTGCTTTTTGGCACGCCAAGAGATAAGATTAGGGCCAAGGTAGACAACATAGCCAGTTGTAGAGCGACGGGTGTCAGGGCATCCACCCCAGTCGGCATCAGCGAAGGCGGTGAGAGAGAGAGTCGGAGCAGGTTGTATGAGTAGACCATGATCAGGAGTAGATTTGAGATACCGAAGAATGCGCTTCACAGCCTGCCAGTGAGGAGTGCGAGGAGCATGCATGAACAGAGAGACCAGGTTTACGGCATAGCATATGTCTGGGCGGGTCATAGTGAGGTACTGCAAGGCACCCACTGCACTTCTAGACTCAGTAGGATCCTCGAGAAGGTCCCCGTCACTCAGGGAAAGGTGAGCTCGGGTGGGGAGGGGGGTTTTAATGGGTTTGGCATCACAGAGACTATGTTTGGTGAGGAGTTCAACGGTGTACTTGTGTTGAGAGAGAAAGAGGCCACTGGAGTTGCGAGAGGCTTGGACACCGAGAAAGAAATGTAATGATCCAAGGTCCTTCATCGCAAATTGGGTGGAAAGTGACTTGATGAGGGTTGTTAAGTGCAAGGGGGCAGACCCAGTGAGGATGATGTCGTCAACGTATAGGAGAAGGCATGTGATATGGGAACGGGTTTTATGGATGAAAAGAGAGGGGTCGGCTCGACAGTAGACAAAACCAAGACTAATAAGGAACGTACTGAACTGCTGGAACCATGCCCAAGGAGCCTGTTTCAAACCATACAACGCTTTGCGAAGGCGACATACGTGAGAGCTAACAAATTCAGGATAAGGGAATCGAGTTTCATCAAATACAACATGCCTACTGACGTACATTCGTTTGTTCAAAACATCAAAACACCGATAACCTTTATATCAAGCCGCATACCCAAGAAAAATGCAGGGAATGGAGCGGGGGGCTAATTTATGAGGGGCACGGGATGTGATGTTAGGATAGCATGCACACCCAAAGACTCTAAAACGATTATAATCAAGATTGACATGAAAAAGTTTTTGAAAAGGAGAAAAATTAGAAAGATTTGGCGTGGGAAGACGGTTTATTGTAAAACATGCCGTGCAGAATGCATCATCCCAAAACTCGTAAGGAAGTTTGGAGTGAATGAGGAGAGTCCGTGCCATTTCATAAAAATGTCGATGCTTGCGTTCCGCCACCCCATTTTGTTCGGGGGTATCAAGACAGGATAGTCGAAAGTGAATCCCAGCATCCCGGCATAGCGCATTCATGCGCCGATGATCGAATTCACCTCCACCATCATTTTGAAAAACCTTAATTTTCTGATTAAATTGGTTTTCAACTAAAGTTTTGAAATCGGTGAAAATGTCATAAACCTCAAATTTGTGTCGCATCGGATATAGCCATGTAAAGCGTGAAAAATCATCAACGAATAAAACATAGTACTTATATTCAGAATTAGAATAAACAGGTGACTGTCAAACATCAGAATGTATAAGCTGTAAAGGCATGGTAGTATTATGTAACACACGTTCAAAGGACAGTTTCCTAGATTTACCCAAACAGCAAGAGGAACATTTATCCAAAAACTTGACAGAAGGACAAAAAAGTTGTTGACATAAAGTAGTAAGAACTGAATTCCCTAAAAGCCCTAGTTGCTGATGCCATAATGCGCCGTGAGTGACCCGAGCAAGAAACCCGACATCCTGAGGGGAGAAGTTATATAGTGGTCCATTACTGGGCACTTGTAGAAGCGGTGTCCCCGTAGCCTGGTCCTTAACACAAAAAGAGTTGGAGTCAAATTCAACTCGACACTTGTTGTCACGACATAGTTGCTTTATTGAGAGAAGGTTGTGGGTTAAGTTGGGAACGAGCATGACGTTGTTTAAGCGAAGGGATGTTTTTGGTAACTTGGTAGAGCCCACATGTGTGACAGGCAGTAATGCGCCATTTCCAACAAGCACACTTTTATGACCAGAATAAGGAAGAAGATTATAGACAATACCTGGGTTAGGCGTCATATGATTGGAGGCTCCCGAGTCAGGGTACCAGTTGTAGTCATTGGGTTCACCTATCGTCATGGCAGCAAAGGATTGGCTGGGATCCGGGAACGAGGAATTGTCAAAGCGATGAGGGCAAGCGATAGCAATGTGACCTGTCTGTGACCAAATCTGGCAGAATTGAGGAGGGGGACCGAG
Organism: Simmondsia chinensis; assembly: GCA_018398585.1. Lineage (NCBI taxonomy): Eukaryota > Viridiplantae > Streptophyta > Magnoliopsida > Caryophyllales > Simmondsiaceae > Simmondsia > Simmondsia chinensis. Next base: position 23,630,491 of record JAGTTD010000019.1, read on the forward strand.
CACACCTGCATTAGAGTGAAAAGGCGGACCGACCGGAGGTCGAACAGAATAAGAAGTGTTGGGGGGGCGCTGCCCGGGAGGGGTACCGTACGGTGGGCCGGTAGAGGGCAATCTCCCCCCACTGCCACCACGGCCCCCTTTACCTCTTCGACCACGACCCCGGCCACGGCCACCGTGTGGTTGGGTTGATTGGGGAGGTTGCCCAGAAGCAACCATGGCATGAGCAGGATCTGAGGTGGGACGTCCATTGTTTCTGTTTAGAGCACCTTCCTCATTAAGTAAAGCAGATTTTAATTCATCATATGAGTACAGTTTTGAATTTTGTCGGGTAAAAGTTGCAAAAGCGGCATATTCAAGGGTTAACCCATGAATGGTGAAGTGTTGGAATTCCCTAGCAGACACAGGTGAGTCAATGGCAGCTAAATCATCGGCAATTGATTTAAGTTCAGAGAGGTATGCATCCATAGTTTTGCCATCTTTTCGTAAGGTTATGAGTTGAGATCGGAGGTCATACTCCTTAGCCATGGAGTGATCCCGAAAATGCTTAGCCAGGGCAACCCACATGGCTTTAGAGGTTGGATGACGAACAATATCGTTAATGAGAGTGCGGGAGAGTGTAGCGGCTATGCAAGATCGGAGACTTTGATCTGTGCGGAGCCATGTGACGTAATCTGGGTTAGTATAAGTCGATCCTGTGGGGAGAGTTATTTGGGCAGGGGGACAGGGGTAAGACCCATCAATAAACCCTAATAGTTGGTGAGCAAGTAGTAGCATGTTAAATTGTTCTTTCCATGGGGGATAATTGGCAGTTGATTCGAGTTTGATTGTAACAATGATCGTTATATTTGATAAGGGGAGAACAATTGGAGAAGTAGGATGATTGTAAATATTAGGGTGTAAATAATTTGGGTTCAAGTAATTAGGGTTGAGATGGTGTGGGGTGGAGGCTGGCGGCACCGCACCATCACCACCGAACGGAGAGATGGCCGGAGGGAGGAGTGGTGCAGGACCACCGTCCACCGACCGAAAACCGCCAGACAGAGGGTGGCCGGGGAAACCAGCCATGGATGAGGCGAGCGAAGGAAAGGGGTTCGGTAGAGGTGGGATGCCCAGATTAAGTGCCGGGGTCGATAATGACCTCCCAAGGGGTGGTGGGGTACCGGAGATGGCGACACCGGAACCCACCAACCGAGGGAAAGGAACATCAGTGGTGGTGGTTCCGACAAGATGGGTGTCGGCCACCACCCTCGATGGGCTACCAGCCATGGTGCTGGGCAGAGAGCCGCCGTGAGGGAGGCCGCCAGTCACCATGGGGTCAGTGTTAGGAGGGGAGGAGGAGAGGGAAGTTAGGACATTAGCGTAGGTTCGATTCGGATTAGTTGCCATTGCTCAAAATAAACTTTAAAATCAGGAATAATAAGTAGAAAAGAAGGACTTACTAGGGATTACAACACTTCACACGTAAAAGAGAGGAAGAAAACCTGACAAATGACAAAGGAGAACCACGGAAGCGGGGAGAATCAGAGCCAGGGGAGGAGCGACCAAGCGAGGAACAGAACCGGAAGGACTTGTGACTGTACGAGAAGCGAGCGCCGAGCAAAGACAGTCGGGAGAGCAAAGGACTGTCGTTCGGGACAGAGGAGGCCGGACAGGCGGTGGCGCGAGAGGCGGACGCCGGGGAGTGAGAGGCCGGAGGGGTGGGGGGTGGCGACTCAGGGACAGGGAGAAGAGGGAGGTCGCACACGGTGGCACAAGGGCCTGACACCGGTCGGAGGGGGGTGAGAAGCCGGGGGAGAGTGAGTGGCCGAGGGGAGGGTGGCGGTGGCTGAGGGGAGGGAGAGATTTGGGGGAGAGGTTAGGGTTCTACACAGGAACCCGATTCCCCCCCCCCCTTTTTTTTGAGAAAATGGGATATTATGGCTCTGATACCATGTGAAATATTATATTTGAGTGATGAATGAGTACATAGGAGGTCTCAATATATAGGCAAAGTACAATGACCAAAAGACTATAATGCTCCTATAGTTTACATAAGTCAAAGGGCAAGGGGGTAAAAGACAAGGCCCTAGGAACATTCTAGAACACCCTAGAATATAGTCTAATATTATATTATTTTATCTTTTTGATTTATTATTTAGTTACCATAAAATAATTTTGAAACATAGAGCATCACAAGATTTTTGACTCACTTCCTCTCTCTCGTCATTGTGTTTTCTCTCACACTGGGCAAAAAAGCCCTACACGACTATATACATGAGAACAGAAGAAAACCGTAGAAGAGAAAAAAACTCCATTACAGATATCCAATTAGAATTCAGACTAAAAATTTGAGACATAACATACCAAGTATTATTCCCAGTACTTACATAAAAGTTACAATAATAAAAGATTAAAGGATAATGTACGTGATAGATATTAAAAAAAATGATTATTCAGCCCAAATGTCCCTTTACTTTGCCCATTGTGTCAATTTAGTTCCTCTACTATTTATATTGTGTCAATTAAGTCCCTATAGTAAAATTTATATAAAGTTTTTGATAAAATTTTAATGATTCAGTACCAATTTGGTTCAAATTGTGTCAATAGGTGGATTTGTTGTAGATTGCTTGCATTTAACATGATTTTATCGTTAAAATTATATCATTAGTTTAACTTTAATTTAATTATAGAACTAAATTAACACAGTATATATAGTAGAGAGATTAAATTAATACAATTAAAAATTTAAAAATTAAATTAATACAATAAATAAAATATATAAATCTTTAATATAAACAACACCAAAAAAAAAAAAAAGAAAAAAGAATATGGGGGTAAGTAGACAGTAGTAAAGTAAAATATGTAGAGAATCGATGTTGTTTAGTGACGCCGAAAGTGCAATACAATTATTTATCATTTTTTTATATTTTTTAGTGCACTCAACGCTGTATTCACTATTCATCTTTTATTTTTAGAAATTTATTTATATTTTAGTATCTGAGGATTGCTTGTAGAAAAAAAATAAAAAATAATTTATGATTTTTTTAATTTATTTTTTTAGTATCTCATATTTTCTTAGTATTAATAAATATAATCCTTCAAGACATATTGATATAATATTTTTAGGAAAAAGCTGTTTTGATGATTCACTTTAAGTACCCACTACAGTATATTCATGGGTTACCCCTCTTGACGTGACATGCTTCAAATACTCGCTAAAATGAGGGTTGAGAATGAGGATTTTTCTTCTTTTTTTAAAAGGGGTCAATAGAAGTATTTTCGTCAATATATTATAGTAGGTATTTAAAGTGACCTGTTACGTCGGCTATCTCCCTAGAATATGACGTTATTACAGTAGAGATGTTTCTATTTATTAATATAAATAAAATATAAGATATACAAAAGGTAAGGGACCTTTCTATTATTTTCACAAATGATCAGGGTATTAAAATGTAATAACCCTGAATTTTTTATATAATTTTTGGGTATAAGTTATGAAGTATTATATTATTTTTTACATACTAATTGTCTCCTAGGAATATAGCCTAGTGACTGAGTATGCCGGTAGCCAATAATGTGACCCTGATTTGATACCTACTTGGGATATTGTGGATCCTTTTTAAGGAAAATTTATGGGGTATTTCCACTCCCCCAAGGCATTACCCTTGTTAAAAAATAAATAAAATAAAAAATTACTATATATTGATTTGAAAATTTTAATCTTTCTAATAATAAATTAACTTAATACAAAGTGAAACAATTAAAATATAGTTGGCCTATGCTATATCTTCTCTCTCCTAAATAAAACCCCCAACAGTCACAAAGGAACCACACGCGCCACCCATTCCCGGCCCGTGTGGGCACGTGGGCTGCTCACCGGGTGCCGGAGTCACAGCCAACTCTTGCCGCAGTCTATCAACGATCGGGTGGCCAGCGAGGGATCATCACCACCTCCCTCCTCATGAACCTGGTGCGCCACCACCGTGCCTCAACTGTCCAGTATACTTTCTTCACCTTTCCCATGAACCTCCAATTTCTACCACCTTCCACCAAATCCACCACTCTCCAGCACATCGTCGTTCTCCCCCAACACCCACAAAAACCTCCATCGAACCTCCAATTTCACCACCATCACCACCTCCAGAGCTGAATCCACCACCAACCACAGCAGAGCACGGCCGGTACAGGGGCATTCACCATCTCCAGCAGCAGAATACACCAATTTTTCCAATGAGCTGGGCGACTTTTGGTGCGGTTATCCTAAGTACCTCTTCAACCATCGCAAATGCCGCACGCCTGTACAGGGGCATCCATCTTCGTTGATGGTTTACCTGAAAGAACGACAAATTCGTGGCTTAGGGCTGTCTTCCGCGCATTCAAATCAATATATGACACATTTGTCCCTATGAAAAGAAGGCTGAGAACTATAGAGTCGTACGACTTTGTTCGGTTTCGTGACTTGAATGAAGCTACAAGAGCTGTCAAGTCCATGAATGGGAGATGAGTTGCGGGTGTGAAGCTCAGGGTGCAATGGGTAACTCCAATAAGAAGTGCAATACCTACATCCACTCGAGGCCAACCACAGCAGAGCACGGCCTAGCAGGACAAAACCACATATATGACCTAAGACCGGGGGGATGAATCAACTAATCGAAGTGGAGTACATACTAGCACAGATTTTCCGAGGATTACAGTGTCAAATTCTAACAAGAGAGTTGAGGCATGGCTTAAGCGGTTAATAATTGTCCGTTCCATTGTTGAGGTCAGTCTTGATGATGTTCTTACATTTGTCACCGATAATGACCTTTACGGACTTACACCTAAAGGCTTAAGCAACAATTCCTTTATTCTGGTTTGTGATTCGATTGCTATTATGGATGCCTACCTCGGCCCCCGCAAGGAGATTCTCCGACGAATGTTCAGAGAAGTATATAAATACTCGGGAGAGACGCTTGGGTCCCTTAATAGAAGGGTCTGGCTTGAGATACACGGATTGCCAGTCCAGTGTTGGTCAAATGAATGCTTTGCCGATATCGCCAAACTCTGGGGGAAGTTCATTAGGGTGGATCCAAGAACATCCACTATGAGGTGCGTTGACGTTGCAAGGATTCTGGTGGACACTTGCCACACAACATGCATCCACCAGATAGTCCAGGTTCACCACAGTGGGGGGACCCGTTTGATCTTCGTCAAAGAAGAAAGCTCTGCATTGATACCAGACTACTCTCCCAACGTTGTATTCAGAGCCACATCTGCTAGATTAGCGAGGTAGCAAGCCTATTTCACATCACATCCCCCCCAAGGGAACGAATGCACGACCGTGATAAGGCATTCCTCACAGGTTCAACCTTCTCCGCATCTGGTGCCTGAACGCTCAATTACTAATGAGGAGATTAGAATTCCTGCCCCGCTGTTGGCAAATGAAGGGACGGAAGTTGCTTGGCAGCCGTTTGGACATGTTTCCCTCCACCGCAACGGCCAAATCATTGGAAGATGGGCCTTGCAGCCATTGATCATGCATGCCAGGCCATGCGCTTCACAGCAGGTGGCGCATCTTGCTCTTCTACTGCCATGGGTTGAGAATGGTCAAGATCCAGCTATTCAACATCATGCCCAGATAACCGCACTTGATACCGATACTCGGGGAAGTAACAGTGATAATAAGTCAACAAGATCTGGGCCTGAGTTCCCTCCAGGATTCGAGCCCATAGCAGCAATGGGTAACCCTCAAGCTGAGGATAGTATGTCATTGTGTCAGCAAGAATCAGCTCCATCCATGGGAGGGCCTAGCTCGGGCTGGAGAATAAAGGAAAAACTGCACACAATAAGAAAACAGAGAAAATCGATCAAGCGCAAGATCAAGGATAGAGAGAAGCGGGAGTTGCAAGACTTCCTCTAGGATATGTCTCCTACAAGTAATGCTGAAAAATCACCCAAGTCAGCCAGAAAGAAGAAAAAAAGAAATAGGGGTAATCGAATCCAGAAAATCACGGAAGAAGAATACGATGAGAGGATCCTGAGTGCGGAGCGGGTTATAGAGATAGGTCAAAAGGTGGGCATTAACTTTGATAGTTTTGACCCGGTTAGGGTGGCAGACATCCTTGCTCATTGATATGGTTAAAGTGTTAGGGTGGGTCTTCAGGTTCTTTCTCGGTCCTTGTGCTGGCCTTCTGTCTCCTCTTCAGCTTGGATCCGTGTTTTTGCTGTTTCTACACGCGCTTTTGTTTCTTGTCCCCGTGTCTTGTCCGGTCCTATTTTCGTTGTCTGTTGAGTCGTGTTTTGGGTTTGTTTTCTTGTTTTGCGTTGGCTGCTTTTTGGTCCCCGTGCTGTTGCGGTCGGACTTCAGCCTCGCCTAGCGAGTGGCCGGCTTGTTATGCGATTTTGTCACAATTTATAAAATAAAAAAAAAACAATTAAAATATAACATATACTTTAATATTTGTCTTTTAAACATAGCTTAAAAGTTGAAAAATAGTATGTGGTTAACTAAAGGTATAAAATTGGCATCTCTCTCAGAGATAGAAATAGTATAGGGGAGAGGAATTATATATATATATATGTAATAAAAAATATGCCTAGTTATATATTAATATATAATCTTTTTATTATATGATTGTCAATTCTCTCTCTCTGTAAAAGTCCTCAAATTCTAAATCTTGTATTTCTAAAACCCTATTGAGGAAAAGACATATGTCTTAATGATAGAACTTGTCTTTTTATAAAGGGGCATAAAAGGAACAAAGGAACATACCCAATGCCTCAAGGGCTCACGCCTACATAGGATCTGGGGGGGCGGATGTACGCAGCCTTCCCCCTTTAGGGTGTTGACCTGAAGAGAGGCTGTTTCCCAGTGCCTCCAACATGTCTCTTTGATATTTTTTTTAGTAAAGAGATATGTTTTTTAGTGAATGGACATATCTATTAATGAAGAGACATGTCTATTAATGAAAACATGCGTCTACTAACGAAAGGACACGACTATTGATATTTCGATGGAAGATATCCCTTACTCCTCTATAAATAATAATTTAGTCATGTCTTTACCACAACATATAAACACATGAACATGAAATATAATTAAAAATATGATGCTCTATCGTACATCGTACATAAAAGAAAGTGGTTAAGAGGGAGAAATCATATTTTTCGGTGTCCATACTCAATAGTTAATCAATGATTGCTAATAATTAAAGTGTGTCTTAATCTTAATGTGTGCAAACTATAAAGTTTAAGATCTATAGGAATTGTTATTTTATGCACCAAATGTATATAATTTAAGTATTACATATCTATAGTATAATATAAAACTTATAAAGTAAATACAATTGACAAAATAAAGGCAAGAAAAAAGAAGACTTAATACAATTGTAATGTGACAAGATAGAAAATTAAAAAAATATATATACCTCCGTGCATCGCACGGGATAATATTCGTTTAAAATTATTTTGTATATAAATAATTTGATTTTTCATATAACATATATGAAGCACAAAATTAAGCATACAACAACAACAACAACAATAACAATCCTAGTGCCCCAAGGGCTCCCGCATAAGCAGGGTCTGGGAAGTGAATGTATGCAGCTTTTCCCCTTCTGGGTGCTACCCTGAAGTGAAGCTAATTCCGAGAACCCTAACCTGAGGGATGCAACACGAGGACTTCCCAGGAGGTCACCCATCTTGGTACTACTCTCGCTCAAACACGCTTAATTTCGGAGTTCTAATAGGATTCAGTGCTTGCGTGTTGGTACCCTTTAGGTGTTAATACATGTAGGACATTGTAATTATTCAAGAAAAAAATTATTGTTGACACAAAGTCATGTTAATAATGTGACTTATAAAAATGATGGTTATAAAATTACTAATCTATTAATATTAATTTTACTATAATAATATAATTTTATTCTAACAATGATATTATACGACGCATAAAAAGGATCTGACGATATTGTTTAAAAAAGGGAATATGTTTAGATAAAAAAAAGAGAGGGGATACGTTTTTCCCTTTTGTAGCTGCAAATAATTTTTTAAGATTATTTTAATTTTAGTACACAAACGATTGTGAAATCCAGTAAGTATATAAATATAACAACAATAATAATAGTTCCAATGCTTTAAGGGCTCCCGCGTACACAGAAATGAAGTATATGTGGTACTATTAGGAATAAAGAATATGAATTTGTCATGTGGTATATGGTGTTTATAATTGTCTAAAACCCACATTTATTCCCCCCTTTTTTTATTGTTAATTTTGTCGGAAATTCTAGATTCATCATTTTACTTTTTATTTGTTAATAATCCAAATATTCTTTCTGATGAAAAATTAAGCCACATATTTGCATTAGATGCCCCTCATGTACCTGTCAGAGTATAAAGTTATTTTTGAGTCTTGATCTATTAGTTTAAACTTTTAGAATAGTTAGTTCCTTAACATGGTATCAAAGCTTTGTGGACCACAAAATGACAAGTTCAAATCTCAATGGCTGATTTTAAAACAAGTTAAGCACAACGTATAAGATGGGCCTATACATTATCCATGCTTCAAGCCAATGATAGTTGGTTCCCTAACAATATCCTCCTATTCAAAAAAAAAAAAAAAAAAAAAGTAGCTTACAATTTTACTTGATTTTTTTTGATAATTAAGAAGAGAGGTGTTTGGAAAATAATCCGACCTGATTGCTTACCTTGGCACTGGCTACCGGATAATAAGAGTACCGTTAGCAGAGCAAAGCCAACAAGCTCCCTCCAACAAGCCCATGACGGAACATACCTGGCGGCAAGACCATGATGGCACGTATTCCCAGCTTGACACACCGCGATGAATCCTTGGGTAAGTCCTTGGCGGCATGGCCTTAACGGTAGGTACTTGGCGGCACACCCTTAGCAGCCCACCTTCCAATGACACCATCCCCTCACCTTGAAGCACGCTACTGCCAACCTCATCCACCAATGGCGCACCTTGCTTCCTCCTTGACGGAAGACAGCCACCTGCCTAACCAATCATCACTTGCCACCCGCCTTTATTTACCACACTAAGTAAACCCCTTGTGATGTGATAAGGGCAAGGGGGTTCACGGCTCCAGCTTAACTCCGCCTCCTTGCCGCCAACCCACAATCGCCTTTCCTTCTCCTATGAATATCAGCCCTTTCCCTCCATTCAGGACAAATCTTCTGGACTTCTTTACCCCTCATCCTCTCGGAAGGCCCATCATCTCTCTCCTCACCTCTCGTACTCTTCACCCTCTTTCCCTCTCGGCTCACCCCTTACTCTAAAACCCTCTCTCTCTCTAAGCAATCCACTAACGCCAATGCTACTACTCTTCTCTGCTTCGAAAGGAGGGTTCCGGGAACCAATCTCCCATTGAAAGTCCCGATACCCCACCTCCGCCACCACTGCTCTCCCCACTTTCCTAGCCACTCGCCAACTCTCTCGTACGTTGGCTCAATCTCTTCCAACTCCCTAAGAACCATCTCTAATTTTATTATGCATATTTATTATTACTACGACCCTTACTGCATTAGGCATTGGAGTAGTCTCCCGCGGTCCGACCTGCGGGTCCCTCCAACGGCCTTATTCGTTTTGCAGGAAAGCCCACACCAAACACGCTAGCGATTGATTTCCCAGCGAGAGCTTGAGCTTGGCTCTCATCCCAAAGAACCTGTTCAACCTTGTTTACTCAGGACAATTGAGTCTGGCTCTCATCCAAAACAGCTTGCTCAATTTAGCCCGGAACAAGAGAAATTCCTAGATATATAGAGTTTTTCAAAATGAAAAGCAAAAGACATATAAAAACGAAACAATAACAAAGCTTTGTTTGGTTACAAGGATAATAATTTTCTTTTTACAAAATTTTATTGACTTAAAATATTTTGAAACAAAAATATTTTCGTGATTTTTCTTTTTTTTTTTTCCATTTAGTTGAAGAAAGGCAAAGTTTAGGTCAAAGTAAGACATATGACATCGAATCAGGATGAAAAAGAACATTGTTTCGATAGAAGGATGAGATTGCTTGCAAATCTCTATCCAACTTGCAAATCCCACTGTGTCTTAGAGTCAGTTTGGCTGAATTTTCTTTTTGAAAAAACATGTTGTTTTAGAAAAAAAATATTTTTTTAGGATTGAAGTGTGTTTGGCTCATAAAATAAATATAATTTAAACCGAAGCCAAAGCTGTTTTTTTTTTGTTTTTTTTTCCTGATTTTGAGAAGAATCAAATAATAATGCAAAACAAAAACAAAAAAAAATTTTAGACAATATCTGTTTATAAAAAGCACTTTTTTACAAAAAGAATTCTAAAAAGAACTCTTTTTTTCATAACTTGGCCAAGAATACCCTAATGCCGACCATATAAAAAAAAAAGATAGATGTTTTATAATTATACGAAATATAATAAGAATAAGGTAAAAGATGTTTTTTGTTAAACCAAAATTTGCAAATCCCACTTCGTCTTAGAGTTTGTTTGGCTGAATTTTCTTTCTAAAAAAACATGTTTTTTCAGAAAAAATATTTTTTTTAGGATTTAAGTGTATTTGGCCTATAAAGAAATACATTTGTAAATAAAGTCGAAGCTGTTTTTTTTTTCGCCTTATTTTAAATAGAATAAAAAAATAATGCAAAACACAAAAACAAAACAAATTTTAAACAATATATCTCTATTGAAATAACTTTTTACAAAAAAAATAATTTAAAAAGAACTCTTTTTTTCATAACTTGGCCAAGAATACTCTAATGCCGACCATATAAAAAAAAAGATGAAATTTTTATAATTATGCGAAATATAATAAGAATAAGATAAAAGATGTTTTCCGTTAAGCCAAAATTGCCGCCACATGAAAATTGTTGGCTTTTTTTATTTTTATTTTTTATAATATAGTGGAGTCTGAATAGGAGATCATAAGCTATAGACTTTTTTTTTTTTGTGGCTAATTATCCACAAAAGTATGTCTTTTATTTAAAATTTTTTTTTTTTTGGATGGGTGAGAAAAGTAAGGATATTGAAAAAATCATGATGCTTTCGGCACCTTAACAATGTGTTAAAAAACAAAAAAGATGTTAAAAAGTTGGATGTTGTTGATACCGAAAGTCTTACGTCTCTAAAGGCGTCTTTTTGAGGACAAAACTCTGCTCAAGTGTATCGGTGTAGGACGAGTAGATTCTAAGTTGTTTCGATGTTTATGTGTTGGTTTCTTTATAGCAATAATGTCTAAAAATCTAAAATATTAAATAAATGCAACAATTTATAAAAAATGAAGAAAAAAATTCAAAGGAAGAGAGAGAGAGAGTATGTTAAGGACTCCACACATGAGTCTATATAGTAGAATCTTATATTGAAGTTGTGAGAGCGAAAAGATTAATTTCTAAATGCATAGGATTATTCCACCTATTGCCAATTGGTTTTAAAATAGAATTTCACTTAGACTTATATGTGGATCTCACATGTTCCAAGTTCATAAGTCGGGCCTACGACCCAGTGAAATTTAACACAGTAAGAGAGGATTTTAGAGGCAAATTTCATATTTTCTATGTCATTGAAATTCCAAAATCATGGCCATACATGTAGGGAACTTCATCCCATAACCTCACAATTCAAAATTTAAAAAAAAAAAAAAAGGTTAGAAAAAAAAAGGTGAGGCCAAAAAAAAAAAAGCCGCACTCTACCCTCTATTTAAGTACTCCATCTGTCTCAAAATAAATGTCGTTTATAATTTAAACATTATATTTTTGAGACGACGTAAGATAATTAAAAGTGCGATATTTTTTTTGAGTCAAAAATAGTATATTTGTTGCCGAATTCTAATTTCTAGTACTGGAGCGATGAGCTTTGGGTGCTTCAATGGCAATCATGGGAGGGTTTGAAATTGGTACACTAAGAGCAATTGAATGGTTGCATTTGGACTCGATCTTTTGTGCCTCGACGTCATCGTTTGGTTCGAACTCTTCAAGGATAGTGGCCATGCGATTTATGTTACTGTTAGGGTCCTTGACTGCTTCCAGGATTTCCTGTTCGGCTTCTTCCTTGTGTTCTCTATGCTTTCCCCACAGTACTGAGTAGAGGCCGATTACTATCAAGATCGCACCCAGAACACTGAAACAAGAAGCAGAAGATAGAAACATTCTTAGAGATTCTATTTCATCAATCTTATGCTTGTTTTTGATAATTATTCTCGGTACTTTCGTAGAAACGTGTTTGAAAACTTGTTTGGTTTCTTCATATTACCAAAGAGGGCACCAACACACCGTCACTGGATCTCATTAGAACTCTGAAGTAAAGCGTGCTTAGGTGGGAGTAGTACTATGATGGGAAGTTCTCACCCTCAAGTTAGGGACACTCAGAAATAGCCTCTCTTTAGGTTAAGACCCTGAAAGAGGAAACTCTTGAGGCACTAGGTATATTCCCTGGTTTTTTCATATTGAAATTATATCGTATGTCGCTTTTTTTTATTATTTTTCTTTATTAGTTACTAAAAGAAAAGCTTGAAGGCGACTATCAAGTAAAAGTGGAAGCTTGCGACACATCTCACTATAGCGACAAGGCAGGCAAATTGAAGTCATCATCATCTATTTGATAAGCAAAATGCTGCATGTATTAATTTACGATAAGATCAACTTTTTAATTTAAACGTACATAAATTATTATATGGGTAAATTTTATTTTTATTTATGTTAATAATATAATTTAAATAAGTATATTATTTTGAATTTAATCATGCACCGTGCATCGTACGGGGATACTCTAGTAAAACAGGTGATGATCAGGTTCGAATTTAGACTGTTTATGAGTTTATGTGGATAATTATCAGAACACGAGCTTATAGAATATTTAGAAATAATATATATATATATATATATGCATGTATGTATGTAAGGTGAGAAAAAGAGAAATACCCTCCGAGATAAATATTTTCGGAGAGGATGAAGGAACCCATAAAAGCGACAATGATCATCATCAAAGGACTAAAAGCCGTCACAAAAACTGGCCCTCTTTTCTGCATCACTAGTCCTTGTACATAGTATGCAATCCCCGACGATATTATTCCCTGTTCAACATAAAAAAAAAAAAAATGAGTTTTAATCTCTTGGATAACTGAATATATTTGTAAAAAGAATGTCTGTTAAGCCAAAATTTCTTTTTTTTGGAAAAGAATGATTCGTTCTAGAAACAACATTTTTTCAAATTTTACAGGTGTTTGGTCTCGAAATGTTGTGCTTTTAAATAGATTTTTAAAATATATTTTTCTTCTTTTAAATAAGAGCAGAAAAACATCGTTTCTTCTTTAAAGTTGAATCAAAAATTAAAAAAGTAAAACTTTTTCGAACAAAAAATACCCTATAAAAAGTGCTTTTGCAAGATAAATTTATGAAAAGGTAGTTTTTTCATACTTTGTGTTAAACATCATCGAGCCTTAGACCCGACCCAATCCACAAAGCTAGCCTATATGAGGTTCACTCATAAACCCAAGTGAGGTTCCATTAAAACTGATGAGATTAGACGGAGTAACCCGTTCGACTTACATGTTAATTTATTTTCTCTCACAGCTCCTACTTCAGATTCTTACTAAACTCATATGCAGAATCCTTAGCTTAGCCAAACAGACCCAGAACAACACATTATGTTTTTCCATTACATGGGGTCGGTTAGATATGGAACAAAATACACGACTATAGTACGTAGAGAGATGCACGCTAGTTCAGGTCTCGTTTCTGCAAGTGTTCTTGTTGTTATATCGCAATTAATGTCGCTAATTATCGAGGAGGGAGAGAGAGAGAGAGAAACTAACAGCATAGGCAGCAGCAAGAAGATTCATGTCCCAGCCAATGGCCCAAACAGGGGGTCTATGCTCCATCACAAATGTTACTGCTACTGATTGCAATGTCCCCAAAAAGCACACTATTGCTGTCAGTGATAACTGTGCAGTATATTTCCTTAGTGTTATTGCCTGCATGAAAGGGAAAAAATAAAAAAAATAAAAAATAAATCCATTACTGAAAATTATCATTTAGATACCACAAGATTTGATATATACTGTTAAATTTCACCGGGTCTTTAGGCCTGACCCACGGAGTTGGAACTTACAAGATCCATATATAAGTTCAAGCATAGTTCCATCCTAAAACCAATTGGCTATAGGTACAGTAACCTGTTAAGCTTGTAAGATGATCTTTTTTTGTCTCAACTTCAATGTGGGATTCTACAAGACTTACATGTAGAGTCCTCAACATATACAGTAAGGGAATTTGATGTTGGAAGTTGCTTATCGCCTGGGTATCCTATGCCAGAATATGTTGAGGATTTCTGACCTGAGCATTGTTAAATTGTTTCACATTGGAAACATACAAGTCTATTGGACGATTCCAAGTACAACTAGTCGGTTTTAGGTGGAACTGCGCTTGCACATATAAATGGACCTAATATATGTTAGTTTCGTGGTTCGAGCCCATGGTCTGTTGAAATTTTATCAAATATAATGAATTTTTGTTAGCATTTAGCAAACTTTCACTAGAAATATTTATGTGGTACATGATTATGATAATATATATGAGTTATGAGTTGTAACAGTGTTTTCAGTGAAAGTTTAGTGCATTACAAAAAAATTACTATATTTTGATAAAAAATACTTATATACTTCCTAAAGTGCATGTCGTATCAGCACGTTTAAGCAAAAAAAAAAAAAAAAAAAAAAAAAAAAAAGGTAAAAAAGGGGAAAGTATCAACTTCTCGTCGAGGAACTACAACCATATGTTTCATGTCAACATTTTTCACGAAAATCACTATATTTCGACAAAGAATACCTAATTTATAAAATATTAAACTTTAAAGTACTTCAGTGATAAAATTACCTGGAGGATGAAGAAAGAAGCCCATGCAAAGGTGGCAATGATAAGCAGGATAGAACCCTTAACCCAGTCCTTGTCGAAGGAACCGGTGGTGGTAGCTGTACTGGTCCTGTGAAGGTTGCTGACGTGACCGGACCAGAACATGTTGATAACATGTCCCTTGTATAATGTCATCAACATAGCTCCAGCTACCGTCACTATAGTTCCGGCCACCTTGGCCTGACACCTCACCCTTTTCAGATCAACCTTTTCCATCCTAATCAAACATTCGTATCACAAGTCATTAAGAAGAGTAAAAAACATAAATATACCCAGAATTTATAATTTAAGTGTTTACATCATTTTGACTCTTTTGTTTTGACTGAACGCATTTTCCGTCCCAATTCTATAGTTCCTTTCCACAAATTCATAGCAACAACCACAAATACGGAAAGTATTTTCCTCCATTAAGGGGAAATTAACTTCTTTTCAACGAAGGGGAAAAATATTTTCCGTCATAATCTCATGTTATATAGTTCCCTTCAAATAAATTGATAGAATGAAACTATTTTCTTTACCTAGAGTGACGAACTTTTTTGAGGAAAAAAAATATGTTATTTTCCTTAGAAAAATATATGAGACTCACATGACATTAAATGGGTAGTCCACTAAGTTTATATGTTAATACTAATGTAAAGTTTCTCATTAGACTCACATCTAACGTTTTAGATTAACATAAAAAAAAACTTTTGTATAACGAAAATATTTTCTATTAAATCAAACAGAGTGTTGAAGACTCCACATGTGAGTCTTGTGGAATCCCACATAGGAGTTGAGAGAAAGAAAAGATCATCTTATAAGCCTAGTGGGTTACTCCACCTATTGCCAATTGGTTTTAGGATAGAACCCCACTTGGGCTTATACGTGGATCTCTTATGTTCCAACTCTGTGAGCTGGGCCTAAAGGCTCGATGAAAATTTAACATGGTATCAGAGCGGGTTGTTGATCCCGATCTCGTGTTTGTCGCACCTTGTCCTCATGAAAAGGAGGCGCATTTGTGTTTGGTGCGCCAAGGGCCTCTCCAGTATGTTGGATCCAATTGGATCGGAGAAGGCGAGAGGTACGTTTGTCAGAGACTCACATGTGAGGGAGAGTGTTGAAGACTCTACATGTGAGTCTTGTGGAATCCCACATCGGCGTTGAGAGAAAGAAGAGATCACCTTATAAGCCTAGTGGGTTACTCCACCTATTGCCAATTGATTTTAGGATAGAACTCTACTTAAACTTATATGTGAATCTTTTATGTTTCAACTCTGTGGATTACGCCTAAAGGCCCAATGAAAATTTAACACTGAGCATGTAGTACCTGCATAGGACGGCCATGACGAATGTCATGGCAGGCAACATGTTACTCATGGCACATGAAAACGTGGGAGATGTGAATTTCAATCCCGCGTAGTAGAAGTTCTGATCTATCACTGGCCTGTAATTAACAATAATCATTATCAAGTTAATAAAATTAGTAAACTTTGGGTTATAAATCTTTTTTATTTCTATTTATAACTAACTAAATACTTAAATTATATCTTATAATAAGATTAATAATAAGCACTCACCCAAGAAGACCCAGTACAAAAAGCTGCATAAATATTGGAAACGTAATCTTGGGCCTCACTTTTCTGCATCAAACAGAGCACAAAACAGAGCATGTTAGGCTTCAGCATAACACTTTTCTAAACTTTTACCTATCAGCTTAAATTTTTGGGATAGTTGGTTCCTTGACATAGTATTAAAGTCTTATTTCAAATCTCAATAGCCCCCACTTTCTATATTTAAAACAATTTAAGCACATGATATGAGGTGGGCTTGTGCACTATCCACACTTCAAGCCCATTTGGCATTCGCGTGAGGGAACATGTTAGAGTATAAAACTATTCCTAGGTCTTTACCATTTCTATGAGATTTAAGTTTGGCTAAGTTGAATTTGAAGTGAGTTATATGACGTAAGTGATAACATTTTACCCCTCTATAAATGAAAATATTTTCTCTTCTGCTGAGTAGAAGTCAATTTTTTCGATGACAAAATTGAGATGTAGAAGATTTTTCATTTTTTTTTTATCAACACAACAATATCAGTTTTGTGATATAAAAGAAGACAGAGAGCTCGAAAAACGGCTCATCAGGACATCCCCGGTGGGGTTCACAGAGAAGCCCAAGTTAGGTTTTGTTCTAAAGCCAATTGATATTAGCTGGAGTAACCCACTGGACTTATGTATTAATCTCCTATCTCTCACACAACTCCAATATGAGATTTCTTATCAGACTCATATATGGAGTTCTTAACAGATATATACCTTTCGAGAACGATGGCAAACGGGGCAATGATGATGGTGGCAAAGGCGTTGCGATAGACGACGAGGACATAGTGGCTCATACCGCCATCAAGGGAGACTTTAGTGACGATGTTCATGCCAGCATACCCGAACTGAAGACACACCATGGCTATGTATGGCTTGAACCTCTCCAAGCAATTATTGCATTTTCCCTCCATTTTTACTATTTTTATTATAATTACTTGATACTTTTATTATATTTATTTAATTTATTTGATTATTAAAAATGGGCAAGAAAAGAGAGGAAAAAACCACGAGGGAACGAGGGAGGGAAGTTGTGTTTGGTGCCAAATGCCTTGCTATTTATAGGCTCATCTCCTAGGCATATCTTTTTAGGTTCTCTTTTTTGAGTTATTTGGTTCTATGATAAAATAATGTGAAGTTATTGCCGTGTCTTAAGGTTTGATCATTTTTTATCGAGCAATTTGTAATAATAGATTAGAGTAATTTTTGACTTGAGAATTTACTATTCTTCTCGGTTTTGATGTTGTGCTTTCATCTCTCAACTTGATCTTGACATTCCCTGTTTTATTTTTATTGTCTACGGTCTTCTAGCTTGTATGCTTGTATGCTTTTATGCTTTATACTTTTATGCTTTATGCTTCATGCTTTTTTTTGGTAATTAGCGGCAAAATCGTGCAGCAAAACAGGGAACTTGGCAAAACGAGCCCCTGGAAATCCCGAAACCAGGAGACTTACTCTATGCTTCATGCTTGTATGTTTGTTTGCCTCTCTTCTTCTCAGGTTGGGGGATCCTTGGACATAGCCTCCCTTAAAAGTAACACCTTCAAGTGATAAGGTTGCGTATATCCTCCCCCCCTCGGGAACCCATTATATGCGGGAGCCCTTCAGGTACTGGGTTGGTTGTTGTCTATAGTCTTTGTTTGCCTTATTTGTTTTGCATTCTTGTTTTTTCCGTTTTGGTCCGTTGTTTGTGCTTGTCCTTTCCTGGTCCCCGGTTCATTACGTGTGTCCTAGGCCTCGCTTTGGTCGAGTGGCTCGTTTTGCATCGCAACCTTGTCGCTAATTATCCAAAAAAAAATATAAATGAGTTACATCATGCTTGAATATGTTATTACCAAAGTATCATATGTTAGAATTTGATAAAGTTTGTAAGAATCTGATAAATTTTGTATAGATATATTGATGTAGTACATTATTACCATAATATTTGTCATCCTAATATTTTTAGCAAAAAAATTAGCGAATTACAATAAAAAAAAGTACTAAATTTAAAATGCGAGTTCCTTATATATTTCCGAAATCATGTGTCAAGTAAACCTTCTTTCCGTAAAAAATGAAAAAATTTAATGAAAAATATTTACATATTGTTGGAATCTTGTTTTACTTTAAAAATCTCTCAACGAAAATCTATTAAATTTAGTCAGAATAGTACTTGATCGAAAACATTTTAAAATTTCAGAATACATTCGTGATGAAATTTTGTAAAGTTATATATATTGAAATGTTAGTATACACAGTGAAATATAGCCAAATTTTGATACCTAAAAGATAATTTTTTGACATATATTTAATATTTTTAAAAATTTTATAATTTTATGCCAAATTAAAATAAGCAAATTCGAACAAAGAATATCATATTATAATGTTCAATTTTAACAATGATTTAACAGCTGAATCAGTACTTCATTAACTTCTCAAGATACCGTATACAAAAGAAATATAAATGGGATACGATGTTGGTTTTTAATAAAAATTTTCAATTTGCTCTTCCTTTTAAAAATAATAATAATAATAATAAAAAAGGAAAAAAATAAAAAAAATAAATAAAAAAGAAGCAAAAGTGCCATTGGCACTGTAACGCATGGGCAACAGTGGCCCATTAAATGGTCAACGGCACTTTGGCCCATTAATTCCCAACGGATGAAAATTGATTTTGTTGTTAGTGTTTTGATCTTGCTTTTACCCTATAAATAGGGACTGGAGTGTGGTGTTTGATACACACAAAAAATATAAGCATTCATTTTTTTTACTTATTTACAATTCCCTCTTTATAATATTTAAGTTAAGAGTGTTTGGTAGTATAGTTTTGGCCTCTTAGATCAGTGCAGGGTCTAAGAGCGTTGGCGATAGCTGAGCGTTGTATCCTGGGGATGGCGCGCTATTTACCTACTACATCGGGCTTATCCGTAGGAGCATAGAAACCGTCCTAAAGAAAGCTTGATCCGTGCCTCGCTCAGCTCTACTTCATCGGTAACTCTTTATTTCCACGCTATTGAGGTAATAATTTTATTTATATTCTCCATCATATGATAAAATAAGTTTAGTGCAGTGATATTATCATAGCATTTCTTGCTAATATCGGAATAATTTAACACAATATGACTGTTAAAGACTTTTTATATTATTATCCTAATACAACAACAACAGTCCTAGTGTCTTGCGGCTCCCGCATATTATATAATTATTCTAATATTAGCAAAAAAAAAAAAATATCTTAACAATAACACTCGAACAATAGAGCAAGTGTGGCCCAGGGATCTAATTGAGTATTCGAATTTGTAAAATGCTAGCTTATTAGCCTACGTTAGACTATAAAACTATTATTGGACTTTTGCCTATCAGCTAAAGCTTTTGAAAAAAATGACTCATCGATATGGTATCAGAGCTTTGTTTGACTAAGAGATCACGAGTTCAAATCTCAATAACTCTCAATTTTAATAACAACATAATTTAAACATAAGATACAAGGTGAGCCTGTGCAATATTCACGCTTCAAACCAAAAGGACCTTCACGTGAAAGAGCATGCTAGAGTTTATGTTGAGGACTCCACATTTGAGTTGAGAGAAAGAAAAGATCACCCTATAAGCTTAGTGGGTTACTCTACCTATTGCCAATTGGTTTTAGAATGGAACCCCGCTTGGGCTTATATGTGGTTCTCGTATATTCCAACTCGTGGTGAAATTTAACAGTATAAAACTATTCATGGACCTTCACCCATCAATTTAAACTTTTGGGACAGTTAGTTTTTTAACATAGTATTAGAGCCTTACTGACCAAAAGGTCACGAGCTTAAATCTCAACAGTCCACACTTTCAATATTAAAAACAATTTAAGCAAAAGGTATGAGGTGGACTTCTGCACTATTTACGCTCCAAGCCCAATTGGCATTCGCGTGAAGGAATGTGTTAGACTATAAAACTATTCTTAAACCTTCACACATCGGCTTAAACTTTAAAAAGAATCGGTTCTTTTAACAGTTTAGCAAGAGAGGGTGCGTAACGTGTGCAACAAAAGAAAAAAAAAAGGAAAATAAAATGTGGAATACACGTGGCAGCAACATGAGAAACGCAAGTGGCAATCCGATTTGAGATAGGTTGGCCATTTTTGGTGCTTCGCTGACGTCATTTCTTTTATTTTTTTTGTTTTTTTTTGTTTGTGTCTTCGGTGAGGGTAGAGATCCGATGCTGGGGGTGAAGATCTGGTGTTGCGGTAAAACCGCAGCACCATTAGTTGTGCACAAGTCCAAAGAGAGAAACAGAGAGAGTGTGTTGGGTATTTTTTTTAATTTAGGTTTTTTTATTTAAATTATTTGTATGAAATAAATAATTTTAAATTTGAGTTATTTATATCAAATAATTTATATATATAAATTTGTAGTTTAACTGTTTATTAGTTAGAAATCTGTTAAATTTTTGATGTCATCTAATATTTTCAAAAAAAATTTAACGGACACCGAAATGATTTTTTGTTTGAAAATATCAAATAATAACAAAAATTTAACCGATATCTAATGTATAATAAAATAATTTTCATGTATAAATTTATATTTTAACTGCTTATTAATTAGATATCTGTTAAATTTTTGTTGTCATTTGATATTTTTAAACAAAAATTTAATGGGTATCTAAATGACTTTTTGTTTGAAAATATCAAATGATAATAAAAATTTAACAGATTTCTAATGTATAATAAAATAATTTTCATATATAAATATGTATTTTAACTGTTTATTAATTATATATCTGATAAATTTTTGTTGTCATTTGATGTTTTCAAACAAAAATTTAATGGGTAACTAAATGATTATCATTTAGGTACCTATTAAATTTTTATTTGAAAACCTTAAATGACAACAAATATTTAACAAATATTTAATATCTAAATAAATTTTTGTTAGAGATTTCTAGAATTGAAAATCGTAAGATTCTACCGTTAGGGCATGAAATCAATTATGGACCTTCACCCATCAGCTTAACCTTTTTGAAAAGTTGGTTCTTTGACATGGTATCATCGCTTGTTGATCAAGAGGCCATAAGTTTAAATCTTAATAACTTCCACTTTTAATATTAGCAGAATTTAAGCACAAGGTATAAAACGAGCCTGTTATCACGGGATGACACTTTCACCAGTGTCACGGCCCCAAAATGCCCTTAACTTCACCCCTACCGGTACCTCGTTAAGACCTGTGATGCCACTTAGCTTTACTCCGAAAGTACCTCGCTAAGTCAAGCTAACCTCGAAAATATGAGAGTGTTGAATAACGCAGCGGAATAAATTTAATTGGAAGGAAAAGGAAATATAATAACACATACACACACAAAGAGAGAGAGATACGGTTGAGAGAGAGAGAGAGATAGAAGATGGGTGAGTTTGAAGTTGGGGAATTGGATGATTCCCTTGTATTTATACTTATATATATAGACATATGTACATGGGACAAAAAAGTAAAAAGCAATGTACTTGTATCCTTGCTTGTCTAGCCTAGCCGTCCTCCTTGTGCCCCCTATTGTCCTAGGCTTTTCTTTTTTTGTTCCTACTTTTCTACTCATCTTTTTTCCATGTCTCAACACACTCTATTTTTGAAGGGAAAGTCCTCTCCTTGGGCCGTTCCCTTTGCCTCCACTAGGCAAGCCTATTTATTTTTATATTATCCTAAATTATTTTATCCGATACTAGATTTATACGTATTTTACATAACGTCCTATGGACACGTACCTTTACGGATTTGTGCCGAGCACTTCACCAAAGGTTTGCGTCCTTACAAAATTGGACTACGTACAAAAATATTATCCGTAAGAATATTCTAGAAGAGCCTAGAACGAACCGTGGCCTTCTGGAACATTCCCACCGTACACCGATACATAATAAAATTATACAAAATTTCTACGGAACTAAGCGGTCCTTGACACTGTGCAATAGTTGTGCTCAAGCCTATGAGCATTTGTGTGAGTATGCATACTAGAGCATAAAATCAAAGTTGGGCTTTTACCCATCAGCTTAAACTTTTGAAAAAGTTGGTTGTTTGACATCCACTACATGTATAGTATAGATATTTTCAGTATTAAAATTAGTTATATAATTCACAAAGTATTATATAAGACCTCAACTACCAAGGGCATGTATAAGAAATATAATCAAATATGATAATACGTTATTATATAGCATAGATGTATCATTATATACTCAAAAGATAATGAGAGCTTTCAAGATATATATACGTTGCTAATCAAACATTTTAAGATTATAACTTAAAACTAACCTTAATTTAAGTTTCATTAGAATACATAAACATTTAATTTAACTTTCTTTTACTTCATCGTACAAATGTAACATTCGCTTACAATATCTGCTTGAAATTTTTGCTTCTTAACTTTTTATGTAGGCATTGAAGGATCGAGGTAGGATCGATAGAATCGTAAAATTATATTGTGATCCTATCTGTTAGTTTTGTTTAATATAAATGGATTGGTTTTTTTTTTTTTTCCGATAATTATAGGCATAGCCAAAGTACAATCAGGCAACTCGACAGAGCGAGCCCTAAGCCACCCCATAAACGGTAGTGGGTACAAAAGAGAAGCCAATACAAACAGGGAACCAAACACAACTGGAACAGGCATCACAACACCATAAGACCGGGAAAACAACAAAACAAAAAAAACATACATTAGAGACCAAAAACTAGGAAGGCATCAGACGGAGCCAGAGCAGATACACACACAAAAAACACCTCACAGAAGACAAACGAAGACCGGGAAGAGGGTGGAGGACAGGAGAGGGAAATCCCTCCCTCCCCTGCGACGCAGGCAAGGAACCCGACAGGATGGGACCGAACATGAGGGGTACCAAGCCTACATCACAGGGAAGGGGAGAGAAAGCTCTGATTGGCGGGTGAATGACGACGGGTCGCCTGGAAGCCTCTTGAGGTATTACATCGTCCAATGTTAATTGTAGGTGGGTCTGGTGGTTCACATCAACGGGATACCAAAACCGGACCCTACTAGACCGGTTCTAAGGGGAGAGCTAGCACTGGCACTGGGATGGTGTTGTCCTTGGGTCGGGCAGCCTGTGCCAGGTCAAAAGGAGCGGCAATTTTGGAGGGGACTCGGGGAAGAGAGAGAAAGCAAACAAAAGAAAGAAAAAAGAGAGAAAAGAGATAGAAAAGGGGGTATGAAGAAGAACGACCGGTTCAGGTGGTGGTTCAGACGGAGCAACTGGAAGCCAAGTTGGACAGGAAATGGAAGGGTAGACTGGGAGGAGGTGGTGGTTGAGGATGTGTGGTGGTTGATCTAGAGATGACCGGAGCTTGTGAAGATGCTGGGACAGGGAAGCGGATGGGACCGGGTTCTGGCGGTTCTGGTGGTAGACAGGCCTGAGGCGGCGGAGCCTTAGATCTGGGTAATGAGGGGCCCGAGGTCGGGCGTCGTGGGGGCCCTAGGTCCGGCTTGAGGGGGAGGCCTGGGACGACTCGGCGCTGGGTAGATGGAGGCGGAGAAGGGGATTAGG
Organism: Simmondsia chinensis; assembly: GCA_018398585.1. Lineage (NCBI taxonomy): Eukaryota > Viridiplantae > Streptophyta > Magnoliopsida > Caryophyllales > Simmondsiaceae > Simmondsia > Simmondsia chinensis. Next base: position 23,654,425 of record JAGTTD010000019.1, read on the forward strand.
TGCAACAACAACAACCCAGTGCTTGCAAAGGGCTCCCGCAAAAGCAGGGTCTGGGGAGGTAGATATACGTAGCCTTCCCTCTTTAGGGGGTACCCAGAAGAGAGGCTGTTTCCGAGGACTCTCAACCTAAGAAGCTGGTCTGCAGCATATAGCAATGTGACCTGGCAGCAGGAGAGCATCAAAACATAAGTAGGAAAAAACACACAGCGAACAAAACAACAAACTCAAGCAAGCCACATCAAGCAAAAATCAAAGGATAGGTAGGCAGGCAGGCAGGCAAGCAGCGGCTCATGCGAGCAAGTACACAACCTAAGTGCGCCAGGAAGATGTCAAGGCCTAACACTCGTAAGCTAGACTACCCTACTCCAATTGGAGCATCTATAACCCCTATACTAGCCCTCCATTGGGCTCTATCTGAGGCCATCTCCTCCCGAAGGTTTAGGTGGGTGAGGTCTTGTCGGATAGTCTCCAGCCATCTCTTCTTTGGCCTACCTCTTCCTTTTCTGCCTAGTGTAGTAAGGGGCTGTTCGCACCTCCTAACTTAAGCATTGTCCGGTCTCCTTCTAACATGTCTGAACCACCTCAAACGTTGCTCCCTCAATTTATCTTCAATGGGGGCTACGCCCAATTTGCCTCTTATAACGTTGTTTCTTATTCTATCCTTCCTTGTGTGTCTACACATCCACCTCATGTCACGATCCTTGACCGTGACCTTGTACCCAACAACCCGTTTTTGCTTTTATTAATTTGTATCGAATATGTAAGGTAAAACTGTAAAATTAGTTAAGTATAAATTAGTTTAAAATTTGAAATTAGGAAGAGGAGGGAGCCGGTTAGGAGGGAAGAAGAAGGAGAGAAAGGATAATTTAAATTTTGGATTTGAATTTGTGTTTAGAAGGGAAATATTATTGTAGGGAGGCCTTAGGTGGCCGGTTGTCCCCCTCCCCCCTTGGTCTATAAATATGTAATGTATGTTTGTAATTTTGGTAAGCAACTAATGAATGAATCGAATACCAAATTCAAACTCTCTCTCTCCCTCTCTTTCCCTCTCTTGACCGTCCCTCTTTTCTCTCTCTATCCTAACTTCTAATTCCTCTTCTTCCTCCTAACTCATCTCCTCTAACTCTCCTCTAATTCTCTACTTCTCCTCTCAATCTCTTCTAATCTCTCTATTTCTCTCTCTCGTTCTCTCTAAGTCTATTTCTCTTCCTCCCTTAACCTCTATTTCACCATCACAAGCCTAGGTTTGTGAATATCCCCGTAACGAACATCAAGGTTCGTTACATTTGGTATCAGAGCCATCTTCCGATCGAAGAGGGCACTATCATTGCATTTTTCGTTCATCCCATTTCGAATTAAAAAAAAAAAAAAGAGAGAGAGAGTTTATCACGGAATGCATGTCGTCAACCGCTTTCACCGAAATGAGGGCGGACATGGCGGACATAAGGGCAGACATTAGGGCCCTAACCGATGTCATTAATCGGTTAGTAAAGGCTCACGAAGGTAGGCCCGAAGCTGAGACCGTGGCATCATCCATGGGTGCCCAGGACACCGCCACACCCGAAAGGTCCGGCACCTGTCCAAGAGCCGAAGATGGGATCCTTCCGCCACCGGGTGATGAAGAACAAGGTACAAGGGAGGAGGTTGATATCATTGAACCGATTGAACCACCGCTTTATGAGCCACCCCTTGTTAAGCAAAACCTTGTCAAGCCGACCATTGTTGATTCAAGCGCCACTGGAGTCCCGCACGAGCTAGAACCGGAGAAGGAAGGGACAATGGAACTTCAAGGACCCCAAAACATCACCATAAGTTATGAACCAAAACAACCAAGTTTTGATTCACGTGGCGCCAAGAAGAGGAATGCGCATCCTCCAAAGGAGGGGACCGGACCGATCAAGAAAAGGAGAAGAAAGGTTCGGGCAGGGGGACCCTTTCCAAGAACAGGGGTTGGCACTAAACGCTCAACCCACTAACACCGAATTTTACAAAGGAACCTTGAGGACGAGAATTATCCCTATGACCCGGGGGGGAACCGAAGGCTAGAGGTTGCACGCATGACACATCCTTGAGGACAAGGATGTTTTCAAGGGGAAGGGTTTGTCACGATCATTGACCGTGACCTTGTACCCAACAACCCGTTTTTACTTTTATTATTTTGTATCGAATATGTAAGATAAAACTGTAAAATTAGTTAAGTATAATTAGTTTAAATTTTGAAATTAGGAAGAGGAGGGAGCCGGTTAGGAGGGAAGAAGAAGGAGGGAAAGGATAATTTAAATTTTGGATTTGAATTTGTGTTTAGAAGGGAAATGTTGTTGTAGGGAGGCCTTAGGTGGCCGGTTGTCCCCCTCCCCCCTTGGTCTATAAATATGTAATGTATGTTTGTAATTTTGGTAAGCAACTAATGAATGAATCAAATACCAAATTCAAACTCTCTCTCTCCCTCTCTTTCCCTCTCTTGACCGTCCCTCTTTTCTCTCTCTATCCTAACTTCTAATTCCTCTTCTTCCTCCTAACTCATCTCTCAAACTCTCCTCTAATTCTCTACTTGTCCTCTCAATCTCTTCTAATCTCTCTATTTCTCTCTCTCGTTCTCTCTAAGTCTATTTCTCTTCCTCCCTTAACCTCTATTTCACCATCACGAGCCTAGGTTTGTGAATATCCCTGTAACGAACATCAAGGTTCGTTACACCTCAACACTCGCATCTCCGCCACCTTCATCTTCTGTGTGTGCTGTTGTTTCATTGCCCTGCACTCCGCCCCATACGTCATGGATGGCCTCACAACCGTCTTATAGTATCTTCCCTTTAGCTTCAAGGGAAACTTTCTATCACAAAGTACCGTGGAGGCCATCCTCCACTTATGCCATCCCGCTTTAATCTGGTTGTTGATATCCTTGTTGTCTTCGCCATTGTGCTGTATCATGGACCCCAAGTACCTGAAGCTCTCCTTCTTCTATATGGCCTCAGATCCAATCTTGACGTCTTCCCGGCTAGGCGTGGTGAAGGTATCGAACTTGAGTTCCATGTACACGGTCTTGGCTCTGCTTAGGCGTAAACCCTTCGACTCTAGTACCCCTCTCCACAGTTCCAGCTTCTCATTTACCTCTTCCCGCGACTCCCCCACTAACACTATGTCATCTGCAAAAAGCATACACCAAAGTACACATCCCTGGATGTGCCTAGTGAGCTCGTCCATAACCAGAATGAATAGATAGGGGCTCAAAGCAGACCCCTGGTGTACCCCTACTGTTATTGGGAAAGCATTTGTCTCCCCATCCTCTGTACGCACCATAGTCTTTGCCTTCTCATACATGTCTCTAATGGCATGGATGTATGGCACGGGGATGCCTTTCCTGTCCAAAACTCTCCAAAGGACCTCCCTTGGCATTCTATCATATTCCTTTTCTAAATCAATGAAAACCATGTGTAAGACCTTTTGTCTCTCCCTGTATTGCTCTATCGTTCGCCTAAGGATGTGGATAGCTTTTATTGTTGATCTTCCGGGCACAAATCCTAGCGGGTCAGGATTTTTCTTTTTTCTAGTGGGCCAGGAGAGGGTCATCTGGTGGTCGTCCAATGGGTCAACTGGGCATGGGTCAGATGGTGACGTAGGGGTGGAGAAGAAGATGCCCCCCCCCCCCCCCCGAAGGTGGCAATGACAGGGACAGGCACTGGTCTCCGGTGGTTGGTCATTCAGTTGGTGGTGGTGGCTGCGAATCGATGGCGGCGAGGAGAGGGGGAAGACATAGGGGTCCACCCCCCATAAATGGATCGTAAGATACAAAATTAAGATTCTACTTAGAATCCGGATTGATCGACGATTGTAGGATCATAGAATCGTAAGATTCTAAAATTCGAATCGAGAGTTTAATAACCATGCCCGTGTGTAATGGGGTGTGGGTATCGACTTCATGTCTGTGACTGGCGATCGGACGGGTATAAGTATGGATTTGGGTGGCAGGTCTAGGTATGTATAGGGAAAATTAATACAATCAAGCATAATGGAAGCGAAAAAAATATAAAAAGCTTCAGAACAATCAACACGAAGATTTACATGGAAATCCTCTCTCAACTAAAGAAAAAAGCCACGGGACTCAAACAGGTGCCTCATCTATTATAAAATCTACAATTACAATTTCTAATTGAAACCTCAAATCCCATATACAATAATCACTATCGATGTGACTATTATACGGTAAGTCACCAATCTTCCCACAATATAACTACTGCACGACGAGTTACCAACTATCTCAAAATGCAGCTGCTGCACGTTGAAGGGCAAACCCTTCTCAACACAGTTTCAGAAAGAGTAAGATAGAAAAACTCTCATCAAGATATCGCTTAATCATCACACACCCCTTAAAACATCTTCGGCCCCTACCCGGATGACCCCGTGGGCACCCCTTTGCAAATCACTCAGACCCCTCGCATTTTTCCTTTCCATTTTTCTTTCTCACTTTTTTACTGTCTAACCATCAATTCTCTACCTCTTTTCATAATAAGTTATCTAAATCTACTCCGATTCAAAATATCAAATGAAATAAAATCAAAATTACTTAGGTAACTGAATATAATTATATTTTACTAAATCAAATCAATATTAATTTTAAGGTAAATAAAATTCTAACTATATGAAGGAGGTACTCTTGTACGCACCCCGTCTCATCGACATCCCTAGGCCCTCCCCCTTTCAAAATACATGCTATTTTGCTTATGTCATATATTATAGCCTTAAAAACATTTCAAAATTACCCATCACTGTCAGGCTTTTCAAAAACTGAATAAATTACCAAAGTAGCACCTTTTGCAAAAAAAATTACCAAAATGGCATAGTTGAAAAAATATTTACCAAAATGGCACACTTTACTGTAGCATAAATAGGAAACACCGTTTGAAACGGCGTTCGATAAGCAGTGTTTTTCGTTAGCTTTAAGACGCTGTCAGAAACGGCGTACGGACGCCATTTCCCCACACGCACAGTGCTCTACCCGTGACTGCCTTTTTATTCCGTGACCTGCTTTTTTTCCCTCCATTTTCATCTTCTTCTTCAACCCGTGGCCTACTCTTTTTCCTCCATTTTCATCTTCTTCATCCCCTTCATCTTCACTTTTACCTCTATAAATACCACCAATTTCTTCAATATTTTTCACAACACTCAATTACTTAAATACATCTTTCAACCTATTTTCCTCTCAAAAAAAACTTCCAATCTCCACTTCATTTTTACAGTTATGTAAGTCGTTATTATTGTCATTTTTAAATTTGTTAATACTTTTATATTATAATGTCATATTATTTTGTAGGAATTTGTTATTATAGTAATATTATTAGATTGATTAGTAAAGTTAATATAGTGATTATAATATATATAATAGAAAATTAAAAAATTTATTTGTTAATATAGTATTGAATAATATTATACTGAAAAAATTATTAATTGTATATTTTATGTTATATTTCAATATATTCGTAATTTTTTGTAGCTTATATTATTTTTTAGTGTTAAACTTTATTATATGGCAATTTTAACTGTTTGTGATACCTTTATGTATTTAAAATATTTTGTAGATATTTAAATTCTATATTTTGAGCAATTTCGAGATGTAAATTTCTTATATATATATATATATATATTAAGAATTGTTAGAAAAAATATTATCTGACATGATTATAGAATATAAGCTAAATTACAGAAAATCCCATTGACTTTTACTTCAAAAATAGAAAACCCCCTCTCAAATAAAATCACTCACTAAATCTCCTAACTTTTGAAAATTTTTTCACTTTGCCCCCAAATTATGTTTTACCTCATAATATTTTTTTCTTAAAATTTTAAAATAATTATATTTTTATTAATATCAAAAATTTTCTTAATATTTTTTTTGCTAAAAATATAAAATATTGAATTTTTGTCTAATAATATAAAACCTTTTTCTAGAAACAAAATTAAACATTAGGGCAAAATGGTCAAAAATAAGTTACATGGGGGTTAAGTGATAAATTTTTAAAAGTAAGGGGTTTTGTGAGTGCTTTTATTTGTAAGGGGATTTTCTATTTTTGAAGCAAAAGACATGAGAGTTTTCTGTAATTTACCCTAGAATATATTTTATTAGGTTTGTTTAGTAATATTAATGTAATAATTACAATATATATAATGGTATATTATAAAATTTATTTATGAATATAATATTAAATAAGAGGTTGCTAGAATATATTATATATAATAGTATATCATAAATTTTATGTTTTATTTCAATGTAATATAATACAATTAATACTCACTTATTATTGACTACATGATTATTAGAAAGTTATATATATTACAAATTTTGTAAATATTTAAATTCTATATTTTGAGCAATTTAGGGATGTAATTTTATTTTTTATATGTATTACGATTATTTTAAAATTATTCGAATTTGTAAGACATTAAGAATTTTTAGAAAAACTATTATATTATTCATATAATATAAAATTTTTATACTATAAATACAATTTAGAGATGCAATTTAGAATTTTTAATATAAAATTGAATAAGAGGTTGCTATAATAATTTATTTGTTATTATGAAAAAATGTGTGAGAATAGAATGATATAAGTAGAATTAAAAATAATTAGAAAACGGTCATTTTGATAGAAAAATAAGGGACATTGTATGTTTTATATTATATGAATAATACAGGGTTAATATGTTGCATTTCTTAGTTTGATATAATATTGTTAGATACTCTGTAATGTTATTAATATTACATTGTATGTTTTTAAATGAGACTCAGTCTACAAATTATGGCGTGCAACATAGTCACATTGTTGTGTCATTATGATGGAGATAAGGTTCAAACTGTTGATGGTGTTGATTACACGGGTGGAAGGCAGTTTATACTTAGGGTGCAGTCTGGAATTTCTCTTCCAGATTTGAAGGAAATGATGCATGAATTTACTAGCTGGGATCATAACACAATTGATATTGCAATTACATGGAGAATGTTGTTATCTCATAATCTTATGCGATACACACCTATTGAGATCGTTTGTCCAACGGCATTGAGGTCTATGTTCGAAATGGCTTTAGAAAATAGGGCAACATATATAGAATTGTATGTAATTGCTGTGAATGTTGCGGGAAGAGCTCAACATCGTGTGTCGCATAGTGTAGTTGAGGCATCTAGAGGTCCAATGGTGGGCGTTTCACTCGTTGCTGGAATGGTTGCAAACGAAAGCACAACCATGTTTGATAGGGCTTATGCCAACAATGATTCCGAGGCATCCGATGAAGATGCAGATCTGGGGTTGGACGAGGACGAGGATGAACTACATGATAATGATGATGGTGCCGGGCCTTCATTTTCCCAAGCTCCCGTTCCTAAATTCGAAGAAGTCTCATGGGCAGACCAGGTAGTATGTTCTGACTGGGAGGAAAGTAGAAGAATTCGGTCAACGGGAACTATCTTGGAGGAGGGACAAGTGTTCCAAACGAAGGAAGAATTAGTCAATGCAGTTAAGGAGTGGCACATAAAAAACAAGCTTGAATATATAATGAACCGGTCGAAGCCTACTTACGTAGCCCTAAGGTGCGTGCAAGCACCACAATGCAACTGATATCTACGTGGGGCGCTCAAACAAAGACTAGGGGCATTTGAGATTTCGGTTTTGAGGGGGCCACATACATGTTCTACCACTGTATTGGCAGAAGATCACCGTGCCTTGACATCAAATTTTGTTGCTACTACAGTGTCACCTATTGTGACTGCTGATCTTAAAATGAATATTGCAGCAATTCGAGCAACAGTACAACAACAACATGGATACAACATTTCATATCGAAAGGCATGGATAGCAAAACAGGAAGTGATTGAACGGTTGTTTGGCTCCCATGAGGATGCATTTCCGATGCTACCTAAGCTACTCACTGCATTGCAACAGTCAAATCCAGGCACTATTGTCGATTGGCAATATAAAAGCGTGGTGGGAGATGAGGCAATCTTTCGTGGAGTTTTTTGGGCTTTTGGTGCATCTATTGAGGGATTCAAGAGTTTCCGTCCACTTATTAGTATCGATGGTACCCATTTATATGGGAAATATATGGGGAAGCTGCTGGTAACTGTCGCATTTGATGCTAACAATGGTATATACCCATTGTGTTTTGCTCTTGTAGACCAAGAGGATGCATTGAGTTGGGGTTGGTTCCTGTTTTGTCTGCGTACATATGTGACTGGCGATCGCCAAACGATATGTATTATATCCGATCGACATGCTGGCATCAAGAATGGGATGTCAATCATTTGGCCTGAGCCTGAAGGGCAGCATCGTTACTGCACTCGCCACCTTGTTAGTAACTTCAATCACAGATTTAAAAATGCTACAATGAAGAAGAAGTTGAGTGAGATGGCGAGGGAACCTTCTCGAAGGAAGTTCGATGCTTTGTATTACCATTTTATACATGCCAGTGATGAGATCAGAGAGTGGATTGAACGGGAGCCTAAAGAACGTTGGGCACTTTCGTATGATGGTGGTTATCGCTATGGCAACATGACCACTAATATATCGGAAGTGTTCAACAGCGTTTTGAAAGTGGGACGAGCCCTCCCAGTAACTGCCCTTGTGGAGATGACATTTTATCGATGCAATAAATATTTTGTCAATCGCAGGGATGTGGCCGGGGCATATTTTTCACAGGGTCTTTTATAGCCGCCGAAAGTCTTTGCAGAAATAGAACTTGCCACCTTGAAATCAAGAAGACATACAGTGACGTTGTTTGATCGAAACACTATGGAGTTCCAGGTAACAACTCCGAGTAGGCAGATTGAATCAGGATACAGAAGGGAGACTTGCCATACTGTAACGCTGAACGAATGGAGTTGCACTTGTGGTACATGGCAACTGTTTCATCGTCCATGCTCACATGTGATGGCATGTTGTACCGCTTCTCGGCTCGAGTTCGGACAATATGTTGATCCATTTTTAAGCCTTGCCATGTATGCAAGTGCGTATGCTCCATTGTTTCACCCCCTTCCCGATCAGTCTCTATGGCCGGAGTACATTGGACCTATAGTGGTTGCAGATCACACAAGGTGGAGGCATGGTAGAGGACCGCCACGCTCAACCCGACTACATAACGAAATGGATGCAAGGGAGGGCTTGTCCAAAAATAAATGCAGCATATGTAGTGAAAGGGGGCATAATAAAAAAACACGTCCTAATAGACAGTAATAATGTTGTACTTAGGTTCATACTTGCATTTGATGTATTATTTACTGTAATTACATAATAATAATAAATATAATTTCTTTCTTGTGTTGTGCTTGATAAGAATGCTGTAATATGTGTAATTTTATTGTTAGCCCATTGGTTACTATTTTCAGTTTTTTTAGAGATATGGTAAGAACACTAGGAGGACATGCTTCGACTTCGACCTCGACTGCTCGGTATGGTGAACAAAATCCAGGTCCAGATGACAGGTCTGTGTTGCGTCTTCAGGAGCGTCATCGATCGGAGGATGTTTGGAATGAAAGGGTATGCTATTAATCGATATTTGTCATATAATTTTGATTTATAATTATTTAAATAGTTGATTAATATATTTAATGTCTTTGTGTTACAGGGCAATGATGAGATCAGGGTGAGGATTCACCATCCATCAACCCTTCGCCCATAAATACGACCTTATGTCGTACAAGCTGGATTCATTGGAGTGGCCCAAGTAGGTCACATCCAGATTGATAACGCATTGATTGGGGCTTTGTTAGAGAGGTGGAGGCGGGAGACCCATGCATTCCACCTACGTGTTGGTGAGATGACACCAACACTGCAGGAAGTTGCCGTCTTACTAGGTCTACGTATAGACGGTCGAGCAGTCTCTGGTAGCACTACCTACAATTGGCAGGACCTCTGTCATTATTTATTGGGTGCAGCCCCCCTAGAATCAGCATTAAAGGGCAGCCTAGTAAGAAGTACATGGTTGGCGCAACTTTGTGCACAAGCCCCCCCACTTTACGCTGATGGGTAAGTGTTGTTACAACACGCCAGACGCTACATCCTTAATTTGTTCGGCTCCCTGTTGTTCACTAACAGCACTGGTAGTTGGACATCAATGGTCTATCTTCCATTGCTTGAGACGATGGAGGGGTGTAGTGAGTACAGCTCGGGGTCAGCTGTTCTTGCCAATCTATACAGACAAATGTGCCAGTGCTGCATGGCAGGCCGCGCCCAAATCGGCGGGTGTGTTTTATTGCTCCAGGTATGGACGGTCACTTATATTAATGTTTAATTCTTTAATGTATTAAATCCCTAATTCGTATGTGCCATTGCATGTGTAGTTGTGGTCATGGGAACATTTACATATTGGTCGACCGTTTATATCCGAGCCCCGTCCACTTCCACCTGCAGTCAATGATCTGTTGCCGCCTTTGGGATCTCAGTAAGGGAAAATATTTTGTATATCTTGATTTAATGTATATGTAATATTATATATGTATTAAAATAATTTATTTTGTACTTGATCAGCTGGGTTGCATCCTTGATATTCCGCGAGAATCCAAGGGAATGTCAATCCTTCTATAGGGACCCACTTGATATCCAAGAGCCACATCAGGTATATACATAAAAACATACACAATTATATATTGTTAATATTTAATGTAATAACTAAGTTATTTTACCTGCACTTAGGTTCAATGGACGCCTTACAGGCAATCTCGGTTAAGCACCTTGCCCACTATTTGTGTCGAGGGTCGTCAGATCTGGCGATATCAGGGACCAATGATATGCTTTGGCATTGTAGAGCTGCATTGCCCTGATAGAGTGTTGCGTCAGTTTGGATTAACGCAACATATCCCGGATCACATCGACACCCTTGACTCCTTGCACAATACATCTCGTTCGGGGAGGTGGGACGAGAATTGGGAGGTCTACCATTCGAACTGGATCGAGGTATGGAATACACGAATGGATTATATCGCCAACGTACGTCACCCTCCTACATTGCCTACAGATTATATGTGTTGGTACAACTCTATCACTAGGCGTTACATAGTACGGCGTGAAGTGCATGTTCAGCGTCCATCCCGGCTTCGTTATGATCCAAGTGGCAACCAAATTCAACGTGTGGTAAGCACTTTTACAACATTTGTCTCTTTACTTATTCCACAATATGTTTCGTTAACATTTGAATGTACTATTTTCTAGGTCGATGTTCTTAAAAAGCATGCTAAAATGGCAGTTCAAAGGATACGTAATATTGTTGGCCACACTGTAGAGTCTGTCTCTACAGAATGGCTAACTGCTTGCAGTACAGCAATAGATGTTGCCGGTGAACGACATCAATTTGAACAGGCTATGCAAGAAGAAGAGTTTGACTACCGTTCATTTGGTGCTCCACCCTTATAGCATCATGGTGAACCTCCAGAACGAAGTACACGTGAACGTCCGCGACATAGTTTTTCAGTTCATATGGAAGGTTCACCCTCACAGCATCGTGGTGAATCTCCAGAAGGAAGTAGACGTGAACGTCCGCGACATAGTTTTTCAGTTCATATGGAAGGTTCACCCTCACAGTATCGTGGTGAACCTCGTCGTAGATCGATGTCACGTTTTGTACCATAACTTACGTTATTTATTTTTTTGTAATCTATTATTACAGTGCATTTTTTCCTTTTTTATTACTTTATACATTAAATAATGTAACTCTACTAAATTTTTTTTCTACTTTATTTTATCATTTTGTTGTTAATTAAGTTAGGAGGATGTTAGGGTTTATCATTTTATTAAATAATGTGAAATCGTGGTGAACCTGCGTGTGGGACGTATCTAGTGTGTGATAAGGGACGCCGTTAGAAATGGCGTCCCATAGACGGCCCCTTTCGGACGCCGTTTCTGACGGCGTCTTAAAGCTAACGAAAAACACTGCTTATCGAACGCCGTTTCAAACGGCGTTTCCTATTTATGCTACAGAAAAGTATGCCATTTTGGTAAATATTTTTTCAACTATGCCATTTTGGTAATTTTTTTTGCAAAAGGTGCCACTTTGGTAATTTGTTCTCAAAAACTTGCTGACCGTTGCTTCTCCACCCTGCACGCCAGCCAACGCTGCACGCTGACACCACCTGCGCCTTACCTCCGCCAGCCTTAACTTCGACCACCGGACACCTCCAAAGCACGCCTCCAATTCTAAAACCCAAGCCATCCTCACCACCACACGACCACCTCCAACATGGCTCCTTCACCAGCCATTCCTCCACTCACTGCCACCTACAATGTCGACAACCTATCATCTCCCAGCTCTGGTCTGTTTGTTGTGACAAACCACCCGAACTCACACCTGCTTTTTCTAGCCACTGAGCAAAGGGATCCTCTTAGGTCTCATTCTAGCGTTGAATCTTTTTCTATCTTTGTGGATGTTTACTTGACTTTATTTGTAACCGGTGGCTTAGAAACTTATTTGAAAAGTTTGGTATTATAATTGATGCCTTTGTTCCTAAGAAAGTTAGAGAAAGGTCAAACGGTAGGTTTGGGTTTGTAAGATTGGCAAATAAAGAAGATGCATATATGGCTATTAAAGTAATGGATGGGAAGTTGTTGGGTAAGTTGAGGTTGTTTGTGCATTAGGCAAAATATGAAAGAAAGAGAACTAGGAATGGAGATGTTCCTCCTGTCTCATCTCTTCCAATAGTTAAGCCGACAATTAGAAGTAATTTTATGCATAAAAGGTCATTTGTTCGATTTAGGTACCCTGTGGTCGCTAGTGATTGTTATTCAACAACCTTCCCAAGGCCCTTATGTGGGGGGAGAGTATGTGCAACCTACAAGGTCTTCTAGAAGGTTTGTTATTGGTGAGTTATGCCAAGATAATTTGGAGTGGCTGGAGAGAAGTTTATCAGTTGTAACAAATGACCCTTATTCTATGAAAGAGTTGAAGCAAGCTTTTAGTTCTACAGGGGTTGAAATTGCACATGTTAAAGTTTTCAATTGCAGGACTTTTTTAATTACCCGTGCGTCTACACATGAATGCAGTAATTTCTTAAATAAAGGACTTGCCCCATCAAGGAGTTTTTTTCAAGTCTGTAAGACGTTGGTCCCCTTCTGAATCGCTACCTAGGAAAAGGAAAACTTGGATTAGTTGTTATAGTGTTTCCCCAAGCACTTGGTCCCTTTGACAGTTTCGAAAAATTGTTGAGCTTTGGGGTGATATAGTTAAAGTCGATGTCGGTTACTTGTCAATGAACTATCTAGGTAGAGCAAATGTTTAATTGGAAATGGAAGCACCTTCTCCTATTCAAGTGATTGCGGTCGATGGTATTTAATCACTTTATTTTGATTAAGGAAGAGGTTATGGATGAGCTTGCCTTGCAACTTGTTCTTAACAACATGGTAGATTTAGTGGGCCATAATTTTCGAATTTTTGTGGACGGTATTACTAGACACCTTGTGATGGCTGGTGTTGAGCAAGGGGTCGAACTGTGGAAGAATGTTCGCTTGATAATGTTGATCAGGGTTTCACCCCCCTGAGGCATGTTTCAGAGGGTGAGGAGCGCAATGTTGATACCATAGGGATAGTAGGACAACTCCTTCTCTTCCGATTGATCAAGTCGTAGAAGGACATACTTTGAACTAGCATCAATCTTCCCCTTCTAAGGGCATGGACCATTGTGGTTATCTTAGTGACAATATGGATTTTGGGCCCCCTTTTCCCCAGGTTTTGGTCCACGATGCAGCTTTTGGTGGTATTAACAACGACAAATCCTCTTGCTGGCTAAGTGGTAATGATATGGCAAAGCAAGTCAAGATTGGCAGGAGTTCTAAATTTGGAAAGAAAAAAAAGAATCAAGAGATTTTTTGATAGTTTGAATTTGTTAACTTGCAGCTAAACACTATGAAGAATTGAAAAGTTAGGGAATAGTGTGACAAGAAAGTCAAACACTTGCCTTCAGAGTTCCTTAAAAATTTAATCCTTGAGGAGGATGAGTAGACTATGTCTAGGTTGCCTACATTGCTTTTTTCTGCTTCTTGGTTGGTGCCTGCTCAAAGATTCTTTCTGTTTCGTTTTAGTTTTTTGGAGTTTAGTTATTGTCCTACTTCTGAGCTTTGTCTTTGACATCTTCTTTGGTGGGTTTTCTTGGTGTATCTTTAGTTACTTATGTGTCGTTTTTTTCTTTGGCATTCGGTGCTACGGGTAGGAGGTTTTTTTTTTTTTGGTATATATAAATATATTTTTTGCTCTATGTGTGTTATCTTTTGGCTGTTTTGGGAGTAGTCCTAGGAGTTGGGCTTGTCTTTCTTGTTTTTGCAGGTTTGCTTGTTATTTTTCCCTTCCAAACTTTGTGTGTGCTCTTCGGGTCTCTTGTTTGAGACATTGGCTTTTGTATCGTGAGTTTATCCTCACTAATTATTAGGGAAAAAAAAATTATAGCCTTATGATTTGGGGGCAAATTTTTTTTTTTTTGAAAAATATATTTTTTTAGTATTTAAAAGAATTTGACTTAAATAACTAATTTGTTCATTTTCTGTGACTTGGTCCAATAGTAATGATCCCAAGGAAACCAAAGACATCATCCATGATCAATTTCTAGTAGTAACAAAATACAACACTCTCCTTACAGAAGCACAAAAAAAAAAAACATTTTTTGGGGCCGGGGGGGTGGGGGGGGGGGGGGGGGGGGGGGGGGGGGGGGGGGGGGGGGTTTACTAACAACCGCTTAAACTTTGGGTGTGGTTTCAAAAACCCACCTAAACTTTACAAAACTTTTCAACGTCACACCTTAATTTTAATGCTATTAATATCTGTTAGTTTTTGATGAAGTGAAATTTTAAAAAATATTTTTTTGAGAATATAAATTTAATTTTTTTGTATATACAAATTTTTATATAAATTATTTTATATGTGAATTCAGATTTTCTTAATGTTATGGTTTTTTCCCCTTCAAGATCCATGTTAGCAAAACCTAACAGATATTAACGGCATTAATATTAAGGTATGATATTGAAAAATTTTGTAAAATTTAGGTGTTTTTTTTTGAAAAATTAAAAAATTTCGGTAGTTTTTTAAAACTACACTTAAAATTTAGATGATTTTCAGTTAAAAAAAAAACCCAGAAAACATGAGGGCTACTTAATTTATTAATTGTTCACTTATTCCCGCTCTTCTGGGCTTTCTCAGACTCCGCTTCTCTAGATGTGCCGATTCTGTAATGAAAGTTATCTTTCCAATTATCAAAAAAAAAAAAAAGTAATTGTTCAGGTATATTGATCGCATGCATTATTCGAACTGTTTTAATCATAAGTTTAGGAATATTGACTCTTGTAACATAAACTCTACGTGAGAATTTCTCACTAGGAATCTTGAATCTGTGCTAAATTAGTGGGGAATCCCAATACTTATCTTTAAAATTAAGAGCAGAAGTTCAATAAAAGCTAACATAAATATTAGAATTGTCAGCTTGTTGTATATATAATATATATATGAGATAACGTACAGTAAAATTTTAATGTGTAAAAAAATATTTACTAATAATACTTCATATTTCATGCTTAGTTTTCTAATTGTCTTATCTTCTCTATTGTGTATGAGCTTAAATTATGAATGACAAAAGGATATATTTGAGAAAAAGAACAAAAATAACATACTACTCAATATATATATATATATATATATATACATATATAATAATAATTTGTTTTGGGAAAAAAAAAAAGAATAAAAAGGGACACATACTTTGGAAACAGAATAAGACGGGCATTAATTTTACCATCCATGCCATATCATTTGTCATGCTATCTTTTTAGTAGTCACATCATCTTCCACCATATCATCTTTTTGATTGTTCTACCATCATATTAGACACATATGATAAAATTAACACCTTTTTAATCTTTTTGAAAATATATTTTACCTTTTCTGTTCATTTTTTCAAATATATTGCCCTTCAAACTATTTTGCCCATTGAAAGTCTTGAAAAAAATTATGATATTGGTACTTGGTACAATAACTCTTTTTTTTTTTTGATCAGGTACTTTTTTGTATTAGGGAATAGTTTTGATTATCCTATTTTATCTAAGATTATCTCTTTTTCAATAGATGATGTCAAATACCATGCAAAGGATTAAGATGAAGAGCCAAAAACTATCGACATAGGATAGTAAGTCGGGCACATAGAGGCGGACAACTTCCAAACTTTGAAAGCTCTGAACTCGGACAAAAATAAAAAGAAAACTCTGAAGTAGGCACCAACCTAGGCAGCAAAAAATCACGCAATTGCACCCACCAAGGAAAGCGTTAAATATACAACCATAACATAAAAAGAACCCCAACAGCTCCAAAAGCCTCTTGACCACTCGAACTTTATCAGCTCCTTGAGCTCTGATAGTGGGATTGACAATTAAACCAACGCCTCAATCCAAGCAAAAAGGAGGTGATACATCTGAATGATTATGTAATAGTCATGTATAGTGTATTTTAACTTTGTTGCAATGTCCTTTTGATCTTGGTTGTTCAACAAAACAATTTTCCTATTCGTCTTCTCTTGGTTTCCATTGTATCTAACCTCCAACATAGAACATACATCCCAAGTTTTCCTACCTTCTTCCTACCCAACCTCATTAGCTGTAGAAAAATTAGACTCACCCTGACATAACTCCTCTAGAACCGTGTTTGTCAGGAGCTCTAGAGGTAAGTGCTTGGCTTTTTCTGTTACGTTTTTTTTTTACCACTTTGATTCTTCACATGGTTTAATTGCAAGTTAATGAAATTAAACTTATTGTCAATTTGTTCCTTGGTTTTTCCCTTTACCTTGGAGGATTTTCCATGTTATATCTAGTGTTAATTTAATTTCCACATTTTTATTTCTCGTTGATATTTGGTGATATTGGTTGTGCCCTATGATTTAAATCTGTCATTAATATTGACTTGAGAGGTTGATTTAATCGGGTTTAGGTGTCGACCCCAACAAAGTGGTATTAGAGCTAAGGTTCATTATTAGAGTAAATAATAATGGATGGTACTAGTAATAATATGATGATAAAATTGACCGGTGAAAACTATTCAATTTGGAAGCCAATGATGGAGGGACCTACTTTATTGTTAAGACTTACATTACCCGATTGAGGGTGTTAGTGGTAAGTTGGAAAAAATGACATATTATGAATGGGAGAAACTGAATAGCAAAACTATTGGGACACTTAGACAGTTGATAGATTTTAGTGTTTTTCACTGTATGCTGAGGTATTACGGAAAAGTTTAGAGAGTCAGTGTTAGAGAAACACTCCGCGAAATAAGGTTTTTCTGATTAAGAAGTTAGTCAACTTAAAATTGAAAGAGGGATGATTAATGGCAGAACACTGAATGAATTTCAAGATGTTATTAACCAGTTAAATGTCATGAAGATTATTCTTGATGATGAGTTGGTGGTAACTGTTAGTAACTCAACTCCAGATCGGAAATTTTCCGAGAAAAGACACGGTTTCTGATGCGTAGACACTTGTTATTGAGAACCGAGGTAGAAGCAAGAGTAGAGGCCTAAAGGGCGTGGTAAGTCTGGAGTTAGTCTGAGTCCAAAGAAGAAAAACCAGAGTGCTGGCATTGTCATAAGACTAGACACTCGATGAGAGATTGTTTTCTTTTGAAGAAATAGCAGAAAGGTGAAATGAGTCAAAATGAGGCAGATGATAAGAAGACTGTAGCTGCAGTGACTGATGATAATGATGGCCAGGTAACATTGTTTTGTGCTCAGGGTGAGTTTAATCATATAAGTGATTAGGATTGTAAATGAGCCAAGCCGGCTCGGTAAGGGCTCGGCTCGAGTTCATCTAAGTCGATTTGAGAGTTGGCATGGCTCATTTAGGCCGACTAGGCTTGAAAGGCTCATGAGCCATCTCATTTTTTGGCTCATGAGCCGGCTCGTTTATAGGCACATGAGTCGGCTCAATTATTGGCTCGCATGTCTAGATTTCATAATTGAATTACATGTATGTTTTTATTTCCAATTCCATCCATGACAATTTTATTATCGTTTTCTACCAATCCAAATGACAATAATCATAAATGAGTCTAACAAGCCTACTAAATGAGCTTAATGAGCCTGGTAAATGAGCTAGCTCACCAAATAATCAAGCCTAAATGATACCAATATCAAGCCAGTCTCATTTAGTAAATGAGCCGAGCCGAGCCGAGCCGAGCCGAGCCTAGCCTAGCCTAGCCGAGCAGAGCACATGTATGCGGCTCAATTAGATAAATGATACCGATACTAAGCCGGTCTCATTTAGTTAATGAGCCGAGCCAAGCAAGCTGTGGCTCGAGTCTGCTCGGCTCATTTGCAGTGCTATGAGTGAACTTGATGTTGAATGGATTGTTGATTTTGGTGCTTTTTATCATTCTGTTCCCAAGAGAGAGCATTTTTCTATGTACAAAGCAAGAAACTTTGGTACTGTGAAAATAGGCAACAACAGTGTTGCTAAGATCATTGAAATTGGGGATATCCATGTACAGACTAGTACTGGTTGCACTGTTACTTTGAAGAATGTGCGACATATTCCTGAATTGCGTCTTAATCTGATTTCTGTGAATGTTTTGGACAATGAAGGTTATACTCATCATTTTGGTGATGGAAAATGGAAGCTTACCAAGGGATCAATGATAGCAGCCAGAGGAAAGCTTTGTTGGTCACAATACAAGACACGTGTAATAGTGTGTGGTGGTGAATTGAACGTGGTCGAGGATGATGCTTCACCGAATTTGTGGCACAGATGACTAGTTCATGTGAGTGGGAAAGGGCTACAGATATCGGCTCAAGAGTTCCTCATTCCTTCTTTTGAAGGTAAGTCATTGAACCCTTGTGATAATTGTTTGTTAGGTAAGCATCATAAAGTTAGTTTTCATAAACAGCTGAAACGAAAAAGAAATAAACTTGAATTGATATATTCTGATGTATATGGTCCTATGGAGATGGAGTCTCTAGAAAGAAATAGATATTTTGTTACTTTTATTGATGATGCTTTACGAAAAACTTTTGTGTTTTGTTTGAGATCCAAAAGCTCGGTATTTCAAGTTTTTCAACTGTTTTACGCCATAGTGAAGAGACAGACAAGGATGTTACTAAAGTGTCTCCGAACTAATAATGAAAGAGAGTACATTAACCATGATTTGATAAGGTACTGTAAGAAGCATGGGATTCGTCATGAAAGAATAGAACCAGGTGCTCCTCAACATAATGGTGTTGCAGAAAGGATCAATAGAGCCATTCTGGAGAAAACCAGATGTTTACTCAGAATGTCGAAGTTGCCTAAGGCATTTTGGGGTGAAGCTGTGAATACTGCTGTGTACATCATCAACAGAGCTCCATCAGTTCCTTTAAATTTTGACATCCCAGAAAGGGTGTGGACAGGGAAAGACGTTTCTTATTCTCACTTGAAGGTGTTTGGATGCAAAGCCTTCTTGCATGTGCCAAAGGAATAGAGATCGAAGCTTGACAGTAAAGCCACTCTGTGCATATTTGTAGGATACAGTGATGAGGAATTCAGTTACAGATTATGAGACCCTGTGAGAAAGAGGACTGAGAGGAGCGAAGATGTTGTGTTTCATGAAAATGAGAACATGGCTAGTTTTGACAAGTTAGAGAAGACTACATATGCTCCTAGTGGTGTTGCTGATACTGCACTGATTTCATCTTCATTAGGAGCCACAGATGAAGAGTCGGTTTATGACGAAACAGAACTCGGGAACGACATTGAGCCAGTTGCAGTTGATGATGCTCCAGGACAGATGGTGTTGAGTAGGAGGAGCTAGCGCCGCCGCCCCCACCCACCCCCCCACCACCAACCAGTGACTCTGAGCCTTAGGTGAGGAGGTCTGATAGAGAGCATCGGCCATCTACAAGATATTCTAGTTCTGATTACATTTGACTTACTGATGAGGGGGAGCCAGAGAGCTCGAGTGGCAAAATCGTGAAGAATCAAGAGGAGTTCTTTGGGACGTAACAAGACGACGACAATGAGATCGGGTTTCGATCCTAGAGCAATTTGGAGCAGATTTTCTAGATGTTGTTTGGAGTGAAATAGATCGGGAGTATCAGTTGTTCTCGGGTCTAGTGAGATAATGCTTGTATCACTCAAATTGCTTGGAGGTTTCAAGTTAAGGCAAACAGCTTGAAATTATAAACATTGTAATTGCTATTTTCTATTGTGGATTTTGCTATCTGTTTGTCCCATGGTTTTTTCCTCGACCTTGGAGGGTTTTCCATGTTATATCTGGTGTTAATTTAATTTTTGCATATTTATTGCTCGTTGATATTTGGTGATATTGGTGTGTCCTATGATTTAAATATGTCATTAATATTAGCTTGAGTGGTTGATTGAATTGAGTTTAGGTGTCTGGACCCCAACACTTATCAGATACCTCTATTTTTTTTTCCTTTCAAGATCTAGCACCTCCAAAAACCTTGACTTTCTCGGCTCTGTCATTAACACTTAGATGGTAAGAGGATTCTTCGTTGTCAGGATCAATAAAAGCAGCACCTTTTCCAAAACCAAGTGGGTATGGCAACCCAAAATCAACACCATTATTGGAATGATCGCAATGATCCATGCCCAAAGATGGGAAACAGTGATGATGCCTCAAAGTTTGCCTTTCCACAACTCAATCAATAGCAAGAGATGGAGCTGCTAAACTGTCCCTCCCGCCATCAATGTCATGCTCCTCATCCATTGCCTTATGCCTTGAAGGGAGGGTGAAACCCGAAGTTGCATCATCGAGCAATTGCTCCCCCACTTTTGGCCCCTTTGTTTGACATTGGCCATCCCAGGACATCTAATAATACCGCCCGCAAAGATGCTCCCTGGACATCTAATAATCCCACCCATAAAATTGCCAAAATTGTGGCTTACTAAATCAACCATGTGCACAAGAACAAGTTGTATAGCTAGCCCGTCCATAACTTCTTTAACCAATATTAAGTGATCACAAACCATCAACCATCATAGGGATCATCTCCTGGTTAGGAGAAGATGCCTCTATTTTAAACAAAGTATTCACTCAACCTTAATGGCAAAGATCCTTCATCAACTTTAACCAGGTCTCCCAAAGCTCAGCAATTTTTGAAAATTTGATGGGGACCAAACGGATGAAGGAACACCATAACAATTAATTCATATTTTCCTCTTCGTAGGCAACCACTCAAAATGGGACGAATGTTGTACAAACTTGAAGAAACTCTCTAATAAACAATCCCTTTATCCAAGAATTAACTACACTCTCGTGGAGAGCCACAGGTAACCAAAAAAGTCCTACGATTAAATAACTTTACTTCACTATTTTTCAGCATATGTAAAACTTAAGACTTGCTTAAAGTCCTACGCAGAATAGGGATCCTTTGTCACAACAAAGCCTTCTCTCTAGTCACTCCAAGTTGTCTTGGCACAACACACCAATGACTAACCTTCTAGAATGCCCCCAGGATGTAAGAGCACTTCTTCTTAGAAAGGAGCTTGGTTAAGTTCAAGGACGACATTCACCTGCTCTTCAAGGGTCCTCGAATCTACTTCACGAGTTTGCTTTTTGCTCGCTCTCTCTTTCTCTCTCTCACAACCATAGCAAAGGACCTTTAGTTCATCAAATTACTTCTAGTTATAGCCTTTGTTGACCTTGGAAGAGCCAATAAAAAGGAGAAAAATATCTATCCCTAGTTCTCCTTCTTTCGTACTTAGCCCAATTCACAAACAACCTCAACTACACAACATCTTCCCATCCATTTTCTTAACGGCCATAATAACATCCTTTTTATTTGCAAATCTCTCAAAATAAAACCTAACTTTTGAAATGAGCTTTTAAGTCATCAAATATAAATGAAAAAATAGTAAAAGATTCAACAATGGAATGTGACTTGGGAGATCCCCTTATTATAGCGTGCTTCTCTGGTAACTATCAACTATCAATTATCAAATTGGGGGTTCTTGGAAACAATCTATCATCAGGGTCTCACCTTGATGGGTTAAGGCTGCGTACATCCTACCTCTCCCAGACCCTCCGAAAGCAGAAGCCCTTGAGGCACTGGAATTGTTGTTGAATGAGGGTGGAACATACCCAGTGCCTCAAGGGCTCCCGCCTACGCAGGGTCTTGAGGGGGGGAGGGGGGGGTGCGGATGTACGCAGCATTCCCCCTTTCTGGGTATTAACCTGAAGAGAGGTTGTTTCCCAGTGCCCACAACCCGAGGGTAAGGACTTCCCAGGAGGTCACCTATCCTGGTACTACTCTCGCCCAAACATGCTTAACTTCGGAGTTCTAGTGGGATCCGGTGATGGCGTGTTGGTGCCCTCTTTGGTCGTTGTTGAATGAGGGTATCAATGAAATAAGATGATGGACGAATAGAGACTTTTGACGAGCTTGCATAAGCTAAGTGTGATGGGAAGAATGTTGGGTTTCTAGTGTAGAGCCTGGTTTTGTTTTGTTATGGGCCAAGTCTAATGGACTAGGGCCTGATTTGGAATGGAATGGATTGGTTGGTGCTCGTTGAGTCTCACCCTCGGAAAAATTTTTGGGCCTTGATTTGTTCCCAGGTCGAGGTTTTAGGCCAGTGTTTGTAACTCCAGCTGAAAATCTAGGGTTTTTGTTGTGCGCCTATATAAATTTGATTTTAGGGTTTGAGAGAGTAAATCGAATTGTTAAAAGAACTCTTTGTAACATTTCCAAAGTAATAAAAATCTCTCTGCAACTCCGTGGATGTAAACAATTTTGGCCGAGCTACATAAATTAGTGTGTTTGATTTTATTTTTCTCGTAAATTTTTTATTATATTTAGTTGTTGTGTTTCCTAACAAAGAAGGGGGTGGAGGATGGACCCGACCATCGGCATGAAAACCAACATGGGCCACCGATGCACAATCTTGCCCACCAAAATGAGACTAATATCTACCCATTTTAGACTCACAAGACTTTACCTAGTCAAAGAAAAGAGGTTATATATAAAGTGGCTTTCTCACCTCTAGTCTTCCTATACAAAATTGAGGTATTTATACAATTTTGAACAAAATTGACGCACACAAACCCGAAGTTCCAACAAACTATCCTAATTAATTAATATTACAAGCATCTGATAAAATTAAAATATTAACCCCCCAACCATTCTCAGAGTCAGCATTTCCAACTCTAAGTTTTGTTGACGTGGAAACAAGAGGACTCTGATAGTCATCAGAGGATGTAAGACAAGTTCAGATCTTTCTTCAAAGGTAAACTTAAACTGTATGCTTATTATTTACCTATAGTTTCTTTCAAATTACAAAAAGGAAAATAAAAAAAGCAAGGCGACACGGCCAAACAACAAGCATCAAAAGGAAAATACAGACTAATTAATGCTCTATTCCCCATCTTTGAAGTGTTAGGCAAGAAGGTGAGCATCTTGAGGAGTTGCAAGTAAACAACTCGAAACGAGGCCTATAATCTCCCTAGTCACATCAGTAGTGGGTATGGACTAATGTCTCTGGATCTTCAGGCTTCGCTCATATATATATAAGGCATTAGAGGTGTAATTGAGCCGAGTTGAGTCAAGCTGAGTATCTCAATACTCGACTTGAACTAACTACTCGGATACTCAACTCGTACTCGAATTCGATTTGAGTAGTTAATTTTGCTCGAACTCGAACTTGATTAACTATTCGAGTACTTGATTTGATTCGACTACTCATTAATTGAGTATATGAACATTCAGTAAATTAGCTCCATTATAATATTATTGCATACATTCAAATATTAGTTATACTCTATTTGGATACTCAATTATTACTCACACTATATTTTAACATAAACAACCATAACTCATTGATATATTAATAGCATATATGCTTCAAAACCTAAGTTTTAGAAAACACAAGCAAATCAAATACGAGGCTCTTTCCGTCCACCACAGATGTGACATGCCATCCTTTATAAGAAATTCAAGCGTACTTCTTCCATTCTACAATTAATGCTGCAAGTCATTTATTTTAAAAGAAAATAATATATAAGAACTTATTTATATGAGTAGAGTACAAATTTGAGTACTGAGTCGAGTATTTAATTGAGTATTGAGCCGAATAGTTCCCTACTCAATTGGTACTCGTTTATTAATTGAGTATCTGTTGATATTCGAACTCAGTTAATTCGAGTTCGAGTCGAGTATTATTCGAGCTACTCACGAGCGGCATGGATTGTTTACATCCTTGTAAGGCATGTTCAAGTGGGAAGGTGAGAGCGAGAGGCGAATTTTGCGCTATTCATTTGTTTGAGGTGGAGGAGGAGACTGATATCATATAAAAAAAAAATAATATCAACAGTCAAATGAGTAGTCTGAAATTTATTCTCCCACTATGGCCCTGTTACATGAGTCAGATTCCTTAGCATCCAGTACTTTCGGAGCTTGATGATGTAAGTCATAGTGTATCCATATCATTAATATTGTCAGTTTCTTTTTATTTTATAATATTTTTGGGTTAACAAGATAGGGAGGAATTTGAAAAAGGGTGATTTTATGCCCTTCTAGAGATTTTTTTTCGATAATTAGAGATATAACTCTTAATATAAAATTGGTATATTTATAGAAGTAAATGTCGGGAAAGCCCATTAGAGCGAGAAAAAAATATAGAGATTGACTCCAAAGCACCTAGCGTCTACCAACTCTTGAAATCCAAGAAATGTCTCCGTTAAGAAACCAGCTTTCTCAAAAACTTACGCTGATGGGTGAATGCCCAAGAATAGTTTTATAATGTAATATGCCCCTCAAGCAAACGCCTTTGGGCTTTTACCGTGGATATTGCACATGCTCACTTTATACCTTGTGCTTAAATTATTTTAATTGAGATGTGGACTGTTGGGATTCGTACTCATTGGTCAACAAGGCTTTGATACCATATCAAAGAACCAACTTTTTCAAAAATTTAACCTCAGCCCCAACAAGCCTATACGCCTAACAACATTTACTTCTATATGTTTTAGAAGAGTGATAAAGATTCGATCCTCTCTATATATATAATATGCTTGGGAAGAAAATGATAGCGTTATATCCAGAGGTGGTTATATTTGTCATCCTTTTCTTTACTTCATTTCTCCCAACAATCCAATACTTTTTCGACACGAAAGTAGCCAAAGACTGCAAAAAGAAAAAATCAAACTATATTATAAATATGCAGGAAAAGACTACATAAAAGGTCGGTAAAAAAACAATTGAAGCTTAAGCAACAACTCCTAAACTCAAGAACCAAAACCCAACTTCCAGCACTTACATGGTTAACAAGCCAATCAACACACTATTGCTCTCTTTCTATTTTTTTTAAAACATATGGTAAGAAGTCCATACGAGCTGCATAAGGGACAATCCTCCTCTAGCTACATAATTCCCTTCACCCCCTCATGATGATGTGACTCAGTTTAAGATCTCGGATACGAACCTTCAAGACTTTACCAACTGAGCTTGTTGAAACCTCCATTACTCTCCTTATGCATATAATGGAACCCAAGGTCAACACCTACAAATAATTTTATACGTTACCCGCTATAAGCATTAACACTTATCTCTTTTGGTGTTCTTTGAAGTAGTTGCTAGAATGTTGTGATTTGCCTCAGGTATTTTGGCATCTTATGGTCTAGTCGTTTGTATGTCAAACGGGGTAGACATTTCGGGTGTGTGTCCTCTGGGGTTGCATCTTCCGTTGTTCTTAGCTAGATGCATTTGCGTTTCCAACCCTAATTTAGGCATTTTCCTGTAATTGGAGTCTAGTTTAGGGACAATGTACTGCTTTGGATACTGCAACTATTTGTCTTTTGGCCTCGCCTTGCTCTACTAAACATTATTGGACCTGTACTTCTAATTATCAAAAGAAAAATTGTAACACTCATTATCTATTAGGTGGAGATGCTAACTTTTGTACGATGCATGTTGTGATTTGATGAATGCGAAGGCAAAGTCATCATGCATGATCAGAATCGATTGGACTAAAGTATTCTCCTGCATTATCAAAAAAATATGAAAAAAATATATATATGTATATATTCTCTTGCCAACCTGATTGGAAACATCTCTTAATATAATGTCAATTTGCACATATCACATATATATGATGCATTTGATTCGCTTTCCTTTTCATATACATGTATTTATTCATATAATGTGAGTCTCTATCTAATCCTACATATTATTCTCCCAATATGATTCCCACCTAATTCAGGATTTATAGAGCATGTTCTTTAGGATGAGAGTCGGATTCAAGCTATCGCAGGGAAGTCAGCTGCTGGCGCGTTTGATTCGGGGTTTCTTGCAAAACAAGCGAGGCAGTTAGAGGGTCCCGCTGGTTGGCCCGTTGGAGACTCCTTCGATACCTAAGTCAATATGGATCTCGATAATAAATAAGCGTAATAAAATACTTAGTTGGGGGGAGTAGGAGGTAGCTCTTAGAGATTTGTGGAGAGTGGGCCAACATAGGAGAGAGGGTTGGTGAGTAGCGTGGCTGGGAGAATAGGAGAGTAGTGAAAGGTGAGGTGGTGGGAGAGTAGCATGTGTGTGGAGAGAGAGGGTGAAGAATTATAATTTAAGTGCAAGACCAAATTAGAGAGAATAACTTTCTCTTGTATATTTTGTTTTTTGGATTATAATTACACGCTAAGCTTCTGCTTTAAATAGAAAAAATACAAGAAATTGAATGGACACAAAAAAATCTTACAAAAGCTAAAATTCAAAATGAAGGCAATAATCAACTCTCGTCATCAATGTGGGAGAGATGCACGGCTGAAGAAGAGGAAGAAGGGGGAAAGTTTCCCCTTTTCAAGCCTTCCTTAATTTATCTATTTAACTTCCTAATTTACTACACATGTGCAAAAATACAAACCTAACTATACACGTACAAAATACATATAATACTAAATCAGTATTTAACACTCCCCCTCAAGTTGGAGCGTGAATATTAATCATGCCCAACTTGCAAAGGAGAAGTAGATAACTGGGCTAGCTAGAGCTTTCGTAAAGATATCGGCAATCTGAGCTGTAGACCGGACATAGGATGTTGCTATCTCTCCTCCAAGCAACTTCTATCGGATGAAGTGGCAATCACTCTCTATATGTTTGGTTCTCTCATGAAACACCGGATTCGAGGCTGTGTGAAGAGCTGCCTGATTATCACAATAGAACATTGTAGGATCGTTAGTAGGAACAAGAAGAACAGATAATAAACGTCTCAACCGCACAATTTCACTTGTAGCGGTTGCCATCGATCGATATTCGGCCTCAGCCGACTTCAATGAAACAGGTGCGTCCCCTAGAAAAATCACATAACTTGTGGTTGAACGTCTTGTAATAGGACAACCTACCCAATCAGAATCACAAAATCTATGCAGCTTCAAATCACTAGAAGATGGCAAGAAAATCCCTTGTCCCGGTGCTGCTTTTAAATACCTTAGAACTCTCATAACAGCATCAAAATGGGGCTGTCATGGATCATGCATAAATTGACTCAAGGTTCGAACAACATAACAAATATTTGGCCGAGTGATCGCCAAATACAACAATCTACCAACTAGACGTCTATAGCGACCCCGGTCTTCAAAAACTGCCCCTACTCCATCCGCTAACCCATGGTTTTTGACAATAGGTGTGGAAACAGGTTTCGCACCCAACATTCCTACTTCATCAAGAATGTCTAAAGTATACTTGCGTTGATTTAACATGATCCCTTCTGGAGACCGAGCGACCTCTATCCCTAAAACAATATTTAGCCGGTCCCAAGTCCTTTATCCCAAAAGACTTGTTCCTTCTACTCTTCACTTCAGAAATGTGACTCATGTTATTACCGGTTATAATAACATCATCCACATATATGAGCACGGTGGTAAACAAATCTTTATGAAAATAAGTGAAAAGTGAATAATGTAGCTTGGATTGACAAAAACCAATATTAGTAAGGGTGGGCGTAAATTTCTGATTCCAATTTCGGGATGCTTGTTTCAAGCCATAAAGGGACTTATGAAATCGGCAAACTTTTCCTTCATTTTTATGTTCAAACCTTAAAGGAAGTTTCATGTACACTTCCTCATCCAGGTCACCATGCAAGAACGCATTATTAACATCGAGCTGATGAATTATCCAACTACGGGCCGCTGTAACTGCTAACACACATCTAACAGTTACTAATTTGGCTACAGGTGCAAAAGTATCATGATAGTCTATACCTTCTACTTGTGTATACCCCTTAGCCACCAACCGGGCTTTGTAGTGCTCAATAGTCCCGTCTGACTTGTATTTCACCTCGTACACCCACTTCGAATCTATGGCTTTCTTTCCAAGCAGCAAATCTTCCAAGGTCCATGTTCGATTCTCTTCAAGTGCATGAATCTCCTTTTCCATAGCATCTTTCCAATGCTTATGTTGAACGGCCTGTTGAAAAGTTTTTGGCTCATCACATGAAGTGATGGCATTTAAAACTTTCATGTGAGCGTTAGAAACTTGTGCATTAGAAAAAAAATTTGAGAGAGGATAAAGAATACTTGAATTAGCTGACAGATCGGGCGCATTGGGATGGGCTATGGAAGAAGGCAAGTCATAAACATAATCATGATATCTGACCGGTACTGCACGAATGCGACCACTTCTTCTTGTCACTATCTTGGAACCCGGCTCAGGACTGATATCAACATCGGAATTTGGACCCCGTACATGATCACCCGTCGGTCGGTATTGCAGAAATCGGGTCTGCTGCACCCGGTTCTGATACCTGGAACTGATCGGGTCGCTTGACCCGGTTGTTTTTCAGTACGGCCTATCGTCATACACAACGTCCGCAGGAATTTCAATTTCATTATCAAAATTAGACTTTTCTTCAGTGGAGTTTGCATAGGAAAAAACGTCCTCATAAAACCGAACATCTCTAGACAACACTATTTTATTACTCGCGAGACAATATACTTTATATCCTTTCTTGCCATGGGGATATCCTAAAAGATGCCAGGTTGAGCTCTACTATCAAATTTGTCACTAGTTTTTACATGATAGTAACATAAACAACCAAAAACTCGTAGGTGATCGTAAACCGGTTGTTTACTCAATAAAATCTCATACGGACTCTTATTTTTCAGCAAAACGGAGGGAGTCAAATTAATAATGTAAGCTGCTGTCAAAATACACTCACCCCAAAATTTCTTAGGAAGGTTGGCTTGAAATCGAAGAGCTCTTCCAACTTCTAACAGGTGCTTGTGCTTGCGTTCTACTACTCCATTTTGTTGAGGAGTTCCTGTCATGGAAGACTGTGTCTGAATGCCATGCTTAGCATAAAACTCCAATAACGGGCCCGCCTTGAAGTCTTGTCCATTATCGCTTCAAACTTGTTTGACCTGTAAACCAAATTGAGTTCCAACCATATGACAAAAATCCATGAGAAGATGAGGTGTTTGTGATTTATCTCTCATCAGAAAAACCCATATACACTGGCTAAAATCATCTACTATTGTGAGAAAATATCGAGCTCCAGTTAAAGATTCCACGCGATAAAGACCCCAAATGTCACAATGTATAACATCAAAACAAGCCAAAGTCTTGGTTACAGATAAAGGAAAAGGCAATCGTGCCTGCTTGGCACGGTGACAAACATCACAAATAAAATCCGAGTTTTTAACATCCAAAAACAGAAAAGCAAACAATTTAGAAACTGGAGCATGTCCCAAACGCTGAAGCCATAGCACCGACTTATTATGGCCTTGAACTGTGAGAGCCTTGGCTGTGCCACCTTGTGTCGTCAAGAAGTATCGCCCATCCCTTTGCCTACCCGCTCCAATCAGCTTTTTTGAGCGTAGGTCCTGTATGCAGCAAAAGGGAGGATAAAATGTTAACGCACAATGTCTATTATGAGTTAATTTACTCACGGACAAAAGATTGTAATGAAAACTAGGCACATATAAGACACCCTCAAGCACAATATCGTTTGAAATCCTACCTTTTCCCACATGAGTCACCATCAACTGGGACCCATTTGGTAGTTTCACCGGTCCTAATGTCTTGTTCACAACAACATCAAACATAATACTCAACATACAGACCATATGATCCGAAGCTCCAGTGTCAATAATCCAAACGTGAGACAAGCATTTGACCTCACCTGTGAGATTTATACTAGGAGATCCTCTAGTAGGTCCAAGGAATGCTACAAGCTGTTGAGACTTGCGGAAAGACCTATGATGGGGCTCTCCCCACTTGGCTTGGCTGGCTGTTCGATAGCCGCTACTGTGGCCACGGTCCGGGCTCCACCACCTGAATTCTTGATTCTCCAACCTGGAGGATATCCAACAAGCTCGAAACAACGATCTTTTGTATGCCCCTGCTTCTTACAGCGGGTACACAAAGGACGGTTAGTACGATGAGAAAAATTGCATGTAACGGGTGAGGAGCCACCAACCGCGGCTGCGGTCGGTGCTGACACTGCTAGGGCTACGGCTTTCGGGACTAAATTTGTCCCGGCTGCCACCAACTGTTGCTTCTCTTCTTGACATAAAACCAAGTATGCATTTTCCACAGTGGGCAATGGTTTGGTGTTCATCAACTGGGCCCTAACGGTGGAAAAGGAGACATCTAAACCCATGAGCAAGTCTAGCAATCGCTCCATATCGTGGATGGCTAAAAAAGCTTGGCCCGAACCGCAAGTACAAAAAGGTATGGCAACTAAGGTATAGAGTTCGTCCCACACGGCTCTCAATTTAGTAAAATAATTAGTGATTGACATATTTGCTTGCTTTAGTTGCGAAATCTCGCGTTTAATTTCATAAACACGAGGAACATTACCTTGGGAAAACCGTTCGTTTAAGTCCAACCATATGTCCAGTAAGGAGTCAAAATAGGCAATGCTAGCATGTATTTCTTTAAATACCGAATTAATAAGCCATGAAGAGACCATGGAGTCGCAAGCACTCCAGTTTTTGTAATCAGGAGAATCCTCCTCTGGCCTAACAATTGTACTATCCAAAAATCCGATTTTGTGTTTTGCCTTAAAAACCCTGAAAATTGCGCGCCGCCACGCCGAAAAATTTGGCCCAGTTAAAATGTCTTTTACAAAGGTTAACCCTGGATGATCCGAGGGACGAAGATAGTAGGGTGAACTTACATCAAGAGCTCCTCCAGTGTTAGTACTTTGTCCCTAAATTTGGCCAGAATTTTCACCAAAATTTTTGCCTGACATTATGAAAATTAAACAAGAGATCACAAAATAAAACAAGTAAATATGGAAGATATTCTCACAACGGGAGGAAGAACAAGCAGTGTGCGGTTGAGGGGCGAAAAAAAGGGGATTGCAGAATCAAGCCTGCTCTGATACCATGAAGAATTATAATTTAAGTGCAAGACAAAATTAAAGAGAATAACTTTCTCTTGTATATTATTTTTTTGGATTATAATTACACACTAAGCTTCTGCTTTAAATAGAAAAAGTACAAGAAAATTGAATGGACACAAAAAAATCTTACAAAAGCTAAAATTCAAAATGATGGCAAGAATCAACTCTCCTCAACAATGAGGGAGAGATGCACGACTGAAGAAGAGGAAGAAGGGGGAAAGTTTTCCCTTTTCAAGCCTTCCTTAATTTACCTATTCAACTTCCTAATTTACTACACGTGCAAAAATACAAAACTAACTATACACGTACAAAATACATATAATACTAAATCATTTTTTAATAGAGGGGATGAGGAAGGCCGTCCCCAACGAAGGGAATGGGGGTTAGTATTTATATAAAAGAGAGAGGTATTGGCAGGTGTGGGTTGGCGGAAAGAAGGAGGGATTGAGCTGGAGCCACAAACCCCTTTTTTGTTATCTGACTACCCTTCCCTCTATTTATAGCCGAAGAGGATTTACTTAGTGTGGTAGATAAAGGCAGGTGGCAGGTGTGGATTAGTTAGGTGGGCGGCGGGTTTCCCTTGTGGAGGAAGCAAAGTGCACCGGGAAACCGACATATGCCAGTAGAGTAGGCGGGGCTGGATGCATGATCATAGGACATTGCCGGAGTGGATCATGCTGCCGAGGACACACCCATGGACCTATCTCCGGGTATTCTGCCAAGAGTGCATGCCACGAAGGGTTTTCCGCCAGGTGTATGTTGCTATGCATCAATTCGAGGGCCTGTTGCCGGGTGTTCAGCCAAGAGTGCATGCCGTTAAGTGTTTGCTCCTTACTTTATAGCCGAGAAGCAGCTAGGTCAATTCCCCCCCCCCCCCCCGATGCGTGGTGAAGGTGACCCGTTCACATTTGGCCATGGAGTGCACTTCCCGCCTTTAGCTCTCAGCCTTGTGGGGAGCTTCGTATAGGTCCCTTGCTAGGAAGGAGGACTCTCCTTCATCTACAAGAGTTAGCGAGAAGCTTTGGCGCCATTGTACATGCCCGAAGTTATCTCAAGGCTTATTGGGTATTGAGTAGGTGTAAATGGATTCGCCAAGCGAGGAAACTCGCCGATGACATCAATTGGGTTCAACGGGTTGTCTGGATTGGCGTTATTTTAATGGTGGAGAGAATAGGCTTCGCGGGTTTTTCCTTGGGAGTATGCAAAAGTAGTGAAAGTCGGCGATTGACTGATGGATGGTAAGAGGCTGTCCCGTCAATCAATTGCAAGCCAAATCTGGGTCGATCGTTTAGCGTGATGCATCTAAACCGTTCACTTTTTTAAAAAAATACCCATTACGGCTAGTCCTCCCATTTCATCTTCCCCCAAAATGTTTCGAAACCCTAATCCTAAACTCCATTAACAACGGCACCTATATCCCTCAACGCTTGGGCTTTCCCGCCAATTTGGTTACGAGTTCCATAATTGTGGGTGCGTGAATCGATTAGGGATCGAGATTTGAGGAGAGGTTCTTCACTTGTTTGTTTTCTCTTTCTGAGCTATCAAGGTTACGAACATGGTAGAGGTATGCAATGTGGGGGAAGCTCGTGAGGATGTGGCCCACTCCGAGCATCCCACTAGAGAGGAAGGTGGTGTCATGGAAGCTGGTGAGGAAGCAACCCCCTCCAATTTGAAGAATTAGCTGAGCAAGTTTATTTGGGTTAAGCAACCAACTCGCCCCCATTAGCCTACTAGTTGGCTGGTTGTCAATAAGCACATTTAACCCGAAATGGATGGTTTGAGCAAAGACGAACATGTGGTGTATAACTATTTCACCAGGGCGTTCGAGGGGGATAAGCTCTTAGCTACACGGGAACTGTTGGAGCAAAAGACAGTGCTTGCCAAGGTTGGGCTTAGCGGTAAACCATATCCAGGTATGTGTCTCGCCAACTTAATGGTGTCTTATTCGGTTTCATTGTCGCGAGGCGGGGGGGGGGGGGGGGGGGGGGGGGGGCGCTCACTTTTGCTCCTTTGTCAGCCAAGGAACTCCAGGCGTTGGACATACTAGAATTTTTGGACAAAGGAGAGAAGGGAGAAAGTCACTTAAGAGGCCATCCCGCCAATCTTCCACTACTGTTATTAAGAAACTGTCTCGCCAGGTATGTCGTCGCCTAGCGAGCCCTAAGATCCCTTTACACGGCAAAGGGACTATTGCCGAGATGGAGGCGGATGAGGCAAGGTGAAGCAATCCCCTAATTTTAACCACGTAAGCTGCTCCTTCTCAAACTTCTGAGAGAGTTCTTTTTACCGGGCTGCGCAGCAAGCGAGGGCCTAGGGAGGGTGTAAGGGGATTCTGTGCCTTCTACATCTTCCACAGTTGGTGGCGACTTGGAGCTTCTCTCACAATACTTAAAGAAGCTTATTCCTCAAGGGATTTCGAAAGAGTTAAGAGTGCTCCGTTATCTAAGATGGCGGCATGCATTTCACAGGTAAGGGTGATTGTCTGTTTTAGCCTATAATTCTCGCATGCCTTACTCGTTGTATGTGTAACTTGTAGGGGTTAGACGCGATTGGATCTGTGTTGGTGGCACATCTTGACAGGGATGCATAGCTTCAGTGTATTCGGGATGAGTTTGCCTCGTGCTCAGTCGTTGTAAAGGCGCTTTAAGAATTGGACAAACACAAATCTAAAGCAATAGGGGAGTTGAACAGCAAAGTTGGCGAACATCCTCATCCGAGAAAGAGCGCCTTGCCCATGAGACAAAGAACATACTCGACGAATACCTAGCCAGCCTACCCCCCCCCCCCCCCCCCCCGGTTATCGGTTACAGGAGAAAAGGCAATGGAGAATTACTTTGACAGCTCGAAATTCTTCGAGCTAAAAAGTCCAATGTACTGGGTAGGGGTAGAGAAGGTGCTATCCAAATTTCAAGAGAAGGTCCAGAACCCCTTCATTCAGCTTGACGCAGCCTCAATCCAGAAGGCAGCTGAGGAGGTCAGCAAAGACATTGAAGATGAAGGGGAGCAGGACTCAAGTTCGCCAAGTGATACCAAGGGTTAG
The DNA here is from genome assembly GCA_018398585.1 of Simmondsia chinensis. Lineage (NCBI taxonomy): Eukaryota > Viridiplantae > Streptophyta > Magnoliopsida > Caryophyllales > Simmondsiaceae > Simmondsia > Simmondsia chinensis. The sequence continues at coordinate 23,688,784 of JAGTTD010000019.1, forward strand.
AACGTCGTCCTTGGCGTGACATTTTTTACCGAATACTTACTTTGTCATTATAAGCAACAATTAGGACTTATTCCTCTTTTTGTCTTCTAATTGTAAGATGAATCAATTGTATTCCGCCTTTTTTTGTAAGAAACACTTATTCTGAAATGGAAATTTCAGCATTCACCTGCTATCTTGGAATTAGCCAAAGTATATACAAATTAGGGGGTGCTCTTCGTGCCGTGTAAGAGGATAATGTCAGAAAGCATTCTTGGCGTATCATGCCAAGAAGAGAATTGCCTTGATACCCACTCTCCTTCCGTTAAAAGGCACCCATGCATAGAATATCTAGAGTTGGCGTATTAGGGGATTCCTAGTAAGATCAAGTTGGGTAGCATATGCAAGCAAGATTTGTGAATGGCACAGACAAGTACATAATGTCATAATCCAAGTATCGAAAACAAGTGGCGAGTGATGAATAACGTATACCAATAACGTGAATGAATAACGAATGGTGAGTGGCATATGCCTCCAATGAGTAGCAGGTACTGTCAATGAATGGTGAGTGATGAATAACGTCAACCAATACATTGCGAGTCTGGTAGGGGCCAAGAGGCAGCTTGCAGGACTGTATCGAGTATAGAGTCAAGTAGCACTCCCTTTAGGTGTATTGAAAACACTTGTGGGAGCGCTTTGAGCAGTTGTGTATGAATAGGGACTAGTTAATAGCACACATCAACTCCCCAAGAGGCAGCCTGTAGGATCATATCAAGTAGAGGGTAAGGTAACACTCCCTTTAGGTGTATTTAAACTTCTTGTAGGTAACACTCCCTTTAGGTGTATTTAAACTTCTTATAGGAGCGCTTTGAGTAACGTACTAATAAGGGACTCTTATTTGCATGTAAGCACACTATACAACTACACCTTTGGTACACGAAAGGAAAGCTGATATGACCCCTGTTCAAAAATACAAAGTTCTTAATCCTAGCTTTGAAGGCGGAAGCCCCCAGCTAAGTTTGAAGGTGGCAACTCCTCGCTTAGCCGGTTGACAGTAGCCCCCAGCTACATCTGAAGGCAGCAGCTCCCCGCCTTGCCGATTAGTGGTTACTCCTCGACAGGCATAAGCTTTATCTTATTCTACTCATTTTTCGTTCTTAGTGGCCTTCTACTTCAATTTAAGCCCATAATTCTAAAGCCCTTATTTATTTTATGTGTAAAGAAATAAGTTGTCTACTAGTAACGAAGGGCTCATGTGGCTATCCCGGCGAGGCCAATTGGTAGGGATACCAGGTATGGGCGTCTAGGTAGTTGTATTGGGAGTGATTGACTTCTTGTAGGTGCATGGGGCCTGTTAGGAGTCAGGAGGGTCCTGTAAACGTTCTAAGGCAACCCGTTAAGAGTAACCGGGTCCCTTTATGCAATTTGGGTATCCTTTTGAGTATTATTTTCTACCATAGGTACTTTAAGCAATTTAAATAGTCGTTATTAAATTGGCGCATAGGTTTCTGACACATATGAGTTGACGCTTCGAGGGTTTACACTTTGAGAGTAGGCGCGTAGATCCCGACAAATATGTTGATGCTTAAATTCTGATTTTACATGCCCAGCCCCATGCTTAATGGAAGGATCAGGCGCCAACCTACTAGGAAAACCAATACTTGGCTTCATTAAGAGTAGACTTAGCAAGAAAGGATAAAGACTTATGTTCCGACTTACTTGGATAGCCCCCGGGCATAACTATAGCTCAGAGTGGGCAACCAAGCCCCCAGCTAAAAACTTGACCTGGAGCGGATGCCTGTGCTTCCCTACCAAGGACTTTACCTGCGGTGGGCATTGGAGCCCCTAGCTTAGTGAAGGCATGGGAGTTTTGTAGAAAATGCTGAACCAGACGCTAGCATGCTATCCTTCCCACAAACGGCACCATTTGTTTTGGGATTTATTGAGCAGGTTTTTTAGGATGAGAGTCAGACTCAAGCTCTCGCTGGGAAGTCAGCCGCTGGCACATTTTCATTTCAGGGGTTCCTGCAAAACGAGCAAAGCCGTCAAAGGGTCCCGGGGGTTGGTCCGCGGCAGACTTCTTCGACGCCTAAGTCAATATGGGTCTCAATAATAAATAAGCGTAATAAAATACTTAGCTTGGGGATAGTAGGAGATAGCTCTTAGAGAATTATGGAGAGTGGGCCAAAATAGGAGAGAGAGAGTTGGCAAGTAGAATGGCAGGGAGTGTAGGAGTGTAGTGAAGGGTGAGGTGGTGGGAGAGTAGTGTGTGTGTGTAGAGAGAGGGGGTGAAGGAGGCGATCGCTAATGAAAGGAATGGGAGTTAGTATTTATAGAAGAGGGAGAGGTATTGGTGGGTGTGTGTTGGCCGAAAGAAGAAGGGACCAAGCTGGAGCCACGAACCCCTTTTTATCTGACCATCTTCCCCTCTATTTATACCTGAAGTGGATTTACTTAGTTTGGTACACAAAGGAAGGTGGTGGGTGTGGATTAGTTAGGTGGATGGCGGGTTTCCCTTGCAGAGGAAGCAAAGCGCACCGGGAAAACTACGTATGTGGATAGAGTAGGTGAGGCTGGATGTCATGATCACAAGTCATTGGCAGAGTGAACATGCCGCCAAGGACTCACCCATGGACCTATCGCCAGATATTTTGCCAAGAGTGCATGCCGCGAGGTGCATGCCACTATTCGTCTATCCACGGGTCTGTTGCCGGGTTTTCTGCCAAGATTGTATGCCCTAATCGTTTGCTCGTTACTCCATAGCCAGGAAATGACAAGCAAAATTATCTCAAATTCTTGTGACAACAGCAGGTATGTTGCTAAACCATCTCAATTTGAGATAGCCCAGCAACATGGTAAACCATGTCAAATTTGAGATGGTGAACCTAGCATCGTTAAATTGTCTCAAATTCAGATGGTTTAGCAATGGGATGATCACCGTCTCAAATTTAAGACGGCCTTACATTGTTGCTGATTTTTTTTTTTTTTAAAGCTTGGTAGAGCCAGGGGAGGGGGTACACTAGTGAGAATTCGAATCCCGGCGCTACTACTTACATTGTTGCCAAATGTTCTCAAACAGAGACAATTTAGCAATGAATAAGTTGTCTCAAATTTGAGACACGACTATGCTATCACAAAATTACCTCAATTTGAGACAGTTTAGTAATGGTAGAATAGCCGTCTCAGATTTCATACAGTAGTTATCCATGGAAAGTAAGCATTATCACAACGAGAATTTTGCACCTTTTTTCCGATAATTAGAGAGAAGCTCTTCGTACAAGTCGGCGCATCCACCGAAGTGGAGTATGAGAAAGTCCGCACGAGCAACAAAAAAGCAAAACAAAACAAAAGACCCTGAAATCCATAGACGCCTAGAAATACATCTACACCAACTCCCAGGATACGAAAAGTTAAGTGGGCCACACCAATTTAAGCAAAAACCCGTAAACATAAAAAACAAGCACCGGTGATGAACAAGGCCCGCACGAGAATTTTGCACCTTGCCTAGCTACTAAGGCTTAATGCATGAGTTCTTCTACAAACTTTCTAACCGTATAGTTTTGAATTAATTAAAAGCAAAATTCCTAGTGTCCTAAGGGCTCCCGCCTAAGCAGGGTTTGGGGGGATGGATGTACGCAACCTTCCCCCTTTAGGTTGCTACCCTAAAGAGAGGTTGTTTCTGAGAACCCCCCAACCTGAGGGGTACAATATGAGGACTTCTCAGGAGGTCACCCATCTGAATTAGTTTTGAATTAATGATTCGTAGTAATATAAACCTGAAAAAGAATTCAAAAAGGAAACATCTGTTCTATAATTAGCCACAATTAAAAACCTATCCAAGATATTAGAATGATTAAAATGCCAAGATATTATCAAGGGTGACGTGATGCGATGTGTGTGGCCATAATGCCATGGCGCTAACGGACATATGAACTTCAAAAGAAAAGAGAAGTGAGCATCTAATCACCCCAATAACTTTGAAATTATCTAGAGGCCCCCAAGGAAATGGGAAAGTGGATTTTGCTTGTCCTACTTTGGCATTAGCTGACTAATTATGTATACAATAACAATAGACCCAGTGCCTCAAGGGCTCCCGCCTAAGCGGAGTTTGGGGAGGGTGGATGTATGCAACTTTACCCCTTCAAGGTGTAACCCCGTCGAGAGGCTATTTCCAAGAACACCTGACCTTATAGGGTTGGCATCACGAGAACTTCCCAGGAGGTCACCCATCCTGGTACTACTCTCACTCAAGCACGCTTAATTTCGGAGTTCTAATGGAATCCGGTGCATTAGTGTATGGTAAATGAACCCTTGACTAATTAGGTATATCATGTAAAATCTCTCTGGGTCTAGGGCTAACCCACCGAGTTGGCATATAAGAGGTTTACATATAAGTTTAAGTGGGGTTTTGTTTTACAGTCAATTAGCATTAGGTAGAGTAACTCACTAGACTTATATGTTGATCTTCTATCTCTCACAACTATTATGTGTGATTATTACTAGATTCATATGTGAAATCTTTAACACTCCCCTTTCTTAAACCGCACCCCTTGTTTTCTGCTCCAATTGGTAATTATAGACAGTTGGATTCAACATCTACAGGAGAGGCCCCCAAGGCATCAAATTCAATGATGTGTCAAACAAGAGCCATACATCATTTTGCTCTGATACAATGTTAGACTTTATCAGGCCTAAACGCGTGACCCTCAACATGTCTCAATATATTTTCATTCTAAAACTGTTTGATATGAGATGGATAATATGATTAGTTAGGATTGTGTCTAGAACCGATGTAATTTTAGAAAAATATAAGAGGAGAAGAAGATAGAGATAGGAGAACAAGAGTAGAAGGTGAAGAGTAGTGTTACACTAATATTGTATAGAATCAAAAATATTGTATATAGACCCCATTGGGCCCAATTTGTAATTATCATGTGTAGATAAATGTAAGAGGACCGCCCCTAGTAGGTGGGTTTCGTTCTGTTCTTTCATGATATTAGAGCCATCAAAACCCTAAAATGCTTTCTCTCTCTTTCTCTTCCGCTGTGCTTCTCTCTCTCCCCAATGCTAACCTTGGCCAAAACCCTAATTGCCCTCTCATTCTCTCTCTCTCTCTCTCTCTCTCTCTCTCTCATGTTGCCTCACTTGCACCACCCCTCTCCCTAGTCGAAATCTCTCATGGCTAACTCGTCTTCTACTAACTCTCCACCAAATGTGGGTACCCCACTTACATCTCCTATGTCAGCCAACTACGGTGGTGGTCCTCTTACATTACCTACTCCGTTTAATGTTTCCAACATACGAAGTCAGATCTCAGCAGCTTTAGATCTAAATGATTCATCATCTAATCTGGTATGGCTTCGATCTTTTCTCTTGTCGTGGATATGTCGTTGATGGTCATCTTGATGGTTCCTCTGTTCGACCCCCTGTGACCGATCCTCTACATGGCTGTTGGGGGCAGATTGACAATTTTCTAATCTTTTGGGTGCTTGGTACTATCTCTTCTAATCTCACTAGTATTGTATGTGGTAATGATGATAACCTAACTGCTGCATCACTTTGGAATGTTGTTTCTTGTCTATTTACTTATTTTGTGCAGTTCCAATAATTACAGTTTAAACAAGAATTAGATAATATTAAGAAAGGAAATCTCACAATCTTGCCTATCTCGCTAAGATTAAGTCATTGGCTAATACTCTCCGATCTGTTAATGCTACTGTTTCTGATGTTGATATGGTCCTCACTGCTGTTGATGGTATTTTTGATAATAGAGACTATAATGCTCTATGTACTTCCACGGTAATGGTCGTGGCCCTGGTCATACTGGTTGTGGTTATTTTAACCGGTGGTATCACAACATGTGGGGGACCAAATTTTTGAGGGTGGCCATGGTGTATGCCTCCGTTTTAGCAGCCATATCACGCAATTCAGTTTGGCATGCCTCAAGGTCGTAATGTTCCTTCATATTCACAATTTCATCCTGCTAATAATGCTTTTACCACTGGCTATCTCTATTATCCAGGTTTTGATGCATCTCGGTTTCCACTGTAGACATACTCCACTCTTATACTTGACTCTTCTTGGGTCATGGATAGTGGTGCTTCTTCCGTATGATCAACAATCCAGGTAACCTTACATCCTTGTCTCCTTACTATGGTCTTGACAAAATCCTAGTAGGCAATGGTGCATCTCTATCCATTTTAGGGGTTGGATCATGTTTTCTTTCTACACTTGTGGGTCGCTTTGTTTTGCATAATGTCTTGTTTGTTTTTGTCATGGAATTTGACTCATGTGGTTTTTCTGTCATGGAACCTAAATCGGAGTCCACTATCATCAAATGTGTTAGCCCAGGGCCCCTATTCATAGTTCCGTCCACTTCTGTATTGCTCGTAGCGTCGCGTGTCTCTTCTTGCTGTGGCATCAGCGCTTAGGTCATTCTGGAGAACCAGTTTTGTCTTTCTTTGTTAACAAAAAAATATTTCTTGCTCTAGCAATTCATCTGAGTCTAGTTTGTATCATGCTTGCCAATTAGGCAAGCACAGTTATTTACCTTTTCAGAAGTCTGTCTCTTTACGTCTCGTCCATTTAATATTATTTATTCTGATGTATGGACATTATCTGTTATAAGTTTCTGTAGTTATAAGTATTATTTATTATTTTTGGATGATTATTCTCACTTTTTTTGGATTTACCCTATGCGTGCCAAATCTAAGGTGTTTGATTTATTTGTTCATTTTTGTAATTTCATGCTTAATCAGTTCAGAGCAGAGGTGAAGCAGTTTCAATGTGATAATGGCATAGAATATATTAATTGAGATTTTAATAGTTTATTTGCAGAAATGGGCATTCTTAGTCGAGTTTCATGTCCTCACACCTCCCAACAAAATGGAGGGCTAAGCAAATGCATAAAAATGTTAGAAATATGATGTTTACTCTTTTATTTCAGGATTGTATGCTTTAGAATATTAAGCGAAGGCTGCTCTTGTAGCAACACATGTGATAAACACTTTTCCCTCCTCTTATATTAAGGGGAAAAAAAACCTTTCAACGTCTTTATAAGAAAAAAGCAACAAATGATCATATTCGGTTCTTTGGCTATGCTTGTTACCCCAACTTAAGTGCTATTGCACCACATAAATTGGCGCCTCGTTCATCATTGTGTGTTTTCTTGGGATATTCGTCTAATTATAGGGGTTATAAGTGCTTGAATCACTCCATTAGCAAAATTTTTATCTCAAGGCATGTTGTTTTTGATGAAATATATTTCCCCCTCGCTCGATTGGGTGCCTTTTCATAACACACTATGCATCATCTTCATCAAGTTTTTAAGTTGCCCCTTGATTCATCTCCATTCCCCAGCCTATTGCCCCTCCCAACAGCACCATGTCTACTGCTGCCCGCGTCCCTGGCTCACGACGAATGTCTGTCACCTATGTCGCCACTCCAGGTAGTAGCGTCATGCCCCGGGTCTCGCCTAAGTTACCGCTACTGCAGCCTTTTCCTCCACCACAGCCAGTTTATCCCATGATCATTCGGTCTAAGGCTGGTATTGTTAAACCTCTACTCATGCCTTCTGTGGTTGCTTTTGTTTTTGCTTTGTTGGATATTCCTTACTCTTACAAACAGGTGCTTAATGATAATAATTGGAAGAATGCCATGTTAGATGAATACAATGCACTTTTGCAAACAACACTTCAACTCTTGCTCTTGAACCAAATGATGCCAATATTGTTGGCCCCAAGTGGTCTTTCGTGTAAAATAGACATCCACTGGTCAAATTGATCGTTATAAAGCTCGATAAATGGCTCAAGGATATACGTAACTATACGGTATTGATTATGATGAGACTTTCAATCCTGTTGTTAAACTCGTCACTGTTCGAACCGTCTTAACTATAGCTACATCTCGTAAATGGGCCATTCATCAACTTGATGTTAAAAATGCATTTCTAAATGGTACTTTGAATGAGGAGGTGTATATGAAACAGCCATTGGGTTTCGTGAATACCGATTTTCCAAATTATGTTTGCAAGTTGAATAAGTCTTTGTATGGCCTGAAGCAAGAACCCCGTGCCTGTTACACCCGCTTTGCTTCTTTTCTCCATCTTATCGATTTTCTCAGCTATAAATATGACTCTTCAATGCTTATTCTACTCTGTGGAACTGATATGGCTATTGTACTAGTTTATGTGGATGATATGTTCTAACAGCCTCCTCTACTACCTTTCTCCATGCTTTATTACCCTCTCTTCGATGTGAGTTTGATATGATAGATTTGGGGTGCCTCAACCATTTTCTTGGGATTTCTGTGACTCACTTAACTGATGGTTTGTTCTTATCTCAGTTCAAGTATGCTCATGATTTGCTTGATAAGACCGACATGCTATCTTTCAAGCCTGTTACAACACCTACTAACTTTAAGTTGAACCGCTCTGCCTTCGAAGGGGAGCCCATGACCGAAACCTCTAGGTATCGGTCCGTTGTACTGCTTTACAATATCTAACCTTTACTCATTCCGATGTCTCTTATGCAGTGCAGCATGTGTCGCTCTTTATGCATGCTTCTTATCTTTCTCATTGGGTTGCCGTCAAATGTATACTATCGCTATATTAAGGGCACTTTTGATCATGGTCTCGTTATCTCCCTTGGTGCCCTTGACCTGCTTGTGGCTTATTCTAATGCTGATTGGACTAGCTGTCATGACACTCAACACTGCACATTAGGTTTCTGTGTGTTCTTTGGTGGCAATATCATCTCTTGGTATTCTAAACAACAGCCTCTGTATCCCGCTCTAGTGTTGAAGCTAAATATTGAGCTATTGCTAGTGCTATTTATGATTGTTGCTGGTTGCGATCTCTGCTTAGTGAGCTTGACATTGTTATTCACAAGACCACCCTGGTTTATTGTGAAACATTACATCTACCTATCTGTGTACTAACCCTATCCAGCATGTTTGTACCAAGCACATCGAGATTGACATTTATTTTGTTTGTGAATGTGTTCAAATGGGTCTTGTTTATAATCCTCATGTGCCTTCTCACAAGAGCTTGCCAGCATTTTTACCAAGGGCCTTCCTCGGGATTTGTTTCAATTTTCTAAGCACAATCTTCGCATTCGATTACCTCCTACTCCGATTAAGGGGGATGTTAAACTATATTGTATAGGATTGATAATATTGTATATAAGTCCCATTGGGCCTAGTCTTGTAATTATCATTTGTGTATAAATATAAGAGGCCCGCCCCTAGTAGGTGGGTTCCCTTCTATTCTTTCAAGTAGGAAGAGAAGAGGAGCAGAAGACGAAGAGAACAAGGATAAGAGGAGAATTGAGATGTTGATTTTAATTCTTGCTATTTATTTAGTTCTTGATTACGAGTATCTATAGAGAGCTTAATGACTAACTAAACAAGTCATCTCAACTAATTAATAATTAATGCTTAATTATCATGACAATAACCTATCAGGCTTACATGTCGATCTCAACTTACCTCTTACAACTCAGATTGTGATGTTTACTAAATTCACATGTGGAGCCCTTAACAACCGATGTGGCATGTGAAATACACATACACATTCAAGAAAGAAACTAGTAGTGTAGTAGCTATATTTATACATCGTATTTTTGTTGTTGCTGGTAGTTAAGATCTAGAAAAATAGGGCACTCTTATTGAAGGGTGCAGGACCGGACATAACCTCAAGCAACTGCTTGGGGCCCCCAGATTTTAGGGACCCTTAAATTTTTGAGTTTCTAATTTTTTAAATTATCAATTGTTAATATTAATAAATATTTTTTATCAAAATTTTATAATTTATTGTATATGAAGGGTCCCATTAAAATTTTTTGCTTGAGGCCCCATAAATAGTAGGATCGGCCCTGGAAGGGTGGTTGTTAGAGATGGTATTCGCAGAGCTTTTGGATATGAGTTATTTTCGTATTGAAGGTGAGATTCTGTGGTAATATTAGCCTTGAGAAGGAAAGTTAATTTTCCTTGAAAGATTCAGCACAATGTCAAGGAATTCAAGAAGTCCTTCAACTTCTTTTCCTTGGGATCTCACATTATTTTCATGAGGACAGTAGAGTGACTGATGTAGCCCCGCCTTTGTATTCGGCGGATAGCTTAGCGGGAGGGTCTTGGCGAGCTGGCTAAGATGGCAAGAAGGGAGACGCGTGGCGAAAGGCTGAGAACGAATTCGAGCTTGATTAATGTTAGGAAGTTTTAATTTGAATTATCCAGTTTAAATTATATTTATCTCTTAGCTTTTGGAATTTTAGTATTAGTTAACTAGTTCCTCTATTTTATTTTTTTTTTTTTGATAATTATCAGCAAAGCCGTAGTACATACCGGATCTCGCCGCGGCGTGACCTAAACCATCCCGTAAACGGAGATGGGTACAAAATCCAGATCAAAACGGCGAGACCTATTTAAATAAGAGGAACTCTAGGGTTTAGCATTCATATTTGTCAGATTTTATTCATGAAGTTTGGAGTTTTCTCTCTTTCTTATTGTGAGAAATTGAGTGGCTTTTCCCCTGTATTTTTTTTTTTATTTTCATAATAAAAGTTAAAGGGAAGAACGTTGAACCTTCCTATTCCCAAATGCCACTTTTACGCATTGCATCAGTGACATAATAGTTATTATTCATTGATACAATGCGTTAGGTTATCTTTTTGAAGGAAAAAAATTTCAAACTTTCCTTTCTTATGACATACATGTGAAATTTGATTACTATATTTAAATGTATGATCCTAGATAGGAGTACTAGACTGAAGTAACTTCTGGGTAGAAGTGTATGTGTGCCGAGCTGAGCCTATGCTCTTCAAGCTTGAGGCTCTTCCTGTACTCATCTCAAAGCTCTTCGAGCTTAGAAACGTCAAACTGGAGCTTGACTTGTCATACGCTTGAACTCGGCTCAGCAGGCTCAGTTGAGTTTGAACCCATGGATCAATGAGTTTTAAACTACACTTGCCTTATTCCAGCTCTTTTTAGCTTGATCCTGGCTCGTTAAAGCTCATTCATGCTCAAACTAAACTTAAAGCTAGTAAATTGCATTACGTTATGCCCATTTAGACTTGTTTAGACTCATGAGTCCATAAGTTTGAGTTTCATTAAGCTCAGGTTAAGCGAAACCTTTTGAGTTTTATGACGAACTGACTTAGCAAGAGTGCCATTATTTTTTAGGGGCCCCAATGTTGTGAAAGACACAAAAGTGTCCGAGAAAGAAGACAAAAGTGTTGGAAAGAAGTGGACCCAAATATGAGAAGATTGGACCAAGAAGCAAGAGCTAGTGGTATCTCTCTCACTCCCCATGGCTAGGCTTTTAGGGCATGAGGGTACATACTTGACACTCCAAGTGGACATCTACCACTTGGGTATTGGCCGCAATCGTGACGGTGGAAGTGATACCGTGTGTTTTAAACATAATTAAATATAGATCTCGGGCTATCAATGGGATTGTCTTTTTCTCTGTTAAGATCTGACACTTTTGGCGCACTACAAGTGTTTGTCTCTTCTTTCTTTGGATTTTTATGAAGTACGCTCACTTTTTGACCAGCTGTTTCACGGACAGATGATTATTGAATCAGATTTTGCGAACATTGTTTTCTAAATGCGTGCCCCTACTTCCTAACCATAGAAGCGGAATGTTTCCTTTGCACATATACACGGGGAAGCCAACTTTGTTGTTGATTATTTTAGAAAGATTGATGTGACAAGGCTAGACCCTTTACTGCCATTGCAGCTCTCGGATCCTAGGCCTCTCATGTATTTTGACTATTCTTCAAATTCTTTGTATCCCACGAGGATTCTTTGCTCCGAGAGTACACACACTAACTTTGTGTACTTTTTGTTTGTTTCAGGTATCTCCGGGGGTAGTGTGACTCCCTAAGACCTATGCTTGTTGGGCGCATAGCATCCCCGAGGCGCCAATGTGCATTGGACCACCACATCATTGTCGACCCCGACCTTAAGCTGAACCAATTATGTTTCTTTTGAATATTTAGAAGAGAAGGGATCATATAGAGTACAAGGGTACAAATACTTGGTAGGGGTAGGGCAACAAAACAAGAAGAAAACAACGAAAACCTGGAAGTTAGTGATACATGATAAATAAGTTAATCACGTATTAAACATGTGATAAACGTTTATTTCAGTAGATAGTCTTATATCAGTGATAATATAGGTAATTTCCTCTTTTATTATGTAATTAAGACACTATTAGTATTCATTAGATATTCTCTTCCCTAAGTTCTATAAATAGAGGTATTAGATTGTAATGGGATATTATGAATGAAAATGAAATGGAATTCTCTCTCCCCCTCAAGTTCTCTTCTATTCTCCCTCAAACTCTTATTCTTCTTCTCCCTCAATTCTACTAAAACTCTATGTGAAAAGTGCTCTGTATCAGTTAGAGGTGCCCACTATTGTCAAAACTAGTGGTATAAGGGGTTGACCGTTGTCATGCCTAAGGGATCTGATTATTTTTCCATCCACGTGTTGTAAAGCCGTGGAAAATGATATTATGTGACTATTTTGAAGAGCCTAAGGGTCCATTCCGGAAAAAAAGGAAAAAGGAAAGGATGGAACGTAGGCCGAAAATGGTTGTTCTAGTTCGGTCTATTTTCTTGGGTCTTCGATTCAGATGGATCTTCTCCAAATCGGACCAATAAAAAAAATTTAAAACAGCCAAAAATATAGATGGTAAAGATATAGTGCATGATGTCTCTATAAAGCACACTAACCTTTTTTACTTTATATGTGCTACAAAATTCATCTCTTCTAATGTGGGTTGTCTATGCTTGTGGATATCAAATGACATAACAATGCTGAATTGTAGTGTTTTGAGGAAAAAAAAAATTGTTCTTTTTTTAAGATAAGTACTGAAATTTATATGATGCAACGAAAAAGAAGTAGGAAAAATGAGAATCAAGGACCTAAGGCTAGTGGGGCGCACCATGATCAAAGTTGGATTACGATGAAATCTGCCCTTATGATGCATACCTTTGTGAAATGGTTAGCAACATCATTCACCTTTTTGCGGGTAGTACAAAACTAAAATTAGTAAATCTCAAGAATAGCGATGAATATTATTGATGAGGAAGTTCCTTTTCCACAAGCATGAATTCAGCGTGAAAAACGATGAGCACTAAATGTCAATCTACTAGTTTTATTGAAGAGAAGTGGGGATACTTGACTCGGGCAACTCCTTTGCTCCTTTAACAAAAAACAGTGTACGTGTATATTTCTTTCTTGGGAGAACTCCTGGACCCTCAAGACTAACATCATGTATTGATAGTGAATAAATCTTACATGCTGAATAATCTTAGAGATTTGTTTCACAAAATGGCAATTTACATTCCTTAAGGGCTTGGCTAAGAAAGCTTGGTTGTAATCATTAGCATAATATGAGACATCAAGAATGCACTTATCTTTTAGAACTCTGACACTTGACCAAACCTGCATCACGGCACTACAAAATCAAATTCATTACAGGATTTCAATTAATAGTTGGATTTTCCAAACATATTTACAAATTATTGTATAGAGAATTCCCTCAAGCTAACTAGTCCTCTCTAGATCTAAACCATCCCATATAACCTAGACCTCGCCTTTGTAGCTCACTCAAAAAGAATGATCACTGACAGATAAACCAGGACCCTCTATCATTGGAGCAGTCCTTCAAGACTCTCAAGGGTCTCTTCTAGTCATCTTCTCTACTCTAATTGGCATACAAGATTCCTATTGCGCAAACATCTTCCTTGTTAGATTTATACTTGACTTGTCCATCAAGAAAGTTCGGCTTCTACATTGGGCATGGGATTTGGAAAAGAAAATTGGGCTTCAATTCTCTAGAGATGACTCTGTTATAATGAAGCCAATAGCTGAGTTAAATAAGGATAGCTAATTGCATCATGGTCTTCTAAGAGGAAGAATCATCGTGGTTGAGTCTTTTAATGATGGTTGTCCTTTTATTCTTGTGCTTGGAGTTTATTTGATGTCTAGCGGGGGTTCGTGGCCTTTCACTTCGATCTTTTGTGAGTCATTTTATTGTCGTGCCATGGATTGTTTGGGGTGGTGTTTGAGTCTCTCATTAGTTGGCATAGCTACCACCCAAGTTGTTTTGGATTTCCTTTGTTTTGTTTTCCGCTTGCACTATGGTGCATTTTATAGGGTTATACTAATTACCAAACAAAAAGTCATTGAATGATTTTTATCTAATGTTCTCTCTCAGGTATGAGACCCGACTTCTTTTCTTTGAAAGTTAACTTTTTAATTAAGAAAATCTAGTATTTACTTTTAGATTTTAGTACGTCTTTTTGCACATTTCTAAAGGGAAGCCAGCTTTGCTATGAACTTTATGTAACGATAGTTGGTACGAGGCTTGATTCTTTTTCTGCTTGGTTTTAATCATGATACACACGTGATACTTGGGCCCAAAACCTTTTGCTTCATTTCTGACACATTGTGTCTTTTGTCGGGATCTTCCCTCCTTATGTATTAAAAAAAAATAGACCTTCCATAACTTTATGTTTGTGTGACAAACTTAATGGAAAAAAAAGGCTCTTTAAGAATTCGAACAAGCTGTCCTTCTTAAAAAAGAAAAAAAGAAGTGCTATTGATGCATGCCTGCATATGAAAACATTATAATAAAGTACGTAATAGTTGAAACCTACCATCCCCATTCTGGCATACCGCTATGTTATCGTTCAACAACTGCAACTGGAAAAAAATCTCAATTTCATTCTCTACTATAGAATTGTCAAATGTTCATAGTTTTCATGACAATTACTCCCTGGGAATTTGAATCGTCATGAAAAGAGTGAATATCCATTTCCAAATTGCTTAGAGCTCGAAAACATCTTTACATGCTTGGTCTATTATGGCTTAATGCTGAAATTTTCTCTTTCATTAAGCTCCGAGCTTGTGGTCCTCCTTTCGGCGCTGGTTCAATTGGGTAAATTTGATAACAACAACAACAGCAGCAGCAGCAGCAACAGACTCAGTGCCTCAAAGGTTCCTACATAAGCAGGGTCTGGGAGGGGTGGATGTATGCAGTCTTACCCCTTCAGTGTGTAACCCTGTCGAGAGGTTGTTTTTGAGGACCCCCATCCTTATAGGGTTGACAATACAAGGACTTCCTAGGAGGTCACCCATCCTGGTACTACTCTCGTCCAAACACGCTTAACTTCAGAGTTCTAATGGAATTTGATGTTTTAGTGCCTATTAAATGAACTATTGATTTCTAATTTTAAGATAATAACATTTAATAAATTCAAATATTTAATGTACATTGTAAATACTATGTAATTATAAGAAAAATTTTATTATTAATATTATTTTTTTACTACTTTTTGTATATTCAATAAACAAACTAAATACATAAATAATTTTTTTCGTGATGGAATAGAACTAATGCAACTCCTAATTAATCCAAGAAGAAACATAAGTGGGTTTGTTTCCTTTTCAATATCTTTATATGAACATTGACTCCCCACCCTTCCTTACCTCGAAAAAACAAAAGAAAAAAACACCCTTAATCTTGTTCCTTTATCCATCTAAAAAGCTTAAAATTTTTAGATATATAATTGTTGTGCTGTTGAACTGTAGTCTCGATTTTTGTTAAATTTCATCCGACCCATGGAGTTGGCACGCAAAAGATCCATATATAAGCCCAAGTGAGGTTTCGTCATAAAACTAATTGGCATTTGGTGGAGTAATCCGTTGGACTTATATAAATTGATCTCATCACTCTCACAACTCCAATGCAGGATTCTTATATAAGACTTACATGTGGAGTACTCAAAAATTTTGAAGCAAAGGTCTCTGATCTCTAGGTTTTGTCTTGTGCTCTATATATATATATATATATAATCAATGTATTGTTTGTGTCTCTGTGTGGATTAACTTGTATCTTTCCTTTATTCAGATTCATAATGAAAGTCTTCTACCTTTGTTCGTTGTTCTTTCCTCATTTGAGGGTTTTTCCAGGTAAATCTCTATGTCATTTTTTCTCTTTTCTCTCTTCTCTTCTCATTTTCGTCCAGTTTTGGTACAAACATCTAAAATGAACTTAATCCTTGAGTATTTTGCCTAACAATAACTGTTATCAATGATTTTCATAAGGGCAACTTTATTAATAGGTAATCTTATGACTAATAGCATCTACAAGTCATCATTACCCTAACAATGATAACTTCCTTTTTATAATCTTATGACTAATAGCATCTTTCAGGTCTTTGTCCGTCTGCTGTGAGGTGGGGCTGTGTGTATCTCTGCTTCGGCTTTATCTGCTGCCTTTCTTGTTTTGGTCTCTGTCCGTTTTCCCTGTTTCGTGTTTTTTGTTTCCCGTGCTCTCCCTGTTTCGTGTGTTATTTTTTTTTTTTTGCCCTGTTTGATCTGGATCCATTTTTCTACCCACTACTGTTTACGAGGTGGCCCAAGGCTCGCTTTGTCGAGCTGCCTGTCTATACTTCGTCTATGCGATAATTATCGAAAAATAATAATCTCACATATACCTCTAATATTATGAAAAACCAATAAGTTTGAACCGTAACTAGCATGCAGACTTATTTTAGCGACTATTTTAAAAGATTAAGATGTCAAATCGACCTAAAATTAATGTTATAAATTGAAAAGTTAAATCATAAAAGTTCTATTTCAGTCAAAATGGACAAGAAGAAGAAAAAGCACATACAAATTGATAAGAAAAACAAATAATAAGCACTAACAATCATATGGTTCAATCTGTTCTTTATAAAAAGAACTCTTTTCTTTTTTTTCTTTTTTCTTTTTTCTTTATCTCCACCATTGCTTTTAGTTACTCATAATCATCTTGTGTATGATGTTGAATATGAAAACTTCTTTTATTAGAATATAAAACTATTCACGTACCTTCACCAGTCAACTTAAGTTTTTAGTATAAATGGTTCCTTTGACATGCTATTGGAGCCTTGTTGACCAAAAGTTCACAAGTTTGAATCTCAACAGGGAAGCTGCTATAAGTTTTCAATGAGACCTTTAATCTTGCCCCTCATTTTAAATATTAATATATTTAAAGTATAGGGTTTGGAGGGCTGGTGTAATGTTCATGCTTTAAGCACAATTGGCATTTGCGTGAGGGGGCTTGTAAGAGTGTAAACCTATTCCTAGACTTTCAGTCGTTAGCTTGAGCTTTTGGGAGAGTTGGTTCGTTGACATACACATATTTTGTTGGATAATTGTGTAATAACATTAGTGATCAGCTTACAAAAGGCATGTATGGCATATGGGGTCTAAAAATAACACATAGCGAAACGAAAAACAACTTGTAGTGTCTAGTGGCGTCAGCATGGAGAAGGAGTTGGAGTGGTGGTGTGGGTGGGTTTCGTGGACTTGGTTTGTTTATCTGGGTATTGATACTGAGCATCAACTTTTATTATATAGTTAAGGTGATAGGGTTGAATGAGTGGTGGCTGATGGCAGTAGGTAAGTGGCAGGCGTTCATTAAGGTGTTGTAGGATAGTGAAGACGTAGTTGTGAAGGGTTTCAGTCAATAGTTTGTGTCCAGAGAAGTGTTTTCTTTGGACACAAACACAAATACGATAGGAAAAAGTGCAAGCACGGAGCTGGGACCTATAGGGCTCACGATGGTGAAACCCAAGCAGTGAACAGATGAACCCGTAAGATACATACCTTGCTTGTAAAATGATTCTAACACAGTTAGCTTCTTTATCGCTATGTACAACTCTATATTATTTAAATATCGATCCTTCTTTTTGAAATAGGCATGTATTGTAGCTATCAAGAGAGCAAAACACACAATTTTCCCATAAAAAGAGACCAATATGATTGAATTATATGAAGATGAATGAACTCATCTACAATATTGCATCATAGCCTCATCCAAATAATGCACTAACAAAGACATCATTCTCATCCAAAAAGATGAAAATGAAAGAGGGTCAAAGATTCATCCATTCATGATCATATAATTGAGGAGAGTTTGCATTAAAAATTCAATTATTTTATGCTTTCGTTGTCTGGCATTGATCATGGTACTCGACATACAATAGTTGAGATCCTTTTAGTTCTGTACTTCGTATATCTCTTTTCTTTCCTTTAGGCTATGTTTGGCAAGAGATTTTTCATAACGTTTTTTTGTTTTAATAACTTTTAGCTTTTAGACTAATCAAACAGCTAATAGCGCTGTTTGGTAAAAATTTTGTTGTTAGCGGTTTTTAATGGCATTTAACTTTTGAAAAGTAGCTTTTCGAAAGCTAAACAATTTAGCTTTTAGCTTTTCAGAACCTATGTAATCAAATTGATAATAATCCGCCGACTTCAACATCTAATTTTACTAAACGCATTATCTATCAGTTAATAGCTAACCATTTAACGCTAACAGCTATAGCCAAACATAGCCTTAATTTTGGTTTTTTTTTTTTTTTATATTATACAATTATCAATTGAAAACAAATTTATTCACTTTCCATGTATTTGAAATAGCTATTGCTTTACAGCTTTGTATTTCATGCAAGCTCATCTCTAGAACTTGGCCATGCACTAATATTTTTTTTCTTAAATTGGATAAAAGGAGCAATAAAATGTCAAAATTTTGGATATAACTGATTGGGTTACTCTAAGAAGATAATGACGAAAGTCTTATCCATTACGATATAAACTAGGCATAAATCTATGTACTGTGTTCGACCCATTCTGACATATAGGCTTGGGGTGGATTAAGACCAGTTATAATATATGTGCTTGTGATAGATAGGCCTAAATATTTGCTTATATAAAGAGAACACCCCTTCCTTACAATGATGACTTTAATAGCGATTCGTCTTTCTCCCTTAGTTATGAATCGAGGGAAGTCTTGGAGAATTTTTCCATCCCTTCTCTTTTCCCGATTGGTGGATTATCATTTTGGATGTAATTAAGGAAGTGCGTCACGCTGATTAACTTAATAGATGAACAATTATGAATGCGAATGATGCGTTCCAATTATTTATATTTTGTTTAATTTAGTAATATAATCTCTATTAGGGTCTCACCTTGATGGGATAAAGCTGCGTACATCCTATCCCTCCCAGACCTTGCGCAAGCGGGAGCCCTTGAGGCACTGGGATTGTGTGTTGTCGTGTTGTTGTTGTAATCTCTATCATGAATTAAGGATTTATCTTACATACGGGCACCCCAAAGTTACAAGAAGCTACAATTGATACATAACAATGCAACAAAGACAATAAATAAAGCCCAAAAAACAAAGTAGCTAGAATTGTCTGGTGATTCTGAGACGAGGCTTGAAGCAAACTATGATCAAAGTTAGGCAATAAGAGGGAACTAGCCAAGCTAAAAGGTGTTGGTCTAGTTGTTAGTCTCCAGTTCCCCAAGCAAAAGGTCGTTAGTTCAAAACTCATTACTCTTCTCTTTAAGTGTTGGTTTCACTTTTTACGAAAATTGTTGTAATATCCAGTGTAAAAAGGAGTTGAAAGTAGCCATGCATTAATTGATATAACTTCAATTTTAAAACTATAACATGGACTCATCTTTTCATGCAAGCTTTTGCCTTTAATTTCAGCTAAGAAACATTAGTGTAATTTGTTTGATGGTTTGAGTAACAAAGTTAACAAAAAGTTAATAAAAGGCCTAATGCCTTGTCAAAATATAAGTCCAATATGCATGGATGGCTCTCGTAGATTGTGTTCCTCGATTTTTTTTCAGCTCCAGACTGAGATCAGCTAGCCCTCACGCGTCCTAGCTTCACATGCCTCCATGCTTATCAAAACCATCTTTGTAGGTTTTATCCCCAGTTGTTCACCATAGGCAAAGCTGATGGTCTTAATCTTAGCTGTAACCATATTGCACTTCTAGGTTAGGGAAATTGCCTAATAATGATTAGAAAAAAAAGAATATAAAACCAATCTTGGGCCTTCACTCACCAGCTTAAGCTTTTGGAAAAGTTGGTTTAGTGAATACCTAAAGCTTAAGCTTTTAAGTTGGTTTCTTAACATGGTATTAGAGCGTTGTTGACAAAGAGGTCACATATTCGAATCCCATCAACTCCCCTTTCAATATTAATATAAGTTCAGCATAAAGTATGAGGTGACCCTATTCAATATCCACACTTCAAACCCAATAGAAATTTACGCGAGGGAGCATGTGAGAATATAAAATCAATCCTTAACATTTACCCATCAGTTTAATCTGTTGAAACAGAAAGTTCTTTGACACGTCTCAAAAAACAGAATAATACGAAAATAACACTAATGAAACTACCTACCATAGGCAAGTGCATGCCAACATCATCAATCATATACCTCTTCAAGTATTCGGCAAATCATGCAGCTTCATCAGTCGTGCAGGGAAAACTCTTTACACCAAAGGCATCTGTACTTTATTCATTGTGTCAATTTAGTCCTTATACTTTTTATTATTTCAATTTAGTCCCTCTACTATTTAAATTCTGTCAATTTAATCCAAGTATCAAATTCAAGTTAAGTTAATTATGCAATTTTTAATTTTCCGATCATGTTAGATGCTAGTAATCCACTACAAATTCACCCATTGACACAATTTAACCCAACCTATAGCCAAACTATTAAAATATTTCATCAACAACTTAACATAAATTTTACTTTGGAGACCAAATTGATACAATACAAAATAGTAGAGGGACCAAACTGTCCCGAATAAAAGTACAAGGATTAAATTGATACAATGGGCAAAGTACATAGACCTTTACCGTAAATAACCCATCTTTCTATTAACGAATTAAGTTTAAGTTATTAAATAAAGATCAATTATCATAAAAGTCTAATTTGACAGATAATTAACAACTACTCTCTACTCTAAACAATTAATGTAGTTATTAATAAAGCCCTACTCCATCTTGTAAAAAACTCAATCATATCCAGTTTAGCCAGTGCTGATTTAGCTATGTAGTGCCTATTTTTGTTCCTTTGTACTTGTTTGTTGTTTTTGCCTCTGTTTTCTTGGTTATCTTTTGCTCTGTGTTTCAATTTTTCGATCTATTCGGGTTCTCTTAACTCTCGCTTGTTTGAATTGCCTGTTTCGTACTGCTACTCTGTTGCAAGTTATCGAAAACAAAGGGAAAATGGCAAATATAATTAAGCAAGCAATAATTATTTTTGATGACATATAAAGCAACATTAGTAGAAAGGCCCTATCATTGATTTTATAGCTACCAATAGCTAATGTTGGCATTTCTTCTTTAGAGATTAATTTATTTTACGTGCACGAGTGGTTTCACTTTTCATAAAGATTCAATTACAACATCCAAAGTTAACGCATTTACGATTGACTATCACAGTGCTCAACTCCTACACACCAAGAACATTATTCTAATTATGTTATATTAGTTATTTTAAGTATCTAAAGTTGCTTTATTTTGATCTGGAAATTACGGGTTTAAATGATGCAGCCACACCTTCACGCCTGACGGGTTACTTGCAGGATAGGAGTTGGCGAGATGGGAGGCTTCGCGGGTTGGTAAGACGTGGATGGAAGGGTGAATGAGCTTGTGAAAGTTAACATCAACTAGGAGACTTTAGCTTCGATTAGTAGATTATTATTTATCTTTTAGTCTTTTGTTCTAGGCGAATTAACTCCTCTATTTAAATGAGAGGAAGACTAGGGTTTTAGCATTCAATTTGTTTAGATTTTATCCCTTGTTTATGTGTTTCTTTCTAATCTCGGGTTCTGAAAATTAAAGTTTAACCTTTTCCCTTTGCTTCTTAATTTTTTTAGTAATAAGAGTTTAAAGAAAGGTTGTTGAACCTTTCGTTTCCCAAATTCTTCGTATCTGTGCTGCATTAGTTAGTATCGGAGCTCAGAACGTTTTCTGAGATGGCCCGTGGGCAACAAAGGTAGGCTGCCGTTGGTGACGTCTATGAGTGAGATTCTCAACATTAGTTCGAGAGAATAATCGAGGATTTGGAGGAGAAATTCCACCGAATTGAGCTATGTTTGGTTCAAGTGGGGCAAATCCCAACCAAGCACTGATGGCTTAGCTTCAAGGAGGGCGGAGAGGATGAAACAGACAAGAGCTTCCACAATGCATTTCCGAAGGTTGAAAATCAAGGACGGAATGTGAGGAGGATCAACATAATACCGACGCTTCCTATTATTTGGACAATCGGAGGTGGGAATCCGGACTTCGGATTCAAATCCCAGAGTTTGCTAGCGGAAGACAATAACACGAATTCTGGGTTTGGCTAGCTGCGGTGGAGGAAGTGCTTGAGCTTAAGGAGGTTTCGGACCACAATCAGGTGCCATCGGTTGCTGCCCGGTTGAGGGGCAGGGTTGCCGCCTAGTGGCAACAGCTGAAACATATCCTGCTTAGGCAGGATAAGTCGAAGATTGAGATGTAGGAAAAGATGAAGAAGCATATGTGGAATGCCTTTCTTCCCCACAATCATGCCAGGGTGATGTTTCAGCGTCTACAAAACTTGTGTCAGGGTCCTGGACCGGAGGAGTACAAGGTAGAATTCTATTGCCCTTACCTGATGGTTGGAGATGAAGTCTTTTGCCCTTTAATGTGGACAAATAAGATCTGATATTGGCGCAAGATCTATCAGCAAACGAGGAACAATGCCATTGACAATCTTAAGCAGTGGAGACCCTATGCTTCGAGCTATCGAGCTGTCATAAGCCAACTTGGCATGTTCCAACTTCTGCTTCCATCCTTTGACATTCTTGGCAGCAAAACATCAGATCAGGGCAGCCACCAATCTTCTCACCACCTCTGCTTGACCATCTACTAGTGGAACGAAAAACCGATAACATACCGTGATCCTATTGATGGCTTTGCTGTGAATGAATATTCACCAAGTTCCACCCTTCTTTGGCATCTAGAGGGCTGGAATCGCCTGAGGGATCAAGATCTCTCAAGTAGTACTCATGGCGAATAACTTCTCAACTTGGCGTCTTAGCTTTTCATGCTCCACAGGGCTTATCAGGTAATGTAGTCTACTTGATAACGCAACTTCCGCTGCCAAACCTATCTAGCCCTGAATCTCCCTCAACAGTGGTGTAGGACTCGGCTTTTCATTCTATATTCTTCCTTGTACCTACTGACACTCCTTGCTCCTCAGTACGAATATCATCTTGTTCTCTCTAACTTCCTCAGCGAACGACTCTAGTATGGGGTTTTGAGTTTTCCGCTTTTTCTAAACGTGGCGCTTTGTCCTTCCTTAGGAAACAAAACTATCTTTGTGCTCTCAAACATGAAGCTGTAGGTATTTCTCCATCCATTATGGATGGTGCCTCTGTCGAATTGCCATGGGTATCCAAGCAACAAATGGCACGCGTCCATGGTAACCACGTCACACCATACCTCATCCCAGTACTTTGCCCCAATTGAGAAATTAACCAGACAATATTTAGATATGGTTACTTGGTTTCCTTTCTTAAGCCACGACAACTTATAAGGGTTCGGATACTCTTTCGTCTTTAACTTTAGTTCTGGACTGTTTCCTTGGAGTTGACGTTCTCGCAACTTCTTGAGTCAATGATTAGGTGGCACGCCCTCTCGCCAATTGTGCATGTCGTCTGGAAGATGTTTCGAAGCCAATCATCCCCTTCTGTTGCCTTAGGTGTGAAGCAAACTCGCCTGAGCACTAGTATGCGGCCCTCCTCACCCGCAACTTCTTCTTTGCCATTTGGCATTTTTCCTCATTCACCAACAGACCTTGTACCAATATCAGATCTTATTCATCCACATGAGAGGGCAAAAGACTTGATCTCCAACCATCAGGCGGGACATGAGCAAACTTGAGGATTGTTGCTTGAAGCACACACCAAATACAAGAAGTTGCAAATGCGAACTTCCAACGTGATCCTTACTTTGATGAGAGTGATCCGACCGAACTGATGATGAATTCTCTCCAAGTCGGGGAGGATGATGCAGCCCGCATCTTGGCGAGTCGGGTCACAACCCACGTCTAGGTGAGCTTGACGAGTTGGAGCATGGAAAGATGGAGGACAGGCACAAGAGGACATGATCCAGTTGACCCGTTGATGAATTTGAGGGTGAATTCTCTCTAAGACGGGGAGGATGATGCAGCCACGCGTTCACGCCTGACGGGTTACTTGGCAGATACGAGTTAGGAAGATGAGGGGCTTGGCAGGGTGGCAAGACATGCACGGAAGGGTGAACAAGCTTGTGAAATTTAACATCACTTAGGAGACTTTAGCTTAGATTAATAGATTATTATTTATCTTTGTATTTATCTTTTAGCCTTTTATTAGATATGGATTAGGTCCTCTCTTTAAAGGAGAGGAAGGCTAGGGTTTTAGCATTCAATTTGTTTAGATTTTATCCCTTATTTATGTGTTTCTCTCTATTCTCGGATTGTGAGAATCCTTTGCCCCTTTGCTTCTTAATTATTTTAGCAATAAGAGTTTAAAGGAAGACTGGTGAACCTTCCGTTTTTCAAATTTTTCGTATTTGTGCTATATCAGTTGGTATCAGAGCTCAAAACCTTTTCTGAGATGGCCCATGGGCGACAGAGGTACGCCTCCGTTGGCGACATCTGTGAGCGAGATTCACAATGCCGGTTCGAGAGAATAATTGAGGATTTAGAGGAGAAATCCCGACAAATTGAGTTGTGCTTGGTTTAATTAGAGGCGAACCCCAACCAAGCACTGATGGCTTAGCCTCAAAACCCACCACAGGTGGGTGGAGACGATAAAACGAACAAGAGCTTCCCTAACCCATTTCTGGAGGTTTAAAATAAAGGGTGGAATACGAGGAGGACTCGACCTAATACTGATGCTTCCGGTTATTTTGAGTGTTTGGAATTGGGAATCTAGACTTCGGATTGAAATCTCGGAGTTTGCCGATGGAAGACAACCAAAGGAATTCTATGATTGGCTAGATGTTGTGGACCATTTGCTAGAGCTTAGGGAGGTTCTAAAGCAGAAGCAAATGCCGTTATTTACTACCCGGTTGAGGGGTAGGGCCACCAATAGCTGAAACGTACCCGGCTTAAGTAGAATAACTCGAAGATTGAGACATGAGAAAAAGATGAAGAAGCATAGGCGGAATAACTTTCTTCCCAAGAATCACCCCAAGGTGATGTATATGCGCCTACAAAACTTGCATCAGGGTTCCCAGACCATGAAGGAGTACATAGCAGAATTCTATTCTCTAGTCGCCAGAAAGGACTTGGCAGACTCAGAGGAGTAGTTGGAAAATAGGTATGTTGGCTGGTTAAAGGAGTTGATACGGAAGCCGTTAAACATATTTGACATCTTTTCGGTCTCGAAAGCAAACCAGAGAACTTTAAGCATCGCAAAGCAACATAAGCGACGTCGATACTTGGAACACCCAAGATAGTGGGCGTTACAAGGTGCAACTACGGACCAACTCGAATGTGCGAGGAAATTCAATTGTCGCCAACCCTAAAAAGCCGAGTAATGGTGGGTAGCTTAAAAACCCATTATTTCAAGTGGAGGGATGGGACACCATGTCGCCGAGTGTTGGAAGGACAATAGACCTAGCAAGGGGTTGTACGTCGAAGGTCTCTATGCTGAGGATGGCGTGGAAGTTGAGAAAGAGGCTCCCAACAAGTTGACGCCAAATGGCAAAGAAGAAGTTATGGGTGACGAGGACCGCATACTAGTGGTCAGGTGAGTTTGCTTCACACCTAAGGAAGCAGAAGTGGATGATTGGCTTCGAAACATCTTCCAGACGACATACACAATTGGCGAGAGGGTGTGCTGCCTAATCATTGACTCAAGAAGTTGCGAGAACGTCATCTCCAAGGAAGCAGTCCAGAAGCTAAAGTTAAAGACGAAAGAGCATCCGAACCCTTATAAGTTGTCGTGGCTTAAGAAAGGAAACCAAGTAACCATACCTAAATGTTGTCTGGTTAATTTCTCAATTGGGGCAAAGTACCGGGATGAGGTATGGTGTGTCGTGGATACCATGGACGTGTGCCATTTGTTGCTTGGATACCCATGGCAATTTGGCAAAGGCACCATCCATAATGGATGGAGAAATACCTATAGCTTCATGTTTGAGGGCACAAAGATAGTTTTGTTTCCTGAGAAGGACAAAGCGCCACGTTTGGATAAAGCGGAAAACTCAAAACCCCATACTAGAGTCGTTCGCTGAGGAAGTTAGCAAGAACAAGATGATATTCGTATTGAGGAGCAAGGAGCAAGGAGTGTCAGTAGGTACAAGGAAGAATACAGAATGAAGAGCCGAGTCCTACACCACTGTTGAGGGAGATTCAGGGCTAGATAGCTTTGGCAGCGGAAGCTGCGTTATCAAGTAAACTACATTACCAGATAAGCCCTGTGGAGCATGAAAAGCTAAGACGCCAAGTTGAGAAGTTATTTGCCATGAATACTACTTGAGAGAACTTGATGCCTCAGGAGATTCTAGCTCTCTAGATGCCAAAGAAGGGTGGAACTTGGCGGATATTCGTTCATAGTAGAGCCATCAACAGGATCACGGTATGTTATCGGTTTTCCGTTCCACTGGCAGATGGTCAAGCAGAGGTGGTGAGAAGATTGGTGGGTTCCCTTATCTGATGTTTTATTGCCAAGAATGTCAAAGGATGGGAGCAGAAGTTGGAACACGCCAAGTTGGCTTATGACAGCTCGATAGCTCGAAGCATAGGGTATCCACCGCTTGGGATTGTCAATGGCATTGTTCCTCGTTCGCTGATAGATCTTGCGCCAATATTAGATCTTATTCGTCCACATTAGAAGGCAAAAGACTTCATCTCTAACCATTAGGTGGGACATGAGCATGCTCAAGGATTGTTGCTTGAAGCGCACACCAAATACAAGAAGTGGCGAATGAGGACTTCCAACGTGGTCCTTACTTTGATGAGAGTGATCCGACTGAACTGATGGCGAATTCTCTCCAATCCGAGGAGGATGATGCAGCCCGCATCTTAGCGAGTCGGGTCAATAGCCCACTTCTGGGTGAGCTTGACATGTTGAAGCATGACGAGATGGAGGACGGGCACAAGAGGACATGATCCGGACGATCCGTTGACGAATTTAAGGGCAAATTCTCTCCAAGAGGGGAGGATGATGCAGCCATGCTTTCACGCCTGACGGCTTACTTGGCAGATAGGAATTGGCAAGATGGGGGGCTTGGTGGATTGTCCTGAAGTGCACAGAAGTGTGAACAAGCCTGTGAAAGTTAACATCAATTAGGAAACTTTAGCTTTGATTAGTATATTATTTGTTGTTTTGTCTTTCATTCTAAGTCAATTAGATCATTTATTTAAAGGAGAGGAAGACTAGGGCTTTAGCATTCAATTTGTTTAGATTTTATCCCTTGTTTAGATGTTTCTCTCTATTCTCTGGTTATGGGAATTAGGGTTTAACCTTTTCCCCTTTACTTCTTAATTGTTTTAGCAATAAAAGTACAAAGGACGACTGTTGAACCTTTCGTTTTCCAATTATTCTTATCTACGCTGCATCATTAAATTTTGTAAATAATAACCCGGCTCGTTCAAATGGAATGCAAATGGATCACCGAAGATAAATTAAGACCTGCTATCATTGAAGGACTTCTTTGGGACTCTCAATTATCTGTATTAACTTTCTTCTCTACACTAGTTGATATGCAGGATTCCAATTATGTAGAACTCTTTGCCATTTGGTTCACACACTCGGCCTCTCTGCCATGGAAGATTGGCTATTATTAAGGAAACAAAACAATAAAAGTTTCAAGGAGAATGCGAAAACAAGATACAGGATTTATGGGGAATGCTCAACCAATTGTCACTTCGTCCACGAAGTTGCAAATACTTTTTACAATTTTTTGGAAGATTAAAAGAGAATTCTTCTTCTCACATAACAACTCACAAATGCTAGGAGAATATACAAGAAGCTCAATTACTCTCTCACTCGGAGAATGGTTCAATCATGTGCACCAAACCATATGCCTCCAAATAAATCACCATCTCTACAACTCAAACATCAGTCTTAATGCTTGAAGATATACTAAAGTTGCACATTACTTAAGTTTGTTAAGTGTCCCTACTTTTATCAAGATGGATGCTAGATGCTTACTTTCACGTATCTTCTTAAGCTTTAATTTCCCTTCTTCAAGGAGATTAGGAATAATTTAATATCTTCTTGAGATAAGTTTAGTTCTGGAGTGAAATATTAGATCGCGACACGGAAAATTATATTCTAGCGGTCACTATGAAGAATGCTCTTCATCCTTTTCCTGCCAATTCCTCCAAGAAATTCTGCAACCAATCATCTTGTTGAGTACTTTAGACATGACTAGTATTTATCTTCTTTGGAAAAAAGGGCAACCACCTTCTGCAAGTACGAACATCAAGACACGTACACATACCAATTCATACTTTTTCCATTATTGGCATCTTTATCTAGATTAGAATCTAAAAGACCTCTAATTTTGTACCTCTTGAAGTGAAACAACAACAACAACAATAGCCCAGTGCCTCAAAGGGGTCCCGCATCAGCAGGGTCGGGAGGAGGGTTGATGTACGCAGCCTTCCCCCTTCCGGGGCTGCCCTGAAGGGAGGCTGTTTCCGAAGACCCCCAACCTGATACGCTTGTCGGCAACAATGACGCCTGGCATCAAGAGAACAAATAAGCATATAAGCAAGGCAAAATTAGGCAAATAAAGGCAAAAAAATAGGCAGTAAATAGATAGTCAACTGAAATGTGGATAAGTATGTGAAGAGCTTCTAAAGTACCTTATGATCCACTTCAAATCCTCTCAATATTGCTTTTCTTGATCACTAAGTATCTACTAACAATAAAAAAGGATATAATAGTAGTAAAACTGGGTGAAATAGCAACAGTGATTTGTATGGCATCTTAAGTACCCAGCAGTGCCTATAAAACTATTAAACTTCTGTTAGGACCGCCACACGAATTTACCGAACCTCAAATCGAAATAGCAAATGCAGAATTAAACGGGAATGGGGGAAAAATATTAGACACCGGAATTTACGTGGTTCAGCCGAAGCCTACATCCATGGAGGGGGAGCAAAATATTCACTATTACAACCGAGGATTACAATCTTTGCTCTCTCTTCCTCACTTGTGTTTTGCTCACGATTTACACCAGCCAAAGAGCGCCTATAAATAGGCCTCTTACAATTGAAACCGCTGGAAGCTCAAGAGTCATGACATAAATACAGGCCCTAATAATTCCGGCCAATAATTACGACGGTTTCCGGAAACAAACAGTCTCCACACTTAACAACTTCTTGTCCCACTGCTTTGGAGCTTTTTTCAGATCATACGAGCTCTTTTTAGCATACAGGCAGATTCTCCTTTTAATGTACTATAAATCCTTGTGGACGATGCATGTAGATATACTCCTCCAAATAACCATGGAGAAATGTTGTATTCACATCCATATGCTCCAGGGGCAAGTTCTTTGCAGCCACCATTCTTAATAGCAGACTCATTGTTGTAAGCTTCATTACTGGGCGAAGAACAATAGTCAATCCTTTCTTTTGTTGATGAACTTTGACAAGAAGTCTTGCCTTGTACCTCTTGCTGCTATCGTGCGATCGATAGGACAGCAACACTGGAGAAAAAGTCAAGAACGCCTGCAGAATGGGAGCCAATCGATCGGGAGTGGCCAATCGATCGGGGGCCGCACAACGCGTGCCCTAGCCGTTTGTTATAAATAGACTGTTAGGGCTTCTGTTTTAGGTATCCAATTAAGAGAGAGCCGCCGTCATTGAGAGTTTAGAGGGAGTGATTCAGTAATTCTCCGTAGATTTTGTTCAGAGGAAGTGCCATTGTAATTCTTTCGTTATTCATACTCAATAAAGATCTCCATCTCCGCCCGTGGTTTTTCCCTTCTTGATTGAAGAACGGTTTTCCACGTAAATCATTGTCTCTTTCGTTTATTCTCTTTTATCCTTTTATTTTACTTCTCTTGTGTGTTATAGTATTTGAAACGAATCCAGTTCTTGGGTGTTAAGTTCCGCATTAGGAAGATATTACTTCCTTTACAAATTGGTATCATAGCATATCAGATTTGTCTAGATTTCTAACAAATTGGTATTAGAACATATCAAATTTGTTCAAGTTTTTTTCTTACATAACACTATGGGATATGATCAACTTGAAAGACCTAAGAAGGGATATGGAAGGAGTATTGTGTTATACATCTTCCTTCGAAGTGATAGTAATGAATATACTTGACTGCTCTTATATATCACTTTCTCTATCATGGTCCTTACATTTGTGGCAACACTAGATTTATCCCTATACAGGCCTTTCTCGTTGAATATATGTTAGGCTTCTAGCGTGGAGCCTAATTTTTTACACTAGATTTATCATTGGGCCTTGATTTGGGCCCAGGTCGAGGCTCAAGCAAGAACAACTAAAGAATAGAACACCATAATTTTTACAAGGTTCAGAACAAGAGAAAGATGGTCCTCATCTCGGCTCCCTATTTTTAGAGAGAACCCCACTACATACTGATTATTACAAATTACAGACCAAACTACAAACGTAAAACTCAAATTACAAACTCCTACATACAGCTGGAAACCTATACTCTAAGCCTAGCAGTGACGATCTTCTCACCAAAAGCTTGAATCCACTAGGGATGGAGCTTGAGAAGAAATTAGGGTTAGGGTTTGGTAGAGCGCAACGAGGGAGAAAGGGGAAACAGAGAGAAAAGGAGAGAAATGGTGGGAAAAATAACCACACGGTAACTCTTCATATTTCTGCCCCCTTTATATACCCTATCACTTCGATCCGTGTCAAAACGCCATGACCCTGTATCCACAGTCGATAACGAAACAAAAGAATGGCCACGATTCCACCAAAGAAACACAAATCTGTACACAAACATGTCCTCTCAAGAGGCGTCAAATTGATAACATGCATCACGTGAAAAACAAGAAAAGCCAACAGCTTGGGCAGCAGGCAATGGTCTGGTCAAGTAAATAGTACATCTGGGTAAGGGCATTTTGCACAATGTCTCAAATGTCAAAATTCAATTTTCAGAATGGTTTAGCCCCTGATTTTGCACTTATTTATAACTTTGCCATTTCTTTTATCCAAGAAGTTAAGCGTGTTTGGGCGAGAGTAGTACCAGGATGGATGACCTCCTGGGAAGTCCTCACCCTCAGATTGGAGGCACTGGGAAACAGCCTCTCTTCAGGTTAATACCCTGAAGGGGGAAAGTTGCGTACATCCGCCCCCCCCCCCCCCCCCCCCCCCCCTCCCCAGACCCTGCATAGGCGGGAGCCCTTGAGGCACTGGGTACCTTCCATTTCTTTTATCCAAGACATTAAACAACGCATTTTGGGTCTGTGTAATTAACCTGGTGATACGTTTTGTTGTTGTAATAAGCCTTATCTTTTACTATTATCAATTTTAGCCTTAATTTATATTTAAGTCGTGGCTTAGAATATATGGATACCAATTTAGATACAACATTACATAATAAAATTGATTGCCTAAATTAGATTAAAAAACAAAACTTGGAAGATAAAACAGAGCCGTTGCCCAAAATGGCCCAAAATAAAAAAATATTACCCATAACGGCCCATTTCAAAAAATATTTTCCCAAATGGCCTCCATGTCAGCAAATTTAATACCTGACACTTTAAACCTTTTTTTATTTTTTATTCAATATTCAATTTTTTAATAAATTATTAATTATTAATTAAATTAAATTTATTAAATATATTTTTATTATCAAGTTATATTTAACTTTATAATGTACGTTTTAGTTAAATTATATATGATATTTATAATAAAAAATTTAAATTAAGTTATATGTTACGTATTAAATAATATTATCTATACATAATTTTTTAATTTACTTATTATTGCAGTTATCTAATAATAATCGTTTGTTTATATAACATTTAACATAAATTATTATCTTTAAAATTATTATCACAAGGAGTGGGATACCCCAAATCAAAAACCAAAAAAAATTTATATTTTTTAAATTTGCTGGTGTGGAGGCCGTTTGGGTAAATATCTTTTGAAATGAGCCATTTTGGATAATAGTTTTCCATTTGGGGCCATTTTGGACAACAACTCGATAAAACAAACAATTTTTTTTTTTTTTTTTGGTACGTGGATTGGGTGGTTTGAAGTTGTTGCTGTTTGAGGATTTGGAGGGTTAGAATAAATCATACACGTGGATAAACAGATTAAGCTTTATATTGGATGATGATGATATATGCATATCATTTCATCATATTATATTAAGCAGAATAATACAATTAATTAATAATTAATAAGGTGCTAGGCACCATATTCTGCTATACGTTATATTGTAATATTTGTGGATGTCAGTTAACTCAGCTAGTAAAGTCTTCGGAAGGTACTACTCTGGAACTGCCATCGAATCTAAATAAAGATTCCAGAAAGTCTAGTAAGAAATGAATATACGAGTCTAACAGACTATTCCACCTAATGACAATTAGTTTTCTGATGAAACCCTACTTAGGCTTAATTGTGAACCTCATAGTTGCTAACTTCGTGGATCAGGCTCAAACCGACGAGGACTAAAGAAATTTGGGAAGGATTGTCCTCTTGTAGAGCTGATATAACTTCAATAAAGATTCCACAAAGTCTGGTAAGAAATGAATATACAAGTCTAGCAGACTATTCCACCTAATGACAATTAGTTTTATGATGAAACCCTACTTAAGCTTAATTGTGAACCTTATAGTTGCTAACTTCGTGGATCAGGCTCGAACCAAGAGGGATTAAGGAAATTTGGGAAGGATTGTCCTCTTGTAGAGCTGATATAACTTCAATAAAGATTCCACAAAGTCTAGTAAGAAATGAATATACAAGTCTAGCAGACTATTCCACCTAATGATAATTAGTTTTATGATGAAACCCTACTTAAGCTTAATTGTGAACCTCATAGTTGCTAATTTCGTGGATCAGGCTCAAACCGACGGGGACTAAAGAAATTTGGGAAGGATTGTCCTCTTGCAGAGCTGATATAACTTCAATAAAGATTCCACAAAGTCTAGTACGAAATGAATATACAAGTCTAGCTGACTATTCCATCTAATATCAATTAGTTTATAATGAAACTCTACTTGTGCTTAATTGTGAGCCTCATAGTTGCTAACTTCGTGGATCAGGCTCGAACCGAGAGGGACTAAGAAAATTTGGGAAGAATTTGTCCTCTTGCGGAGCTGATATAACTTCAATACTGTATATAAAAGGAAAGGTTATTATATGTAATATTTATTTGTTATATTATATGCCACAACAGGTGCCCGTACATAGGGCAGTGGAGGTTGGCACAAAGGGAAACAAACACAAAGAAAACCAAAATGAGTAATAATTTAGTAAGTTTACATTAATTAAGTGGACATTAGACCCCCATAATCATATTTTTCTTTAAAATGGGTGTCTATAAGTATAATTGGCATATGTTTTTTTCGCTTCAGTATAAGTATAATTTAGGACGAGAAGTAGAAGAGTTTTTAAAGCAGTTGGACTGTCAGAAACCTAAAACTGGTGGGCCAGAAGCACGATTTTGTGCGGCCAATTTTAAACGGTCATAACTTTTGATCCGTAAGAAGTTACAGGCCCGTAACCAATCAAAATAAAGGTATCAGACTGAACTATGCAAAGGGCATTTTAATGTTTTCTACGTAGTTTTAGGACATTTTCGTAATTTCGTATCTTAGGATATCTTCGTAATTTTGCATATCAGGGTTTTTCTTTGGTTGCCTATAAATAGTAGCTACATATGGTTATAATCTTGATTCTCCAATTTAATGAAATACAAACCCTAGTTTTCTCTTCTCTTTGGTAGATTCCGAGTTTATCTTTCAATTTCGACGTGTTTGATCGATTTTACATTTTCGTTCCTCATTAAAGTAGCTCTAACTTAGGTGTTTTTTGTTTTAGAGTCCTAGCTATGAGCAACCTTAGGTTTTTGGGTGGTTTTATTGTTTGGCTTCAAGCTCGGCCCTGTATTTTTGTACTTTCTCAAACTTGTATTCAAATTATCGAAAGAAAATGTAGCTCTAACTAACTGCCAACCTATTTTATTGGATTGCTAATTTGTATGTGCCTATTGCTTAGACAATTAAGACATGAATGGGTTCTTTATGAAACTCATTTAGATTTGGTTCTTATTGGGTCGGATACGGATGAAGATAAATATAACCCAATCACGATTTATTGTCATCTCAAATCTGAATACCTTATCCTGAAGTAAAATGACATTAATAGATTTGACATTCTTGATACTAACCAGATTCTTTGTCCATTTTGTTCCAATAGCAACGTGATAAGGGACGAAAACGTGAAATTGATTTTAAACACCTCAAAAATCGAAGAACAACTCGGGATTCGCTGAAAGAGATGAAATAACTAGGGTTTTGTGTATTCAAAAATTGATGAATGAGCTATACAACAACTATAGCAAGTACTTATGAGCAATCGAGAAACCCTAAAATACGAAACCATGACAATGTCCTAAAATATGAAATTACAAAAACACCACTAAACTATCCAGAAAACGTAAAAGTGGGCCAAAAATATGCTTAGAGACTGAATTTGAGGAAAATAGGTTTGGCCAGTGGCAAAGTGGCTAGGGTTGCGTAGTTCAGTCCGATAGCTCCAATTTTACAGGTTATGGGCCATGTAACTCCTAACGAATTAAAAGTTATGCCCGTTTGAAGTTTCCTAAGCAAATTAGTGCTTTCAGCCCAGCCGTTTGGGATTCTAATGGTCCAACCGCTCCAAAAACTCTTCAGCTACTAGTCTTACATCATAATGAATCATGCAGACACCTTATTTCTTACTTGCAAGACCACTTGGAGCCTTTGGATGGCTATAATGCAATGGTAGTGAATCTCTCCCATCCATCCAAGTAATCTTAGAGATTTGTTCCAGCAATGGAAGTTCCCTTTTGTCAAGTTCTCAACAAAAAAGTATGGCTCATGTCATTCTTGGTTATAATCAATGCAATCTAGGAGTCCAAGAATGCATTCATCTTCCAGAACACAAAACCAGATTAACAGTTTTTACTTGGTTCCAAGTGCTAGTTGGCTACCCCGGCGTCTCTATTCATCACGACATAGAGAATGCTTATAGACTAATCTCCTCTGCTACCTCCAAGTTCAAGAGTTCCTGTCATCGTTCCCATCCCAGACTCATAGTCTAGTTGTGGACCATTTTACAAATTGGACATCATCTAACCCAGTTTTGATTAGGGGTGGCAAATGTGTCATGCCGTTGTCATATTCGTGTTCGTACTATGCGAGGGGTCTAAAGAATGGGGTCAACCTGAACCCTACCCATTTATTAAACGGGTTAGGAACTCAACCCTTACCCAATCCAATTATAAAACAGGTAACCCGCGGGTTACTCATTTAATTATATCGGTGATTTTTTTTATTAAATGTTAGTTTTTGAACTTACAAATATGTTAATAATGTACTTCATGGTTAATAATACTAATAAATACTTGTTATATTTATAACTATTAAAATAAACTATCAATATATATATATATATATATATATATATATATATATATATATATATATATATATATATAATAACAATAATGTATTACTTAAATGCCTAACTTAACTATATAAACAGGTCAATCGTGTCAAAACGAGTTAAACGGTTCAACCCAAATTCAACCTGACTTCAAAACCCCAACCCAAACCCGCTATCTTCTTATCGTGTCCATGTCGTGTCAGATTTTGCCAGCCCTAGCTTTGATCGTATTACGCTTTTAAGCTAGATCTAGAATATACCTACAGATCTACACCCATACTACTACGCTTATACTTTCTCCCATACATAACTAGCATGTTTGCAGACCATCATCGAAGAAAGGAGCAATTTACGCCTCGCTTTGTTCGTGATGCACAATCAAGCCTCCATCTAGAGGCTCTTCTATGTTTTTTTTTCCCCCTCTTATCTAAAAAGACATTATATGTTTTCTTGAAAATACTCTCGTGTCCTTACTTTTAGAAATAAATAAATAAACTTAATCCATGTAAATAATGGAAAGAAGGAGCATGAGTAACCAATTTGGGTGACTTCCATTTAGCATTCAAGTAAATGAAAGTTTTGTCAACCAATAAATAATCACTTAAGTGATGAAAATCAAGTCTTATTAATTATTAATAATAGGATGATAATTAACCCATTGCTGGTGTCATCGAGCTCTATGGTGTTATATATATATATATATAGTGGCGTTCTAATAAGAGGGTTAGAGCGTGAGATGAGTCAATCCTGACTCGCCATTGTAATGAATGGCTAAGATTTGTTGGACACTAAAAAAATAATAATTTATGGCCCATACTCCTTCATGGGGCAAAAGAAAAGAAGGGATAATTGAAGGCTTGTTATTCAACAGTATAATATGACTTGTATGCCTGTGTCAACCAATAACGATCTGGATCCATCCGAATTTTTTGTGAATGGATGAAATAAGTGAGTTACAAAAGTAGATATAAAACAGTACATATGATTTTGATATAAAAAAAATGGGTTGCCCGGGATTGGAACTCGGAACTAGTCGGATGAAGTAGATAATTTCCTTGTTCGTTAAAAGAAAAACCCCACCCCAAGCCGTGCTTGCATTTTTAATTGCACACAGCTTTCCCTATGTATACATCTAAAACTCATTTCCTTTCCAAGATGAAACTCTACGAAAGTGGAATACTCAGTTGATTCAACCCTTACTGCATGAACATTTCAGAATAGAAATGACTGAATTTTTCTTTGATATTTTGAAAATAGGTTGGTTGAATGTTCATTTCATTTAGATATTTAAATGGTTTCATAAACAATCCAAATACGAGATATGAAGGAATTTTTTGCCATAAAAAAAATTTATCTCCTTCCTTTTTTACAAATATGCATTTTCTTTATCAGTAATAATAATGCCAGCTATTTTAATCGAGTATACACAATAATACGAATTTGCTTAGTGATTTATTTTATCAAAGAAACTTAATAAAGAAAATGAACCAATAATCAATCCAATTTTCAATTGTATTCGGATTCGGAGAGGGATACAAAAGGATGGTATATTTCCGCACTCAGAAAAAAGAAAAATTCTGATGTATATATAAAAATAAATAATAAAATTCTGTTGATTCAGTTCTGGATCCAATTGATACATTATTGAATTAGTATCATATATTGTAACAGGAGGTAAGACAAGACATGTATGCATCTATTTACCCGATCTATATGTTTGGTAGGGATAATAAGACAAAAGTATCATCAATAAATTTTCAATTGTCTTCTTCTGTGATGAACTGTTGGCACCAGTCCTACATTTTGTCTCTATGGACCGAGGAGAAAGGGGGCTCGTCAGGAAGAGGATTGTACGATGAGAGAAGCAAGGAGATCAACCTCTTTCAAATATACAACATGGATTCTGGCAATGCAATGTAGTAGGACTTTCATGTCGATCCGAATGAATCATCATTTCCATGAAGGGAAATCTTTGCCTGCTTGGCAAGAGGATAGCGAGTTACAAATTCGGTCTCGGCAGGACATGTATTTCTATTACTATGAAATTCATAAATGAATGGTGGGGTTACCATTATCCTTTTTGGAGTGACGAATGTTGTATGTGTTCCTAAGAAAAGGAATTTGTTCATTTTTTGGGGTCCAAAAGGGGCGTGGAAATACATAAGAACTCTTGAATGGAAATGGAAAAGAAATAGAACTCCAGTTCCTTTGGAAATGGTAAGATCTTTGGCGCAAGAAGAAGGGGTTGATCCATATCATCTTGACTTGATTCTGCTTCATCTATTTTTTTTTAATACCGAGTCAAGTTCTTCTCCTACCTATATCGAATAGAACATGCTGACCCAAATCTTGTTCATTCGAGACAAAAATAAAAATCATTATGATTTGCTTGCTCCTGAAACTATTTTATCACCTAGACGTCATAGAGAATTGAGAATTCTAATGTGTTTCAACTCAAGGAAAGGAAAGAGAGGGATGGGGCTTCTCTCGCTTTTGGCATAGCGGGCCTCCCACTGGGGGCCCGCACGACGGGCTATTAGCTCAGTGGTAGAGCGTGCCCCTAATAATTGCGTCGTTGTGCCTGGGCTGTGAGGGCTTTCAACCACATGGATAGTTCAATGTGCCCATCAGCGCCTGACCTTGAGATGTGGATCATCCAAGTCACATTAGCATGGCGTACTCCTCCTGCTCGAACCGGGGTTTGAAACCAAACTTCTCCTCAGGAGGATAGATGGGGCGATTCAGGTGAGATCCATTGTAGATCCAACTTTCAATTCACTCGTGGGATCCGGGCGGTCTGGGGGGGACCACTACGGCTCCTCTCTTCTCGAGAACCTATGCATCCCTTATCAGTGTATGGACAGCTATCTCTCGAGCACAGTTTTAGGTTCGGCCTCAATGGGAAAAAATGAAGCACCTAACAACGCATCTTCACAGACCAAGAACTACGAGATCACCCCTTTCATTCTGGGGTGACGGAAGGATCATACCATTCGAGCCTTTTTTTCATGCTTTCCCAGAGGTCTGGAGAAAGCTGCAATCAATAGGATTTCCCTAATCCTCCCTTCCCGAAAGGAAGAATGTGAAATTCTTTTTCCTTTCCGCAGGGACCAGGAGATTGGATCTAGCCATAAGAAGAATGCTTGGTATAAATAACTCACTTCTTGGTCTTCGACCCCCTAAGTCAGTACGAACGCTCCCCGATCAGTGCAATGGGATGTGTCTATTTATCTATCTCTTGACTCGAAATGGGAGCAGGTTTGAAAAAGGATCTTAGAGTGTCTAGGGTTGGGCCAGGAGGGCCTCTTAACGCCTTATTTTTTTCTTCTCATCGGAGTTATTTCACAAAGACTTGCCGTGGTAAGCAAAAAGAAGGGGGGAACAAGCACACTTGGAGAGCGCAGTACAACAGAGAGTTGTATGTTGCGTTCGGGAAGGATGAATCGCTCCCGAAAATATATATATATATATATATATATATATATATATCCTCACCGATTAATTATGTCGGTTTCTATCTATGTTTGATTAGAGGATTGTTGGTGGTATGCGTTCTTTTCAACGGGTTTGGAGTTTCTTTTGGTTTCCTCCAGCTTCATCTTGTTCAATTGAGGCATCTTGGTTCTTGTCTCAAGTTCCTGGGTCCGTTTCAGTGTCGATTTAGCCTTAGATTGACCACTGGTTTCCGGTTTGTCTCATCTATGATCACTCCAATGCCAATGTAGCCTTAGAGCGTCCTCTAGCTTCCAATGTGTGTCATTTTTGTTCAAGGTGTCTCTGTACAGTTTTTATTTGGTACACGATTTATGTGTGTTGGCTCAAGCCTCGCTCTAGCCTGCACCTTTTTTGTATCGCAACTTATGTCGTTAATTATCAAAAAAAAATTTCAACTTTTCAAATAGTTAGTTCTTTGGCATGGTATTAAAACCTTGTTGATCGAGAGGCCATGAATCCAGATCTCAACAGCCTATTGCTATTAACATTAATATAAATTTTAGTACAAGGTATAAGGTGAGTTTATACACTATCCACTTTTTAAGCTTAGCAGGCATTCAAGTGGGGGAAAGGATAGAACAAAACACCGTCGAGCCTATTTGGCCGAGCTTCTTTTTTGAAAAAAAGTGCATGCACTTTATCGGGATTTGAGGGTTGCGTTTGACTAGAAATAAAAGTGTTTTTAATTAATAGAAGCAGAAGTTGTATTTCTTTTTTCAAATGAAATAGAAAAATAATGATTCTGCTTTAAAATAAAAGCATAAGCAAAAAATATAAATTTTTTAGACAAAAATAAACCATCAAAAGAACTTTTACAAAAGATATGAAGCGTCACTTCAAAAAGTGCTCCTGATAAAGCAATTTTTTCACAATTTGGCCAAGCCCTGTTTTACTCAAGAGGCCAGCGGTTCAAATCCCAACAACTAGTCGCTCTACTCTCAATATTAATACAACCCCAATATAAGAAATGTGGTGAGTCTAAACCCAGTGAACATTTGCGTGAAGAAACATGTTACATAAAAAGCATAATTATATAACTGGGTTAATTTGGGCTCCGTTTGGTTGAGGGAATATCTTTTCCCCCCGAAAAATATTTTCACTTGAAAAAAAATTTTCAAGTAAAATCAAATTTCACTTTAGGTTTGTCGTCGTTTGTTTTAATGGAAAACTTGTTCCCACCTTATGATGTTCTTTTGTATATTTTAACAGAAATCAAGTCTTTGAAATGATGACTTCCCCCATCTTACAAGGAAAGTCATTTTCTACCCTTTGTGGGGAAAACCTTTTCCTCCAAATATATTTTCCGTCAAAGAATACGTGCCTGTTAGATACAAAACTAATCTCGAGTCTTCATCCAAAAATTTAAACTTTTAAGATAGATGATTTTTTGACAAAAACAACAGAAAATAGGATATTTAATTCCTAAAATATAATTTCTTCCCTTAAAACACGAAGCATTAGGCTCCATTTGTTTTAAGGGAAGTATTTTCTCCCCGGAAAATATTTTCCTTTGGAAAAGATTTTCCATAAAAAATGAGATTCCTCTTGAGGTTTTCCATTATTTGTTTCAACGAAAAACATCTTCTGACCTTATGATATTTATTATTTGTTTTAAAGGAAAACATCTTCTACTAATCGTCTTGTTGAAACTTATTAAGGTCTGTGAAAACTTGTTAGAGTTTAGGATCATTGAAAACCGTAAATG
Organism: Simmondsia chinensis; assembly: GCA_018398585.1. Lineage (NCBI taxonomy): Eukaryota > Viridiplantae > Streptophyta > Magnoliopsida > Caryophyllales > Simmondsiaceae > Simmondsia > Simmondsia chinensis. The sequence goes on from JAGTTD010000019.1 coordinate 23,729,441, forward strand.
AAAATCTGCATAAATCTGATATTGAGTTCACAAACGATGATAGAAGAATCAATCAAATGAAAAAAGCACAAGAACACAAGGATTTACATGATTCAGCCCTAAATGGCCTAATCCACAGTCCCCCCCTATTACTAGAGAGGTTTGCTTCTTTTATTACAGAACAAAATTGAATCAATTACAAATTATAAGGTGCTTTCTTTATGACCTAAGCAATTAGTTACAGACATTTTTCCTTTATAACAACAGAAATCGAAATCTGAAGCTAAAGAGAGGAAGGAACGAATGTCATACCTTCTTCGGCTAGGTATTGCAATGCGACATGGCCAGAATCAAGACGATCTTGATTGTATCTCATGGATCATAGCACGCTCAAGCTAAAGTAACTACCCTTGGAGGAGCTTAGGAAACCCTAGGGACACTCAAAGAGAGAAACAGAGAAGGAAAAATAGAAAGACTAAAGAGTTGTGCTAAGTAACAGTGAAAGTGATGCCTTATATAGATGAAGGGCTTAATCCGTGTCAAGTGCATCTGAACCATCCACGAAGCAAGTAGATCAACAGCTTCAAGTCACCCAAACTAACACAAACATTGGCCCTGAGATGCTAACGCGTGGCCCAGGCTGAGCCATTAGATGGTGAAGATCAACGGCTATGATCTTTCCATGCAAACACAAAATGCAGCACTCAGTGAGAGGCACATGGCCAGATCCTAGCCTTTAATTCAAAAGAATTCAAACGGGTATAAGAGAGGCTTCCTGAGGAATGTGGTACAACTAGCATTAATTAGGGAACCGGGCAACACATTTTACGGAGTTGGGCAGCTTGGGCAGGAAATCGAGTAGCGGTAATATTAGTATTCTAGGTTAAGGGTCAAAATTCACACTTTATTTACAATAATGCCATTCTCTATATTAGACTCATTAAAACGCGGCGTTTAGAATTGTTTTCTTAATAAAATGACACGTTTAACTCTCAGAATTTGTAACTAATAATTTAGGTTGTACTTAGCCTAAAACCGGCCATAGTTAGACTATATAGGAACCATATTATGACATGTCTTATACCTAAATACAGGATAACGTAAATAACAATTCAATATATTTGAAATTATCTAGGAAAATTATTACTAAGTTATCCTGAGTTTTGAACATTTATTACTTACGCTAACATTTTAATATATACAATAAGGTACTCTGATGTTTGAATATTTTATCACCATGTAACCTATGTCAAAATTTGATGAATTTTTGTAAGAATCTAATAAATTTCATACAAAAATGCTACTGTATATAATTATGGTAAGGTTTACAAACTATGTCAATGTTTCAGCAAAAATGCAGTAAATTACGATAAAATATTTATCAAATGTTGATATAAACTATCTCAATATGGCTGAAATTATATGTCATGTTAACATTTTTTGGTCAAAACCATCAAAGTCTGCTGAAGATATTGATATATTTTCGAAATTATGCTCCATTTTAATATTTTCTATTGAAAATCTATCAAATTTCAACAGAAAAGCAGTTGATGATAAAATTTTAAAACTTTAGAGTACACAAATAATAAAATGTTCAAAATCAAGGTATCCCATTGTCCCACGTTATTACCTCTAACAATCTAAGATCCCGTCTAGTTCATTTTGGTCTGATATATATCTGGACTGATCTGCGCCTTTGAAATTTTTTGGGTCATTCTGAATGATGACTTTCTCCTTTAAAAGGGAAGTCATTTTCTGCCATTTAAGAGAAACGCTTTTCCTTAGAGAAATTTTTTCCGTAAAAAAAGGAGCCAAACAACAAAAAGGAGAAAAACTAGTTCTAAAAATGTGTTTTTTTCCTCCCAAATTAATGGAGCCTTAATGGAACAAGCGGAGCTCCATAGAAACAAATAGCAACATTCCCAGTGCCTCAAGGGCTCCCGCCTAAGCAGGGTCTAGGGGGTGGATGTACGCAGCCTTCCCCCTTCAAGGTACTGCCCTGAAGAGCGGCCGTTTCCGAGTACCCCCAAACCTGAGGGGTCAGAACTTTCAAGGAGGTCACCTATCTTGGTACTACTCTCACTCAAGCACGATTAATTTCAGAGTTCTAATGAAATCCGGTACTTACGTGTTAGTACCCTCTTAAGGTGTCAAATATCTACCACAAATAAAATTACACAAATAAAAAAAAAATCAAATTATAATTAAGGTGTCAACAAACGCCACAGCAACATGGATCAAACAAAAACAATGACTTAAAAGACATTTAAAAAAAAATTTGAAGGGAACATCCACGTCAATTTGCATAGAAAAATGCCTGTCAATTTAGCAATGAGTTAAGAGCTCAGCCACTTAAGTTGCTTAAGCTTTTCTTTAGCGGCTTCTAGTACTTGCCTTTTTTTCCCCCTTAAATAATTAACGACACGGTTGCATTACAAAACAACAACTCGAAAAAATGAGGCCATGATCAACCCGTATAAAAGTGGAGATCAAGGAACAAATAGATAAAACACATGACAAAATAAGAAAACATCACAAAAACAGAACATAAAAATGGCTTCTAGTACTTAACTTCGTTCACGGACCTTAACGCATCACAAAAATATGTCTTTCTTAAATATCACCCTATAATTTCCATCAATCATTGCTCTAGAAAACAAACTAGCCGATAAATTGATTAGCGAGTGTCAAGAAACCAACTTTCCTAAAAGTTTACGCTGATGGGTAAGGCCAAAAATGGTTTATACTTGAACATGCTCCCTCACGCAAATGCTGATTGGGCTTGAAGCATGGATATTACACAAGCACACCTCATACATTATGCTTAAATTATGTCAATATTGAAAGTGGAAGCAATTGAGATTCAAACTCGTGATCTTTTAGTCACAAAGCTATAAAACCATGTCAAGAAACCAATTTTTCCAAAAATTTAAGGTGATGGATGAAGGCCAGTCCAAGAATGGTTTTATATTTTAGCAGCGAGTTCTAAGTATAGGGTTCTAGTTTCTTGGTGTGCGGTCACCTTTCGGATGGAGCCCTCTCATCTCTCGTCCATGTTGATGGCTTAGGAATCGTTGTTTGTAGAGGGTGTCCCTAAAGCCGTTCGGTTTCTACCTCTTCTGAAAAAAATCCTCACGGTAGGGTATTTTTTTTCTATAAAGAAATATAAGGCTAGAAGTCTCGACAAAGTGTACACAGAAATTGTCAGGTCACATTTCGAGTCTGGTTGTATTGAGTTTTGTTTATAAAATAAAAGATTGAGTTAGTCCGATTTAGGCTCATATGGCACACTAGTATTTTAGTATGGTGGCTCTATTTATACACTAGCATTATTTATGTTGAAATTAGGGCTGAGAACAGAGTTGAGACGTCTCATGTGACCTTCAATTGATACAATGGAACTATTGTACTCCCCTTCGTGGATGTGGGCTTCAGTTAAACCATCTGAATTTCGATATTCTTTATTCTACTCCTCCGCCCTCTTTTGTTTGTGATTGCAATTTCGATATTCTGAGTGGTTTTAACAAATGGTATCAGAGCCAGGCTCAGAGCCCAAATCGAAGGTTCAACAGCTAGTGGGAGATAAAGACATGGTCGTCAACCTCAGCGGTGATAACGTCAAATGATGGTTTTGGTGATGACCTGATCTCAACTATAAAGGATGGTGGTTGATTCAGGTATATATCATGTTTGATCGATAAACCGAAGGTGTAAACAGCGGTGATGCTATTGGAGTGATGGGTTTGCCTCAGCGAAAGAGGTGATGGCTGAGCGTTAGTGATGCTGCTTTGGTCCGAGTGGAGGAGTCAGGGACTAGATCAGTGTACCTGGGCAGTAGATATGGTGGTTCTACTGCTCCGAAGGTGTTGCATGGCCAATTCTATAGTGGTCGTGCGAACCAGGGATGCAAGTCGAGGCAGCAGCTTTCATGCATCAGCAATGATGGTTTGATGCATGGTGGAGTGCTTCTTAAACAAGTTAGCGATGGATGAGCCGCAGTGCGTCACGATGGACGAGTGACCGATCGTTGGCAAAGTCTAATGCTGGCAGCTATTGATAGCAAATAGAGAGCAGAAGAGGCGGCAAAGGCACAAGCTAGGGTTTACAAGTTGCGACCGCTGTAGAAATTGAAGTTGTTGCGAGCCCTAGTGTCTTATTTGGCAACTGGATAAAGGGGGTTAAAAAGAGGTAAAGAGGGGGGTAAAGTAATATCCAACCTTTGTTTGGATATGTCAAATTTAAGAGAGGTAAGGGTAAAAAAAAGATAAATAAGTTATTTTTATTTGACAATTGGGTAAAGGGACAGGGATAAAGCGATATAATTAAAATATGGGCAAAATTGTCATTTTCTTAAAACTTACACTCCCTCTCTTGGGGGTTAAAGACAATGGGGGTAATTGGAGGTAAAAGTTGCCAAACAGAAGTACGGGTTTACCCCCTTACCCTTGCCCTCTTTTATCCTCGTTACCCTGTGCCAAAAAAGGGTAGATTTTCAGTCAATGGTGAACACAGGTTTGAAGTGGATCGGTTTTTTTTTCAAACTGGACCGAACCAGAATTCGTAACCAGTCCTGAATTTAGAAAAAAATTGGATGGTTTAGTCCAATAATGGTTGAAGATATACATAGTTTAACTAGACTCTATGTGAGAAAATTGTTGATTTATGGTGGAACCCGATTGTATTCGCCTTGTTTATAAGGTAAAGGTTTGAGTCAATCCCATTTAAGCCCATGACACATTAGAGGTGACTCTATATATACACTAGGGTTGTGTATGTCATAATTAGGGTTGAGATAGAGTTGAGATGTCTCATGTAACCTTCAATTAATACAGTGGAATTATTGTACTCCCCGCCTCGGATGTAGGCTTCAGCTGCCACATAAATTCTGATGTTCTTAACTATACTCCCAATCCCCCTTTGTTTGAGATTGCTATTTTGTTTTAAGGTTTCGGTATTCAGTGGGTGGTCCTAACATAAACAAATAGAGTTCGGAGAAATAATGAAAACCATGACGCAAACTGTTAAACAAAATACCCAAGAATAGGGTTCGATTTGGACATATCCGAGAGAAATGAGAAAGAGAGAGAAAGAGAGAAACAGAAAAAATAACAAGGGATTATGCAAAAGACTCCCAAATGAGGAAAAAAATTACGGGCGGAAATAGAAAACTTTCACTATGATTTAAAATGGAGGATGCAGGCAGCTCGGACAAAAACCCTACAAGCATATATAAAGCACAATAACACACTCTAGCATATCCATTTACAAATCGAGACATAAATCTAAGACGCAATACACCATAAATTAATGATGAGCGCGCTATGATCAAATGCAGGCAATGAAAGAACTATCCTTTAAGGTTTCTTAATTTGCAAAATGTTCTGCATTTAGTAAGCAGCAACATACCCAATGCCCCAAGGGCTCCCGCCTAAGTAGGGGGCCGGAAGACCTACTCTTGTTGATTAAAAAATTCCGTTCACATGGAGATGATTGTGGAGTGTTCATTCAAGAAGTAGTATATAGATTTAAGTGAAATTTTATCTAAAATTCTATTCATATCCGGGTTTTGAGCCCCACGCTTTAGAAAAGACTCCCTCACGATGACGACAACTCCTTGAGAGTTACTCTGGTGCTGTTTATAGAGGAATCTAGTAAGGTAGGGGAGAGAAGAAGAAAAGTGGGGACGGAACATGAGGTCCTAATTTTATTTCGTTTAAAAAGGGTCGTAGAGCACTGAAACGCAGGAAAAAAAAGTAAGCGAAGTAAGACCTGCAAGAATTTCTTAAGAATATGCCACCGGATGTAATGCGAAGAGGCTCGTTAAGCCTTCAAATAATCAAAGAAGAAAGAGGAATGTGGGAAAGAGGGGCAAAAAGTTTATCGATGCTGATAAACTTCTTACTGGAGAACGTACGTAGAGGATTGGGAAAAAGCTTGGGTTGAGATTTGATGGTGATTCTACTATGATCGAGCAATTTGCAATGATGGACTAGGGGTATAATTGAACTGATTTCCTACCATCTTCATCCTTCGCTCTGACGCATTGGTCTCACTCCCCACCCCCCCCCCCCCCCCCCCCCCCCCCCCCCCCCCCCCCCCCCCCCCCCCCCCCCCATCCTAACACTTCTTGTTTATTTTCAGTGATAGTATAGTCTTCTAGCGCCTGTTGGCTCCGTTTGTAATCCTTTTGCAATCCTGTTTTCTCATACTGAGATTTTTTTTTTTTTTTTTTTGGCCTATTTTTGATCCCTGTTTTTATACTGATTAACCTAGGTCTTGCTTTGTTCGAGTTGCCTATAATATGTTGCGAATATGTCACTAATTATCAAAAAAAATAAATTTAATGGATAAGTATGCAATTTAGGAGCTTATGTTTTTGATATTTTATTGTCCAATTCTCTTAATTTAGCCAAGTCCCCGAATCAAAGCGTGTTCAACGTAACATCCTTTGACCCAAAACCAATGATTATTACGTAAAATAATCCACTAAACTTTAATAGGAGTCTTTTCTTTTACAAGGTACAGTATATGTCTAATATTGATTATGAATAATTAGGTAGGACTGAGAACGGGCTCCTCGAAAATACAAGGGAAAATATCAGAATTTATAAAAGTGTGTGTGTGGGAATGACTCGTGTGAGAGTAAGAGGGTGAATTCCGAGCCACTCAATTAAAATCTAAGCGAGTTTCTTGCTAAATTCATGTATGTTAACCAAGACTTCGTGAGTCAAGTTATTTGTTATTTTTAAGATAATAAGATGGGCCTCAGTAATGGACTTTAAGTGAAACTAGGCCCAATTCTATCATATAAATTTTCTTGACGCCCTCAATAAATTTTGACCAAGCTTGGCCCAATTATATTGGTGAATCATAATCTGGGCCTTGTGTCCATATAATTTTAGTAATAATTTTTTTAAATTAAAATTATTTTAGAAAACCTTACATTTTTAAGAATAAAAAATTAATTTAGAAAATGATATTTTGTTTTAGATTTTTAGTTTTCCGTTTTCTCCCAAAAATATAAAAGTAAGAATCAGAAACCAAAACCAAAACCAAAACCAAAAATATGACAAAATATTTTAGTTTTTCAAAAACTAAGATATCAAATAGGAATGTTGCTTGTCATATTGATTTTGTAAAAGTGCTTCTGAAAAAACAATAAAAAAGGAATATACCAAGTGCCTCAAGGGCTCCCGCCTATGCAGGGTCAGAGAGAGGGGGGGGGATGTACGCAGCCTTCCCCCTTCAGGGTGTTAACCTGAAGAAAGGCTGTTTTCCAGTGCCCCCAACCTGAGGATGAGGACTTCCCAGGAGGTCACCCATCCTGGTACTACTCTCGCCCAAGCACGCTTAACTTCGGAGTTCTGATGGGATCCGGTGACGGCGTGTTGGTGCCCTCTTTTGGTCGAATAGGCTTGTTTGATAGGCAAAATCAATTTTGTTCTCAATACGAGCTTCCTATTGAGTGAGCCCGTCATCGGTGCAATTCGGGCGATTGTTAACCCCTTATGGAGCTAATGCCAAGACAATAACAAGTTCCTAACAGAGCATTAACTAGTTCTTAACAAGCTCTTATCAAAATATTTGTGAATGTTATGGAGTCAAGCACCGTCCTAAGCAAACTCAGCTTACTGAGCTCGTCGACAATGCTCGAACTTAGCTCCATAAGCTATCAAGCTCCAATATGAACATAAATGAGCACTAAATTGATTTTGAACACGTACAGTTCGTTAAACATTTGGTTTATTTACACTTTGAGAGTAAGACTACGTACATTTGGTTGTTTTCGAACTTTACTTGAGTATGCCTTTCTTTTATAGATTTTTAAAGGATATGAGGAATGATTTGTTTATTTCATTTGCAATGTTGTTTACCCAACAAATTTGAGTGTATGGGAACTATGCCATTTTGGTTAGTGAGGCACATGCTTAAGACGTGATAAAAATCATTTGTTTACCTGATAAACTTAAGGGTCTACAAATGGCAAGGTGTTGGTTAATGAAATGCGTGCTTGTCACATAATGAGAACCAATTTGAAAGAAATAAGCTCTCGAGGCAATTATTAGGAAGTCACTTAGGATCATAGTCTTGAGCTCGAGGTGATAACCAAGAGCACTGTAAGAAAGAGAGTCCAAACTCGAGATGGCTACCTGACATACTAAAGAGAATGTGGGTCCCAAGGATTTTTACGGAGAAGTGAGTAAACATAGAGGAGGAAGATTGTAGACTGCAACCTAAGAAAACCTAAGATCCAGTAAATGGTCGTAACACCAATACAAAAACTCTTCAGTTCTTTTACAGTATACTTTTGTTTTGTATTTGTTTCTTGGAGTAGGCGTTATTGTAGCTCACTTGCTCTTACATACACAATAGTGCATCGGCAACAGTGTTTAGGAAGGTATCGTCTCTTCTACAATAGTTTTGGTCCAATTCCTTTAAGCAACATAAGTTAAGGTTGTTAATCTAAGCTTTGACAGCCAATCCTCGAGTTGGATATTATTGGTCTTAGGTTGGTGACACAACTTGGTGAGCGATGTGAATTTAGGTTTGAGCCATTGGTTAATGGTTTTGATGTCCAAGCCTTGAGCTTGGCAAAGTTGATCCCGAATTTGTGACATAAAAACAGTTCACTTCATCCAAATCTTATGAAGTATGAACTTATTCAAGTTATCTTTTGAGTCAACAGTGTCAGGCATTGACCTGATTGACTCAGGTTCAAGATAGGCTGACGAGCTCTCGAGCTTATCTCTGTCCTAGTTGTCAACTCTTAAGGGTGCAAGAAAAGGAGTTTATGGGCTCTGCTTTATCATCCTAACTGCCGCTTGAATTGGGTCGACATCTTTGTTTTTCTTGCAACGCATAAATCTTACAACTCATAAAAATGTACTCCTTAATCGAAGCACCAGTCGACTTCACATAAAATTAGCAAATTGAAGCCGAATTCATAACCAAGAATATTAACACACCAAGGTAGGGGTGTACATGAGCCCGCGAGCCAGCTTGTCATAAAGCTCGAAAGGCTCGGCTCGAGCCTAGTGAAGCTCGAGCTCGTAAGCTCGTGAGCCCAAATGAGTATAATAGTTTTGATTAAATATGACCAATGAAGCCAAATTTTAAGCCTGAATGAGCCAAACCCAAGCTTAAACGAGCCTAAATTGAGCTTAAATAAGTCAAAATATTGCAAGCTTAATTCGAGCTCACCGAGCTTGAGCTCGAACCTTCTGAGCTTGGGAAGCTTCAAGTCGAGCCTCGAGCTTGACAGGCTCAGGCTCGGCTAGGCTCAAATACACCCCTACACAAAGGAGGTGATTGGTTGAGGTCAATGACGTGCAGTTAAAACTTGACTTACTCCACTGGTCCCTAATATTTGTAAGTTAATTCAAATTAATCTGTCATCTTTTATCTTGTTTAAAATGGTCCTCCAATGTTTATAAATCTATTCAAATTGGTCTCTTCTTTGTTTTCTGGTTCAGAATACTATCAAATATTTTATTTTATGACAAAACTAGTTCTCTTGTCTTTTTTATTTTTATCTAATTCCAGTCCTAGATAGAGGACCATATTTGACATAATATAAAACTTCATGAACTTATTTTAAATTAAAAAACGAAGGACCAATTTGAACAGAGTTTTTTTTTTTTTAATCTGAATTTTGAGCAGAGTTAGAAACATTAAAGACTATTTTTAACAGAATAATAGATAATAGATTTTGAGCAGGTTATTTCCTATTGCTTTGGTAGCTCATATGAGGTACAACGAAAAGGAAATTACAAAAGATTTGGTGAAGGGCGTAAATGAGTCGAGTGAACCCTCGTGAGTCAGCTTGTCACAACGTTTGAAAAATTCAGGTTGTTTCAAACTCGAGCCAGGTTCAACCGACTTGTTTATCTTACTGAGCCAAGCTCAAATGCGTACAATCAAGCCAAATTTTAGCCTGGATTATAGAAGTCCAAGCCTATATCAAACTCAAACGAGCATAAATAAGGCAAGCTTAGTTCAAAACTCGCGGAGTTGGGTTCGAGCTTAACCAAGACCAAGTCTATAGCAATGGAACTCATCTTGAAGTTTCCACGTTGAACAAGTTTCTACTCGAGCCAGGAGCCAGCCTCCAACCTTACGAGTGTGGCCTCGACTCAACTCATTTACATCCCTAATTTTAGTGTGATAACCATCCATTTTTAATTTTGAACAACAATGGTAATAAAGCTACAACAATATACTATACAGTTAATAAGGCTCCATAGTAGACAGTTAATAAATATCAGCTTTCGGAACAAAAAGAGTGGTAAAAAGGTCTTTTCAAGACCTTATATTAGGTGCACCTAACATGTGTTTTCATGTTAGTAGGTTAAAGAAAATAATAATAAGAGAGATATAATATACTTCATGAACATTAATAAAAGCTAACTTGAAAATTTTAATGAATGTTCTATAATATATTAATATAATAATATAACAATATAAAACCTTTCAGACACATTAGTGCCTCTTAATTTTAAACAACAATACTACATGTCACGAGAAGGGGCGCATGAAATTGTAACGAATAGGTTACAGTTTGCCGTTGACGACAAATTGGTTCCTAAGCAGCCTGTTTCTTGTGCCATTTTCGTGGGTTTTCTCTCGTGTCTTTTAGAAATTTTCAAGTTTAAAACATATTATTTTTATATACATATAATATATTTCAAACTATTTTTTCATCCATCTAATAGTCTTACACTTCTTTTTAGGTTTCGATATTCGGAGAGGCTCGAGCTTCTAACCTTTCCTTAACTCTCACACGCAACCCATCTCTAATTCGTAGAGTCAAGGATGTCTGATATTGAGGAGGGAACCCCTTTTCGTTACCCGCCACCTGTAATTCAAACTGTTCAATCACAGACGCTACAATATACTCCATTTGCAGGATTGCCATCTCCTTCCCCAGACATGTCCTTGGTCCACCATTGAACACCGGATATCTGTAAGGACTATCCTCTTTATACATTCCATTTTCCACCCACCTTTCAGGTCGAAACTCTAGGCAGTCTTTACCCCATATCTTCTCCATCCTTCCCATTGCGTACGTATGGTACATCACAAACCACCCCTTTTTCACCTTAGTCCCATCTGGTAATATATCATCATCCAGAGATGCCTTTGTGTCCACGGGTACAGGTGGATATAATCTTAAAGATTCAGATATAGCCCCGTGTAAATAATGCATCCCTTTTAACTCCTCTAACTCGAACGGGTCCCCGACGAGCTTACCACTTCGGATTCTAACTGTTTTTACCTCGTTTCTTATCTTCTCTGTCATGTTAGGGTACACAGATAACAACCAGAAGAACCAGCTTAATCCGGAGGACGTTGTATCCCTCCCGGCGAGGATGAAGCTAACCACGACATCCCTTAAGAAATCAATAGAGTGTTCCCCGGTTGAGATGAATCGGGACAACAAATCCTCTTGATTTTCCGATTCTCCATCCTCCAATCTCCGGCGTACAATCTTATCGGCAAAGTCATGGACGATTCGGATTGATTCCTTCAGCTTCCTCTCCGATCCAACACAGAAGTACCTCTTAACCTTCCATAGAAATGGATGCGCACTGAAGAAACGCGCCTCGCTAAGCACAGTTGCTTCACCAAATGGCTGCATGAACTCCAATTCCCCCAACCCATCTCCCGATAAGCAACCTGTCAAAAACTTCACATGTAAGTATAGTTAAACTATTTTGCATTAGAGTTGTAAAAGAAAAGAATAAGTGGGTCACTTCATCTAATGTCAATTGGATTTAAAACAGAATCTCACTTGGGCTGTAATGGACCTCATATATGTCAATTCCATAAATTAAAACTAAAACGCAATGAAATTTTATATGCTATTAGAACACTTTTGAGATTCTTGACTCTAATCAATCCTCCCTTTTGTCACCCATCATGATGGTCGACAAATTGGGAGCATAAAAGAACATACCCAGCGCCCCAAAACTAGTTTGATAATGACTCGATAGTAACTGGTATTAGCTCAAAACTAGTTTGATAATGACTCGATAGTACCATGATTTCTCGACTCAATAGTAGGCTCCGCTCAACTATGATTTTGGCTCAACTCGATCATGAGCTTGAATCAGCTCGATTAGGCTAACAGGCCGAGTTGAGCCAATTATCAACACACTAATATCTTAACAAACCGAATTCAAACAAAGGTTTGAAAGCTCGAGAACTCAAACTCAAACTAAATAAAATCGAGCTCGAGTTCAAGCAAGGGGTGCTCGACTCAACTCAGCTCCTTTACACCTCTAATCACACATATGCCAACTCCATGGATCAGCCTTAATGCTGAAGAAATTTTACACAACCCGGATCCACATTGAAGGCCAATTTGCAGACATTGTTGAACGCAAATCTCTCCAGCACGTCCTGAATATCCAAGATCTGGCCTGATTTCGAAGCCAATTTCAAAATAGGTATCAATCGGGTTTGGATCTCAGATTGGACGCATTCCATTACGAAGCACCGGAGAGATCGCTTCTTGAACTCAAAGCTAGCGGTCTTGCGCTGGACCCGCCAAAGATTGCCATCAGCATTAAAAATTCCTCCGCCGAGGAAATCAGAGAGGATAGAGATGAATCGAGGCCCTTTGGGATAGTTAGTGAAGTTAGTCTTGAGAATGTACTCGACGTTGGCCACGTCCGCAGTGATGACGCCGTGAGCGCCGCCAGGGCGGAAAAAGACGGCAGTATTGGTGGGAGCGGAGGAGAGAACCGCAGTGCTCCATTCAAGGAAGCAGTGGCGATTTGCCAGGAGATGAAGGAAGCTCCCCACCACAGGGTAGCTTTTGAAGCAGTGACTGCCACGGGCAGCACGGTGATGGTGGACAAGGAGGAGGTAGAGTGTGAGTGCAAAAACAAAAACTAAAGTTGATATTGGGATCAATAAGTCCATGATTGGTAACATATAGTATAAAGAAAAAAATGAAGATATAAATAGTATTAGGACTATGAAATAAAGAATCACACATAATATATATATATATATATATAGCTAATCATTGCGTGATAATTGAGAAACATTAATAATGTTTCATTTATGTATTTGTAGCTTTTGTTTTTCATCACCTCAAAACCTTTGATATTTTAATAGGGTAATTTAACAGAAATTACCTAAATTTTTAGTACAGTTTTAAAAAATTATTTATTTTTTTTATTTTTTTACTGTTACACCTAAACTATTTAAAATTTTTTAATTTATGTTAATAGTTTTTGTTGACATGGTTTTTGAAAAATGAGAAAATAATTTTATAAAATTCAAATTTACATTTAAAATAATTTTAAAATATTTTAAATATCTAAAAAGTTTATATATGTTTTAAAAAATTGCATTCTTTAAAAAAAATATTTTTTAAATACAAGGTCAGCAAAAATTAATGGATATTAATGGCATCACAATAAGGTATGACATTAAAAATTTGAAAAGTTTAGGTGTGACATTTAAAAATTAGAAAATCTAAGTAGTTTTTTTTGAAACTGCACATATAATTTAAGTGGCTTTTAATAAATAAAAAAAATACCCATTTTAATATATATAATAAAGTATCATGGTATTTAAAATTTTATCACTCGAGTATCTTAAAATAAAATTTTATTAATTAAGTATTATTTGTCCAAATTCAATTGATTTCTTGTTGCAAACTGCTGAAATGGAAATTATGGTGATAATATTTAGGCATCTTTTTTTTTCAAATTATGATGATTTTTTTTTAGAAAATAATGATAATATATATGACTTTGGCAATATATAAGTAATTTTCATTAGAACTCGTTGAAGTTTTATACTAATTCACATAACTTTCATTGAAAATACTGACATGAATCATACTTATTATCATAATCATGTACCACGTCTTTATTTTTGGTAAAATTTGCAAGACTCTTGCAGAAAGTTTGCTGGATTCCAACATATGGATACTTAGATATTAAAATTTTCAAACTTAAACCTCATCGTATATATTGAAATTTAGAAATACTTAAGTAATAAGTATTTAAATTTCAAATATTTAATCAATAAATTCTATTATTAACATTTTTGACATTTTTAAATGAAATTAATAAGACAATAATTTATTCTTATTTTTAACTATAATTGGGTCTGATACAAGTTACATGCATCCCACGTAATAGAGGTATTAAAAATTTTATCATCAACTTAACGTCAATTTATCGCAGAACTATTTGAACGTAATCCAAATTGTAGAATATTTAAGTTTACATAATTTAAAGTCTATTTACTATAATAAACCTGACGCAGATAGGAATCAGAATAACCTAATTGAGATGACAAAAGAAGTTTTAATTATATTATAATTAGGATTTTATTTATTAGTGTTTACCAAAGAGGGCACCAACATGCCGTCACCGGGTCCCATTAGAACTCCGAAGTTAAGCGTGCTTGGGCGAAAGTAGTACCAGGATAGGTGACCTCTTGGGAAGTCCTCACCCTCAGGTTGGGTGTACAGGGAAACAGCCTCTCTTTAGATTAATACCCTGAAGGGGGAAGGCTGCGTACATCAGCGCCCCCCAGACCCTGCGTAGGCGGGAGCCCTTGAGGTACTGGGTATATTCATTTTAGTGTTTAGTTTTATTGAATTATATAATTAGATTTAGGGTTTTGGAGTTATATTATTATTAGAAGTAGTAGAGTTTGATTTAAAGTACGATTAGTTTTTAGAATTAGATTATTATTATGAGCAGGCTTTTGTATGTCTATAAATAAGTCATTAATTAGTTTATAGATTTTTGGAGCTTTTGATGAATTGAATAATTTTATGAATTATTTTGTTTGAGTTGATCTTTGTAGTTTTAATTTTGAAGTAGTTCAACAAAAATTACATCACTCCTCTTTCAGGTTATTGCTCGGGTATTTGCAGAATCAATGAATTTTAGCCCATTCCTCTTAATCTGACATCGTTTGGTAGATCAACGGATTAGAGGCTCCTTAATCTCAAAATTTCCTCTCACGCACTACATCAAAACCCTTTTTAAATATAAGTTTTAGCAGATGGAAAATGAGGGAAAATTAACATATAATAATTACCAATCATTGAGCTAATCTTTCTTTTCTAAGCATTAAAATTTATTAGAATAATTTAGGGTTAGCTGGCAGAGACAAGATAATTTAAAAATTTATCATTTAAATATTCCTCTCTTTAATCATTTATTATTTAGGTACCTTATATTTCAATATATACAACGAGATGACCAAAGTTTTCAATATTTGCTCAGTTAGGTACGCATGGAGGAACTTGATGTTAATTTTCACTGTAAATGTTGATGTGACATTTTAATAGACACGATGAGTTACCCTAAGTTTTTCAAAACTCTATCACTTTCGTCAAAATCTAATTAATTTGCATCATAAATGTTGAAGTGGTATATAATTACAACTTATATAAGTTAAATCATTGTTAACAACGAGACTTTAACTGAATTATGATGGGAAATATATATGTATTAACGAATAATGCGTCACGCTAGTACTTTAAGACGAAGATCATAATATTGTGATAAATCACACCTATATATTGTTATAATTATATTTCATGTGACAATTGCTAATAAAAACTTATTGAATTTTGAAAAATGATACCTAATTGATGAAATTAGGATACCTGAGTGATAAAATATTTAAACATTGAAGCTATTTTTAGACACCATAAACTTCTAATTTTTCATAAAACTGCCTTTAAAAGTCAAATATTTTTCAATCGACCATCAGTTTTATCGTCAATCATTCCTTTGAATTTTTTGTAAAAAAATTATCACTTTTCATTTTTTTTTAAAACGTCAAATTTATCCCTATATATCAATTTGGTCCTTCTTGTGTCACTTTAATCTGTATATAATTAATATTGTATTAATTTAGTCCTTAAGGTAAAACTGATGCTAAGTCGACAATGAAACTTTTATTGGTTGAATTATGAATGGGTTTAAATTGGGTCAATGGAAGAATTTGCGTTGAGTTACTTGTATTATTCGGACGGTAAAATCTTATACCTTTATCTTCACTAAGACAAAAAAATTAAAACACTCGATAACATTGACTATGTAAAATAGGCAAATAGGTGGCAATTGTGTCATTTGGGTTGGTTTTGGGTGTACTCATTCTGGTTCGGGTCATTTCGGGTTTACAATAAGTTTGGGTCGTGTCGGGTCCAGCTACACCCATTCATGCTTGTTTCACTTTCGGTTTTTACTTATACTCAGGTTGGGTTGGGTTACGGTCAAGTTTTTTTTGGGATTGAATCACTTTAATTTCAGGTTGTTTTGGATTAGGATCAATCTTGGGTCGAGTTGATAATTCTACTATTTCATACCTTCAAGTTGCGAACTATTTAAAAAAGTTCAAATTGTACTGTCGATCTTTCCCCGACTTTGATACAGTGGTGATGCAGCTATATAGTGTCTATTTGATTCTTTTTCTTGCCATGTAATATTATTTTATTGGTTGTCTGTTTATTTTTGGCTTCTTACTCCCGACTTTTATACGGGTTCTTTAAAACCTTGTTTGTATGAGTGACATATTTTGTATTGTCCCATTGTTGGCATATTTAAAAAATAATGAGCAAAATAGTAACTATTTTTTTGTTTTATTTTAAAAGGCCCACTTTTCATGTGGGCTAATTAATGATTATTAAAATTAAAAGTTGAAAACATGAGTTAATGTTTTAATATTAGTGTCTTATTAAAAGTACCACTTGGAGCCCCAACTCTGTAGGATTGGCAATGGGTCGGGGCAGGTACTTTGTTGAACATTAAAAAAAACTAACAATTTACGTCATTTGGTTATTGACATCAAAGAACGTATACTAGAATAGTATATATATATATATATATATATATAAGGTATGACTGCTATGAGAGGGTGAGAGTTAGAGGGAATATTCTGGACCACTCATTTGGTTTTTCACGTCATTTTTCTTCTACTTAACATCACTTCATCCCCCACTTTAACCAAATCTATGGTCTAAAATTCATCCTCTCATAAAAATTATTTCATATATATATATATATATATAGGGTGGCTTTTTTATGAGATGGTGAGAGCGTGAGATGATCGAATCCTGGCCCTCCATTGTAATAGATGACCAAGATTTGTTGAACATTAAAAAACTAACAATTTACGGCCCATACCCCTTAATGGGGCAGAAAGAAAATAGGGGATAACAAAAGCAAAAAGAAAACATGGGATAAGAGAGGGAAATTTTTTTTTTTTTTCCCTTCAATAATCAACAAATCTTGGTTATAAATTGGTTTTTTTTTTTTTTTTAGTGTCCAATAAATCTTGGCCGTTCATTATAATAAAGGGCTACAATTCGCTCCTCTCACGTATATATAAGTATAAAAATAATTTTAAAATCTTGGCCCTTAATCTAGATCCAGTGATCGTTATTTTTTCATTTCAACTCTCATCCTCCCGTAAAAGTCATACTACATATAATTTAGGAGTAGGATTTGAGTTTCAGGATGGTTAGTTGAGGGGGCAATTTGCTTGGCGTGCCATGAAAAATGAGTGTCAAAAGAAAAGATAAGCTTTGAAGAAAAGCAAAATCACAAAGGGATGCAAAACAAGCATAATTATTTGAAAAAAAATTAAACTATTTTATTTAGGATTACGTTAATATTATCACAATATTTATTAAAATTATAAAGTGTAAATATTTTTTTTTTTGAAAAAAATAGGAGAGGATTGACTTCGTAACAAGGAGAGGAAGCGATACCTGACATTTCTATGTTAGTAGGTAATGCCTTTTTTAGGATGACTGTGTCTACATTTTTCGGAAAACATCTCTATGAAAGCAGGAGGTGTTAAACATTAGTTTGTCTTCAAATGCGGGAAAGTTAGACGTTCAGTTCGATGAGGGCAAGTTCCTACACATTAATTGATTTTGTTCATTCCTGGGAAGCGGAAGAAGCAGATAGAGCAAAGGCCTTTTCTTTCCGTTGGCTCTTCCCCAAGTGAGAGATTTTGACCTATCATTTATTCAATTTGGGTGCAAGATAGAACAGAAGGAAGGGACATTTAACAGGAAAGACCAAATCCACCAGCATACGGCCTTTGAAAGGCAAGCAACTAGTCTTGTCTTGATACCGAGAAGAAGCTGGTTGACACATGAATCCATAGTGGGATTCAAGGAGGAAGGCAAACAAATAGTCTAATGGTATTAACCTGTAAGATGAACAAACAGTTAAAAGGACCTACGAGTATCGGGATGAATAGAGAGAGTGTGGCATGGTGAGAAAGGGACTTGTAGAGTACATGACTTAGACTAGAAGTAGGATTACAAAGGAATTTGCTAATAAGCACTTGATTCGAGATTGCTTCACTTGGCTTAAGCTTAGAATGGCTTGGGAGTGCTTAGGGCTACGGCTGGCAAATGTGTCGTGTCATTTCGTGTTCGTGTTGTGTTATATATGCAAGAGGCCGGATTAGGAACTTTCAACCATGACCCAACCCAATTATTGAATGGGTAATCTATGGCCGGGTTAGCCTTTTTTATTCTATTGGTGATTCATTTTTATTAAATGTCAGTTTGTTAACTTACAAATATGTCAATAATACATCTCATGTGATACCGCCAATAAGTACAATATATATTTATAATCCAACTATTAAATTAGTACTACTAAATATAATTCAAACTATTTTATGTCGGTGAGAGCTGAGAGGCTGAATTTTGGGCTACAAATTTGGTTAAAGTGGGGGGAAAGAGGTAATGTCAAGTGGAGGAAAGATGATATCAGCAGCTAAATGAGTGGTCTAAAAGTCACTCTCACCCTCTCATTTGAGTCATCTCCTATATATAATAGTAGTACACCACTCAAATGCCTAACATAACTATATAAACGGGTCAAGCATGCTGAGAACGGGTCAAACCAAATTATACCCAATTATCTTAACAAGTTAAACGAGTCAACCCAAATTCAACCTAGCTTCAAAACCCCGACCTAAATCTGCTATTTTTGTGTCGTATTACCATGCAGTGTCAAGTTCTTCAAGATCTCTATAATGATTGGGAGAGAAGGTGAGCTACGAATAATAGACACTTGTTCGCCCCTTGATTGATATGTGGCCTTTATATTGGCCCATAGCTGACAAGTGGCTTTATCATTGTTCGTCGACTTATATTTAAAATTAGGTACTCAGTATTCGGAACCTGGATATTGGTATTCGGTATTTAGAACCCAATGCTGACCGCCACCTTCAGTTAGAAATGGCAAGGCGGCGGACGGGTACCACATGCATACACCTGCCACCCAAATCCATTCTCGTATACCTGCACTGTTACCCGCCACGGGTATGAAGTGGATGTCCGTACCATCGTGATAAGTACAAACTCATACCCATACCTACTCCATTACTCCTGAATATTCATTACCCACCACAATTTGTGTATTCAATTATTTTTTGTGACCTAATTATATTTGTCACATTTTTTATAGATAAATTAAGTATATATCATTATTTCCTGTTTAAATTAATTAAATACAATTTGGGACAATAATGCTAGCGGATATGAGGCGGGTATGGGACGGGGCGGGGCGGGTACAACATTATATCCGTACTCGCTCCATACCCGTGACAGGCATCTATATTTGTATCATACTCGTACCTGCTACCCGTCTCACCAGCACCCATACTCATTCCAAATAGGACGAGTATTCACAGGTAACGAGTTTTACCCGCTCCATTACCATTCTACATTCAGTTGTCACCCTGTGGTGATGGAGCAATACTAGTATTTGGGCCTTAAGTGGGCCCAGTTTTCAATTTCGACTTCTAGCCCACGGGGCTACTTGTTGGCCCAAAATCTTGATTTAGAATTAGTTTATCATTATCAAATTTCTACACAATTGGCTTTCGGCCGTTTTATAGATTAAAAAAATATATACATATTCTACAAAATAATAAGTTATTTATATTATTGTCGATAATATATAAACTAGTCTTTTTCCGTGCAATACATTTATTTATTTTAAAAATATTATTTGTTTACTTAGAATCATTGTGAACAACTGCATTTTCTTAAAATTGGAATACCGAAGGACACATAACTTTTTACATTCTAAAATTTATTGTACTGATCTATATTTTTTTCTCTCCAATTATATTTTGAATCCCAAATATACAATTACGATGTAGAAGGTCGAGTATATTGAAGTGTATTTGGGATGTAAAATATATTTCTTTGAAATTGCATGGTTTAAGAGTTAATGCGTTTTTGGATAAGGTAAACTTGACAATAATATACGTAAAGATGATAAAGAGGTAAAACATTAGGCCAAATCTGGTCAATCAATTTCAAGTTATCTTCCAGTTCAAGTTAATGAAATTTTGGGTTTCGGGTCAATCAAGTAGGGTTATTTTTTATTTTTAAATCAATGTAGTTAATACGAAACTGCAATTCTTTTATTTTTCTATTTTTTTTGGCTAATGAGGAACCTGATTGCCTGGTCAACCTTGGCCCAAGTAATGACCACGCACCACAGGAGCCAATTAAGTCAATAATTCCTCGGAGAGAGGTTCAAGGAAGGAATTAAATTCCAGACCTTTTGGTTTAAAATAACATTCTATCCCCTCACTTACCTCCTACCACTGAGGTAAGGCCGCCATAAGAATTGAAATGCATAATATTTAGTTAAAACCCAATTCTATGTACAAATAGAACAACAAAATTGTAATTTTAATTCTAACAGATGAACCAAATAATAAAATTAAAATATAAATAATGGGTAATGTCATTACTTGGGCAAAAATGTTAATGCCAGAACAACTTTATAAAAATTTATGGATGTTATTTTGGGATTTCTACAAAAAATAAAAATCTTAAAAACTGTCAATTTTGATTTTAAGACTAGAACTTTTTAATAATTCAAAAAACTACATCCAAAAGTCTAAAGTTTTTCAACTAATTACTATATATCATATCATTAATTGTTTGTTGCCTACTAATTGTTTTTATATAAATTTAAAGTATCCATTATGCATGACTTAAAGTATCTACGGTAGTAAAGCATGTTCCATCCCTCCCCCGTCAAGGTTCAAGACTCTCACCTCTTTTAAACCCCTCGTGATCAAACCCAGTTACGGGAGGAGGACAATTGAATGCATTGCCAACTTGACTTTTTTTTTTTTGGAACATGAACTTGACTAGTTTCAACCAATGTTTCATGCGCACATAAAAGATATACAAAAAATGTAAGCTTTATCCACATAAAAATCACGTAATTATAACGGAAAGTTAATAATAGGATTTAAAGTAGTTGATTGAAAACTTTTAAAGTTTTGGAGGCGATTTTTTGAAAAATTAAAAAGTTATTAAGTAAAAAATTAACTTTTCAAGATAATTTTATATAGAAAAAAAGATAAATTACATATTAATACCTTGAGATTTGGTGTAATAACTTTTTAGTCAAGAAATTTTGTAAAATAATTTATTAGTACACAAGTTTTAGTATAATTATTTCTTAGTCTAATGTCAGATGTATGTATGACATTGACAATCCGACCAAACGATGACGTGTAAAATTAAAGAAGTCGAGAAAAATACAAATTTGAAAAAAGATGATGTTTTAAATAAGGGGATAAATATCTTTTTGTCTTTTTGGCACTTTATTTTATCTAAATTTGGACTAAAAAATAATTACATTAAAACATATAAGCTAATAAATTATTTTATAAAATTTATAAATTAAAAAATTATTATACCAAATCTCAAGGTACTATTACATAGTGGATTTCTCTGACATGTGCTCGCACATTAATTATATTTATTTTTTCTTTCTTTTTATTTTAATCAATTAATTGTTCTTGGATACTGATCCCTTAATTAATGTATTGCCTTTTAGTTAGAAAATATTAAATTTAAATCACAAAATTATAATAATATTTATAAAATCATCAAAAAAAAAAAGGTCAAGTGCAATTAAGCATTCTTAACATTTGACAAACCCTTACATAATTTACCCTAGAAAAACCTTATTATTTATTACAATAACACCTTGATAAATTAATAATCTTAATTAAATAATATTTTTGGCTTGTCCCGACTTGGACCAATGTGGTAAATAATATTTTGATTAAATAATATCTCAATTAATTAATAAATTTTTATGGTCCTAATTATATTAATTTATAGATGTTTAACTGTACAAGTAATACTATTTTTTGATAGCAATATTTTTTGCTGATGTAATAACAACAATAATTAATCTAAAAATAATCCAACTATATGTCAATACCAAAAAATAACCCAACTCTAATTTTTTCACATAAAAAAACTAACATAACTTTAACTTTTCTACCAAAAAAATAACATAACTCTAAGTTTTTTATCAAAAAATAACCAAACTCTAATCTATTTAAAAAAAATACTTAATTGGTGGCTAAGTATGTCGCGTGGTATGATGCTCTGACAATATATTCTTTCTTTTATGTATTTTTGGTTTGCTTGGTTTCTTTTCCTACCTAACCAAACCAAAAATACGATTTTTCCGATAATTGAGTACAACCCCACAAAAAGACAACAGTCCGGGGCACAGAACAAGCAAAACAACAGAGGAATACAACCAAAAAATAAGCCAAACTAAAAATATGTAGAAGAAAATTATATTGTTGGAGCATCATACCATGCACTACAATTCATTTGTTTTTAGATCAAAATTTTTAGAGTTTAGTCATTTTTTGATAAAAAAAATTAGAGTTAAGTTATTGTTTGGTTAGAAAATAGAGTTGGATTATTTTTCAATAGAAAAGTTAGAGTTTGGCTATTTTTTTTATATATTTAGATATATAATTGAGTTATTTATAGATTAATTGCTATAATAACCATAGTTAGTAAATTCTCATATTATACGGGAATAATACACATATACGTATTAATCCCATATAATACTTGCGTTTGAGTATTTTTTTCTAAAAATATAGAAAAATTCACATTTTTTTGATATAGAACGTATTATACATATTTTCTGAAAAATATACACTTTTTTTTTTCCAAAAATTCATTAATACCTAAAAAATGATATTCTAATTTTGAAATGAAAAATTAGGCCAAGCCCACTACTTCTCTTGCTCTGTTGTTCCAAAATAAGGTTTCAAAATATACAATGAAATACCTTAAAGGCTTCAAAATTTTATCACTTAAGTAGTTTATATTCCAATTTACTGAACTTTTTATCATAATTTATTAAACTTTTGTTGAAAATATTGACATGATTTACATATTATCGTACGCATGTAGTACAATTGTATTTTTTTTTATAAAATAAGGCGAATTGATACAAAAATTCATCAAATTACGATATAGAGTACCTACGTGACAAAATATTGCATCCTTCTCATTGTATATATTGAAATGTCAAGGAACCAATGTGATACATAGTCCAATCTCAAAGTCCATAAGGCATAATTTCCCGTTGCTTCAGCTTGTGCATACTCCAATTTTGCAAAAATTGATCCGAATTTCTGAGTCGTATACTTAAGAATATAATCGTTTTAAACACGAACACATATATATACGTTTTATATGAGTCGACACATTTTTCACTAGATTTTGACCAACAACAACAATCTCAGTGCCTCAAAGGGCTCCCGCATAAGAAGGGCCTTGGGGATAGATGTACGCAACCTTCCCCCTTTCGGGAGCTACCCTGAAGGGCGGCGGTTTCCAATAACCGTGATGTTTCCGATAAGAGGGTACCAACACGCAAGCATCGAATCCCATTAGAACTCGGAAGTTAAGCGTGATTGAACAAGAGCAGTACCAAGATGTGTGACCTCCTAGGAAGTCCTCGTGTTGCACCCCTCAGGTTGGAGGTTCTCAAAGATAGCCTCTCTTCAAAGTAGCACCCTCAAGGAAGAAGGCTGCGTACATCCATTCCCAAGCCCTGCTTAGGCGTGAATCCTTGGGGCACTGAAAATATTGCTTAGATTTTGACCAAACTTTTAATATAAAAAGCCAAATAATATACTTATATATTAAACTTCGTTTTATTCACGTACTATATATTTAACTAACTATGGTAATAACAACGCCCAAAACGTTAATTCCAGTTTTAGGCTCATCCAATAGCCAACGAGAAGCCTCATCCATACCCCTCTCTCTCTCTCTCTCTCTCTCTCACTCAAGCTCAACAATGGCGACTGCTTCTTCTCTCACTTCATATACACTTTCTTCAACCAAACTCTCCACAATCCAATCTCATAATCATCTCCATTTACATCCTAAACCCTACAATTACAATCACAATCACAATCAAAATCAAATCGAAGTAACCGCCAAGTTTCGATTCTTGAGGAGAGAGGTCCTCTTCCATGGCGTCTCTCTCCTCCCTCTTCATCATCTTCTGCTCTCTGCTGATCCTTCAATGGCGAAAGATGTTGAGGTAGGCTCGTATCTCCCCCCTGCGCCTTCTGATCCTTCCTTCGTCCTCTTCCAAGCCTCCTCCAAGGACACTCCTGCTCTTCGCGCAGGTTTGTGAACCGTAGCTTTGCTTATTAGTGTACAATTTGATATAATCAATTTAGATTGTATCTAGATTTTGGTAGTTTTAGGAAGCATGATATTGTAGGGGAAGAAGATAAGAGAGGAGGAAAGAGAGAGAGAGAGAGTAGAGAGAAGAATAGATTGAGAGATTTGATTATGATTCTTGTTATTGAATTATTCAATGTACATATGTATTTATAAAATTACTATGTAACGCAGCATTGAAAACAGCCTCTCATTATGGCATCAACCTGAAGGGGTAAGGTTGCGTACATTTCATCCCTTGTAAACCCTGCTTATGCGGGAGCCCTTGAGGCACTGGATTTGTTGTTGTTGTTGTTTTACTATTAACTCAGCACAAGAATAACTCCTAACTTACCTGACCAACTCAACTACAAATTCTTCATCTATTGTAACGAACTAACTAGATGAACTAAAATTGCATGTTAATAGAATTTCACCGAGTGAGGTCCACATATAAGCTCGAGTGAGGTTATATCTGAAATCGACTGGCATTAGATTAGATAGAGTATGAGACTAGGTTTATATGTTGATGTTTTCCCTCTTATAACTCTAGTATGACATTTATTACTAAACTCACTGAGAGTATAAATTCGTTCATGGCTCTTCACCCATCAACTTAAACTTTCGGGATGATTGGATTCTTGATATGATATAGAGCTTTTTGTTGACCAAGAGGCCAGGAGTTCGAATTCCAATAGCTTGTACTTTCGGTATTAATCTAATTTATGCATAAGACATGAGGTGCACATGTGCAGTATCAACGCTTGAAGCTCAATAGGCATTCACTTAAGAGGGCATATTAGAGTATGAAATTATTCACGGACTTTCACCTATCAGCTTAAACTTTTGGAATATTTGGTTCCTTGATACTCACAGGTAAAATCCTTAAAAGTAGAGATAAAATCATTTTAAGTCTTCTCAATTCAGTTTAAGTTTTGGGTAGTTGCTTTTGTTTCATGGTATTTAGAGGAGTAGACGAGCCGATTCAAGCATCCTTTGTGCGAAGCCAAACTCAATTAGTCTTAGCGAGCTTGAGCTTGAGCTCGAGACATGCCTTAACAAGCTTTGTGAGCCTTGTACGAACTTGGTTTAAAAAGATGTTAGTATGTTCAGTACTCGGCTTGACTTGGCTTGTCAATCTAATCAAAATGAGTCAAGTTTGTTGTGGAGTAAGCTTGATATTGAGTCAAGCTCACTAAGGCATTAAGCTTGCTATTGAATTGAGCTCATTATCAAACTGAGTTATTTGAGATACTATCAAGTTATCATCGATCCATTATCAAGCTAAATTAAAGATATTACTAACTCTGATGAATTGCTAAAGATATTATTAACTAAATTTTGATCCAATGCCTTTGCAATTTGCAGCTATCCATTACCTGCATGTTATTCGACGTGTCGGGCAAGGATAGAGTGCATGTGTTGAAAACAAATGCACTATACATTTTGTCAGATTTAGCAACTTTATATATACATATAAAGTGATGAATACATAAGTGGTTTAAAATTATCTAATACGACAAAATGCATTCTTATCTAGTCATGTTAATTAAAATTTTGAGAACCGAAAAAGGTTTTGTACTGTTTGATTTATTAGGACCCTCATGGTCCTGAACTTGGGAAATCAAGCAGTATATAAAAAAGGTGTGTGTAGCAAAGATGGAAATATTGCCATGGATGTGTCCATACACATGAAAAGATAATATTAGAAATGAATACATTTGAGATAAGTGAGTGCGGTATCTACTAGATAATGTGAGGGCAAATATGTTTTAGATGATTCGGGTATGTGATTGAAAGATCTATAGACGTTTGTGTGAAGCGACAGCTATAACAAGAGAGCAAGGAGTCCCGACAATCTTGTTTCATTTAAGCTCAACCAAGATATGTATCGTTATAATTATTGTGGTGTACTTTATCCAGGAACCAACTAGTACAAAAGTACAAGTGATGGTTGAAGATCATGAATGATTTTATACTCTACTATGAGGGAGAGAATAGTGTTAGAGAAACAAAACAAAGGAACAAAACAAAATTTCAACGAGAAAAGGAAGAAAAGACTTATGTGGTTCAGCCACATTGTGCATACGCCCATGAAATTACAGAGATTTTTAACTATCCTTTTAGAAGGACTTTTTTTTTTTTTTTAATCTTATAAAATAACTAGCAAAAACCAAGGCAGGAGTATATGCACATGAAATGATAAAAACACCCTCAGTTGGACCTGGGAGAAGGGAGAAAAGGATGCCTATGCCTAGGTTTCCGGGCATCGGTGGTTGTGTGGTTAACACCCGTGTCCCGACATGGGCAAGGTCGGAAGCCAATGCAACCAACAATGATGACTGCTATTACTGTGGTGCTAGGGTGATCGAGACATGGAGGGGGCCCAATGACCCTACCGTGATCGACGGGTTAGTAGGCGATCTAGGGTTTCGAGGGAGCGAAAAGATTAGTTTTTCTTAATAATAATACTTTGATATCTTGTCAAGGAAACAATTGTCAAAAAAGCTTGAGCTGGAGGGTAAACATGTAATAGCAGTTTTACACTTTAGCATTTTGTTCAACGGAATTGACCCCAACTAGGGGTACAAATAAGCTGAGCCGGCTTGTTATAAAGCTCAAAAGACTGAAACTCGTTTCGAGCTCGATTTTACCTGAACTCGAGCCTAATGAAGCTCAAGCTCATAGGCTCGCGAGCTTAAACGAGCCTGGATGAACCTATCTTAATACAACTTATTAACAAACATATGTCCAATCGAGCCAAGTTTGAGCCTAAATGAGCACAAATAAAATTAAAAGGAAAGCATTAGTGGAATTGCAGGGAATGTGGCCCCATACCAGTTCATACTGCCACCAACATGGAAGCAAATGCGGATAGCCAACATACTCTCAGGCAATTACTGCCAGCCCAAGTGTGCCGAGCCATGGGTCGAGGTCAAGTTCGAAAACGACAAGCAAGGCAAGATCCAAGTCGTGGCGTCCCCTCTCATTCGCCTCACCAACAAACCCAACGCAACCATTGAAGACATTGGTACTGTCAAATTTCGTTGAACCCACAAAGTTTATAGATATAAGGTACACATATAAGTCTAAGTGAAGTTCCATCTGAAAATCAATTGACATTAGATGGAGTAGCCCACTAGGCTTATATGTTGATCTTTTCCCACGCACAACTCAAACATTGAACATTTTAACTATACTCATACCTGATGTTCTTAACAGGTAGCCCCGAGAAGGTGATCGCTTCTCTCGGCCCTTTTGTCACCGGAAACACTTATGACCCCGATGAGTTGATAGATACTTCGGTTGAGAAGCAAGGTGATCAAACGGTATAGTTCAATCTCCTTGGGTCTGACAAGGTTGATCCTAGGCGATCAGAAGGATTCATTTTATGTGATAGCTTGGATCTTCTAGTATCAGGGTCTTTACTAAGGGTGTAAACAAGCCAAGCACCCCCTTATTCAAATCCAACCTCAATATTAAGTTAATCCAAGCTTGTTATCGAGCAAAATTAAGCTCATAATCAACCCGACCCCGGTATTAAGTCACCATCGAACCATTTTCGAGCTAATATCAACTGTTATTGGACCGGTAATGATTTCAAACTTATGTCTATCGGGCCTGCAATTAAGCCTCCAGAAGGAACACCCACAAACCATTATCGATTTCGAACATGAGTATTTTGTCGAACAAGCTCTAATATGTTGGTCGTGGATGCAGTATTACAAATATAAGCTGGAGACACCATATGCACAGACAGGAAGCCACAACTTAGCAAAAGCAACAGCAAAGGGAAGCACAGTAGTTCTATTTGTAGCCAGTGCCAATGACAAACAGTGGCCCTCCTCTCAGAAAACTCTTCAGACAATTCTTGATTCCTTTCAAGTCTAGTTCTCTCTCACTACTTATTATTCTTTTTATGGTAAATTTCTTATCCAAATATGATCTTATATATGATAAAACTATACTTATTTGTCGTTTATAACAGGACTGGTCAAGACTCTAAGTAACAGAAGTAGTTGCTTGGGGCTTCCAGTTTGTTAAGTGCTCCTTTGAAGTATTAGTTATAGGGAAATTATTACCAAAGAGGCCACCAACATGTTGGCACCGGATCCCATTAGAACTCCGAAGTTAAACGTGCTTGGGCGAGAGTAGTATCAGGATGGGTGACCGCCTGGGAAGTCCTCACCCCTCAGGTTGAGGGTACTTGGAAACAGCCTCTCTTCAGGGTACTACCCTGAAGGGGGAAAGCTGCATACATCCAACCCCCCCTTCCCCCCGACCTTGCTTAGGCAGGAACCCTTTGGGCACTGAGAATGTTGCTTATTACCTAAGTATCGTGAGATTTGATCATTTATTACTAATGTGTATCTTGAAATTTAGAAGTTTTTTCACTTAGGTGATAGAAGTACTTGTTTGGGGCCTTCAGTTTGCTAACCCGCTGTTTAGCAACTAGATAGTTGGAGACAATCAGGCGTAAGGGTAATTGAGGTAAATCGTGAGAGTCTTTTCTTTGTTTCCCTCCATTCATTATTATAAAGATCGCGATGTATAGGCTTGAATGTTGATGTATAATATTAAAAATTGTGTTTGATCGAAAATTTATAGTTTTATTTACCCCATCGCAGTTGAGGGGCAGCTGATCTTAAGGAAAGCAAGTAGGTCGCCTTGCTTATTATTGTGAAGGTGGCGCTTAGAAAAGCACAGTGGAAAAAGTCGGAGCGAACCCGAAAATTTTGGGCGGAGTTGAATCATAATGTTGTCTAGGTAAGTGTCTTGTAGTAATAGTAGTTATGAACTATGTAAACCATCCCCGTGGGATGGGGATTTGTTGATTAGCCTTTTTACGATTTAATTCACATATTACATCATGTCAATCTAGCTGTATGATATAATTAAAGTTAATTATTGACATGATCTTGTACTATTTCGATCTTATTAGACACAAATAACTCGATATAAAACCACCGCTTCACCCAATTTAAACCTCCATGTGACCCAAAAAATTAGAAATATTTACAATAGTAAAAAGGATATAATTGCTCTCTCTATTGAAACACCAACTTTCAAAATAAACTTTAAATCCAAGACCTCTATTATGAGGTAGAGAATCACTACGCCAACTCTAATAGCTCATTTATTAAATTATATGATTGGTGACTGTATAATTTAGCTTAAGATATTATATATTAACTTTGAAGAAAAATACTACATTATTAACAATAGATGAAAAATAGGATCAAGTATTATAACCAAGAATTTCATTCTGATTCACGTTATGACTTAACAATCATGATGCACGATCAAGTAGTCGAGAAATAGTTATCCGGGCAAGGATCTGGTGCATTTGTTTTTAACAAATACACTGGATCCTTGCCCATAGATATCCTGTTACTTCCTTTGCATATAGGTAATTGTGTCCTCTCAACTTTCACAGTTTTACCAAGTCTTCTATAGCTAATTTCCACCCCGAAATCATAAAAGGCAAAAATCAGATACTATTTACCACGAAACAGATGTTGCAAAGCATTGCATAGAGCGCTTTGGTTCAACAGATTGAGGTGCAATTGAGTCGAGCTGGTTCGCAAAAGCTTGAAAGGGTCTGCTGGTTTTGAGCTCGAACTGAGCTAAGCCAGCTTGTTTACCATATCGAGCTGAGCCTAAGCCTAGTGAAGCTCAAGCCTGTAAGCTCGCGAGCCTAAGAGAACCTATCTTAAATATGCCCAACCAAGCCAAGTTTTAGCCTAAACAAGCCGAGCGTGAGCTTAGATGAGCCAAAACAAGTTTAGATGGAGCTTACATGAGAATAAATATTGCTAACTTAGTTCGCAGCTTGTTGAGCTAAGTTCGGACTTAATCGAGCCTTTGATGAACAAAGCCCGAATATGAAGTTTCTGAGTTTGGCAAACTCTGAGCCAAGATTTATGCAAATAAGCCATGCCTTGAGCCGTGGCAAGCTCAGGCTCGGCTCAAATACACCTCTACCTAGAACAAATACAAGTTGTTAGTATCAGTATACATTGTATGGGCATAATATAAAACTAGTTATATGTCTAGCGTTCTTCTTACCTTTATAAAAGCATTAAATAAAATAAAAACCATTAAAAAATGGTATTTTCGAGTATTGTTCGAAGACTCTTAAGGTTGGTTAAGGATCTGGTTAAAGACTATTCAAAAGCTGAGATGGTGAAAAACCTTCTTTTGCTGTCATCGGAATCCGGTCAGGTAGTCACCAGATGAGGCCCAGAACCCATGAACGGCAACCTACATGAATAGGTAACATACTTGACACTATCTATCAACACCACCACAAATATCCGCGACAAAGCCTTTGTTGTTATTACGATTTCGCCATCACTGTCCCCAACCTCTCTCGGATCGACAAGCACCGAGACCACCATTGAAGACTGTGCTTTGTTTATCTTAAGTTGATCTGTCTCCTCGGTAGTGTTGAGTTTAGGGTCACCAAGGGGGAGAGGAAGAGGAAGCGGGTGGAGAATCCTTCTGTTCTTAGTCATCCTTTGGATCTCAGTCACGTTGAGACGAGTCGAATTCTGACCGCTTTGCCTAGTATTAGATACTCGTGTAGCGGGAGCTATTGCTCCGGATGTTGGTGAGATGTCGAACTGGAAGATTTCGGTGCACATGCCGGAACTTAACATGGGTCCTGCACAATTGGAGCACAAGGAATACGCTGACATTAGTTGATTGTCACATCTAAGGGTCTCTTTGGTGTCATTTTCTGTTTGAAGTTTTCGGCTTTTAGAAAGTAGAAATTGTTCTTTTGGGTTTGTTTGGTAACATTTTTTGTTTATAGTTCTTGATTTTTGAGAAATAAAAAATTGGGTTTTGAAGATAATTATTTATGATTTTTGGTTATTGTTTTAAGCCCCCCCCCCCCCCCCCCCCCCCCCCTTTTCTCCTCTCCCTCTCTCATTTGAGTAAAAATTGAGAGTAAAGAACCAAAAACAAGAAAAAAAAAGATTTTTTAGAATCTGGTCTTCCATTATTCAAATAACTTTTTTTTGATAATTAGCGACGAAATACCAATGCAACAGGTACCTCGTATAAACGAGACATTATTCAACCCAACAGGGCCCTTAGTTTTTAGTTTATTGTTTACGGTGTTTTTTCAGTTCAATGAAAGCTAAAACAAAAAACAAAAAACCATTTTTGGTTTTAGACTATCAAAAACAAAAACTGCACACAAAGAACGACGACAAACATGTCCTTAAAGGACAGTTATAACATGAAATAATGCAAGTTCTCAACTGAGGCCATATTTCATCCCAGATGATAAATGTACAAGGCAATGTCGAACATGCAAGACAAAGCAACTAATCACACCTCTGGGAAATATCTTTTCGAAAGGTAACTGAAAAACAGTTCACGATTCTCGGGCCTAAGAAAGGGAGTTTCCCATGAGTCGTTGGATTTGATCTAGCAATTAGGTCACCCACCCCCAAGCATGATGTCTAAGCCCCCTCACTCAGATGTTGATAGCCCTTATTACAAAATTCTTGTACCTCCTTACCATTGTAAAGAAATGGGTCTTGACCTTCTTAATGTTTGGTCCGAAAAGTGAGAGATTCAAAATTGAAGAACCCCAAATCACATAAAAGAAAGAGATAAATCGCTTTCAGCCAATGAGGTCTTGGTCTAACAATTAAAGTACTATCCAGGTTGAGGCCTTAGAGCATATGGTCTTAGATCAATCTTCTTACCAAAAACTCGCTTGCCTATTAGAAAAACAGAAAGAGAGAATCCCTTTCTCATCATCTTTCTCCCTTTCTCCGGCAAACCAAAAATATTCCTTTCTCCGAATATGTTGAAAACGAAGTTTACCCCATGGGATAAATCCTGCACTAGTGCTCGAACGAATCAATAACATGAGCTCTTCAAACCAATATATTCTTTCAAGGAAAGATCCGTACGATCATATAGGCTCTATAGCAGAAAAGTTCTTTTTTTCATGAACTAGGTCCCAACAGAAGCAATCTTCTTACCAAGAAACCAATATTAACGAATCAGATAATCAAAGAATCACCCGCATGAGTACCAGAAGACATGCTTCCATTTTCTACTACACCGTGGAGCACAAGGCATTGTATTTCAAATTCCTACTTCCTGCTGCACTATTAAATAACATTTCCGACATATGCAGTTCATGCACAAGTGGTCATCGGATATTGTTCCTCATGATCGATCAGAACATAGCGAGTTAAGACTCCAAGCGATTCAAACAATTGCTTGAAGCCCCCATTTGTTAAGGACAGCTTATTGAAAATAGTGAGTTTGTTTCTACTTTATATCAACATTCATAATTGAAGAAGTAACGTATATTATGTATATGTACGTATATAATATGAAGAATCTACTAATCAGCCCGTATTATAATGAGCTGAACTGGCCATCTGAATTTTGAGAAACATATCTATAGATAAAAGAGCTAGGAGTCGATAGAATATGAAGATTGTTACCTGCAAGGCCTTCCCGGAACCACTGCTGCTTACCACTGAACATTGCTGACTTCAACTCATCAGCAAAACCAGGACCAAGTGCCCTTTGGTTTCCATCATTATTCACTCCAACACCATGAATAGGATAACGCGGCCCATAATTTGTAGCAATGGCTAAACTCGTCTCTTCGTTAACCTTCAATTCTCTGACTAAATCAGATTCTGAGGTTCTCTCACTTGCTAGAACAGAATGAATTATCAAGTTCCCATCAATCTTCACCAGCTTATCATTCCTCGGTACATACAATGAGGCGACAAGAGACTCACTAGAATTTCCATTTGGAACCAACCCGTCAGACTGGTGTGTAAGCTGAGACTCATTGCCAAATCTTCCATTTGAATGTCTCATCCCCACACCATAATCAGTCCCATTCCAATGGTCGACCATCAAGATCTTTCCTTTTGGATAGCTGCTAAGCCTATCATTAACAACTGGGACCAGCCCTCCAAACAACAAAACAAAAAACAACACCCCCAGAAAACTAATGCTCGCCATCTTCTTTGTTTTACCCTCACGCTTCTTTCTCTCGGGCTTCTTATTAACCTTAGGAGCAGGAGGCTGTTCAGGTCTCAAACGAGGAATCGGAACCAAAGGAACTTGTGACCCCAGCGGTTTCACCATGTAAGGTGCACAAGGCACCCACGGATAAGCCCCGGGAGCCATAGGGTACATCCCGGGAGGCGGCGGAGGACAAACGTTAGACGCCCCACTTAACTGTTGTCTTAAACTAGCATTCTCGGCCATAATGTACGAGATTTTACCGTTCAGTTCCGTGATTGTCGAGTTCATCAATCTCACCTTATCCTCGAGCACCTCTACATACTGCTTCTTTCTTTGCCTAGATAGTTGGGCACTCTCGCGGTTCCTCATCAACCTCGCTTTTCTTTTCTCTTCCTCTTCACTTCCCACATTCAAATTTCTACTCTCGATAATGGTAGCCGATGATTTTCTTAGCTTGCTAGTCCTAGTTTCAACATTCACATCTTCATGTTCTTTCTTCCTCTTTGATATGCACTTGGAAGCAACATCTAAACCGTTAGTTTTGCTATCTACAACACCATTCAGCGCGGAAGGCAAAATATCCTGATGATTATTACTATTATTACCTGAATCATGCGAATGCGAGCTGACTGCTTGAGAAAGAGCCGAATTGCTTTCTGCGCAATCGGATGACAAACAATTCCGCTTCTGATTGAATTCAGAACCCAATGATCGAAAATTTAAGACCCGATCCCCGGATTCTTGAGTCAAAACGTTACCAGACGAGGCCCAATCACAAGTATCCGACTCCTGAGAGTAATTCCAAACCCTAGCTCCATCAGAGTTCTGATCGATCCCAACATTCGAACAATCAACAGCATTCAAAGCGCGATCATGAAAATTCGAGTTGAAAGCACGAATTTCAGTTGAATCAGACCCCGACGATTGACAATTCAAGTGCCGATCACCAGATTCTTCAGTCGAAACATGCCAAGACGACAACAGATCACAATTATCCGACTCCTGAGAGTAATTCCAAACCCTAGCTCCATCAGAGCTCCGTTGGATCCCAAAATTCGAACAATCAGCAACATTCAAATAACGATCATCAAAATTCGAATTAAAACCACTAATTTCAGTAGAATCAAACCCCAGTAATCGAAAACTCGAGCAATCAGCAGTACTCAAACCACGATCATCAAAATTCTGATTGCGACCACCGATTTCAGCTAAATCAGACTCCAAATTAGGGTTCGAACTCACAATCCGAGGCTGAAATTGACCAGATCCGGAGTCTAAACCATCGTAATCAAGCTCCGGGAGGAAGTTATCGATGAAGTTGGGATCATCCAAATTGAAGTCGAAATCATCGGCGTTGAAATCGAAGTCGGCGGCAAAGAGATCATCGGGGATGGGAAGGTCGTCGCCGATGAAGATGAAGGGGTCGAGAGGAGGAGACGGGAGAGGTGCGACGTCGTCATGGGGGAGGATGTTAGGGTTTTGGTGTTCAACTTCCATGGCGGTATGAGGGGAGAGAGAAACGGATGGCAGAAGGAGAGAGGCAGATTTTGGTTTCCTATCAATTTTTATGCTTTATTTGACAACTTGTGTGATCCCGTGCCATATACGGATGATATTTTTATTTGAAAAAAAGTAGTGTGTTAGATTAGCTTATACTTAATTTTTTAACTTTTTAGCTTAAATTATTATTCTTAACTTTTTATCTATGTAATACTATTTTTTTTTATAATTATCGGCAAAGCCGTAGTACATATTGGCACTCGCCGCGGCGAGATCAAAACCATCCTGTAAACGGCGATGCGTACAAAATCCAAATCAATGTAATACTATGTTTTTCAAATCTTGTTTATTTTTGCTTTGGTTAACTTAGACTATTTAATTTATACTCCTAGAGTTTGAGAATTAAAAGAGGGAAGAGATGTAAGAATTTGGGCATTTGGCAATAATGTATTAGAACAGAATAGATTGGATTAGGGGTGTATTTGAACTGAGCCGTGCTAGGCTCGAGGCTTGGCTCGAGCTTGGTTCGAATCTTACCGAGGTTGGAAAGTTTAAGCTTAAGCTCGGCTCATCAAATGCTTGGGATCGGCTAGGCTGGATCTAAACTCGGCGAGCTCGAATTAAGCTTGCAATATTTTTGTCATTTACGCCTAATTGAAGCTCATTTGGGCTCGTTTAAGTTCAGGCTCAGCTCATTTAGGCTTAAATTTGGCTTGGGCTCGGCTTGATAAGCTAAACGAGCCGAGCCTTTTGAGCTTTATGACAAGCTAGCTCACGAGAGCTCGCAAGCCGGCACAGCTTGGCTCATTTACACCTCTAAATTAGATAAGCGGTAAACAAGAAAAGAATAAATTATTTTGCAAGCAAGGAATTCGGTTATTTTGTAAATCGCGACCTATGTGGTGACCCATATGCCACAGGAGATAGTTAAGTCAAAAAGTCCTTAGGGAGAGGTTTAAGAGAAAATTGAACTATAAACCTTTTGGCCTAAAATAACATTCTATCTCCTCACTTGTCTCCTACTACTAAGGTAAGACCATGTGGGTAAAAAGAGGAAATAAATTATTATCCTATCTTTATTTAGATATGTCTAAGAAAATAGTAAAGGGTAAAAAGGGGTTAATAAATTATCTTTATTTAACAATTGAATAAATGTGCATTTGGTTCATCTTATTGCAAGTTATTATCTATTTTAATAAAATCTTTCTCATTTAAGATTTGTATCTTTTCCAGTTTTACATCTTCTTTTACTTAATTATAGAATAATTTTTTCATCTTTCCATTTAAACTATAAAAAGATGTAAAGCGATATTTTCTGTCTCAATTATAAGCCTTACAATTAACTAGATCTTTTTCACTATTGTTAAAAAGTTGAACCAAAAGAATATTAAAGGAGTAAGAATAAAGATATATAATTAAAATAAGAACAAAATATTCCAAGTTTTCTTTAAATTTACCATTCTCCCTCTTTATCCCCAAATTGGGGGTTAAAAAATGGGGTAAAAGGGGTAATGGATTTTACTACCATTTACCCCTCTTAAAAGTTGTCGAACGGATGTAAAAATTTACACTCGTCACTCTTACCTATGGAGAAACAGTCTCTCTTCAGGTCAACACCTTAAAGGGGGGAAGGCTGTGTACATCTGCTGCCCCCCCCCCCCCCCCCTCCCCTCGCGCGGACCCTGTATAGGCAGAAACCCTTGAGACACTGGGTAAGTTCTTACTCTTACCTAGGGAGAGTTTTACGTAAGAAATTCTAGGATTAGAAGCATTGTCTCTTCTACCTTCTAAGAGTTTCCTTATCTTTTTACTTTATTGTATGCTCTATAAATAAATAGAGGCTTTGCTTGTACTGTATTATTTATTCAATTGAACCATTTTCATTCTTACACTTCATTTGGTATCACAGCCTCTTTAAGAGACTCTCTCTTCTTTCCCCCCCCCCCCCCCCCCCCCGAGTGTTACTATTTTCTTTCATTGCTATGGCAGCTAAAAATTCTAATCACCCTTCTTTCCCCTTCTCGTCCTCCTCTCCCCCCCTCCCCCCAAAAAACAACCGCCCCTCCCACCACCAACAATACCGGCTCTTCCCATGCTGAAGTTCACTTGAGTAGGAGGCCGTTAGGTCCAACCTTGGATATGGCCAATCTTTCCACATAGGGTCCCTATCCTTGAGACAATTCCTCCATGGACTAATGGAATATCGATATCGCCATCTCCTATACGTCGTTAGCCCCAATGAGGCCACAATTTTCCCAATTTCTTGACTCGGGCATTTATCCACAGCCTCCCTCCTTAGCCCCTACCCTCAATCACCGCTCCGTCCCCCCAAACCACCTTCTCCACCGTCATAACTACACCCATGGGAGGAGCAACCGGTGTCATGTCCTCCCGTGGTACTAGATACCCAACTGGCCTGGTTCGTTGTACCCAGCTACCTGGGGTAGTGCTCCAATGGGTGCTACTGGTGAGGGTGTTGTCACTATCGATGTCTCTAGTGTTGGCGTGGCTGGAAGAAGATAAGAATCTTCTCAAGAAATTAAAACAAAAAACCACTAAACTTTCAAATGTTTACTTTCTTCAACTAGCAAATAAATTAATCTTAGAAACTGACGCCTTAGAAAATTGTTGGGGATGTGTATTAAAAGATATACTAACTAAATTAATCTGAGAACCAGGAAGGATTATAGTAAGAAAAAAACCACTCCTTAAAAAACTACAATAACAAGAACAAATTTGCGAATATAACTTAGGAAAGTTCAAGCCAAAACGAACTCAAATATATTATATTCGAAAAAGAACTTTTGGCAATTAAAAATGCAATAAAATGATTTTATATTTATTTAACACCATAAATCTTTCTTTTAGGAATTGATAATAAGTAATAAAAGATTTTTTAATAAATAAAAAAGCCATTACTGATCAAAGAAAATTAAAATGGTACAATTTTATTTCTCAGTATTCTTTTGAAATTGAACACTTACAAGGAATTAATAATGTTCTTGCAGATTTTCTAAGCAGAGAAACATGTCATAAGGAGAATGGGTTGATATGGAGCCGAAAAGGCTAGAGAAAATGTTCAAAGGAGAGCTAACCAAGCATATTCCTCCTTTTATTAGTTTTCTCAATCAGAATGAGAACCCGAAAGTTCAAACTCAAGGATAACTCAGTAACCTACCTATGCCTAGCAACCCAGCCTAATCAAATAGAGTTGGGGGTTTTCGGAAGCAACCTCGCTTCAGGGTGGCACCCTGAAGAGAGAAGGCTGCATACATCTACCCCCCAGTCCTTGTTTAGGCAGGAGCCCTTGGAGCACTGGGAATATTATTTTTTTTCTTTTTAAACAAATGACATGGAACCAAGAATACTCATATTAACAAATAACATTATTTTTGCAGCTTGTAGATGCTTTAAAAGAAGAGCTTGATATGCCTCAATTTCAAATCATCAAAAGAAGGTCTTTATTTGAAAAAGCACAAAAAGTGATTCCCCCCCAGTAATATTTGAAGAACAAATCAAAGTTGTGGTAGAAGATTATGAAGCCAAGATTAAACAAATTTTGAACTTCGAAGCATTACAAATGTTAATACATACAGTTGATGTCTCAGAATAGCATACATGATCAACCATGAACTATGGCACGTTGAAGACATCGAATGGGAATTGGTTAATTGAATCATCCTATAGAGCATGGCCCCAAATCAATGGATTGAACTTCCAATCATGATTAAAACTATGCTCTATAAAGTATCAAAAGGATACAGTTAGTCAAAGTATTTTACTTTCAGACTTTTCAGTACGCTAGGATGGAGATCAAAGGGAAAATTCTTTGAACCATACCAAATATAGATTTTTTCAGACACCCACGAAAGTGAATTTGAAAGAGAACTGCTCTACGAGGCAGAAGATTTAATCAATAAGTCTTATCCAAAACAACTTTGGACCGATTCATTTATAAGTGTATCAATGACAGTATAGGAATATTTATCAACAGATCAGTATAAAACCATTGATAGATGGCGAATCTTCATCACTAAAAAGGAGACGGAGTACGAAAATAACTATTATGAAGAAGCTTAGGGTGTTGTTAAAAAAGTTAACAAATCAAAATTATAGCTTAAATATCCTAGTTGATTTAGCAATGGATGCCGACGAAATAATACAGATAATGAAGAAACACTATTCTCCTTATCCAGAAAGTGAACAATCACTAGATGAAGAAACATAATGAAATATAGGTAATTTTTACGAAGGATAAAGGCATATCCCTATAAATCCATAAAAGCTGGAAGAGAATCATATCACTTCAGATAAAGTTTTTATGGTGGAAAATAAGTGTTCACTATAAAATTAACTTTTATACATTAAAAAGCCAAGTGTCTCAGACTCTATTAACATTCATTTTAATGGAGTATAAAAAATGCATTCAGCAGATTGGTTTACTTCGAACAGAGTTGATACAATAGTATTTGTCCATCTTTGCCTCCTGCCAATCCCATCACCAAAAAAATAATTAAAAGTGATGCGGCAATGGAATTAGCACATATTTCAGTAGAATTTTTACATAGGCTAGTTCACCTAGCATATTAAATTATAATGTACCAGTTCAATTGACGCATTTTATTTTTTTCTAACAAATTATGCTAATTTGCTAAATTTTTTTCTAATATATTATTTTAAAAATATTTTTACGAAATATAGTTATTTGCTAAATGACACAATAAAAAGGGGAAGGGGAAAAGGCAAACGGAAAGTTGACATTGTTGGTGGTTGGGACCTATAAATATCAACTTCTGCCTCCCCATTTTATCTCCTCTTTCGGTGGGAGATGAACAAGATCCCTCCTTTATCCCTCTCTCTCTCTCTCTCTCTCTCTCTCGGGAAGAGAGATTTTCAATTCTTGTTCATTCTTCTTAAACCTCATATATTTAGATCCATAGAGGGAGAAATAGGATCAAACAATCCCTAATTAAGTTCTTAGATTAGATTTAAGAGAAAGCAGTTTTGAAAATTAGGGTTAGGGTTAAATGGATTCGATTCAGGGTTTGACCGTTGATGGATCGGTTGAGAAGGAAAAGGAGGTGAATTATGGGTCAATGGTGGATCCTTTCCTTGTTGAAGCCCTTCAGAATCCTCGTCATCGTCTTACTAGTAAGCCCCCCTTGTTTTTCTTCTTATCTTTGCGTTGTTAGATTCTTTCTGATTGAATTGGGTAGTTGTTTTTAGAGTTATTTGACAAATGGATAAATGGGGTAAAGAGGGGGACGGTAAGGTATTATCCTACCGATATATGGATATGTTTAATTAAAAGGGATAAATGAGTTTAGCTTGTTTGACAATTGGGTAGAAGAGTAAAGGTAAAGAGAGTTCTAGTTAAAATAAAGGTAAAATTGTCCGATCTTTTTAAGAACTTATCATCCTCCTTTTTATCTCCAATTTGAGGGTCGAAGAAAATGTGGTAATGGGGGGTGCCCCATTATCCCCTTTACCCCTCTTAAAAATTTGCCGAACAGATTAAGGTTTATCCTCTATTACCCTTACCCCTCTTTACCCCCATTGCCCTGTTGCCGAACAGAGGGTTTAGAGACAGCCTCTCTACAAGGTAGGAGTACGATTGAGCACATCTTAACCACCCCAGATCCTACCTTGATGGAAGTCTCTTTGAGGCACTAGGTTGTTGTTGTTGTAGATTCTTTTTGATTTATTCTTGTCCTTTGTTTGTTAACTAGATAAAGGAGGGTAAGGAGGTGTAAAGAGGGGCGAAGGTAAGAGATTATTCTATCCATTTTTGAATATGTTTAATGAGGGATGAAGGTAAAGAGTGGTAAATGAGTTATTCTTATTGGACCATTGAGTACAGAGTTGTAATTAAATTAAATGCAAAATTGTCTAAATTTTATTAAAAATATTACTCGCCCATCCATTACCCCTCAATTAGGGGTAATGGGGGTTAAATCTTATTCCTAGAGGTTAGATCTTATCCCTTATTACCCCTCAAAAAATTTTGTCAAACAGGGATTAATCTAATTCTTTTAGTTTTTACGCTTATTGATGAGTTTCTTTTGTTAAATTGGATCTATGTTCTTGTTGGTATGCAGTGAGTGTTAACTTTGCTTGCTTTTCTGTGATTTAATTGCTATTTAGGTCGTACAAATTTGTTCACTTAGGTTCAGCTTCTTAGTCCAGTTTTATTGGTACACTGTTACATTGTGTGTTCTGAGCTTTTCAGTTTTGAATCTTTGCAAAATTGCAAAATTCTGGTACGTACTGTTCTTATAAAAATATGACTAGGGTGTCAACTGTGCAAACTTGGGTAACAATAAACTGCATCTTAGTAGGTCGTTAACCACGTTGTTCGCCTACTTTCTTTCTCTCCTAATCTATATGCCCAGTTTCTTTCTCCTTGCCGCCTCTACGCAGGCTAGGGATCGACATCAACCACCGCCACCAGGAAGTTAGGTACTTGCCCTTCATGCCCCGATATAGGGGAGTAAGGAACCTGAGTACCAAGTATTGGTCATCAATCTGCCAACACGTGTCAGCTAGATAATCCCACCAAATGACCTACATGGACACTTCACCCACTCTCTTTCCCTATAGATACTGAATGCATAAATAAGGAGAACAAGAAGACACTCCTTAAGACACCTATGAGGACTCTCAAAATCCTCCTAAAACTCCAAATATCTTGGTACTGTTTTTTTATCTAGAGTTTGAATTCAACTATCCTAATCTAAAAAAATCCATCTAAAAACAAGATCTGTGGATGTCTAGCCGTGGGCTTGTCTGGAAGGATGAATCTTGTTAATTGGGCGTGTGGATGTTCAAGGTTTGGGTTAGATCTACTAGTGAAGATGAGCACAGATGTGTAAAGTTGAAATTCTGTAGTTGTTTGAGTTAAGAAACTTACTATGGACTTTTTAGTTGCTCTAGTTACACTGGATGTTACTCACAATGATGTCCTCAGATCAAGGAATTAGTTAAAGTCTAGAAACACATTCAATCTAGAAACTATGCATTCTCGCAAATTTCCAGGATGCTGCTGCACCTGTTGTATTTAAGCATAACTTCAATCTACCTCTCACTCTCCACTTTCTTAGGTTTGAATCTACACAGAGTGCTCCGTAGGGAAGTACCGTATAGTCATCTATCAAGAAGTAGAATTACGAGCCTACTGTTTAGCGTATTGAAACACCATGTTAGTTAGCCTACTGTTTAGCGCATTAAAACACTATGTATAAGTTATCTTCTGTAGGCTTTTGTTCTCACACATCCAAATAGAAGGATATTGAGCATCTCTGAATGAGATAGATTGAATTCCGCATAATGTGTGCACAGCAGAACTGAAAGATCCAGCATAAAGTCTGACATGTGAAGGTTAATATTTATTTATGCATCGCATGTTTTATGGTCCAGGTATTGATCAAAAGAAGAGTTTCCTACGCGAAGACACCAATTGAGTTACTCTATGGCATCGATTAGGTTTCTTGACATCTATCACATTGTTAATGTACCTATTTAGGGCATGTGTTGTTATTTTGATTGTGGGGTGCTTGTCGATGGGCTTTTTTTTTTTTTTTTTTTGGTTGGGGGGTGGAGGGAAAGGGGATGCATCAGTATTGCCTGGCATTTAATGACGTGGTTGCTAACCTTGGTTTACTTGCGGTTGCATTTACGTATGTATTGCTAGCTCGTACGAGATACCTAAGCAGTTGAGGAAGTGTCTTGTTAGGTTGTTTACTACTAGCGTAAAATTATGATACATCTTTTCATTTGGTTGTCTTGTAATTCCATCTCCCTTGTGGGATGTCGCATAGTTTGGATTGTCGAGTTTCCAATGCAACTTCTAAAAGGTTGAGGAATATAAGTAGTATTGCAGGCGTAATTGCAATTATAAATAGCTAATGGCCATTATAGGCAAGAAAGAATTTATGAATTGAAGAAGCGACAAATTTTGGAAGCTCTGTTTTTGTACATTATGCTCTTATGAGCAAATGAAAAGCATTTAACCCTGTTGAAGATATATTATGATACTGTAATTGCAAGATATGAAGGGAGTCTATTCATGGGTTGACAGGATAAATGCATGTTCCCTGTTGAATGTGATATTTGCTGTATATGCTTGGATGAGCAGAAGGCTCCTTCTAGCTAATTCAATCTTTAATGGTTGTACTCAAACCTTTTTAAAGGCCGTGTTGTCGTCAGTATGACTTTTTAAGTGAAGAGTATACTGCGTGTATAAGGGGATTGGCCGTTGGACCTAGTGGCGTACCTTAGTTGAGCCAAGCCCTCAGCTTGATTGAACATGAACTCAACTCTGTGAGCTTTGTGCTATACTCACCTTATTTAGGCTAATTTAAGCTCTTCCTAGGCGCATTTGTGCTTGCTTAGGCTCAAGCTAGCTCATTTTAGTTTTAACCTTGGCTTGATTAGGCATAATTTTAGGCTAAAAAATTGTACAAAGATACACTCATTTAGGCTCGTTTGGGATTGGAGTTTAGAAGCTTGTGCTTTTCTATTCTTTTTATGTGCTGGCTCAGCTCTACTCAAGCTACAAATAAATTGAGTTGTTTGAGCTTTATGATGAACTGGCCTATGAAGGCTCGTAAGCTGGCTTAGCTCATTTACGCGCTAGTGGGACCTGAACTACATGTATATTATATATAGTCCACGAGGAATTTCATATGCAGTTGCTTTTACACTTAAATGTGAGTTCTCTCTTTGTAACAATTGGCCATCATGGACGATGCTTGGTCCACATTGACCAAGGATTTGCCTTTTAGGTTGTGTGCTGTATCATGTTAAAATTGTCAGGTGATATTCGGTTCATATTGCAATCTGATTGTATACTTGCAAGGAGAAAACACTATCATTTATCAATGAATGCGTTGGGTGTTGTTTAGGGCAAAAAATGTTATTGTTAGAGTAATGATATGACTTGTAGTGAACAATAGCCACAAGTTTTCATAGAGTTGCTCTGAAATTAACATTTTTGCCCGGATAATAACCTTACCCAATGGGATACTTTGAAATTACGTTATATTGTCAGAAATAGCAGGTTGTTGGCATATTATTCACATAAATTGAATGAAGATGTGAAGTGTATGAGAAGTTTACATCACAGATTTCTTCATTAGTAAAAGTTTTACCCTTTGAACTCTCAATCATGTGCCTCAAATGGTAGCAAACAACATACTGTGAACTTTGAGAGTATTGATTGAGTAGTGAGCCTTAGATTTGTTGTCAAAATATGAAGGGAATCTT
Organism: Simmondsia chinensis; assembly: GCA_018398585.1. Classification (NCBI taxonomy): domain Eukaryota; kingdom Viridiplantae; phylum Streptophyta; class Magnoliopsida; order Caryophyllales; family Simmondsiaceae; genus Simmondsia; species Simmondsia chinensis. The sequence continues at coordinate 23,773,755 of JAGTTD010000019.1, forward strand.
CTAGGCTCTGCTAGTGTCAGAAGCTGACATAATCTGACCCATATTGTGTCAGGTGTGGGTGCAGCCACCCACCGCTAGGAGTACTATTGTTGTAGATCGACAAGGTAATCTCGCATTCTTCCTGATTGATGTAATCTACTCTGTATATTTTAAAGACTGAATGCCAAACAGAAATTGAAGCTATTTTCTCATAAAGCTACGAGTCATGTCAGAAGCAGTTAAAACTTTGTTGGTTGCATACATGACATTGCTACTGAATCACGGTTTAGGGAGAGGTTTTGGTGATTGTAGTTTCAGTGGGAGCTGATTTAATGCTTTTAGATGGGATAAAACTACAATGATGATGATGATGGAGATTGGAAAGGGGAAATGGGATAAAAATGGGTGGAGCAGTCCTGAACCGCCCACTAAACGGCCTTTTGCTTAGCTTAACAGGCTTGTGCATATAGAAATAGAATATGAAAACCATATTATTAATCAAGTATGCAAACTGACATTAACGGCATGATATATATATAAAATGTAAGCTGGAGTTCTTGCGATAGAGGACTCATAATATGATAAAAACTACTATTTTGATGAACAAAGATATAAATAAGGGTTATTTACATTTTAGCACCTTGACGTTTTTGGAAATAATAAAAAGGATCCTTCCCTTTTTGAATTATTAAAAATGCCCTTAAGTTTTTGTCGTATTAATAAAAAGGCCCCTAGGTTTTTGTTGCATTAATAAAAAGGCCCATCTCCAATGTGATGGTGCAATTTTTAGTAGACAGAGCTAATGTGACAACTATATTTTTATTAATGCTACAGTAAAATGACAAAACTACCCTTTAGTAACCATATTTTGAAACAAATAAGCGAAATACAGATAGCTTATACATAATATAAAATCTCGAATTTTGTACTTATAAAGTAATATAAAGGGTGTTGAAGCGTACTTTACGTCATTTTATTGTACCCTTAATAAAAAATAGTTGTCACGTCCGCTCTATTGATGAAAAATGACATCATCACACTTAAGAGTGGCCTTTTTATTAATACGACAAAAACTTAGGGTCCTTTTTAATAATTCAAAAAGGTCAGGGTCTTTTTTATTATTTTCAGAAAACGTCGGGGTACTAAAATGTAAATAACCCTATAAATAACTAGATAATAAGAAAACATTTTTAATAGAGTCAAATCCTAAATGTAATGGACTGAGTGAGACTGGTTTGAGAAAAGAGGTTGTGGCTCTCTTGAAGCTTTTAAATGATAATGGCATGCCAGGGTGAGTTTCTGCAATCTCTAAAATCAAAAAAGCACATCAAAAGGAAACAGTTCACGTTAATGTCCACAAGTCGATATAGTTTTGGACGAGGCAAGTCTTCATCTGGAGAAGTAGCTTATGCCGTTGAAGAAAAGTTTGGGGAGGGTACCAGATCTATTACTTGCATACCTTGTCTTACGTCAAATATGAAACTATCTTTTGAAGGCGGTCTTTCTCTCTTCTCTTTTAGTTCTTAATTTTTAATGGGTAATTTAGTATAAATCTGAATTCCCTTCAAAGAGGGCCATCTAGCCACTTTTCCTGGTTGTAGCCACATCAGCTTCATTCACCTCCCCCTGTTCGTGCTACTCATTGCTTCCTTCTAAATTGCTGAATGGATTAGGTGACTCATCATTGAATGAATGAATTGACTATGTGATTGTCTTTTTGTTGTTTGTCATACTGATTTTGCAATTGTTTTGTTTTGCTTGTGTTTCTGCTTTGCTATTGACACAGTATTTAGTATGGCAGCAGCATGAACAGTTTGTGGTCGCTGCTGACATCCTTTAAAATCCCCATTTACTTATGAAATTTGTTTCTCTCCGATCCATTTAGATTAATTCCGTTATCTTTTCTATGCAGAACTCTAAGAGGTTTTCTCTTGCTTTGCTTTTTTTTTTTTTTCCTTCCTTTCTTTTCTAATTAATATCGGGAATTCTTATTAACATGACTCTTTATGACTTATTTATTGACTATTGTTTTAAGCTCTATATGTGAAAGATTTGCTTGAATAAGATTATAGGGGTATATGGGGCCAGCCGAGTTCAAGCGTGAGGAGGCTTAGCTCGGGCTGGGCTCAAAATCCGCCAAGCTTGGAACCTTTAAGCCCAAGTTTACTTGTTATAGGTTCGAGCTTGGCTCGGCTCGGTTGAGCTTGTATTCAGCTTGACGAGTTTCAAACTAAGCTTGCTTTATTTAGGCTCATATAAGCTCCATCTAGGCTTGTTTGAACTTATTTAGACTCAAACTTAGCTTGAATGGATATATTTAAGCTAATAAATTGTTTTAAGATAAGCTCATTCAGGCTCACAAGTGAGGCTTAAGCTTTGCCGGGTTAGCTAATTGAGCCAGCTTGGCTCGGCCCGAGCTTGAAACAAGTTGAACCTTTTGAGCATTATAACGAGCTGACTTGCCAGCCCTCGGCTCATTTACACCTCTAACTATGATTTGCAATCCACAAGTAAGATACTTTTCTCATTCAACATTTTTCGGAAAAAATTAATTGATTATTATCCTCTATGGTTCTCTTTCAGTTTTGCGGATGGAGCTCGACATTCAGAACTTCTTGCAGAATCCCGAACAACTTCAGTTTGAGTTCCAGCACTTTCCAACCTCCTACCTAAGGCTTGCTGCACACCGAGTGGCTCAACATTATGGCCTTCAAACTATGGTATTCGACAACTTCTTGGATGGCATAGGAAATCAAATTATCGTCATAAAAACCGGGGCGATCAAATCTCCACCTATCTGTTTATCGGAAATCCCGGCTAAACTCTCAGATAATAACAAACACGAGAAGATCAAAATCGCCATCAGGCGTAGGCCAAGTGGAAATTCTTTGAGTGGAGGTTTTGACACGGGAATGAAAAGCAATGTAGCAAGAACGGTAGAAGAGAGAAAAGAGGAGTATGATAAAGCACGGGCCCGCATCTTTAGTAGCATTAATGGTGTTGACTCAAATGAGGTTTTGTCTGAGTCATCAGATGGAAAAGATTCGTGTTCCAGTGAAGGACCAGTCATTGACTCGGAAAAAACTGCTGGTGTTAGGGATGTGGGGAATTCGTCTCGTGTTGCTATTTTCAGAGACAGGGAAAAGGATCGTTTTGACCCGGATTATGATCGGAGCTACGAAAGGTAAGAATTTTTTACTATAGTGTTGTGAGTAGATGGGCCTGTTTATCTGAGCTTTTTTTACGGGAAAAAGAAAAAAGCTCCTTTTTTTAGATTTTGAAGGTGCTTGGCTTGGAAGGAAAAGTATTCTTAAATAGAAGTAGAAGCAAGAAAATAATCTCTCTTTTAAAGTAGAGGTAGAAGGACAAAATAAAAATTTCTTGGACGAAGATATTCATAATGATATCACTTGTTAAGAAAGTGCTTCTGCAAACGGTACTTATGGAGAAAAGTAGTTTTTTTTTTCATAACTAGACCAAATAGGACATATTATTGATTTGCACCTCTCTGGTATGCGCATGCTTCCGCAGATGTATTTACGCCATTTATCCCTGTTCTTTGTAGTTTTGTTCAAATTGATCTTTCATCTTTATAGTATTTAACTAGGAAGCATGGATACGGATACGAGATACCGAAACGGCGACACGTAATTTTTCAAAAAAACTAGGATATGACACCTTGGGGATACATTACTTGAAAATTAGGGTTTTTTTTTACTGAAAACCACCTACATTTTAGGTGCAGTTTCGGAAAACCACCTACATTTTAGATATAGTTTCGGAAAACCACCTAATTTTTTCAATTTTTCAAAGTTATACTTAAAACTTTTCAAAAATTTTCAATGTCACATCTGGTGCTGACACCGTTAACTTTCCGTCATATGAAACGTCGCGTTTTGAGTATAAATGTATCAAACCACCAAGTTTCACTTAATTGAATTAAATTATATTAAATAATGTATTTTGCAAACCCTTCACCTCAGAATTTGTTAATTTGTTAAGGGTTTGGCACTGCTATATTCTTTTGCCATTAAAAAAATTTAGAATGAAACAAAAAAATTAATTTTTAATTTTTGTTTTTGATCAAATTTTTATTCGTTACAAACTAAATTTTTTTTTTTTTATGGAGGGTATTTGGTAATTTTATATTTAATTTAATGAAAATTTAATGGTGTTAGCATTAGGTGTGACATTGAAATTTTTTTGAAAAGTTTAGATGTGATTTTGAAAAATTGAAAAAATTAGGTGGTTTTCTGAAACCATACCCAAAATATAATTGGTTTTCAGTTAAAAAAAAAAACCCCTAAAAATTATGTATTTTCTTAAATATTATCCATGTAATTGATGGAAAAAAAACATTAGTTATGGACCCTTAAAAAAAATTATAATAACTTAAGAAAAAAAAATGAAATTTTAGCTAAAATAGGACAAATTTAAGCATATATAATTAAAAAAAAAAACTAATAGAAGTTCAAGCCACATCGTCCCCCCACAAAAATAAAACAGGCTTGTCTGCTTTACTCATCATTCTCTCTCTTTCAAATTGTATAAAAATATTAATTTTTTAATCAAAACAATTATAAAACATTCGAAAATATTAGTTTTTTCAAAATATAATTTAAACAGTAATCATATTAAAATTTATATAATTTAATTAACTATTTAGTGTGTATACTATTATATTATATCCATATAATAATATATTGTAATATTATATTTTCAAAGTCTAAAGCAAAGCAACATACCCAGTGCCCTAAGGGCTCCTGCCTAAGCAGGGTCTGGGGGGTGGATGTACGCAGCCTTCCTCTTTTAAGGTATTATCCCTGAAGAGAGGCTGTTTCCGAGTGCCCCCAACCTAAGAGTGAGGACTTCTCAGGAGGTCATCCATTTTGGTACTGCTCTCGCCCAAGCACACTTAACTTCGGAGTTCTAATAGGATCTGATGACGGCGTGTTGGTACCCTCTTTGGTTATATTTTCAAAGTCTAAACGTCAAAAACATGTCGGAACGTATGGGAAGCGTGTCGGAAACTTGTTAGAAATTCACAATACAAAAAAAAGTATTGGGTACTTTTTTCACGTGTCGGAGTGTGTTGGAAGCGTGTCGGTGTTGGATACGTGTCGGACACCGTTTCTCTGGATAAGAGAGTATTAGTGCTTTTTAGGTATTTAAAGTAATCCCAAATGTTTGTAAATTTATTCAAATTGGTCCTTAATCTTTTTTTGTTTAAAATAATCTTTGTGTGTAAACTTATGGTAAAATTGGTCCCCCGTGTTTCATTTTCCTCCATATTGGGGAAAACATTTTTTGCTATAATCTTGCTCATATGCTTCACTTCAGACCAAACGAGAACCTCATATAAATTTATAAAATGAAATTGTTTTCTTTAATTAGAAAGACATAGTTTTAAGACAATTTTTTTGGTTGAATATGTTTGTTTTTCATCGAACCAAACATAATATCTGAATTATTGCAGGTATGTCAAGGTATTCCCCAACATTCAGAGGTTTGAGGCACCTTTCAACATGCCAAAATTGCAGTCCCCACTTGTGCAATATGAAGCTGCTTTTCCTCTATACGGCCAGAATCCGAGAGCCCAAAGTCCCCTCGATTATAGGCCATCTTTAGACCCGAATATGAACCGTTTTCACGCTATGGGATCGAACCAAACATCGAGGGGTGCTATGTATATGCAATGGCCAAGTCCTGCGATGATTTACGCGCATTCGTATGATCAATTCAGGCACTCGGTTTTCCAGGTAAGTTTCGGTGCAGTCACTCGTTATTTAAGAAAACGCTTGATGTTCTCATCGTAATCTCACACGTAGGACTTGCAAATTGGTGTCCTGAGAAGTAATATCTAAACCTCTCTTCAGGGTTGCCCCCTGAAGTGGGAAGGCTGCTTACACCTACCCCCCAGACCCTGCTTTTGCGGGAGCCCTTGCAGGCACTGGGGTTGTTGTTGTTGAGAAGTAATATCTAAATATAAGAATTCTGGCACGTTTATGCATGTACATGTTTCTATGTATGATCCAATAGCTTAAGCATTAGTAATCAGTATATATGAGTTTATTGCCTTGGTTCCACTTTGTTCATTAGATCATACTGTATCAATGTTAGCTCGACTTGTCAACCCTTAGTTTGATTCAGGTTTGGCTTGGCTTGAAGCTTGTCGAGCTTGGAAAATTCAAGCTTGAGTCTGCTCAGTTGAGCTTGTACACATCTTGGCATTCTCCGAGCTAAGTGCACTTTCTTTAGGTTCATTTAACTTTAGTGTAGGCTCATTGGACTCGTTTAGGCTCAAGGTCAAGTCAATTAGCTTTGAATTTAGATCCATTAGACATATTTAGGCTACTTAAATTGTATCGCCACTCATTTAAGCTTATGAACCTACAAGCTTGATCTTCACTATAGACTTAGCCTTTATTCGAGCTCGAAACTAACTGAGCTTTTCGAGCCTTATGGCGACGCTGTTGGCGGTCAAGTTGTGCCTGTTTCAAATTGAAATGTCATTCATCTGACAGGGGTGTCCATGCTCGTTGCACTTTTCTTAGCAGAATGCGCAGGCGTGTATATGTAGGTATATATGTATGTGTATTATGCTCTTTTTGGACCTTATAATAAAAACCAACATGTTTGGTATTTGTTCCCCAAACCCCGCCTTAGCGGGAACCTGAAAGGCACTGGTGTTATTGTTGTTTGCTAATTGCTGCACTTTTTTTTGGTTGTGCAGGCCCCCTTTTGTCAGCAACCTCTCAGCTTCGACTACGGTCCAAACCATTAGCTAGCAGTTCGCTTCGATATTTGTATGAGTTGATTTCTTGTAGTTTGGCTCGGTTATTCTAGGTTTGTCTTGGGGCTGTATGTCAGGTTTTGTCAGATTCGGTCGCTTCCCTCTCTCTCTCTCTCTCTCTCTCTCTCTCTCTCTCAAGAAGAGAAAGGTATCTCTTTTTTGTTGTATCAGACTGTAATTCGATTTTCTGTTGTCTAGTACTGAGAAATCTTGGAATTGAAGTTCATCCTATCCTATCCCCTCGACAAAGTTTTCCTTATTTAGAAAAAAAAAGTATTTTTGGTTAGTTTTAATTTTTTAGTTAGTTTTAATTTAACAGTTTAAAGCTATTGTTTATAGTCATCAACTAACAGCATATATATATATATATATAATATGAGCAGTTGGAATTGGTATACTCACATGCTCTATGCTGCGGACCAGTCTCTCAGGTTGGGGGTCCTCGGAAACAGCTTCTCTTCAGGGTAGCCCCCTGAAGGGGAAAGGCTGCGTACATCTTCCCCCCCACCCTGCTTTCGCGGGAGTCCTTACAGGCACTGGGTTTGTTGTTGTTGTTGTTCTGGAATTGGTATACTGGTTTAAATTACCTACCTCCAAGCAAGAAATCTTGGATTTGAAGTTCCATCCTATCCTATCTCCCGAAAAAAGGTGTCCTTATTTAAGTAAAAAAAAATGTATTCTCCTTACAAATACAACCACCTGCCCGTGTCAACAGGGTCTAGAAGGGTAAGATGTATGTGTGCATGCAACCTCATTGACAAAAGCAGGCTATAAGTTGAATGTCAGGCAGTGGCACTTTTACACCTCTATCTTATTGGTTACCTCCAATCACTGGTCAAACCCTTTTTTGGGTGCTAATTATTTGTCGGTGATGATATTGTAGGCAAAATTGTTGTTGTCAGACCAAGATTATTATTTTCAAGACAATTACTGGTCAAACCCATTTTTGGGTGCTAATTATTTGTGGATGATGCTGTTCCCTGGTAATAACTCCTTATATATAGGTTATTGTCAGGATTATTGCCAAAATAATAAAAGTAAATTACAGAAAATTTTTCTATCTTTTGCTTCAAAAAAAGAAAACATTCTTCACAAATAAAAGCACCCACAAAATTCGTCACTTTTAAAAATTTATTAGTTAACTTTTGTGTAATTTATTTTCAACCATTTTGCCCCTTCAAAAGTGAGGGGATTAAGATATTTAATTTTATTTTTAAAATGTGGTTTTATATTATTAGACAAAAAATAGAAGTTTTACGTTTTTAACAAAAAAATTAAGGGAATTTTTTATATTTATAAAAATATAATTATTTTAATTAATTATATTAATAATATTATAAGTTTAGAAGATAAAAATATTTTTAAAATTTTCATAAAAAATATTACAAGATAAAATATAATATTTTTTTGTTGATATTATAATGTCACTACTAGAATTAATTAAAATAATAATGTTTATAAATACAAAAAAAGTCCCCTTTCTAAAAATATAAAAAAATACTTTTTTTTTTCAAAATATAAAATATCTACCTAAAAATAAAATTAAACACTTAATTATTTTATTTCGAGGGGTAAAATAGTCAAAAAAAAGTTGTTTGGGGGTAAAGTGATAAATTTTTAAAAGTGAGAGGATTTAGTGAGTGGTTTTATTTATGGAAGGGTTTTCTGTTATTGAAGCAAAAGTAATAGGAGTTTTCTGTAATTTATTGAAATAATAATATTGCTTGTAATGGAAAATAGGTACAATATTTCATAAAGTTTAGCATCAACAATTTTACTTTGATAATAATATTATAATATGTATGTAATTGCATTGACAATAATATTCTTACTTAATGTACTCTGTTTAGATTAATTCATGGAGATTGTCTATTATATTAATTAATTTTTTATTTTACTTTTATTTATGTAAGTTTAGTCTCTATATTTTTATTTTTTCAAGTTAAGAAGGTATATCACTATTGTGTAAAGGGCTATCAAAAATTCAGTCTCTATATAACTTATATTATATATTGAGTCTTATACTAAAAATAAAACAAAGTTAATGTATAATTTTTAATAGTTTGCTCGTGTCAGATGCAAGTGAACAATATAAAATCATTGTTCGCAATACTGAAAACCACCCATGACGAACTATCAAAAACTTATTTTTAATAATGTCAATTTTATTTCAGAACCAAACTAATACAACATAAAAAATTTAATAACTAGGGTAAATTTTATATATATATATAGGTTTAATGTATTAATTTTTTAATTATAAAACTTTATGAAATAAATTTTTGGTCCAAATGTAGAAATATTTAATAAATGTTTAAATAAGTGCGTAAAGAGTGTACAACTTACTGTAATTTATCAGTAACTCCACTATTTCCTTGCTATTCCCTATATCACACAAGGACATGACACTGCCAATGGAGTAGAGTTCGATGAGGTTTTTATTTTACACCCTTACACATTGTGACTTAGACTATTTTATTAAATACATATAATTTTTGGACTAAAAAAATATTTAAAAAGTTCACCAACCAAAACAATTTATACACTAAATCTCGAGGAATTAATATATAATTTACCCCAAAAATTAAATCCTATAATTTACCAAAATCCTTAATGAATTTATTAGTATGGATGAAATGGTGGTAAGTTTAGTGCAATTTATGCTGTGGTCTGTCACCCCCAGTTGGAATTCTCTTCCTTTATTGTATTTAATTTAATTTGCTGCACCAATAAACAAATAATTATGCAATTATTTTATTATTTAAGATTTTTTTTCCTTCAATTTAAAAAAAGATTGTCTTTTTTCAGTTTTGTTTTTACTAAAAAATCATATTAAAATTTAACATTAATATTATATTAATATAATGATGCAGGTAAAATCGAGAAGAGTGACTGAATTAGTCCCTATGAAGTTTAACTAGAGTTTAATAACGAGATAAGGGCGGAGAATAATACATTAGCAATAAAAAGTACTAGAGTTATTATTAAAATAAAACTACCTACGGAAATACTTTGACAATAACTCTGATGATAACAACCTATATACGTATATAAGTTAGCGCCTGGAAAAAAGGCCTGACCAGTAATTCGAGGTAACCAAGAAGATACGGGGGAGAAAATGTCCTTGCATGAATGTCATTTCTAAAGCTTAAGTTGATAGGTAAAGTTTTATGGCTGATTTTATACTCTAAAACTGATATTCAACAGCGCTGCACTCCTTATGTATCGGCACTTTCTCTTAAGAAATTTTATTACTGTTACTCTCCATAAGTCACATTATTTTTTCTGAGAGTAAATATTATATACCACATTAGGATATATATTATGTTTATTATTAAAATCCCGATTTGATTATTAGAATCTTACGATTCTATGATTTCACAATTGTCGACCGATTTGAATCCTAAGTAGAATATTAATTTTGTAAAATCCTACAATTCATGAATTGTACATGAAATTAACTAATAGAATCGTAGTACGATTTTACGATTCTAGTGATCCGATTTCGATTCTACCATCGTATACAAATAAAATTGTATAAAAATCAAGCACATATTATAAATAAACTTATTTTATTAGCTCGAAATAAAAGAATGTTAATTCAGTGTCTAACCAAAAAGGGCACCAACATGCCGTCACCGGATCCCATGAGAACTCCGAAGTTAAGTGTACTTGGGCGAGAGTAGTACTAGGATGGGTGACTTCTTAAGAAGTCCTCACCCTCAGGTTGGGCACTGGAAAACAGCCTTTCTTCAGGTTAATACCCTGAAGGGGGAAGGCCGCGTACATCCGCGCCCCCCTCCCCCCCCCCCCCTACCCTGCGCAGGCGGGAGCTCTTGAGGTATTGGGTATGTTCCTTAATTTAGTGTCTATATACTTCCAGAAACTTAACTATGAGTTTTGTTTTAATTTTTGACCTTAATATAAAGTTCAATTAGCAGTATATATCTTAAAAGCTCTCATGATTATTGTAGCATATACATTTAGTAGAATCTTAATTCGATTTTACAATTCCGATTCTTAAAGCCCCTACCGATTCTAAGTAGAATCCCGATTTTAACAACCTTGGTACAACTTATTCTTCGACACCCTGCTTCGACATGAGCTTTTATGAGACACTGGGCTACTGTTGTTGTTGTTGCTGCATTGGCAAGGATAATATATATATTTTTTTCTAAATGAGGACAACTTTGTTGCGGGGATAAGAGAGGATGAACTTCAAATTTATTCAATTCGGGGTGGCTTCTATAGTGCAATTCAGTGGGAGTAGTCTATTTGTAGTACTAGGCAATCGAAAATCGAATCAAAGTCGGATGCAACAAAAGAATTTTCTCTTCTTGAGAGACAGAGCACGCAAAGAGACTGAATTTCTCAAGTCTACAGTCCCACGACGAACCTAGAATAACAAGCAAAATTACGAAAACCGGAAAACTGAATCTAACTAACTTATACAAACATCGAATCGAATGGCTAGTTAATGATTAGGAGCATAGTCGAAGCTGAGAGGTTGCTAACAAAAAGGGAGCCTGCAGAAGAAAAAAGTGTAGCAGCAACAACAATAAACCCAATGCCTCAAGGGCTCCCGCATATGCAAGATCTGTGAGAGGCTATGTCCCAAAAAAAAAAAAGTGCAGCAAATAGCAAGTATTTAAGTTTTTATTACAAGGTCAAAAAAGAGCTTGCACACCCCTTTCAGATGAATGAAATTTTAATTTGAAACGGGTACAACTTGGGGTGTGAATGACCCGAGCCTGCTCACAAGCAAGTTAGCCGTAATGGCCTAAAGGCTTGGATAGTTTTGAGCTCGAATAGAATCTAAGCCTAATGAAGATCAAGCTTGTTGATTCATAAGCATAAACGAGCTTAAATAAGTCTATGCCGATACAATTTATTAGCTTAAATATGTCTAATCGACCTAAATTCGAATCTAAATGAGCTGAGCTCAAGCCTGAAAGTCCAACAAGCCTAGATCAATGAAGTGAACTTATAGGTGGGAGATTGCCAAGACGTATAGGAGCCCAATCGAGCTATGTAGACTGGAGCTTCAAGTTTGCAAGCTCAGCGAGCTTCAAACCGAGCCTAAGCTCGAGCCGAGCTAATATTGGTACGGTATGATCTCATAAACAAAATGGGACCATGGCAATAATACTAATATATACTGATTACTAATGCTCAAGCTATTGGATCAATCATATGTGAGATTACAATGAGAGCATCAAACGTTATCTTAAATAACAAGTGAATATAGCAAAACTTACTTGGTAATCGAGTGCGTGAACTGGTCATACGAATGCGCGTAGATCATCGCAGGACTCGGCCATTGCATATATAGCAGCCATTGATGTTTGGTTCGATCCCGTAGCATGAAAACGGTTCATATTCGGGTCTAAAGATGGTCCATAATTGAGGCGACTTCGGGCTTTCGGGTTCTAGCCGTGTAAGGAAAAGGAGCTTCATATTGCACAAGGGGGGATTGCTCTTGGTCAAACAGGTCTATCTACTAACTAAAATACAATAGAAAAGTCTTACCTTTCATAGCTTCGATCATAATCCGGGTCAGTACGATCCTTTTTTTTGTCATTGAAAATAGCAACACGAGACAAAGTCCCAACATCTCTAACAACAGCAGTTTATCCCCTCCCCCCCCCCCCCCCCCCCCCCCCCCCAACCAAAAACTCATTGACCTAGCCTTCACAGGAAGAAGAACCTTTCACGTCTAACGACTCAGACAAAACCTCGTCTGAATCAGCACCATTGACATTACTAAAGATGCAACGCTCGCGCTTTATCATACTCTCCCTTTCTCTTTCCCGTCGTTCTTGCTACATTGCATTTCATTCCCATGCCAGTACCTCCACTCGAAGAATTTCCACTTGGCTTACACCTAATGGCGATTTTGATCTGCTCATGTCTATTATTATCTGACTGTTTAGCGAGGATTTTCAATAAACCGATAGGCGGAGATTTGATCGCGCTGTTTTTTTCTGACGAAAATTTGATTTCCTATGCCCATCTAAGACGTTATCGAATACCATAGTTTGGAGACCATAATGTGGAGCCACTCGGTGTGCGGCAAGCCTTAAGTAGGAGGTTTGAAAATGTAAGAACTCGAACTGAAGTTGTTCGGGATTTTGTGAGAAGTTCTAAATCTCAAGCTTCATACATAGAACTGAAAAAGAGTTATCAAAGATATTAATCAGTTAATTGATTTGGAAATAAATTAAACATGGAAAGCATCTTCTCGTTTTTGCACTACAAATAACAGTTAGGGGTGTAAATGAGCCGGGGGCTTGTGAGCCGACTCATTATAAGCTCGACTTGTTGCAAGTTCGAGTCAAGCTAAGCCGCTAACTTAGCTTACTCAGCCGAGCTCGAGCCTAGTGAGCCACATCTTGAAGCAATCTATTCCCACAAATAGACTAAATGAACCAATCTCGAGCCTAAACGAGTATAAATAAAGCAAACTTAGTTCAAAGCTTGTCGACCAGGGTACGAGCTCAACCAAGCCGAATTGAAATCCAACCTATGATGAGCAAGCTCGAACTCGAAGTTTCTAAACTCGGCGAGTTTAGAGTAGAACTCGAGCCGAACTAAATGAGAACAGACCGAGCCTAAGGCTCACATACACCCTTATAATCACATTTAATCAGGATTCAAGCAAACCTTTGTCACATATAATGCTTAAGGCAATAGTTAATAGATTGTTAAATAGATTTCCAAGATCAATTATTAAAAAAAATGAAGAGAGAGAAAGAAACAATGATGGAATTTGAGGGTCGAGCGTTTCAATTTTGTTCAAATTTTTTCTTATCCCACAAGGAAATCTAAAGGTGGGGGAGTTACTTTGTATACTTCATTCTCCTTTAACTTGGCAAAGTTTTGTGAGCCTACAGTGAACATGGTGGGGCCAGCTTGGTGTGGCGCAGATGAGTGGAGTATTCTCGAACCAAACTTTTAATTTTATAGCCATTGCATTTTTAATCCTTACAACAAAGTCAAACTCGATGTGAGTTCCCTTCTCAAATAAGCTCGAGCTCAGATATCAGCCTTAGGTCGGTACTCTAATTGTCTATCCTTGGATGAGCTTGAGGCTGCGAGCTTGAGCTTGAGACATCTGTCTTTAGTTGTTATTCTATGTAGAACTTGAGGCTGCAAGCTCGAGCTCAATCGAGATATACCATTAGACTAACTCAACCGCCTGCTCCTATTTTCCATGCATTTCTTGGTTGTGGCAGATTTTGTGTACCTTCCTTAACGACCCACTCCTGCCATTTTAAAATTTGATTTCCAGCTATGGTCTTTCCCCAAACAGTAGCTTTTCACCTATAAATATAGCCTCTTGGTTGACACATTAAAAAATACACAAAAATACTCCTTCCTCTTCTCTCCCAAAGTCTTTAATCTCTCCTTTACTGGGCAAGTTGAAGCGTGCTCTGGTCCATCTCCCTAGAGAACATTACCGAGGTGGGTGTTGTGTTAGCCCCAGGAGTCGGAGCACTATTGGTTCCGTTGTACCTGTGTGGGGCCATAAACAACTTATGGGAGTGAAGTCTCCATAGTGCAACAATTCTTTGGTTTAATCTCTCCTTTCTGCTCTTTTTATCTTCTGCTGTTTTTCTCATTCGTTTTGGTCATCATGGAGGCCCTGTTGTCCAACCATGAGATTATATTGTTGTAACTCGAGCTCATTTTATTTGTCTCAAAGTTATAATTTTGATTACTCATTAACATTATTTTACCCAGAAACAATTGTCAAATCAGTATGACAAACAACAGAGAAGATAATCAAGTAGTCAATCCACCCATTCATTGACAAGCTTCTCTCTTCCTTCTTCCTTCTTTCTTTCATTGCTCCCTTCTCTTTCTCTTTCTCTTTCTCTTTCTCTTTCTTTCATTCTCTCATGCCCTTCATGACGCATTATAAACGGACCATCTATACTAGAGGTGTATTTGAGCCGAGCTGAACCCGAGCCTATCAGGCTCAAGGATTGGTTTGTTTGCTTTAAGCTTGAGAACAACTCGGGCACTGCCTAAGCTCGACAAGCTTCAAATTAGGTGTGCAATATTTGGGCTCATTTAAGCTCAATGTAAGCTTATTTGGGCTCGTTTAAACTTGTGCTCGGCTCATTTAAGATCAATTTTTTCTTGATTGGACATATTTAAGCAAATATATTATATTAAGAAAGACTCGCTTAGGCTCATTTAGGCTCACGAGTCCACGAGCTCGAGCGAGCTCGAGCTCAAAGCGAGCCGAACCTTTCGAGCTTTATGATGACCTGACTGGCCAGGGCTCACGAGCCAATTTGCCTCATTTACACCACTAGTGTATACTCTAAAATTTTATACCTCAAAATGATGTTTATATTCGAAGCGATATGCGAATTTTGACAAATAAGATACAGTCAAATTATTCATTTTCAAATTGATTACCTTAATTGTTTAGATCGGTTGCAACCAAAGCATCTGGATTTTTCCCCCCCTATTTGTAGGTATTATTTATGTTGATAATCTTCAATTTTTTTTGAAAAAAATAGGGAAAAAAGAAAAACTGAAAATAAATAAAAAATAAAAATTGTTTTTTATTTCCATAGGATAAAATCTCCAACATTTTTTTTTAACTATATCCTATTTTTATTTTATTTTTTTTAAATTGATAAGGTCATTACTGCTGGAAGCGTGAAGGTGCCTCGAATCCAAAATTCCGAGAATGGCCTAAAGCATCCTAATATAAAATATACTAACGTTATGAGTTCAATTACCTTTTTAACTATATCGTATTAACATTATGACTTCAATTTTGAACTATTTTAACTCAACATGAGACTTCTTTAAAATTATTTCAATTATATAGATATTAAATTGACACAAAAGGTCAAAAAAATAAATTAACAAAATAAGACTTACCTATTCTTAACCTTTATTAAAAGGTTTTCTTATATATGTTTATTAGAATTGACAAGTTGGTCACCCAAATTAAATTTTGAAAGATTTAGTCACTTAACTCTAAGTAAAAGCAACATATCCCAATACCCCAAGGGCTCCCGCCTAAGCAGGGTCTGGGGGGGACACCTGAGGGTGAGGGATTTCCAGAATGTCACCCATCCTGGTACTGCTCTCCCCCAAGCACGCTTAACTTCAGAGTTTTAATGGGATTCGATGATGATGTGTTGGTACCCTCTTTGGTAGTCACTTAACTCTAAGTAAAATACCCAATTAGGCACTTAAGTAGTTTAAATTGGACAGGTTGGTCACTTAAGTAAGAATGTTGAAGATTTAGTTACCTAAGTAATTTAAAATAGATAAGTTGGACATCCGAGCAAATATATAGAAAATTTGATTATAGTTTCAAATAAAAATCATTTTTGGTCACTAATATGACTTTAAAATAACAAAATTCACCATATAAGTAAAAGTAACAAATTTAAAAATATCTTTTGACTTATTTATTTCATTAGTCCTCATCTTTTTTTCATAATAGTCTTTCATATTTTATTTTATAATTAAATTAGTCATCATCTATTTCTGTTACTAGTATTAGGTAAAAATTAAAGTATTAGAAATTAATTTTAACATTAAACAAAACATGAGAAAACATTTTAAAAAATAAGAATCAAGGAATACCAAGTATTTTAAATATGAGAAAATATTTTTAAAATGGGAATCATTGAAATATTTTAAACAAATATTTTATTTTATGACCAAATTGGTCTTCATAATTTTTTTTTTATCATTTTTAATGCAAATCTTATTCTGATTCTCATTTTTCTTCATTAAATTGCCTAGATTTTCATTTTTTTTAAATATTTTGTTTATTTTATTTTAGTCAAAATGATCAACCTTAGAGGATACCAATACGCAAGCATCAGATCTCATTAAAACTCTGAAATTAAGCGTGCTTAGGTGAGAGTAGTATAAAAATGGGTGACTTCCTGAAAAATCCTCGTGTTGCACCCTTTAGGTTAGGGCTTTTCAGAAACAACCTTCTTTCAGGGTAGCACACCCCAGGACCCTGCTTAGGCGGGAGCCCTTAAAGTACTAAGAACGTTATTTTTTTTTACTTGAATAATTAACTTGTCTATTTTAAATTATTTGGGTAACTAAATAAAACTTTTAAAAAAGGCTAAGAATATGGAAGTCTCAGACAAAATGATGATTGGCATATAATAATATGGCTGGGGGAATCTTTGTAAAGTAAACAAATTATATGTTCAGTTTCAGAATCAAGCCGCCCCACCCATTAAAATAAAGTACAGTAAAATATAAAAATTTTATCATTTAAATATCCTATATTTAAAATATTAGTATTTATTTATATATAATAAGATATTTTAAGATTTAAAGTTTTATTAATTAGGTATAATATATAGGCAACCTCAATCATAAAATTTTTTATCCAAAAATTATAAACGTGACACATTTTGATAATATATACACAAGTTTTTCAGAATTAGGCTAATATTTTTCATATATGCTAAATTTTCATAAAAATGGCGATATAATATATATATTGTCGTAATTATATATTATATCTGGTGAAAAGTCGTCAGATTTTCACGAAACTGCACAAAGTTCCGACATATGTACAACAACAATAACAAACTCAGTGCCTCAAGGACTCCCGCATATATATGTTTGGTCTTTTTGGGTGGGGGTGGGGGTGGGGGGTGGGGGAGGGGGTGGAATGTACACAGTGTTATCCTTTTAGGGTACAGCGTTACCCTTTCAGGGTGCTACCCTAAAAGAAGGCTGTGTCTGTGATACAAGTCAAAAAAAAGGACCAAAGTGGAATCCTACATTGGTGGGCTAGAAGAAAGAATACCACTTTATATATCTAAGGAGTTACTCCATTCATTGCCACTTAATTTTGAGATGGAATCTCATTTGGTATGTAACAGTCTGAGGACCTTCAACCTAGGAAGCATAAAAACATAAAAGCATACAAACAATAGCACATAGGAAGCATATAAAAAGCATAAAGCAGCAATAGACAATAAAGTGACAGAACAACAGAACAATAATTAACCAACACATAGCAATAACGCATATAATCAAATAGGAATACATACAGCCTAAGGGCATTAATACTAGCCTAGTTGTGCTCCTCCATCCTAAACCGTTATATCAGCTATACCAATGCTAACCCTCAACTCAACTCTATCTAGGGTCGTCTCTTCCTTTAAATTGAGGCGGGTAAAGTCATATTGAATCATTTCCATCCAACTCTTCTTTGACCTGCCTCTTCCTCTGCTCTCGATTGTAATATGGAGTTATTCGTATTCTTTACAGGGACAGTAGTTGGTCTATTCGGTCTCTCTGATAGGGGAAGTTGTTCGCATCTTCTGACGCATGTACCTAGGTGTTAAAAATTTTCCGACCTCAAATACCTTATTTTCTATAACAAAATGTATAAACTTAAATAATAAATGCTAAAATATTAGGATAACTAAGTAATAATATTTTCATAAAGGAATAATAGCGGGGGTCCCCACTCCAACCCCCAAGGGTGCTGATTTTTTCTACTCAGATAAGGACACGTGTCTTCTTCTTTGTTGCTCTTCTATCCGGTCCCCCCCTAAATACAAAATCATTTCTTTTGAGTCTTATTTTATTTAGATTATTTAACATTAAAGCATCTTTATTTTTTTATTGTGTCAATTTAGTTCTTTAAATTAAATTATTAATATAATTTTTAATGTTTCAATCAAATTAAATACAAGTAATCCATTATAATTTATAAATTTGTCCATTTACTAAATCTAACCCAACTTATGGCCGAACTATTAAACATTTTATTAATAACTTAATATGAATTTTACTCTATAGACCAAATCGACACAACATTAATTGTGCATGGACTAAATTGATAAAATTAAAAATACAAGAACTGAATTGATACAATAAGTAAAGTATAAGGACTTTTGGTATGAATAATCCATTATTCTACTTTGATAGTGGTAAGAAGTATAATATCTTTTTCTAAACATGAAAACTAAAGGGGTGATAAACTTTGAACTCAAAACTTTTAACAATTAATCTAAAAGTAACCTAACTATATCTCGATGTATTACAAAATAACCCAAATATATCTCCTAATCAAAAAATAACTCAACTCAAACTTTTCTATTAAAAAATAACCCAACTCTATTTCACAACAAAAAAAACCCAACTTTAACTTTTCTACTGAAAAATAATTAGAACGTCATACCATGCGTCATACTTAACAACTAATTCAGTATTTTAATAATCAAATTTTTAGAGTTTGAATATTTTTTTGGTAAGTGATTGATAGGACTTATCCTACCTATTTTTTTTCTTTTTAATATTGGTTAAAAGGTTAAGATTTTTTTTAATCCTAATGATTTTTTGAAAAATATGATTATCGGGTTTTGAAATTAGGATTAAAAAACGACGGAGATTTTATCCTTTGATGTGTTCTTACTTTTTTTCCTCGTAGCGTGAAGAAGGTACTGACTCTGTTTAGAAGTAAAAAATAATTACTATTTTGCATTTGGTTTTAAGTTTTTCTTTTCTAATTTTTATTTTGAGAGCATGTTAAGAGTGGAGATAAGATAACAATTTTTCAATATAAAAATCTTGAAAATGCTTTCAGGGGATCCTATTTTTCATTTTTTATAAATTAAAAATTATAGGCAGAAATAATACGTAGAAATACAAAAAATCTCAATATTTCTATTGAAACTAACTCCGACAATTAGAGTAATAATCAATCTGGAAATGACTAATTTGAGTATATCTAAGTCCTGAAAACTCGAATATCCGTTCCGGTACTTGTACCACTTTGATGTATACAACTTTTTATCTTTGTGCCTGTTTTTATTTCTTTTTGCATATTTATTATTTTTGTCTTACTTTCCTATTTTTTGAGTGCTTTCTGTTTTATGTTTCTTTTTCCTGAACTCTTTCTAATTCTCTTAGATTTCATTTATTCGAGTGGCCTATTATATATTGGAATTTCTATCGCTAATTATGACGTGGTGGACTATTGGGTCCCATGGAGTTCTACAAACAATTAAGGATAAAGAATTCAAAACATTTTACCTAGCAAATTTTTATTTGATTTAATTTTATCTTATTTTTTATTTAGGAAAATAGTTTTCCATTATATTTAACATTATCTTATATTTAGTAAACAGTTGTTTTTCTATTAGATTTAGCATTTATCTTATTTTATATTATCCATTATTATTTTAGATTTTAGCTTTCATATAAACATAGCTTTATAATTGAATAAAAAAATATTTCAAAAATTAACTTTAAAAGAAAATATTTAACTAAATAACATCCACATCACCATTTACAATTTTTTATTCTTTTTCAAACAACTAAATTTTAGTGCCCAAATTTTCAGTACATGCATGCATGTATATTTTATTTTTTTAAAATTCATATTATTTTCTAAATTAAAATTAATAAACTAAAATAACTTAATTTAATTTAATTCAAATATTTAATAAATGACTTAATTATTTTTATT
Source organism: Simmondsia chinensis (assembly GCA_018398585.1). NCBI lineage: Eukaryota > Viridiplantae > Streptophyta > Magnoliopsida > Caryophyllales > Simmondsiaceae > Simmondsia > Simmondsia chinensis. Next base: position 23,794,022 of record JAGTTD010000019.1, read on the forward strand.
TATTATAATCAAGAAAATATCATAAATTTTAAAAAACAAAATACACATACATGCATGCATATTTATGTATCAGAACCATACATTAAATACTTCACCTTAGTTTAGAAAAAAGTAAAAGAAACAAAAACAAAAATTCTGAAGATGCCATGGATGTCATTTTAGTACATAGTTTTATTTAAATGTTATTTTAAACATATTTTTTCTTTTACTGTTATTTCAAACAATGACTCAAAATTTATTAATTTTTGTACAGAAGAAATAAAATTGAGTTTAATTTTCATGTGGTAAGTTGTACTACACGAACAAGATAATAAACCGTTGCAGCAAAGTTATTATATCTTGTTTTGTCCGATTCTAGTGAAATTTAGTCTTGCCTCCAGGCTTTCCAGTGTTCAAAAAATAAAAAAATAATTTGAACAGTGAAAACATTCCACAATGAATATATAACCAGTTCACATTTTATTTGTTTCGATCTTTAGCAAGAAATCATCAAAATTTAATAGAAAAATACATATATATTATTGATATTATAGTCTACTTAAATATTTTCCAACAAAAATATACTGACTTTTAATAGAAGGATAGCTAACCAATAAGATTTAAAATATTAGGTATCTAAGTGATAAAATTTTTAAATCTCAAAGTACTCTATTATATGTATTGAATTGTTAAAAAACCTAGGTTATACATATGCACTAAAAAAAGGTAAAAAGGACCGTACTATGCTCCACCACAAACTTCTGTTTTTGGTCCTTATCGGGCCCACACTAACAAAATATCAGGCTAAGTCATACGAGCAGGCCACATCAAAATTCGAGATAATACTCAACACAGATTCCGAGCATTCGGGAAAGGATGAGAGTTCAGCAATCAGATTGGACAATACACTCAATCAACTAGAAGCAAGAAGATAATTTGAGTAAAGAATCCAAAAAGCATAAACATCTTCAAAAGGCAACTTCATACTCTACAATGATTGTAATAGGTCATATGCAGGGAACAGATATGGATTGGCTGGTAGCCTACCATATCTCGAGCCCGGGCTCATTCGAGGGCAATTGGCTGAAGGCTTAATGAAAATCTTTACAACTCTGTAAATATATGCACAATTAGCTGAACCACGTAAATTTTGTATCTTGCTGTTCCTTTGTTTTGTTTCACCAACAAAAATAATAGCATGAAGGCTTGAAGTATAATGCATACACATATTGTAATCGGACCCACGTACTACTTTCCCATTCTCGTTTTAATCAGATAAATTACTGTAGATGGGAAACATTTTTCGTATATATGGTATTGCTATAAAGTCATACAAAGAAATAATAGAATTGAAACAGAAAATATTTTCCAATCAATACAGATTGTATCGACAAGAACCACACGGAGAACATTCACGATGGAGTAGAGCACAGTGAATTCAATTACACCTTCGCATTTTCATATAGAACAAAGATCAATTAGACAGTCTAATTACATCAAAGAGTTTTGTGAGATTTTTTTTCGATTAGAAGTCGATATAATAACACGATTTACAACGAGTAACAACACTTTATTTGATAATAGACGAAGAGATCACCCAAGGAGTTACAAGGGTGTGAAATTTCACCAAGTATTAGGCTTCTGTGGAGTTGGCATCTATGAAATCTACATATAAGCCCAACTAGTATTATATGGAGTAACTTACTAGACTTATATGTAGATCTCGCTTCTCTTTCTAGAATTTTTACAAGACTCATATTTGGAGTCCTTAACAGGGGACCCATGAAAGTTGTCGAAGAACCGAGCACCGAGTTTCTTGCCATGAAAACGAACTGTAATTGTGTTTCGATGCCAGGAAGCCATGCCCACAGGCACTATTTACTCATTTCTAAAGATGAAGCACGAGATCTTTTGATGCAGCAGTACTGAACCCCTAGTGTTTCTATGAAGGAACCAATTATCCCAAAAACTTAATCTAAAGCGTAAAGATTCATAAATGATTTTATACCTGGACAGTTTCGAATGGGCATCACTTCTATAATTTACTGGCTTAAAAGCAATTAACTAGTTGCTGCTTCAAAATGACATCATGATCAAAACTCAGTCACTAATAGCCAAAAGGGAAGTGAGATAATGCTAATTGGCAACCCATGGCGTATTTGGTGTCGTTTCATACTCGCAGTTTTGCGTTTTAAAAAAAGCTAGAAACTGGATTTTGAAAAGGATTCTTTCAGTTTTTTTTTTTTTTTTTTTTCAATTAGAGCCAAAGCTGAAATCAAAGAGCAAAAAGTAAGAAAAAACCGTTTTCAAACTTAACTTTTTAGATTTTTAAAAACCAAAAACCACGAACATAAAACCGTACCAAACAGTCCAATAGCGACACCATCACTAACAGAGAAACTATGTGCACAGAGAAGAATGAACACTAGATAGACTATAGGGATTTAGACTCCAATTTAATCCCAAAACCCGCAACAGCGTTAAATTGACACAATTAAAACAACAGACCGAGACCCCTAAGAATAAGCTCTCTAAACACAAACTATTAGAAAGGCCTAGAACATTGAGGGATCTACAGAGAATTGTTAGTGTCGATATACTAAAACGGACTATCTATCAATAGTACGTCTAATCCTAACCTTCTAAAAAGACCCGGAAACACCCAAAATTAAGGATGAAATTAGAAACTAAGAAATTAACTTATGTTAATTACCCATATTCAATCATGTCCATTTGGAAATAGGGTAAGTACTTCCCTCCCATTTGCACCTGTCCCTGACTCCATTTGTGCCTGCCTTGACAAAAAGGCATGCTCAAGCTGCCCATTCGCCTGCAACCCAAAATGATCCAACTGCCGATGATGCTGATACAACGCTTGCACCGGCGCGTGGCGATTCCCGGTACTCGCCAACGCCTCCATCCGAGGATGGTGCAGCCCTGGCGCCGCCACCGGCACGTATGGCACAAAATGCTCGGTCCCCGAATCGCCGCCACTGCAACCACCGCCGTGCATACGCTTGAGGTAAAGGCGGTACTTTTGCAAGTGACTAGCAACATTTTCCCTAGTCAACCCATCAACACTCATCAACTGCATTATAGTTTTAGGCACTGCATTTTTTATACCCAGTTGCGTAACTGCATCCACAAACCTCTTGTGTAGCTGAGGGGTCCAAACAAGGCGGGGCCTTTTTAGTGTACGCGCCGGCTCCTCGCCGGAGTTACCCCCTTCCCCGGCATTCGCGGCGGCGTCTGCGGCGGCGCTGTGGGTGGCGTTGGGGTTTTGAATGTCAAAAGCCAAGGCAAGATCAGGGGAGATAAGGGTTGAGGAAAGAGGGGTGAGCTCATCAGGGGAAGGGAGATCATCTTCCCAGTTTGAGAACCAATTTGAATCATCTTCTCTCATAATTTCTCTCAAATTTCTTCAACCCAGATCAGAATTTCGGTCGATAATTAATGGGTATGTGCTAATTTCGATTATTAACGCAAGAATTTTTCTGGGTATTGACACTATTTTGAACAAGAACTTCAACACTACAGAAACTACAACTGTTAAGATAGAGAAATTTGGGTGTTTTGGAAATAGTCCCTGCATATGACAGCACTTCGTAAGGATAAGTTGCATATATTTTACCCACTTACGCTCCTGTTTGACAAGAACCTTTTTGAGACACTAAACTGTCACCGGTAATATAAGATAGAGAGATTGAGGGGTAATTTGGGATTGATTATGGGGATAAGAGAGAGAGAGGGATTTCGAGGTGGATCTTGGTTTGCTTCAACTTTCAGCTTTTTCTTTTTAATTATGAGATGAGATGGATGGAGTATTACTATTCAAACTCAACCCTTTTTATCTTGGTTTGTGTGCTTAGTATATATATATGGGTCATGACATATATAAAGTTATATGTATATATATAACGAAATATATAGTGTATTTATTAAAAATAAATATATCAAATTTACTAATATAAAATAAATAAGTTAATTATATGTTAAGTATGTAATTAACTAATATTTAGTAGATATTTTTATATTAATAATAATATAGATAATTCTATCTTTTATTATATATATTAATATATTTATGTCAAATCTCAGTATTGCTAAGTGAAAATTTTAAAAAAGAAATCTCCTTTTTTGAACAGAAAAAAAAAATAATAATAATTGTGAATAAAAAAATCAATATTTTGTCATGACTTGACACTTGGCCTAGGATGATATACAAATTTGCAGGCCCACCTTCATGTGCGGCGCGTGGAAACACGCTCCCACCTTGGATGGTGGTGAATATCATTGGGATTTGGGAAAACTTGATAGAGAAAATGGAATAATTTATCAAAATAGTACATTTGTCAAAAAAAATTATTAAAATAGCACGGTTATAAAAATATTTACGAAAATGGCACATTTTATTGTAGCGATATCAACGAATGCCGTTTCGAATGGCGTCTGTTAGGGAACTGGAATTTCGAACGTCGTTAGGCGTACGGACGCTGTTAGAAATGGCGTCCAAAAGAAGAAGCACAAAACTAAAGCCCCACTTAACCTTGACACGGCGGAGGAGTCAGTGCACCTAGCCTTGACACGGCGGCGCACAGCAGTAGCAAGGGACGAGAGGCAACCAGCGGCGCGGTGAGCCTTAAGGAGAAGCACCCATGTCAATTGCTTGGCGTTTTTGCCGCGCATTTTGTGCACTTTGCTGCTCTCCATCGCTTCAGTAAGAAAATCATCAGCGCTTGAAGATTCAATCTCTGCCATTGACCAATTGGAGTTTTCCATTTTCACCACCACAGGAGTCCTATTAGAATATATTGTATATGGTAAATATAGTTAGAATATATTGCTAGAATATCTTGTAATATGATTAGAATATTTAGGATATATTTTCATAAATTGTAATTATATGTATTCATTATATATACGAAAGGGCTCCCATTCTAGAGGCACCAATCATTCCATAATTCCTTTCTTTCATGGTGTTAGAGCTAACCCTAGCTCTGTCGTAAACAAAGGCAAACCCTAGCCGTCTTTTCTTCCACAAAAAAAGGAGGTGCTGCCACCCAGCAAACCCTAGCCGCCACCTAGCTTCGCCGTCGTCTTCTTCTTTCTCTCATGGCAGACGAAACCTCTTCCACCACGACTCCTCCTGATGCGAGGTCGTCCCCTCCTGCCGATGGTCTCTCTTCCCACACCGTTTAGTGTATCCAATATTCGACATCAGATTTCTTCAACTTTAGATCTAAACAATCCATCCACGTATCTTGTTTGGCGCAGATTTTTTCTCTCTGCCTGTAGAGGGTATGCTGTGGATGATCATCTTGATGGCACTTCGTCTCAACCTGCTACGTCAGATTCCCACTATCGCTATTGGAGACAGGTGGATAACCTTCTAATCTCCCGGATACTCCGTACTATTTCTCCCGACCTTGCTAGTTCTGTATGGGGTAACGATGATGATGTCACTGCTGCATCACTTTGTGGTTCTATCACTCGCCTTTTTACTGATTTTGCCCAATCACGTCAGTTGCAATTTAAGCGTGGATTGACTAATATTGAAAAAGGCAATCTCTCTATGTTAGGATATCTCACAAAAATTAAATCCCTGGCCGATAATCTCAAGTCTATTAATGCCTCTATTACTGATGTTAATATGGTTCTGGCTGCTGTGGATGGTCTTTCTGATGAAAAAGATTTCAATGCTGTGTGTACATCTATTACATCTCGTGTTCCTTTTCCATCTTTCATTGAGGCTCGGTCTATGCTGGTGAATGAAGAAAGTCGTCTTAAGAATGCTAATGCAGGTACTTCATCCGTTCTTCTCGCAACCGGGAACACAGATGCCCACATGGCTCCGCCGCCGGTCACGGCTGCACCAATCATGCCGGCACCACCAGCACCGGTTACCCCTGAGCAACCATCCCCCTTTCCAGTCCAAAAGCAGCAATCCAGTTTTGGACATCAGTATGGTAATGGTCGTGATAATGGTCGTGGTCGTGGAGGTCGTGGTCGTGGTAAAAATGGCCGAGACTATGGCAATCAATGGATGCCAAATATGTGGGGCTCGAATTATAGGATGCCGTATATGCCACTGTTCAACATGCAATTTCGGCCTCCTCCATTTGCTCCATCGGGTGGTAACGTTTCTAATCAACAATTTTATCCCGCAAATAATGTTTATACCACTAGCTATGGCTTCTATCCAAGTTTTGATGCAAATTAGTTCTCTCCACAATATTATTCCACCCCTACCCTTGACCCCTCTTGGGTCATGGATAGTGGGGCCTCCTCCCACATGACAAATAATCCAGGTATCCTAACATCCTTGTCTCCATATACTAGGTTTGATAAAATTCTTGTTGGTAATGGTGCTTGTCTCTCTAATGCTGGTATTGGGTCATGTTTCATATCTACTCCTGCAACTCACTTTACTTTAAACAAAGTTTTATTTGTTCCTGGGCTCTCCAAAAATTTACTTTTTGTGCGTTAATTCTGTTCCGATAACAATTGTATTCTTGAATTTGACTGTTTTGGTTTTTCTATCAAGGATCCTAAATTAAAGTCAACTATCATCCGCTGTGTCAGTCCGAGGACTCTCTTTACAGTACCAGGATCACCTACCATCAATACATCGTTCGCTGCTTCACAAGTCTCCTCTTCTCTTTGGCACCGTCGCTTAGGCCACCCAGGAGAGCCTGTTTTATCATCATTAGTCAAACAAAAGTTTATTTCCTGTTCAGGTCCTTTAGAGTCCAATCTGTGTTATGCTTGCCAACTAGGCAAGCATAGTCGTTTACCTTTTAAGAAGTCAGTTTCTAATACTAAGTGTCCTTTTGGTATTGTTCATTCCGATGTATGGACATCACCTGTCCTTAGTTTCAGTGGTTATAAATATTATTTGTTATTTTTGGATGATTTTTCTCACTTTGTATGGATTTACCCGATGCGCTCTAAATCTGAGGTGTTTGATCTATTTCTTGCATTCCATGCTTTTATTTGAAATCAGTTTGGTGTGGAAATCAAACAATTTCAGTGTAACAATAGGACAGAATATATTAATCGTGACTTTAATGGACTTTTTATGCAACGGGGTATTCTTGGCAGGGTCTCGCGCCCTCACACATCCTAACAAAATGGAAAGGCTGAACGTATGCACAGAACTATTGGTAATATGATGCGCTCTTTGCTTTTTCAATCCTATATGCCTTTAGAATATTGGGTTGAAGCTGTTTCTGCTGCTACTTACATTATCAATTTATTGCCCTCTACTGCCATTAAGAAAAAGATTCCATATCAACGTTTGTATAAACAAAAGGTTGATTATGATCACCTTCGTGTTTTCGGAAGTGCTTGCTGTCCCAACTTGAGTGCTACTGCTGCACATAAACTTACTCCTTGTTCTACTTTGTGTGTTTTCCTGGGCTATCCACCGAACCATAAGGGCTACAAGTGCTTAGATCTTTCTACTAACAAAGTCATTACTTCGAGGCATATTGTGTTTGATGAAACAGATTTTCCTTTCGCTCGGTTGGGCACTTTCTCTCAAGCTACAATGAGTCGTCTTCATCAGGTGTTCGCATCACCTCTCACTTTCTCTCCTTTCGCTGGTAGCATGCTCGGCCCTCCACCCGAGACAACTCAACCGCAGCCGGGTTCCCCAGCAGTGGGTGCACCGCCACGGGCACCCCGTGCTTGCACCGCTACCCGCCTCTGCGCCACTGCCCCTTCCACCGTCGCTGCCCAGTTCACCGGTTGCCACGGTTGAGCCCATCGAGACCTGTGAGCCTCGCGATCCCTCGACGCGATCTCATCATCCTATGCTCACACGTTCCAAAGCTAGTATTGTAAAACCTCTTATTCGACCTTCTATGCTTGCTCATAATATATTGCCTGAGGTTCCTTTCTCCTATAAGCAGGCTCTTACAGATGAAAATTGGAAGAATGCTATGAAAGATGAGTACAATGCTCTTATTCGTAGTCAGACGTGGGATCTTGTTCCTCCACCTTCTCATGGTAACGCTGTAGGTTCTAAATGGGTTTTTCGCATTAAGCAAACTCCTACAGATGAAGTTGAATGATATAAAGCTTGTTTGGTTGCACAAGGTTTCACATAAAGGCACGACATTAATTATGATGAGACTTTCAGTCCTGTTGTCAAGCCAGCTACAGTTCGCATAGTTCTTGCTCTAGCTACTTCTCGTCAATGGCCTGTTCATCAGCTCGATGTTAAAAATGCCTTTTTGAATGGTTATCTCAATGAAGAGGTTTATATGAAGCAACCTCCAAGTTTCCTCAACTCTCAATTTCCAGATCATGTGAGCAAGTTAAACAAGTCCCTTTATGCTCTTAAACATGCGCTACGGGCATGGTATAATCGTTTCGCCTCCTTTTTATACACACTCGATTTCACGGGTTGTAAGTCTGACTCTTCACTATTTATTTTACGTCGTGGTGGTGACATGGCTATATTATTGATTTATGTTGATGATATCGTTCTTACTGCATCATCTACTATGCTTCTACAAGCTTTACTTCGTTCTCTACGTTCTGAATTTGATATGACTAATTTGGGGCGACTCAATTATTAAGGGCACATTCTTAGATACATTAAGGGCACTATTACTTATGGATTGACTATTTTTCCTTCTCGTGTGGATCAACTTGTCGCATACTCTGATGCAGATTGGGCTAGATGTCCTCATACTCATCGGTCCACATCTGGGTTTTGTGTCTTTCTAGGAGGTAACCTTATTTCTTGGTCCTTCAAATGTCAGCCTACAGTTTCTCGATCCAGCGCTGAGGCCGAGTATAGGGTAGTAGCTAATGCTGTCTCTGAGTGTTGTTGGCTTCGCTCTCTTCTTGGTGAGCTTGGTCTTATTCTTCCCCGTGCCACCTTGCTTTATTGTGACAATATTTCTGCTACGTACTTGTCCAATAATCCAGTGCAGCACGTTCAAACCAAGCATATTGAGATCGACATTCATTTTGTTCGAGAGCGCGTCCACATGGGTCTTGTTCGAGTTCTCCATATTCCCTCGTCACAACAAACAGCTGACGTCTTCACAAAGAGTCTACCGCGGCAACTCTTTCTTCTATTCAGACACAACCTCCGCATTTGTTTTCCTCCTGCTTCGGTTGAGGGGGATGTTAGAATATATTGTATATGGTAAATATGGTTAGAATATATTACTAGAATATATTGTAATATGATTAGGATATTTAGGATATGTTTTCATAAATCATAATTATATGTATTCATTATATATACAAGAGGGCTCCCATTCTAGGGGCACCAATCATTCCATAATTCATTTTGATACAACTATTTTAGTTGTATTCGAAATTAAGGTTTAGATTGGGGATAGATTGAAAAAAGAGAGTTAGATGTGAGAGAGAAGTAGAAGAAGGAGATGAGAAATTAGGGTTAGGATTAGGGAAAGAAGAAGAGAGGTACAGAGAGAGAGAGAGGAGAGAGAAAATGTATTCTTTTATTATATCTCAAATAAACTCATACAACTCCTTTTATAGCCTATACAATCTTATTATTAATCAAGAGTATTTAAATCACTAATCTTGATTATTACATGTAACACATTTCTTTCAAGTCCCCCTATGCTTCTCTTTCTTCTTCCAAAAAGGACCCATCTTTTCAATCTCTTTCTACACCCAACAAACTTTTTCAATCTGGGTTAGCTCACAAAGGAGAAAGAAACTCAAATAACACAAAAAGATGCCATTTTTAAGAAGAAACAATGAATGAAAAGTGATCGGGAGAGGGAAAAGGGTCACCTTCCCTTTCGGACGCCGTTAGAAATGGCATCCGAAGAGTTCTCTAGCAACCGTGTCATTTTGGTTTTTTTTTTTTTTTTTTGACAAATGTGCCATTTTGATAAATAATTTATTTAAAAATAGGGGGAGGATCCGGTGTAGAGAGAGAATTTTTTTTTAATTTTAAACTTTAATTTTTTAAAAAATTTATTACAAATTTAAATAATTTATATAAAATAATTTAAATATATAAATTTATTTATTTAATTATTTATTATTTAGGTATTTACTAATTTTTTATTAAAAATATCAAAATTACTTGTATATATTATTGTTATTATTCACTATATTAGTATATTTTACATATATTAATATAGTGAATAATAATAATATACAACAACAACAACAACAAACCCAATGCCTCCAAGGGCTCCCGCCTAAGCAGGGTCTGGGGGTAGATGTACGCAACCTTCCCCCTTCAGGGAGCTACCCTGATGAATAATAATAATATATACAAGTTATTTTAATATTTTTAATTAAAATATAACGAATACCTAAATAATAAATAGTCAAATAAATAAATTTATATATTCAAATTATTTTATACAATAATTAATATAAAAGTAACCTAACTATATGTCAATACACTAAAAAATAATCCAACTCTATTTTTTAAACAAAAATAATCCAATTCTAACTTTTCTACTAAAAAATAACCCAACTCTAACTTTTCTACCGAAAATTACCAAATTGAAAAATTAATTTAAAAATAACACAGCTCGAAAATTTTGATTTAAAAAATACTGAATTGTGATGCTCTGACGGTATATTTTTCTTTTACATATTTTTGGATTGGCTTGTTCTCTGTAGGCGGCCTCATTTAGTAAACGAGCTTAGTGAGCACTGATATGCGGCTCAGTTAGATAAATAATACGAATATCAAGCTAATCTCATTTAGTTAACAAGAAGAGCCGAGCCAGTCAAGCTGTGGTTTGGCTCAGCTCATTTGCAGCCATAGTTCTCTGATTGTATTCCTCGGTTGTTTTTCTTGTTCTTTGCTCTGGGATGTTTCCTTTTTGTGGGGTTGTACTCAATTATCGGAAAAATGTATTTTTAGTTTGGTTAGGTGAGAAAAGAGATCAAGCCCACAAGAAATACATATAAGAAAAATATACTGTCGAAGCCATGTTTAGCCATTAATTCAGTAGTTTTTAGATTAATTTTAGAGTTTGGTTATTTTTTGGTGTAAAGTTAGAGTTGGATTATTTTTTGGTAGAAAAATTAGAGTTGTGTTATTTTTTGTTAGAAAATAGAGTTAAATTATTTTTTAATATATTGATATATAATTGAATTATTTTTAAATTAATTATTGTATTTTATACTCTCTCTCCCTCTCCTACTTACAATGCACCGAGCAAAGCCCACTGCTCTAGATCCTCACCCAAGTTAAGTAACTTTACTTATTGATATAACTTTACTTCAAGCAATTGTTATTATCTGGACAAAAATTATAATTAGTATAGTAATAATTTGATCTATAAATAGTAAGAACTATAAAATTTTTAATTTTACTATGACAATAATCATTTTTCCTTGTTAAAAATATTTCACTTATTTTATTAGAAAGAAAATTTTAGGTACTCTGGGTGTTAATCATTTATCATTTAGGTATCATAGCATTTAAAAATATGCTATGGTGCATCTTGAGTTTAAAAATTTATTATTTAAGTGTCCCGAAGTCTTAAAACTTCTTCAATTAGGGACCCTTCTTTAAAAATTCTATAGAGTTTTGTTGATAAATACTATAGAATATTTAATAGATTGTGAAAAGAAAACTTAAACAAATCTGATGTACTTTGATACCAATTTGTTAGAAAAATTTTAATGGTGAAGCGAAAACCCTGATAGCTTGATTTGATTCAAATAATATGACTCACGCAAAACGAGAAGTAAACAAATATATGGAGAAAGAAAGAACAAATACGAACATACAATATTTACGTGAAAACACATCTACAATCGAGAGGGGAGAAAACCACGGGCAGAGATGGAGATTCTTTATTGATACTAAGCGGAAGAATTACAACGACACTTCCTCTGAACGAGATCTATGAAAGAATTACAATCACTTTCTCTAAACTTTCATAGCACTCGAATATCTTGGAGGAATTACAAAATCACCTCTTTTCTTAATGGTGGCGCCTCACTCTTAATTTGGGTCGCAATTGTGACGTAACCCTACGTTCTAATTTATAGCCGCAAGTCTGGGAGGTGCCGATCGATCGGAAAACACCCGATCGATCGGCCCTCTAACTGCCTAAGAATACCCAAAATTTTTTTAAATCACCCGATCGATCGGGCGTCCCTCCCAATCGGTCGGTGACCCTACGGCAACCCCATAAACCTAAAACAAGTAATTTGAAACATAAACCTAATAGATTGTATGATTTCATGAGTTGTGTCAATTGTAATTCTTGTATAGGCTGAAGTATAAGCGCCTCACATTTAGTTATAAGCAAGTGAAAGGTAGTTAGAGTTATTTTTGTGAAATATCTTCATATAAATAGTCCATGTTTCATTATAAGACGGCATTCAAGAGAGTAATAACAACTTATATCTTCTCCTTAACTACTCTTCTTCTCTCTTCTCCCTATCTTTTCTCCTTTCAATCCCTAATTCATTACAATAGCGAGTATCAGTGCAAAAATTCATCTATTTTGATCTTTTACTCCATCGAATAGTTAAGTACATTTATTAGAATTTGATATTTTTTTTACTTAAAATATGTTGATAGGATATATGATTTCAGCAATATATTGGTTTACATCCAAAATTTAGTGAACTTTTTGTAGTAATTTGTTGAATTTTTACTGAAAACGTTGACATGACTTACATATATTATTGTAATCATATACTACGCTAGTATTTTTTGGATAAAATTGGTTTGATTCTCACAAACACTCATCAAATTCCAATATGGGTAACTAAGTAATAAAATAATCAAACCTCCGGATATCTCATTATATATATTAAAATATTATGATACCTAGGTGATAAATAGGAAAATCTTAAGGTACTTAAGTGATAATTTTCCTATTATATTCACTTTTAGAATAGTATATTACATCTCCATTTAAGATAAGTGGACTCCCATCACCTAAAAATATTCTTTTTATTCTATTTTTCGTGAATAATAAAAAAATATTCTTCCTTTTTATTCGTAAAAACTAATAATAATGTATCAATATTAATAAAAGTAGGGCTGGCAAAATCTAACACGATACGATAACACGACACAGAAACAACACGAAGATAGCGGGTTTGGGCCGGGGGTTTTGAAGCCGGGTTGAACTTGGGTTGACCCATTTAACCCGTTTAGGTAATTGGGTTGAATTTGGGTTTGACCAGTGTAACCCGTTTTGATACGATTTACCCGTTTATATAGTTATGTTAGACATTTAAGTAATACATTATTGTTATTATATATATTTATTTTTGAATTAAGATAATTTCAACTATATTTAGTAATATTAATTTGATAGTTTATTTTAATAGTTATAAATATAACAAGTATTTATTAGTATTATCAATTATGAAGTGTATTATTAACATGTTTATAAGTTGAAAAACTAATATTTAATGAAAAAAGTCACCAATATAATTAAATGGGTAACCTAATAATTGGGTTGAGTAAGGGTTGAGAGTCCTAACCCATTTAATAAATGGGTCGGGTTCGGGTTGATCTCATTCTTAAGACCCCTAGCATAAAACGAACACGAACATAACACGACACATTTATCACCCTTAATAAAAGGTAACTTTATTTTATAGGTTTAATTTTTATATCTAATTAGATCTCTAATAATATATTAAATTTTAGTTGAAATATAAAAATATAATATATAACAATTATTATTTTCATTAGCTAATAAAATTAAAAAATTTATATTAACAGTGCAAAAAATATTAAGGATAAATTACAGAAAACCTCCCTGACTTTTGCTTTAATAACAAACCCCCCCCCCCCCCCAACAAATAAAACTACTCAGTAAACCCCCTGACTTTTGAAAAATTTTCACTTTGCCCCCAAATAAATTTTTTTGACCATTTTGCCCCTCAACCAAAAAAAATTTATATTTTATCTCATAATATTTTTTCCTAAAAATTTTAAAAATACTTTTTATCTTCTGAACTTATATAATATTACTATAATTAATTAAAATAATTATATTTTTATAAATATAGAAAATTTTCTTAATTTTTTTGGCTAAAAACGTAAAATATTTAATTTTTGTCTAATAATATAAAACCTTTTTCTAAAAACAAAATTAAACATTAGGGGCAAAATGATCAAAAATAAGTTATATGGGGTTAAGTGATAAATTTTTAAAAGTGAGGAGGTTTTGTGAGTGCTTTTATTTGTGAGAAAAATTTTCTATTTTTAAAGCAAAAGACAAGAAAATTTTCTGTAATTTGTCCAAATATTAATATCAAAACAATTAGTAAAGCAATAGTTATGAGGTTTCCTTATCTTTTTGGTGATGAAGAATCGAACTCCCAGGTGGTGCATTGTTATAATAACAATATTATATTATATGATACTTTACATCAATATCCAATATAAATATTTAATAATGATTGATATGTATGTAAAATAAAAAAATAAATCATATGAAAATGATACTGGAATATCCTTATTTTAATTTATTTTTCAAATTATGAGTGTGATAATTTTTGAAAGTTTTTATTACAGGAGTAAAAATTATTGTCAGAGTAATAATATAATTTATAAATAATAAAAGTTATAAAATTATCTTAAAAACTATAATCTTACTCTAATACTAGCAATTTTTCCCTTATAATAACATGACCCTATTTTTTCTCTTAAAAAATTTTAATTCTACTTCTAAAAAAATAATATATTTTTAATTCTTTTTAAAAATAGAAAAATAAGTTTTACCCTTGTGTAAAAGTACTTTTACATGTTGAAACTTCAAAAAGCCAATAAAATGGTTTTACTTTTTTATTCTAAAGTAATACATTCAAGGAGACACTTAAGATATATTTGGTCAAATTGTGAAAAAATTATTTTTTTTAAAAATATTTTTGCATAAAGTATCTTACATAAGAGTATTTTTTTGGCTAAATTTTTTGAAATTTTATTTTTAAGGAAAAATACTACAATTTCATCTCGGGTTAAAAAGCAAAAAAAAAAAAAAATCGAATTCTACTTCTATTTAAAAATATTAGTCCATGAGGAGGCCCACAGTCCCATATGAGCAGGTAAGTCATGAGTTTAGTCACAGCGAGAATCGAACTCCTGGCCCTTGAAAGATGACTGCATGGATAGAAGACGCCACCAATTAAGACACCCTCATGATAGATAGATCATAAAACCTCTTTCTTATTACTTTTTTTTATATTTTTTCTTTATGATATTTCTAATAAAAATAGAACGATGAAAACGATATTTTCTTAATCGAATAATGATAACGATAAGGAAGTTCTTAAGTTTATAGTTGTTATTTTTCTTGACAGCTAATTAAAGTCAACAATTTGCACATAAGTTTGTGTCAATGTACTATGATGTATTAACCATATTATTTTTTTTATTTTCTAATTTCAGTTCTAAAAAAACTAACCAAAGAGGGCACCAACACACCGCCACCGGCTCCCATTAGAACTCTGAAGTTAAGCGTGCTTGGGCGAGAATAGTACCAGGATGGGTGACCTCCTGGGAAGTCCTCACCCTCAGATTGGGGGCACTGGGAAACAGCGTCTCTTCAAGTTAACACCCTGAAGGGGGAAGGCTATGTACATCCCCCCCAGACCTTGCGTAGGCGAGAGCCCTTGAGGCACTGGGTATGTTCATTTTTTTTTAGTTCTAAAAAAACTAAATAACAAAAAATACATCCCAAAAAAAAAACTAAAAATAAAAAGAAATTGACAACAAAGGAGCTCTCTCTTTTCATATGATCAGGGGCAGATCCACAATAGTGACACCGAGGGGACTGCCCCCAGTGACCTATGGGCTGAAAAGTATTAGTTTAAATACAGACGTAAGACAAAAGAATGATGCCCCTTTATCACATTATACACTCTAGCTTGATGGTCGAATGTCATGCTCACTATTACCATGTCAAGCATTCAAGGCCACCGAATATTAATTTTTTGAAATATTTTAATTATTATACTTTTTTTCAAAGTTGTGGCTTTACATTTTCAATCGCTATAAAACTCTATATAATATATTAATACCAATAGATTTATAATTGTTGACTCTTTTTTTTTTTTTTGCAGAACATTAAGTTATAGTTCTATTTTACTTATATGAAATTTTTTTCAGTTGCATTAGTATAATTAATATATATTTATAATGAATCATTTTGTATATTTTATTTACTTATTTATTTTTATTTTTAATTTAATGTTAAAATTCTAGACTAAATTCAATTTCTAGTATACGAACTATCTTAATTTTTTAATTTTTTATACAATTTTTACTTTCAAATCCAAATTTTATTTTATATATATATATAAATTTATATATACACATTACTTTTACATTTTTATTATAAATATGAACCCTGCTTCGTTAAATTTTTTGATCCTCTAATGACTATTAGTATATGCCCCAATAAAAAAATTTTCTGAATCCGCCACTGCTTACGATAAATGATGTTTTGTCATATGCTAGCTATTGTCAATAAAGACTCAAATTATCTTCACAAATTATTCTACTTTTTGTTTATTCAACTTGGAAACTGACTTTTTTTTGTTCTTTTCCTTCTTTCCCTTTAAATCATCACTTCCTCATCTAGTACGAGTTGGAGCATACAAGATCCATATATAAGTCCAAGTGAGGTTCCATCCTAAAACTAATTGGCAATAAGTGGAGTAACCCACTAGGCTTATAAGGTGATCTCTTCTCTCTCACAACTCCAATGTGGGATTCTAATTACTAGCCTCACATATGGAATTTCAACACATAAGTCAATAGAAAGATAAACTCTATTTTTATTTTTTTTTTATGTTGATAATATAATTTATTAATTATAATTATTTAAATTCTAATCATACACTGTGTATGGCACGGAGAAACTCTAGTAAATATGAAGTTACAGAGATTTTTCACATCATACCTCACAAACCTAGGCGAGAATATATGTAGCCAGTCAAACCCTAATGCACCTAAAATACCCTCATGCAACTCGGTCACGCCCAAAAACTTTTCTCGGAGTGTATGTCACCTAATATTCATAAGACACGTCTGTAAGCACCAACCAGTTCATGATTGCTCCAAATCGAGCTGATACCACAAACATGGCCCATTATAAAATAAAAGAAATTTATTACTTAGCCAGCATTTTCAATATATACTATTAGATACCCTAAGGTTCGAAAAGTTTATCATCTAGATACCTGTGTCGAAATTAGGTGAATCTTTGTCACGAAAAATGCCAATGTAGCGCACAATGTTTAACAAAAAAAATGCTGATATAGTATATAATTACAATAATATATATGAAATATACTAATGTTTTTACCAATATTTCTACAAACTACTGAATTCTAATAAAAGATACATATATATCATCGAAATATTTTGTTTTTTCAAAATGTTTTGGAAATATCATCATCATTTTACAAATGCCGCCTATATATTATTTGAACTATGTTCAAAGTCAACACTTTCAAATGAAAATCTACGGAACAATACTTGATTGATAAAACTTTTAAACTTCAGATACCCGGTACCCGATTGATCACAAAATTTTTCGACCTCAACATACCTTGCTTTATAAATAAAATATTTTGGATATTTAACAGATAAATTTCTGAAATAAGTGTAGCACCAGGATGTAGTTGTAGTATCTCATTAGCAATTGCCTTCCATTGTTTTGGAATTTGACAGTGAGTTTTTTGAGATTTGCGTTTGCTACCTTTGTTTTAAAAGAGGATCGTTATTGATATGCATCATCTTCACAGTGTTTGGACTTTTTCCTTTGATTCGCCCAATTTTATCCTGTTCTATTTAGGCACCTTGAGTTTTTCTGATGTTCTTGTGGTTGTTTCCAATGCCGGTGTAGTCTTAAAGTGTTCTCTTGCTGACACTTTGTTTCATTATCGTTTGAGAGATCCCTTTGCTTTTATTTTTATATACGTTTTACACATACTGATTCAAGCTTCAATCTTACAGATTGACATGTTTCATATCGCGACTTATACGGCTCCTTATTAAAGATAATTGTGATTCCATTTCATTGCACAACTTTATTTTCTTTTAATTGGTTAACATGTGTAGAACCACAGAATAAAGTACATAAATAAGAAAAGTAGAAGGAAAGTGTAAGGAAACAGCACAGAACCTCTCCCTACGAAATTTCCAACTTAATTAGCTTCTGTGGCGTGTGGATCACTGTACGGGCTGGGGTTTACCGGGTAGCCGATTTCCAATTAAAAAATAATAATTTTGCACAATTATTGAGGGCTTGTTATTGTAAGGTGCAAAGCAAATATTCCAAAGTTGCTCAATTTGGTAAAATACTTTTATGGGTTTCAATATGAAGTTCCTAAAAAGCATGAAATGACAACCTACCAACCATTTTGATATATAGTAATTCCATTCATATTTCTTCAATAATTAGCGATAAAATTACAATACAAAATATACAACTTATACAGATGAGCCTTAGATTAACCCGTATAGAAACTAGAATCAAAAAACAAAAAAAGGGACTACCAGAAGTCTTCGGTGTGGCCAGCCAATCTTTTAAGCATACAGACATCTCCAACGTCTTCGGTGTTAGCTTCACTTTCTTTGATCCTAGAAGTCTTCCACGTATACTAAAAGCACACTCCGATACTACAGTCGATGTCGAACATGTTAGTATATCGTGTGCTGTGATGGAAAGCATATGATATTGGGATTGATATGCTTTCCAGCATAGCAAAATATCGAAAGATTCAGTTTGATCTGTTGATTGAAATTCAAGGGAGCAGAATGTAAGTATAAAAAAATCTTGTCATATGATGTGGGATCTTGTCTGGGCAATAATCTCTTAAACATATCCCACGCATATGATTGTCGCGGAGAAGAGGACGAGGTTGATGCCCATGAGAAACATTTACATTTTTGATAATATTTGGAAATAAATAGTAAATAAATCATGTCAATTTTTTTCCACATCACTAATAAGAGTTATTATCTGGTTTTATTCTCTCGCAAAATAATTGAACAAAAATTTGAAAACCCACAAATTTGCAACGTGGATCAAAAATTGTGGTAATGTAGTATGTCATAGGTAATTCAGAATAATTTTTAAAAAATTTATCTTGCATGGCAACAATGACCACCTGTAATGTGGGATTCAAGGAATGCTTGTTCATCCATGCAGCAATATCTATTAGTTTAGATACTGCATATGAAATGGTTGGATAATAACAACTTGGGGGAAAAACAAGATGCAGCATCTCTAAAAAGCAATAAAAAATTACAAATTATATTTATTACTTTCTAATTAATACTATCGACATTAAAAATTATTGGTTCCCCAAAATTAATATGTATAAACTCTAAAAAGACTTCCTTATAAGGTATACATCTTTTTCATCTATTACTTGTATCTAATTTAAAACGTTTGTATGATATTTGTCCAGATCGACACAACTCTTTAAAATATTGTTGTCTTAAGATTGAAACACAACTACCTATGAGATATATTCCATCAATTACCATTAAATGCAAAATATGACAAATACAACGTAAATGAAATAATTTTCCATTTAACATGGGTTTGAAAGACCTAATTAGCATGTCAATAGAGAGGGTGTTGTTAGTCGCATTATCAAAAGAAATACTCATAATTTTATCTCCAACCCCGCCCCCTCTCACGGCATGTGGATACTATGGCATTCACAACTATGCGAAAATTGTGAGGATATTTGAATAGTCGAAAATAAATAATTCTTTTTTGCATTATAAAGGACAAGTAAATCTAATATGTAGCTACGCACATATAGGGTATGTGGGATTTCGTCGACCACGTATCAAATGTCAACGATATCAAGCTCGTGTTCGCCTTTAACATTTCTTTAAGTTCGCTTTTCTTTTGAAAAAAATTCAATAAAAGCGTCACGTTTCAAAGTATTGTGAGGAACCCTTAGAGCTGTAGGGTTTAGTGCCTTGAGACAATAACAGAGAAATATAGGGTCCTCACTCATGGTAAACTGCTTCTCGGCTGAAATGATAGATCTAATTAATTCATATCTATTAGTGGCTTGTAAAACCGAAAGCCAGAGGGTGTACCAAATGAATGTTGCTGAAGGGATTGTTGTGATTTATCCGCAATTAAGTTGTGGTGAGAATAGGGGTGTATTGGAGCCGAGCCGACCCGAGCCCGAGGTTGCCAGGCTCGAGGATGGACTCATTTGCATCAAGCTCGGCTCGGACTCTGGTCGAAGCTTGTCGGGCTCAGAAAGTTCATGCTCGAGCTCGGTTTGGCTCGTCAAAAGCTCAGCAAGCTTCGGATGAAGCTTGTAATATATCAGCTAATTTAAGCTCAATCTAGACTCATGTAAACTTGAGTTCGTCTCATTCCAGCTCAACTTTGGCCTTATCGAGCATATTTAGGCAAATATAGTATATTAATAAAGGCTCGACTAGGCTTGTGAACCTACAAGCTCAAGCTTTACCAATCTCAGGCTCGGCTTGATAAGCTAAACGAACCGACTCAACTCTAATTGGCTCGAGTTCAAAGCGAGCCGGGCTTTTCGTGCTTTATTACG
The DNA here is from genome assembly GCA_018398585.1 of Simmondsia chinensis. Lineage (NCBI taxonomy): Eukaryota > Viridiplantae > Streptophyta > Magnoliopsida > Caryophyllales > Simmondsiaceae > Simmondsia > Simmondsia chinensis. The sequence continues at coordinate 23,814,554 of JAGTTD010000019.1, forward strand.
AGCTAGCTCCCGAGGGCTTTACAAGCCAGCTTGGCTCATTTACGCCCCAAGGCGGGAATTTTTCAAGTGTCTCGCTAAATTTTTAGTCCTTCCATCGGGCAGATGGTTGTATCCTTTGTTATTATTGCAAAGTTTATATGATGCCTTATTTTACATACGATCTAAGGTAAAATATTGCCATCCATGACTACTCGCACGTCTAGTAGAGCTAGACGTTGCCGGATTTTAGGCCACCGTGTTCTTCGAATCGGGTGTTTCACTTGTGACGAGAGCGGGTTGAGAAAACCTTGCACTAGCCGATTCTGGAAAAGGCAACTCTTCTAAATGAGTGGGAATATCCGCAGGGGTATGAGATTATATTCAAATTGATCATCATTTTCCTAATTTAAGGTGTCTGTGAATGGTAGTGTCATAACGGGTTCTAGAAAATTATGTTCTTGGGTATTAAATTCAACTCCTCTAATAATTATTGGAAAAGATTGGGTCCAAGGAGCTTTAGGAGGTCGTGAAGAGCTAAAACCAGATCGGCCAACTCTAGATAAAGATCCTCTGAGTTCCATGATATTAATAGTATATTAAATATATCAAGAAATAATAAACAACGCAAAATAGTAAATAAAAATTAGATACTAATTTATTGAATCATAAATTAAATATTTAACTTCAACACGCTTATACAAGCACAATTGTAACTTCAAGCTTCAAAGCATAATTTCATAATCAGAAAATGAGTCACTTCCGGAAATAATGTAAGGGAAAAAAAAAGTCATGCTCGAAAAGGAATAATTACATTTATATGGTCCATGTATGCAAGGCAATGAATGAGGAGGGATGTGGGGTTATTTATAGATAAAAATTTTCTTTTTATTTAGTAGCCGTCGAGGGGGTGGGGGTCCCAACGGCTCTTTCTTCGTTTTTATGTTTAAGTTCACGGGTCAAACCCTCCGGGTTTGACAGCTCTAGAAATTGACCCATGACCTGGCCTCCTACAGTGGACGGGTCAATCCAGGTCAACCCACCAACATGGTGGGGCGGGGCAGGTCCGGTTGCGTCATTTTACAGGGAGGTTCAGGTCGGGTCGAGTCGTGAATCAACACGACCCCTTGGCCATCTTTAGCTAAGGTTCGAATATTTTATCACTTAGCTAACATATGTCGGAATTTAATGAAAAATGTTGATTTAATACACGATTCCGATAATATACATAAGTCATGCTAATGTTTTCATATAATATTCAACAATTTATGATAAAACATTTATTCAATATTGATGAAGACTGCCTAAATATTGCCACAATCATGCCATCATCGCATTTTCCAGCCAAAAATATCAAATATTTATTCAACATACCAATATATTGTCTAAATCGTGTTCAATTTTAGCATTTCTAGCTAAAATCATTAAATTTGACAAGAATATTTAATTGATAAAATTTTAAAATCTCAGAGTTTTAAGTGATAAAATATTCAAACTTTGTGGTATCTTATTATATATATATATATTAAAATGTTAGGATATCTAAATAATTGATACTCAACCTACATGTTATCTAAGCAATAACTTCCCTATCTACTAAAAGAAATGAAAATACACCATTGAAGGCAACATCATTGGAAAGATTTGTATCACAAAAAAACAAAGAAATAAAAACATTGTGCAACAAGTCATTAGTCAATTTTGATACATGCTCAAGTGGATCCATTTAACGATAACTTTGATGCAGCCGCCAATTACTCCTTGGCGGGTTATTGATGAACAGGGCGCTGAAGCCAAAAATAGGCGTAAACAGGACTCCAAAGTTAGACGAGAAAAGCAGGTCCGTGTTCGTGATTGGCGCATTGCTAGGCAGCGAGGCTAAAGAAGAACGATGCCCATCAAGTTTGGCAGTGTCTTGGCGTCACGAAGGATTGGCGGCATTGGGACACGGCTGAGATCATACGCGAGATTAAGGGCGAGATCTACGGGATTTGAATCCGACTTAATTTCAAATTTCTTTCCGTTTTGTTTTGATCTGATTTTATATGATTTTATTGTGATCTGATTGATTTTAAATTTTTTTTTATTTGAATTTTGAATTGTAACCCCTCCTTTATATAAAAAGGTTTAGACTAGATTTAGAAAGAAACTTTGATTTTGAGAAAATTTCAATTGTTAGTTTGATTTTTCTATTCTCTAGTGTGAGATAGAATAAATTCTATCTTTTCTCTCTGTAATTTTGTTATCAATTAATAAAATTCAAAGGAAAAGCCGTTGAACCTTCCCGTACCCCTATTATCCCAATACACATGCTGCATCAAACTTACTGACTGTATTCTATCATTTACTATACCTTATGTTCCTATTACTGTTATTCTAATTAACATTATTATCTACTTTTATAAGCTAACAAATTACTAACTTACGTTTTTGTGTATATAACTGAATAATACATGTATCTATAGATCTCGTTTAACTATCAGTACCGTATTTTGCTAAGCAAAGGATCCAAGTCATTAGTCAATATCAATCATCAAAGCTCAATTTTGATATATGCGCAAGTGGATCCATTTAATAATAACTTAGTGACAGTATTCTATCATTTACTGTATCTTATGTTTTTATTTATTACAGTTATTCTAATTAACACTATTCTTTATTTTTACAAGTTAATGAACTATTAACTTACGTTTTTATATATATAACTAAATAGTATATGTACCTGTTGATGTCGTTTAACTGTCGTACCGTATTTTGCTAACCAAAGGATACAAGTCATTAGTCAATATCAATTATCAAAGCTCAATTTGATATGTATGCTAAAGTGGGTCCATTTCATGTTAAGTGCCCCAAATCAATCAATGACTCAACACTAATATAGTCAACAACAAACCTAGTGCCTGCAAGGGCTCCCGCGAAAGCAGGGTCTGAGAGGGGTAGATGTAAGCAACCTTTCCCCTTCAGGGGGCTACCCTAAAGAGAGTCTGTTTCCGAGGACCCCCAGCTTGAGAGAATGGCCGCTGCAGAGAGCAAGAAACATGGCAACAGAAGAGCGCAAAGCGATCAAGACAACAGACACAAAGTACACAAGACACAAAGCAAGCCACATCATGCAAAAATCAGGCAGAAATCAAAGGATAGGCTAGGTAGGTAGGCAGGTAAGCATGCCGGTAGTACCTCATGGGAGCGAGTACCCAACTTAAGTGTGCCAGAAGGATAACACGGCCAGCACTACTAAGCTAGACTACCCTACTCCAACTGGAGCATCTAAAACCCCTATACTAGCCCTCCATTGGGCCTTATCTAAGGCCATCTCTTCCCTAAGGTTTAGGTGGGTGAGGTCTTGTCAAATCGACTATATCCATCTCTTCTTTGGCCTGCCTCTTCCTCTCCTGCCTAGTGTAGTAAGGGGTTGTTCGCACCTCTTTATTGGAGCGTTGTCCGGTCTCCTTCTAACATGTCCGAACCACCTCAAACGTTGCTCTCTCAATTTATCTTCAATGGGGGCTACGCCCAATTTGCCTCTTATGACGTCGTTTCTGATCCTATCCTTCCTTGTGTGTCTGCACATCCATCTCAACATTCGAATCTCCACAACCTTCATCTTCTGTGTGTGCTGTTGCTTCATCGCCCTGCACTCCGCCCCATACATCATGGCTGGCCTCACAACCGTCTTATAGTATCTTCCCTTTGGCTTCAAGGGAAACTTTCTATCACAAAATACTGCGGAGGCTAACCTCTACTTAGGCCAACCAACACTATTATACTATATAGTGATATTCACTCCTTGGGTCTATGTACCTTATCTGTTATGTTAATATAATTATTGTACTTTAAATTGTGTTAAATTAATTAGTTCATGTACATTTTGTAATATATCGATTTAGTTATAGTAAAATTCATGAACAGTTACTGACCGAAGTTGTAATGGTTGGTTTAAGGATGGGCTTAAGTTCGGTTAACGTGTGAGTTAGTATTGGCCATTAAGTCACTTTCATTACATGACTAAATTTACATAAAATGAAATGTATTTAAATTAAATTAACACAGGTAAACGTAAAATAATTAAACTGACACAAATTAAAAAAAAAAGGGGAATCTTAACCTAAATAATCAAAGAATATATTTAAAGCTTTGTGTATTATTCAGATGTATATTTATATCATTTAAATTTATATATGTATTATACTTTGATAAACTTAAGGTAGTTGTTTTGTCACATCAATATTTTTTTCCCCTTTTTAATTCAAAAAAATAATTGCATTTTCTATTGACTTGTTTGGCCTCAAATGTGGAAAATAAAAATACAAGAAGGAGGGAAAATGAGATAATATTTTATAATTTTGAATTTTAGAAATAATTTTTTTTATTGTTAGTTTTCTAGTTTGACTACAAATTAAAAAAAAAATTAGACTAAAAAATATTTTCAAATACTATTTTAAGCTTGTCAAAAATTAACAACGAAAAACGGAAAACAACACCCAACATGCCCTAAGTATTCCTATGTGCAAAAGCGACTCTTAGACTGTTTTGCTTGCGTCTCTTTTTTTTTTTTAAGTTGTGATTCATGCTTTCTTAAAATTTTCACTGCAGAGACTAACACGTTATACTCTAGCCCTTGATCTACTACATGAATTTGAACCTTGTTAAATTTCATCGAGCCTTTAGACCCGATTTATAAAGTTGGTACACATGATATTGACATATAAACCCGAGTTATATCCTAAAATTAATTGGTAATAGGTTGAATAATTCACTGAAAAAGCTCAATGAAATTATTTTAATAAAAAAAAAAAATTCTACACTTTAAAAGTACAAGAAGGCTTGAGCTCAGCAACTTATGTCAAGATTTATATTGAGTGCAAAGAAAGAATAATCATTTCTGATAAGAAAAGAAAAAGAAGGAAGAATATTAAAAAAAATGCCAGTTTCAGGATAATATTATTATCACGATAAAATTATTACTGGAAGAATAAGATTATAATTTTTAAGATGATTTTATAACTCTTATTTTATATAAATGAACATCGTTGCTCTGACAATAATAATTATCTTGTTAATAACAACTCCCTAATTTTATTGTTGAGTATTTTTTAAAATCAAAGCAACAGCGAACATGGTATACTCTAAATAAATACTAAAAACATAATAATAAATTTTGCGTGAAGCAGTAAAAAACTCTAATGCCTTGTTTGGTAATTGAGTGAAAAGAGTAAAAAAAAGGGAGGATAAAGTAATATCCTACAATTACTGAGATATGCTTAATAAAGAACAGTAAGGGTAAAGAGGAGTAAATTAATTACCCTTGTTTAACAATTAGACAGTGACATAAAGGATAAAAAGAGTTTTAGGTAAAATGAACAAAATTATCTAAAAATTATTAAAAAGTTACCTCCTCCCTCTTTACCCTTAATCTTAGGGTTAAAGAAAACAGAAATTAAGGAGGTAATGAGAAGCAATAGAGGTAGAAACTTACCTCCATTCACCCGTTGTCAAACAGGAGGTAAAACGAGTGCTCCTACCGCCAAAAGAGTCCACTATCCGCCATACGATTGTGAACACTGAATTACACTTGGTTGATTTAAAATCCGACTAAGGTCGAATGTGCAAGATTAAAATAAGAAAACCCTCTCGTGAAGGAAAATCTCATTCCCGACCTTAAGCTATTAACTCTTTTTTGAAGGAATAGCTTCTTCCTTTTAACCCGTCATTATTAACTATTCACACAAGAAAACTATTAAAATGAGATGAAAAATAATTTCTATCAAACAATACGGAGCCTTGGAGAATGTTTAATCTATTTTTTATTTATACTCTTGATTTTTTTAAAACCAAAAATGAGATTTATTACGATTTTTCTTTATTTTTTGGTTTTATATTTTAATTTCTCACTTAAAGTAGGGATAAGCGAAAATAAAATATCTCACAATTGCCCATTAAACTTGAAGTATAAACAAAGCACACTAACCTCATACCCAATGCTAAAATTAGATTATTTTGCGAGCAGTTGTTCAACTAAATTCTAACATAATATCAATAAACGAACTATACCAAAGACTTAACATTTAGAATTTAAGATCGGTTTTAAACTCCTGACGACATAAAATCTAAACATTTTTGTAAGGCAACAATTACCCATTAAATATAACCCTAAAAATAATTAACCCCATAGTTTTTAACCTCCGGTTCAATTGTGGACTCACGAAATCCACGCTTTCGAGTCCTAACCGAGAAAAGAAAACACGACACAATAGGTAGATAACTTGATAAATTATGTGTTCATGAAGTCGCAGCTATTTTTCGCTATGTTTTAGGAACAATACAAGAGAATTTCTTTTCTTATACATATCACACTTCACAAAAGTGAAAACATATATAAATACGGTTAACTACAGACTAAAATCAAGCTACACACAGTAAGCGTAACATGAGAACCTTTGCGGTGACAAACAAGCATTATATAGAAAAATGTTCTCTACGTATACAAACCCACCTACTATCTTAAATACCCCAAGAAATGACAAGATCGCCATAAACATGTATATATTAATAGGGAGTTGTTATTATCAAGACAATAATTAATATTATCAGAGCAATGATATAGCTTACAAATAATGAGAGCTATAAAATTGCTTTCAATACTACGATCTTGCTCTAACAATAATAATTTTAGTCTGACAACAGTATTACCCTATTAATTTACATAAGCACCAATCTCTTTATATATTGGGGCAGTCTGTACCCGGAAAAAAAATATCCAATCATATCACAAAGTCAAACTAAATACATCAAGTGGGACAAAGGCATTTTCCCAATCACTTCAATCCTAAATGCTAATCTTAATCCCTCGAGCCTTAGATCCAACCCACAAAGTTGACATATATAAGGTCTATATATCAGCCCAAACGCGATTCCATTCTAAAACCAGTTGACAGTAAATGGAACAATCCACTAGACTTGTACATTAAATCTACCCCCTCTCACAGCTCTGTTGTGAAAAGTTCTCACAGATTAGGCATTTTTTTGTGTCATTTCTTTTTCAAGTATATGCATGGTTTTGAAATTCACTAATTAGCTTGTATTATAATATAAAATAAATTATTCAAAGTGTGATTAAGCTGACCTGGACACATCCGCTATCAAAAAGAGCCAATAATCAAAACTTGGTTTGGGCCCTCAAATTTCGGGAGCTAGGAACCGATACAGAAACCGGGCAATCCTTTGTAAAGGATTCCTGCATCAACGGATATAAATCTATATTAGACTTCGATATTTTGGACTAAAATTAAGAGCATGATGTGATATAAGTTATAATATCAAGAGTGGGGTTTAAAGAGTGACGCACAAGAAAATGAAAGGAATAAATGCCGTAATCATCAATATATTATATCATAAGCAAACAGAGCACTCCATGGATGTTTACTTGTCAATAATAATTAATTATAGTATGCTTATTAAAAAGATTATATTATATGGTTTAGTGACGTGCTGCAAGACTTTTCAATAATAACTACTGCCCACTTCACTTTCAGATCATTTGCTAGTGGCACACAATAGATGACTTAGAGTTCATTTACCAGACAATAGATGACTTAGGGTTCATTTACCGGGCACTAATGCACCGGATCCCATTAGAACTCCGAAGCTAAGCGTGCTTGAGCGAGAGTAGTACCAGGATGGGTGACCTCCTGGGAAGTCCTCGTATTGCCAACCCTATAAGATTGGGGGGTCCACAGAAATAGCCTCTCAGCCGAGTTAAAACCCTGAAGGGGTAAGGCTGCATACATCTACCCCCCCCCAAAAGACCCCGCTTAGGCGGGAGCCCTTGAGGCACTGGGTCTATTGTTGTACACAATAGATGACTTGTTCGTCGCATGATTTTCTATTTCCAGTTTTTGATTTTTGAAAATTAGAAATGTGCTTCTGGAAACAATGTTTTCATGTTTTTTATGGTTTGTGCCAGTTTCACTCAAATTAGAAAAAACTGAAAATAAAACACCCAAAAAAAAAAAAAGATAAAACCGTTTATACAGTATGGTTTAAATTTATCAGAAAACGAAAAACCATATCGAACCAAACCGACTTTCTAGATCATGTGTAGGAAAACACTTGTCTTTAGCCATTAGAATATTAATTATCTCATGGATCAAATGCCTAAGGATTGCTTGGTATCATTTTCTATTTATAAATTTTGTTTTCTTTTAAAAACATATTAAACCCCATTTAATTCTCATTCATATCTTACTATGGCCTAAGTAGCTGCTTGTGTTGCTTGGGATCTTGACCGGCCTTACGACAATAGATAGTGAAAGCAAAAAGAAAGGAAAGAAAGGGTACCAGGATAAGACATAGTTTGCAGAAGATGACTGAGATTGTTTATTAGCCAATTCATCAGAGTCTTTCTTTAAATGAACAAGCCTCTGAAACTTCTTTGATAGTTCTTCGTATTGCTCGATCTCCGAGGGTCTTACATGTCGAATCGCGTTCTTCAGGTGCCGCATTTTTATCTCCCAAGCATTGATGTTTTCCTGATCGCACTAACACAATAAATTTCCAGAACAAATAGATTTACTCCATAAAAGAGAAGGCCAGTCTTGATATTTTACGGGTTTGAAGAAAGTTTTGATTGATGGACCCTTTTCAGCAGTGGAGGTGTCCTGGTGAGCTTAAATGCGCCTTGAATATAACTAAAGAAATTATTATTTAATATCCTAAGGTTTGACCAATATCACATATAAGTGCCCTGACATTTCAAAACATACGAGGGGAGGTATTTGAGGTTAGGAATTTCATCACTCTGGTACCCTAAAATTTTAATGTCATCAATGAAGTACCATTTTACTAAAATTCAGAAGATTGCAGCTGGAAAATGTGAAAGTTGAATATGATTCCAATAGGTATCTTCAATAAAATCTGATAATTTTTTAGTGAATGTTTTAATGTAGTTGACTGAAGTTTTGCTAAAATATTAACAAGGCTTACAAATATTATAGAAATCATGTACTATGTTACTATATTCCATATAAAATTGGTCAGATCCTCAAACAAATTCTATAAATTATGATATAAGGTACCTAAGTGATAAAATATTCAAACTTCAAGGTAACTTATTGCATATGTAGAAATACCCAGGAATCCAAGTAATAATTTCCCTTATAATTAAGATGCAGGTCCATTACCACATATTGGCCGTTTTATCTCTAATTACAGATGGTGATTAGCGGTAGAAACAAACTCACAGTATAAATAATTTTCAAAGGGGCCTTTCACGAATTGGAAGCCCTAGGAACTGCTTGGACTACTTTGGGGGTCTCGAACGGTTATGACGAAAAGGGGGTACGAAAATTGCGGAAATTAACATACCTCTAGAGCTGCAATGGCTGCTTCTCTGCAAATTAACGATACGTCGGCCCCGGTGCAACCGTCACTAAGACGGGCCAGCTCTCTGGTATTGACATCAGATGAGCAAGGCATTTTTCTCAAATGAATACGGAATATGTCCTCCCGATCAGTTTCGGTTGGGGGTCCCACGTACAAAAGTCTATCGAAACGCCCTGCCAAAGATTCAGGTCTACTACTTAGGAAGAACTCGAGATTTTGGAAAAAGGAGGACGTGCTGAATAAAACTTAAAATCTAAGAGTGTTTGATATGGTTTTTTATTTTCAAAATAAGACCATACGGTTCCACTTTAAAGGGGTAAGGCTGTTTACCCCCCTCCAAAAAAAGGGACCCTGCTCCAACGAGAGCCCTTGTGGCACTTCTTTTTTTTTTTTTTTGGGGGGGGGGGTAGGTAAGTCAGCGAGATTTTTAACACCAAAAGAGAGAAATACAAGTACACAAGGGGCATATACCCCAAGACATGGCCAACAACAACAACAAAAAAAAGCCCAATGCCTCAAGGACTCCTGTGTAAGCAGGGTTTGAGAGGGATAGAATGTACGCAACCTTACCCTTTCATGGTGATACCCTAATGAGAGGTTGTTTCCGAGGACCCTAAGACATTGCCGAAGCCTATAAAATAATCAAGAGAAGAAAGCTAAGAGACAAAGGAGCCAACAAGGCAGAAACCAAACAAGAAGTTAAAAAAAAAAAAGGGACAACCCAACATAAGTGACGATAGCACTGGGTTTGTTGCTACATTCAAGAAATGATTTTTACTAGTTTTTGGTTTTTTGAATTCAGTTTTCCTAGTTTAACTTACAACTACTAACAAAAAAAATAAAAATAAAAAAAATAAAACCAAAAACCATGTTTTTAAAGCCTAGTTTTTCATTTCTCAAAAACCAAAAATCGCAAATAGAAAACAATACCAAACAGGTTCGAAGGGAGAGAATGAAAGAGCACCTGGTCTAAGAAGGGCAGGATCAATCTTGTCCGGACGATTCGTTGCAGCAATGACTGTAACATCAACTCTTTGGTGCAATCCTAAATGAGAAAAGGAAGGATAGCAAACCAAGAAGTGATTGCAAATTTGCTGGCTAATAAGTTCCTTTACAAATATCAAGATAGAATGATTCGAGTTTAATTAGTGTAGACTAGAATGAACATGTTAAGAGTTCCATTGAAATTTAGGGGTGTAAACCAACAAAATGTTCAATGAACTACTTGTTTTTGAAATCGATCAATGCTCTTTCGTGTTCATTCCGGGAGCTCAATAGTGTTATCATGTCCAGTTTAAGCGGGTTCAATAAGACTTAACGAGCCACATTCAAACAGAGGGGTGCTTAGTTTGCTAAGGGCTCATTGAGGACTCAGCAAAGACTTGTTAACAATTGGTATAAATTCGAAAATGATACAACAATGGTTCGATAGTAACTCTAATAGTCCAGTTCATTAGCAAATTCCACTCCATTGCAAGCTCTGCTCGAATCAATAACAAGCACGATTAGGCTGACGAGCCTCCTACAGCCGAGTATCAAACACATTAATATCTTATAAAACCGAGTTCGAACAAAGGTCTGTAAGCTCAATAAAAACCTAGCTCAAACTCAGGCTCAATAAGCCTTATACAGCTCGAGTTCGATCAAGGGCTCGACTCAGCTCATTTACACCTCAAATCAAGATCATTGAAGAAGGTATGAAAAGGAAGAAGACGCGGTGAATCATTTTAAGTGTCATACAATATTTTTAAAAAAAAGGAGGACAAAAGCTTTGAGAAACTCGCTTTTACCGAACCTGTTTGGCTTTTTTCAGAAAAAGACCACTTTTTCTAAGATTTAATGGTTTTTTTTTTTTTTTTTTGTGAAGAAAAGAGTTGACGGTGTTTGTCAGGAAAGAAAATTGCCCTTAGATAGAATCACAAACAGTTTTTCTACGTGCTTCTCCTTTAAAGTAAAAAGAGAAGGCACAAAAAAAAAAAAGGTAAAAATAGCACCACTTAAAGTACTTGTACGAAAAAATACTTTCAAAAGAAACATTTATAAAGAGCTTTAGCTTCCATGTTTTCATAGAAAATGGAAAAAACATAAGACTATAGAGTTCAAAATCAATAACTAACCATCCAATTCGACGAGAAGTTGACTCATAACCCGATCAGCAACTGACACCCCATCACTCTCCCTTCCACGAACAACAGCAAGACTATCGATTTCGTCAAAAAATATAATCGATGGCGCATTTGCTCGTGCTTTGGCAAATACCGATCTCACTGCCTTCTCTGATTCACCCACCCACTTGCTAAATAGTTCAGGGCCCTTTACCGAAAGAAAATTCAATCCCGCTTCTGACGCCACTGCACGAGCCATTAGCGTTTTGCTGCACCCGGGTGGACCGAACATCAAAACCCCAGTTGGTGGTCGGACTCCGATACGCTTGAATGCATCTCGATGTTTTTGGGGCCATTCGACCGCTTCCATAAGTTGTGTCTTCACCTCACTTTGTCCGCCAACTTCTTCCCATTTAACCCTTGGTACCTCGAGTATGACCTTCAAGAAGAGGGTGATAAATGAATTATACATCTATTACTCGACAATAATAGTGTCTAGGTTGTGAACGAGTGGAGTCGAGCCAGACAACCCCTTGTTTGAGCTCAAACTTGACGAGGCTTATTTAGCTTGAGCTTGAAACAAACTTTCAAGCCTGTTTGAATTTGTCTCGTTAGCCTTATCAAGCTGATCCAAACTCGTTATCAAGTAGAATCCTACTTAGAGCTAAGCTTGCAAACAAGCAAAGCAATTCGGACTACTATTGAGCCATTATCGAACTAATGTCGAGCCGTTAACAAGCTCGTAATGAGCCGTTGTTGAGTGCTTATCAAACTGTTTGCAAACATTTACAACTCGAGCACTGCCGTGTTCAAGGCCAGTTCATTAAGCTTATGAGCCCCTAAAACAAACATGAACGACCCTAATTGATTATGATCGTTTTGTTAATTTGCACCCATAAATAGGTAAATGAATAATGAAGTGTCGTCTATTATTAAGCGCAAAAAATAGCCTACAATAGAACCAAGGGAAAGAAACGGCTAAGCAGGTGGATAAAACATGTGGAACTCAATTTGTAACAACAAAAATCCAGTGCTTGAAAGGCTCCCGCCAAGGGACCTCAATCTGTCACGTATCACCATACCAAAAATCATTCCTAGTAAGGTACGGATGTAAACAAGGCCTATGCTTGAATCATAAAAGGCAATTTTTAAGCACTAATTGACAAGCCTTATTTGAGAAACCATAACATAGAAACACGAATACAAAGGGCCAGTCAAGATTTCAAGCAACAAAAATAGTTGTTTCAAGCTCTTTCTAAGAATTGGTTATATTATTAACTTGCTTCAACCGTATATCACGATCAAAATCGGAGAAACAACAATCTGTATATGATACACTGAAACGCATATATATTAGCTAGTATTATAATATAAATAGATTATTCGGAAAGTACTTGAAGTGGTCTCGACACCAGTTATTAACAAAAGGCCCACTAGTCAAAACTTCCTCTGCACCCTTAAATCTGCAGACTGGCCCAACGAACACAAACAAACAAGTAAAGATGAGAGTGAGCTTCGACATACCTCTCGCATACCACTCGGTCGTACTTTCATCCTTGCCTTTTCGAAATCCTCAAAAGTCACCTTCAACGAGCGATCTTCAATTGACGCTTCCAAAAACCCATTACACGTAGAAGATATTTCATCGGAATGCGTGTTATCATGAGAATTCTTCCATTTAACATACCGTCTAAGACAAACCATGGCAGCCTCATTGGAAAGGGCAGCCAGATCAGCTCCAACAAAACCATGGGTAACCACCGAAAGATGCTGAATTTGTTCAGAGGAAAGAGAGTGCTGCATTTTACTAAGAAGCACGAGCAATATGTCTAAACGTTGCTTGGAAGACGGTACACCTACATATACAATTACAAAAATTGTTGTAAATTACAATATGCCAATGATTAACTCGTAGAATTATGCAAAAAACCATTCCGCCAGGCAATCCAAATTATAGTTAATAAAATATGACTCGAGAATTAAAAGGGACTCAATACGTTTTTGTATTACCCAGCTCTATACACACAACATGTAGTCAAAAAATCTTTAATTTATAAAAAAAATTTATATGTATTACATTCATATCCTTAACAATTCCATAAAAAATAATGACAGATGATGGTGAAGGAATAAAATTTCGTCAATTTGCTTTTGTTTGGAGGTGTTACCGATAATTGCAGTAGTAAGAAGTATGACGCATAATAAAAAATATAGGTACAAATCAAGGGGAATTATCACTTAGGTATAAAAATACAGATATAAGTTGGAAGTCCTCGAACACAAGATAACACCCTGAAGGGGTAAGGCTGCATACATTTTTGGTTGGGGGGGGGGGGGGGGGGGGGGGTGTTTAACTCTGCATCCGCGGGAGCCCTTGAGGCACAGGGCTTATTGTTGCTGCTGCTATTGTTGTACTCTGACATTTAAATATATAAAATGAGGTACCCCGAGGTTTGTCATCTAGGTACCCTATGTCGGTTTGGTGATTTTTGTAAGAATCTAACCAATTTTATAAAGAAAATGATGACGTAGTATAATTACAATAATATATATAAGACATATGCCGATGTTCTCAACAAAAAATTTAGCAAGTTACGATAAGAAATTCCCTAAATTTTGATGTGAACTATCTGAATATTGCCGAAAGTATATATCATGTCTATATTTTCTTCTCAACAAAAATTTAGCAAGTTACGATAAAAAATTCTCTACATTTTGATGCAAACTACCTAAATATTGCTCAAAGTATTTATTATGCCTGCATTTTCTAGAAAAAAAATATCAAATTCTAATGAAGATGTTAATGTATTGTCGTAGTCATGTTCCATTTTAGCATTTTTCAACGAAAATCTATTGAACTTTGGCAAAAAAAGTACTTGTTGATCAAATTTTAGAACTTTAGGATATCTAAGTGCTAAAATGTTTAAACCTCAAAGTACTTAATTGCACATATTAAAATATCAGGATACCTAGGTAACAAATGGTCAAACCACAGAGTACCTTAAATGGAAATTTCTCTTAAATCAATAATTTAGAAATTGAAGTAACGAATTTAGCAAATTGCACAAGATGGATACTAAATTTATGTATAAGTATGATTATTTTCAACTCGTCCTTTGCTTTTTAATCGTGAAAAATATGGGCACGTGTTATAAGACGTGTACTATATGCCTAACATCAAGAGAACGTGTATTTTACAGTACTATTGACAATGATACATAAACGCCCTTTTAAAGGGAAAAATATAAATACGAGTTTAATATGTGAATTATACGCATTTTTCACTAACAATGCTACCCATCATATTACCAATACCCGATTTGTGCATTCACGGAACATTGGGACAACATTAGATTTACTCAAGACCAGTTTGGTCAAGCTTCTTTTCTGGGGGAAAAAAAAACAATTTTTTTAGTGTTTAAGGGTACTTGGCCTCGAAAGACAAATGTTTTCAAATAGAAGTAGAAGTTATTTTTCTATTTTTAAGAAAAATCAGAAAAATAGTGTTCCTCATTTAAAGTAAAAGCAAAAGCAACGACTAAAAACATTCCTAACAAATATAGCACTTCTCCCAAGTTATTCTGCAAAAAATGCTTTTGAAAGGAGAAGCTTTAACGGCTTGACCAAATAAGCTCTCAGATTGTCTAGCCCAAATATACTATAAACAGCAAAGCTTAAGACAGCTAAGCACGCTGACCATTTTATATATTTTACTGTGAAATCTCATTCAAGAACGAGGATATATGAAAACAAAGTTACCTAGTTCAATTTCTCTGTCTAGTCTTCCAGGCCGCCTGAGTGCAGGCTCAATACTATCGATCCTATTGGTAGCGGCAATTATAAGCAATCCATCAGTTGCATTTATTCCATCCATTAGATTCAATAAAGTTGCAACGACTCTTTGAGACAATTCCTCGCCACCTTCTTTCCTCGCTGGTGCAATAGCATCCAACTCATCAATGAAAATCTAGTAAAAAAGTTTTTCTATCACCCGTTAACTACAAAACTATTATAGTTTGACAAATTTGATCTCATCTAAAAGAAATAGAGCATACAAAGAGTTAAAGATAAAACGTCCAAATTACAACCATGCAACATTAGAAAACCAAGACTAATAACGTAAAACGCTCCAATGCCTCTGCAAATGAGCTAAAGGATATATGAGTGAAAACCCTAAAGCTCCTGTCCAAAAACTCCTAAAAAGACTATTTTTCGAAAAGAAATTAACAAGTGTATATTGGCTTTTAGAAATCCTAACATTCCTTTCCAGCCAAATATATAAGACAATTGCAATCCTGATTGTGGAACTCAAAAGGATACTCTCAACCGACTTTAGACTAACCAACATCAAGAAAAGAGAACAGCTTGCACCATAAATCTCAAATCATACATATTGCAAAAATAAATAGCAAGACCCCACTCTGGCATCACATTACACAAATCCCCGTAGACAAAGCCTTAAAACGTCTTCATTTCTCTAATCAATCTTGAGTATTAGGTTTTTTGAAGTGAATATCACATAACGGCCTTGCTTCTAAAGGATACTTCAGCTTTCCAAACATAAGAGCATAAGGGGAAAACTAGAAACTGATTACGTAACGTTAATATCATAACATATGTATGTATGTGCACATGTGTGTGTACATCAAGCCCTTTGATGATATGAGTCTTAAAAATAGAAGTCTAGGGATAAAGAGATCTAACCACGGAAGGGGCAGCTTGGCTTGCTTGCTTGAAAACCTCGTTTAACGCTTGCTCACTTTCTCCATAATATTGACTAATGAATTCGGGTCCATTCACTTTAAAGAGATTGACACCGGCATCATAAGCACATAACTTAGCCAAAGATGTCTTTCCGGTGCCTGGCGGGCCATGAAGAAGCACTCCCTTCGTTGTTCGTAATCCGAAACTGAGATAGTTAAATGCTAATCAAGATACGTAGTCAAATTATTGTAAAAAGACGATAGAACATAGTGTTATTATGTGGGTAGGGGATGTAAACGAGCAGAATCAAGCCAAGAACTCCTTGTTTGAACTTGATTTCAATGAAGGTTATCGAACTTTGGGACTTTAATTCAAACTCAATTTGATAAGATATTAGCATGTATGACGCGAACTTTCTATCAAGTCAAGATCATTACTGAGCCAAACTATTTGACTTAATATCGGGTTGTTATCAAATCATTTTCGAGCCAATACCGACCATTAACAAGGTGTTAGCAAGCTGATAAGAGTACTTATTGAGCTCTTAATGGGTTCTTAACGAGCCTGAGCTCTTAAGAGCCCTTATTGAGCTCATAATGGGTCCTCAATGTGCTCTTAATAAGTTCTTAACAAGCCATTATGAAACTGTTTGCAAACATTGACGATTCAAGCACCTCCTGTTAAAACTCGATTCGTTAAGCTTATCAAGTCTATTAGAACTCAACTCAATAAGCCATCAAGCCCCCGAAACAAACTCGAACAAACCCTAATCAATTACAAACATGAGTTTCTCTTCGAAAGTTTGGTTTATTTACATCCCAATATGTGGGTGAATGCAAGTGCTCATCAAAAATGGTTAATTAACAATTTATGAACAGGTTTCCACAATATCATCCCAATATCAAGAAGGTTCATAATATCTAGCAAAGCATAGAATAACATACCTCGACAAAGAATTCTTGACCGACAATGAAATAATATCCTTCAAAGCCGCATACTCTTTCCACAACCCACCCAATCTAGGAACTCCGTCTTGCACATTAGTCATCGCCTCTTTACCCTCCAATTCGCTTGTGGAAGATTTCTTAGACATAGCATCGGATGCGAAATATGACGGTAAACATAAATGTATCTTCGTTGAACGATCAACAATAAACGCATCTTCACCATGATTCATTGCATCAGAAGATTCTGCGGATTGGTAATCATATCCATTGTTAGCAAGATAGGCATATAATTGACTATTATGCACATACCTGCATTTTTCTGTTTCAAAGGCATTTATGTATCATTAATATGGTAAAATACGCAAGTGTTGTAATATATATTTGTATTTTTACCTAATAAAAAACAAATGATTAGTTGAAAATAACCATATTGATACCCAAATTAAGCATCTGTATTTTATATTTTTATAAATTCATCACTTTAACTTCCAAAGCATTGCTTTTCCTTTGATCAAAAAGAGCACTCCCAAACTATTAGCTTATACCTTATCCTTACTATATGTTATGCTTATTGATATTATTGTTATAAGTAACACCATTAAATAAAAGTCAAATGACAAAATTATATATCTCTCCACTTTGTCGATATTTTAGAAAGAGTTGTTAAAGAACATATGAATGCAATCATATATATTCTTTTGACCAATTTCTTTTAGTATGGAACCAAATAATCCACGAATATATTGCCTTTTATTTTCTATACCCTTTTTTACTAAATATGATCACAATCACCTGATGACGCCTTTTCAGCATGAACCACTCGATATGTAAAAAGCTTCGTCAGAACAGAGATGGTCACAATATTTCCACAAAGTAGAACACGACAAGACAGCCATATAATAGAATAATGTTCCAGAAGTTTCTTCGAACTTTCCTCCATTAACGCGTCCCTTATATCAAAGGGATTAGTAGAAGATGACGATGTGCTAAAAATGGCAGGATTTGGAGGTATTAACTCCAAGTATACTTCACGGCAAAAGCATAGCGAGAGATGATCCGAACCCAAGCTATCGAGCTTGTTGTTCATGTATAAAGGACTGATGGGGGACCCGCTAAAGATGGGATAAACGAACACGATTCTTCCGGAAGTAGGACAACCCATAGAGTTTGATAAGTTTGATGATATACGCACCTCGTTCTTCAAAACCTGAAAGGCTAAAGCGAAGGAATCGTAAGCAACTTGATTGAACTCCAACTGCTTCGGTGATAATGGCACAAATTGCTAACCAAAAACTAAACTGAATAATATTTCTCTAAGAGCTCCAAAATAAACGAAGGTATAGTGGAAGGTAAAAATTTATCCATTTTGGATAAATAAGGAGATAAAGAAATACTAATTAACTAGGAAACTACGTATCTAAAATAAAAATAATTAAGTTACCTTGTCAACTAAAATAAAGATAATGAAAAAAATCCTATTGAGTAGGGGGGGAAAAAATTTATATTCTAATCCTGTCAGATAGCCAACAAAATCTAATAAAATAGTATGTCTTTTACCACCATTAAACTTCTTCTTTGAGATAGTTGCAAAATTGACCAGAAAAAATAGTCAACATAAGCAACGCTTAAAGAACATAGTCAATGCATGCTTCGATGAGAACATAATACTTACACAATTGTAACTCCAAATATGTTCCTATAAGGCATCTTTTTCAAATTCACATTGCTACAAGTTTTAATTTTTACAGTCTCATAATCCTTCCAAAACTCCCCAATCCCAAAACCTTTAGGACCTATCTGATATATGGTTTTTTTGTTTGTAATTTTTCATATCTGAGAAACAAAAAAACACTAGATTTTGAAAAGATTTTTTCTTATATTTGGCTTTCTATTTAGAATTTCTAATAGAAAAAATTGGAAGCAGAAAACTAAAAACCCAAAAAACTATTTCCAAAACCTAGGGTATTAGCTACTTAAAACTAAAACAGCAAACAAAAAACCATACCAAATGGGCCTTTAATTAGCTAATTATGTATTGTTTTGATCTTTTTAGTGTCTCATCTATCTATAAAATCCCATGAACTATATAATTAATCAAAGAAATGAGATTCCTTTTTTGGTAATTCAAAGAAATGAGATTTGAGTACCTTAGAAGAAGGAAATGCTGTTGCAAGTACAAAATAGTTCCCCGCTTTATCTCCATCATCCTCTGGGCAATCAACTTTAAAATGTTCATTACATTCAGCTCGGAGCGAGCTCAAAGGGAAATTGCTGGATGAATTTCTATCAGAAGCAGCAAGTGAGACCTACAAATTTTGATTTAAAAATCATCAAAAGAGAGAAAAGGGGAGGAGGAAAATTAGAACCCCACAACATACTTAGCAAAATATAGTATGGGAATTAAACATAATTTAATACGTTTGTGTATTATTCGGCTATATGCATAAAAAAATAACCAAAAGTTCATCAATTTACAAAAAGAATAGTGTTTAAATTAGAATTATTTCAATCAAATCCAATGTTAAAATTAATGTTACTTTGTGGCAGAAGTTTCACCGTTAATAAGCACTTACATATGTTTTTCACGTAAAGGAGATGTTCAAAAGAGTTCCACATTTTCAAAGACTGAACATGTCATTACAAGTTCAGCTGAAAATTAAAATTAATTTCAACATTGGACTTAATTACACAGCTTTAAATGTATCAACATAGTTAATGAAATATGGTACTGGAATTATCAGAGGTTAATAAATTCATAGATTATTCGGTTCCGTACATGAAAAAAATCAGTCAAAAGTTCATTGACTTATACAAAAATTATGTACGCTTCCATTCGTGTTTATAACAACTTCTTTTAAAATATCGATAGAGTAGAAATGCATGTAATTCTATAAACTTTGACTTGTATTTGGTACATAGTGAAAAACAGTGCATAAGTCAATAGTTTGAGAGTTAAAGTAGCAAATTATCACTTAGGTACCCTGAGGTTTGAACATCTATCACTTAGGTACCCTGACATTTCAATCTATACAATGGGATATCCTGAGGTTTGGATATTTTATCACTTAGGTACCATACGACGGAATTTGATGAATTTTTGTAAGAATCTGATCAATTTTATACAAAAAATGTTGATATAATATATGAATATAACAATTTATATAAGCTAGTGCCAATGTTTTCATCAAAATTCAACGAATTGTGATAAAATATTCACCAAATGTTGATTTAGACCACCTAAAAATTACCATAATTATGTGTCATTTTCGCATTTTTGGGCAAAAAATATCAAATTCTAATGAAGATACTTGTATATTGTTGAAATCATGTTTAATTTTTAGCATTTTCTAATAAAAATCTATCAAATATTTGACAAAAGCGTACTTGATTGATAAAATTTTTATATTTTAGTATACATAAGTGATAAAATGTCTAAAACTTAGGGTACCTCATTATATATATTGAAATGTCATGATACTTAAGTGATAAATGTTCAAACCTCAGGATACCTAAATGATACTTTTTCAAATAAAAAATATGTTCAATTATGATTATTTTAAACTGATTTTTTATTTTTTATCTGAGAAAAATACGAATACATTTCTGAAAACGTGTATTATACGAATGACATTACGTATTAAACTGTATTATTAGCAATTATACGCTAACGCCCTTCATAAACGTGAAGTTTACAAATATGCAGCTATTGCGCCAATAATTCACGTATTTTATTAAGTATAGCTGGTAAAAAAAAAACTAAATTAACACAATTAAAAGTACAAGAACTGAATTACCGAAACAATTGAGCCGGGGACGAGGGAGGAAGCAACCATGGAAGACTCAGAGACCCAAATCGTACACCCTCTCTGCTGAGCCTCCACATCAGTGACCCTGCCAATGAGAGCGGAGCTTCCTATGAGAGAACGGAACCTTCTAGAAGCTTCTTCGAGAGAGGACAACAGCTCAGTTTCAGTAAGGTCGGAGGGGGGTGTAGAAGTAACAGAAGATGGGGTTCGAGGGGAAAAAACGGCGTCGTATTGGGAGAATTTGGTGGGGGTTTTGGATTGCTTCTTCGATTTCGGTGGCATCTTCAATTGAAATCGGACGGGATTTAAGGTTTTTGCGGAATCGGAAATTAGGGTTAGGGTTAGGGTTAGGGTTTTGTGGGAAGCGGGAATTAGGGTTTAATAGAGAGGAAGGGGAAGAACGGGGAAACAGGGTAATGGAAGACCATTGATTATGTTTGGTAAGCAGTTTTTAATATTGTTTAGTATTTTAATTAGTTAAATATTTAATAATATTATTTAATAAAAATTTTATTGTTAATATTTTTTGTAACATTTAATTTTGAAAAACAGTTTTTTAAAAAGCTAAATAATTTAGATTTTAGTTTTTTAAATATTATGTAATCAGTTTTATTTATCTTTTTATAATAAATCTAGAGTCGGTTTCGAAAATAATGTTAAAAAATAAAAAAATACCAAAAATAATGCTGAAAAAAATATTTACATATCTACTGTTGAACCGCTTTTTTAAAAAAAGGTTTACTTCACATTAAACAGCGTTTAGTAAACACGGTTTATCCGGAATAAACCGCGTTCCATAAACGCGGTTGTAACACTAATGAACCGCGTTTAGGAAACGCGGTTCACGGTCATTAAATGGACAATGCCTGACCTGGGTTCGATTCCCACTTAATGCAATATTTTTTTAATTTTGGGAGAAATTTTTTAAGCTTTTTCTTAAATGTAATAGTTAAAAACTAAATATACAATTTTAAAATTATTTTTAAACTCTTACGAGTCACAAATTTGGATTTACCTTTTAAAATTATCTTCTTTTTATTACATGGATAAATAAAAGTATAATATATGTGAGAGTCTTTATACAAATATTATAAATGTGGGAGTCTAATTAAAATTCAAATTTCTAAAGTACTTTCCTAGTTTGAGTAGATGTGCTTTATCTATTTTTTTGAGTTGTGAAACGATTAAAAAAATGTCGATTGTGAATTTTTTAATAATTTTTATTGTTAAGTTATTATTTTTAATTCAAGCCCCCCTTACTCTAAAATTCTGGATCCTTCGCTGCCTCCACTTACAGTTACCACTATGCGTGATGATCGTCACATTGATTCCATGTCCATCTCAATAAAGCTCCAACATCATAAGTAGAGGTGGTAGGAAATCAGGCAAAGTTATCAAAAAAACGCTACTAATTCAGTAGTGGTCAAATAACTCCGACAATAGTATTTGAAAGATCTCCGGTATATAAAGCAGAAGAAGGGCGGCAGCGTACGACATGACCTGCAGTGGGTTAACGAGAAAGAGGCAAAGAGACGGTGAGAGCCGGGGCGAGGGGTACGCGTGAGTGAATGGGTTGGGGTTGTAGATCCTCAGTAAACCGCGTCTAAAGGACGCGGTTTATTAATGTATAAACCGCGTCTACAAGACGCGGTTTTATTTGTATAACCGCGTCTACAAGACGCGGTTTATATGTAAAATAAACGCATTAATTTGACGCAGTTTATTATAGCCGCATTTTGTAAACGCAGTTCAATAGTAAATATGGAAATATTTTTTTTCCAGCATTATTTTTGGTATTTTTTTATTTTTCAGCATTATTTTATGAACCGACTCAATAATCTGTTAATTTCAACGTCCAAACACATTATAGTTAACAGCTAAATGTTAAATGCTGACAATTAACAACTACAGCCAAACATAACCTGCATTTACGGTCTTATTATATTCTGTTTTGTTTACATTTTCTTTTAAGATTGAGTGATTTATATTTTAGTATCCGATATTAATTATAAATAGTAAAAATACTCCTGACTTTTTTAGTTTTTTTGTTTTAATATTTTAAGTTTTGTATATATTAATAATTAAGTATCCTCTTCAAGAAAGCTCAATATTAAAAATATGAAAAGACAAAATTATTTGTGACAATGTCGTATTGAAGCCTGAAACCGAGGTTTAAGGTCACAATTATTTTTATATTTTCAAGCAGAAAGAAACATATTGTTTTGAAGCATTTTTCCAACAAAAATATAGCGCTTTTAATCCATTTTTTGTCATCATCTTCTCTATATTCTGTGTAAACAAACTCATTGTTTTCTTCAAAAAGCTTCAATGCAAAATCGTTTTCAGCATGGGCAATTTTGTCTTTTCAGGTTTTCAATATTAGTTTCGCTAAAAAAGGTACCTAATTTTTAATATATACAAAAACTAAAATACTAAAAAAGTAAATTAAAAAAGTGAAAGGCATTTTTATTTTTCCGGTAAAGTTAAGGTATTAAACAATAAATAACACTTATGTTTTAGTATAAGAAGATTTTACTAATTAGTTTTTCAGTGTATAAATTGGGTCTTGTTATTATCAAAGTTAAAAATGCAACTAACAAAAAAATATTTTATCTATAATAAATAATAGTCATATATTTTTTATAAAGTTGCTCTGATATTAATAATTTTTTTCTTACTAATAACATTACCCCATAAATTTTATTTCCAAATTTCTCATTTCACTAGTTATGATAAAATCTCTTTAGTGCAACTATTAGTACATCTTCCGTAAAGAAAATAAGTACTGTGTTTAACACATGAAATTAAAATTAAATTGCAAAGTTATAATTCTATTGAATTTGAAATTTCATTGTAAAATAGTCAAAAAAATTTATAAAGTAATGAGTTGGATTAATACAAATTTCGTCAAATACTTTCGAGTTTTAGACATGTTGATCTTCGGGTCTACTAGGTATAGTTGGGTCGGATCATATGGTGCTGAAGTCAAATTGTCTCAGGTTTTGAGTTAACTAGGTAAGTTTATTTTGTATTCAGGTTAGCATGAACAGAAGTTTGAGTTCGAGAGGGTGATCTTAGGCTCAACTAGGAATGGCAATGGGGTGGGGAGAGTATGGGGAGCTTCTCCTGTACCTGTACTCCTCTAAAAATTTTATAGTAACCATTAATCCATACCTGTTATAGGTGTAAAATGGATGCTTATACCCACCCCGTCAGATGCAAATATATATCTATATCCACCCTTTTACCCGTGGCTATTTGACCGGTAGCCACTATCACCACTATAAGTATTCATAATTATAAGGTAAAACACGCAAAAAATCATATGGTCGAAGATATAACCTATGTAATTACTCAGGCAACAAAAGTATAAAACTAAATAAGAATATATAATAAGATACAACATTTAGAGACATTCAATAAGATAAGAAATTGGATAGGAGCAGATAATTGGTGAGTACATGGTGGATGAGGGAATGTTACGAGGCAAGTATGGGCCGGGCGTGTGCCAATCTATACCTGTACTCGCCTTATACCCACAGCGAGTTTCTCCGCTGGTTTTTTCATGTGTATCTGACAAATACCCATTACTCGCCTTACTTATATCCATATCCACTCCAAACAAGGCTACTACCTGAGGGTAGTGGGTTCTACCCGCTTCATTGGCATATCTAAGGTCAAGCCATTTTGGTTTCGGGACACACATGTTGCACCGTTTTAAATTTTAAGTTACTTAGTGTTGGGTCAGATTTAGTCCCATTTGACTTGAATTAGGTCATTTTCAATTTAAGCCATCTTTAAGTTTCACATCAATTAGGTTGGGTTAATCTCTAGTTTTGGATTAACTCAGTTTTCCCATATTCAAGTTATGTTTGAGCCATGTAAGGTCTTTAGATTTGAGTCATCTTAAATTTTGAGTATATTGGTGCTGGGTTATTTACAATTTTGACTTAGATCAAACCATACTTTAGTCAGGTTAGATCAATTTGGCTTTGAGTAATTCAATTTTGAATCAAATTAAGGTTACTTGCTATCACATGCATGAAATTTTCGGATTGTAGCTTTAAAAGGCATACCTAGACAAATGAAAATACAAAAGAAATGTATCTCTAATAGTTGGTGTAACCGCAGATCCTCGGGGGTCCCCCATGGAGGGGGACTTGGTGTGCCACACCGCCCACCCATGTTCGAATCTGCGTACTACCCCCTCCCCTGCCTTGTAATGCTCAAAAAATAATTGATGTAACCCTAAAAAATATACTGAACTATAAAAAAAAAAAACAAAGTTAAGAAAATCATATAACATGCAACCAGGTTGGGGGTCCCCGGAAACAGTTTCCTTTCCAGCCGGAAGGGGTAAGGCTGCGTACATCACCCCCCCAGACCCTGCTTTCTGCGGGAGCCGCTAGACACTGGGACTGTTGTTGTTGTTGTTGTATATAACATACAACCCAATAAGACCAAGAGAGGCCAAAATACCCGAAATAGTCCTTAACTGAACAACAAAATAATTCACAAAATACCATAACCAAAACAAAACTATAAACACGCATGACAAAGAATGAACCCTAACAAGACAACAAATAAACTCAAAATACAAGAGAAATAACCCAAGAGGCTAAAGGCTAGCAGCGACAAAAAACACAAGACTGGGTCAAGCTATCAGCCAATGGCATAGTTGACAAAGAGACAATAAAGGTACATCAGTCAATAGGTTCTAACACCTAGGGAGGTCCAAATGTCAGCCTGCATATCCACATATCTCTACGACAGAAATCGACTATAAAAGGTCTCGATTGTCGGCTGAAGATCGTGATCTCTACAAGACATAGACATCTCATTTGTGATGAACTATCAAGATAATTAAGATGAAGGTGTCAAGAGGGACTTGGATGGTGGATGCAAAGCCGCTCCACCTCTCTCCGTCTTCAAGTATTTTCTATACACCACCTTCTGCTCGTTTTTCGAGGCCATCGAATGCAGGTTAGCTAGACTCTTGGCGCAATCGCTAATCCACACCCAGAAAAAACCCGAGTCAATATCAAAGAAACAACTAAAAACCTTAATGTCATATTTAGAATATAACATAGTTTTCATTTTCTATTTTAACCTTCCCTTTTCAGTTCTTAAAAATTGAAAAATGTGTTCAACTGTTTCCAAGTTTCCATTTTCTAAAAATTAAAAATTACAGAAGTAAGTAATACTCATAAATTCGAAAACTCAGTAATCTGATGTGAATAATTAATGTAATCAATTGGAAAATGATTCGCCCGAGTACAACTGATCCTCGAAAATATGGAAATTGGCCTGGATACATATATGTACCACTTTGGGAAAATACAACTTCAAAGTGTAGACTTTCTACTCATAATGTTCCGTTGCTAGGGTGTTAGACAGTGAAAGAAAGAGAAACGCGAAAGAAAGAAGTTGAGAATAAAAGAAAACAAAAATAAACCTGTAAAAAACTATTTTGCAACTTTTTGAATTGGAAAATTTAGATTTTTGAACTTTCCTAGTTTTCGATTTTTTTTGCAATATTCTCTAACATGAACCAATATAAGGCACTCCATAACTTGTGTCGAATCATATTTATAGCAAGGTGTTGCTAGAATCGATGCCACATATTTCGAAAAGTTAAAACTGTTCGGTGAAGTCCCTAATTTCATAATCTAACAAGTAGAGCAAGAACTACTAATAGTAGGGGTGGATTTACTATTGTGGGACTGGGGGACCCTAAGCCATGCCGCTCTCCCTCTCTTCGACTCTCCTTCTTTGCCATTGGAGGTCTTCGCTCACTTTCTCTCTCTTGCATTTTTGTTTCATCTTGATTTATTGTATTTTAGTTTTCCTATTAGTTTAGGGTTTTGTTTTATTAAATAGAAAGGGTATAAGTTTGATGTAAAAAATTATGTTTTAGGATTGGGTATTGAGTTGCGATATAAAAATTATGCATTTTATCATTTAGGTACCGCCAGGTTTTGATTATTTATCACCTAAGTTGTGTTTATGCATATTCTTCAATTATTTATATTATTTATATTTTCAAGATTGAGTTAACCAAATATAATTGTAGAATTAGTTTAAAATTTTCTTGATTGTGTAAGATTTCATTATCAAAGAAAAAATATATTATTTTTGGGCAAATAAAATTATGGAGATATTTTTTAAAAAAAATATCCATCCACACAAGATAGTGTAAGTGGACCTTCAAGAGGCTCTAGTTGTTCTTCTATATCAAAGGAAGTTGGTCTGAACAACCTACCTCCTGACCCGCCAAATAGGCTAAGATTTTCGATTATCACCCCAATCAAAGAGATGAAATAAGGAGAGTATATTGGCTTTAAGGACCTTCTCAGCCTCGTGGACATGATTTTCCTAAACAATTGTCTGGAAAAAAGTTACGGCGATTTAATCCAACTTGGTTTGATCAATATCTAAGATGGTTGGAGTATAACATAAAAGAGGATAAAGCGTATTGCTTATATTGCTACTGGCGCAGAAATGAAATTGAGAAACAAGGTGGGAGTGAGACATTTGTAACAGAAGGGTTTTCATATTGGAGTAAAACTCACGTGGGTGATGACAACAGGTCTCATAATCTTATATTAAAAAGATGTGAAGATTTAATGAAACAAAATCAATTCATTCAAGCCGCTCTTAATAAGCACTCAAATATTGTGAAAAATGAATACCAAATTCATCTTGATGCCTTAATCAATGTTTCTATAATTTTTTTTGCACCAAAGATCAACTTTTGGCAGTCATGATGAGTCCGAAGAGTAGTATGATAATAGAAGAAACTTTCTTGAATTTTTGAAATACACTGGTGAACAAAATGACACTGTAGGTGAGGTTATACTCCAAAATGCTCCAAAAAGTCTTCAAATGGGTGCTTCAAGCATTCAAAAAGACTTTGTTTGTTGCTTTGAGGAATATATAGTGAATGCAATCATGGAGGATATGGATAATGATTTGTTTGAATTATTAATTGATGAATCTAGTAACATATCCAATAAAAAACAAATGGACATGGTCTTGAGGTATGTTGATAAAAAGGGAATAGTCAAAGATAGGTTCATTAGCATTGTTTATGTTAAGGAAACTTCTGCAGAAGCTCTTAAAAATGCCATTAATTTTTTGTTTGTTGAATATGGGTTAAGCTTATCAAGAGTTCAGGATCAAGGTTATGATAGAGTAAGCAATGTGCATGGTGAGTTCTAGGGTTTCAAAACTTAGATTCTGAATGAGAATAAGTCAGCTTATCATATTCATAATTTTACTCACCAACTTCAATTAGCACTTGTATCGGTTGCCAAAACAAATCTTGATGCACAAGACTTTTTTAGTATGATAACTACTTTGTTAAATGTTATTGGAGCGTCTTGTAAGTGTCAAGATATGGTTTGCGAACGCAATTTGGAGAAGATTATGCAAGAAGTTATGAATGGTGATAATTAAACCAGAATGGGATTTCAAAGGCCCAGGGATACATGGTGGGGGTCCCATAACAAAATACTTTTGAATTTGTCGAAGTTGCATTCTTTTATTGCTGAAGTGTTTGAATTCGTTCGAGATGAAGCTAAAGATTCACTACAACGAGATCAAACACGCGGTGCTTTGAGATATTTAAAGTTTTATTTGCATTTTATGCAAGCTTTATTGGGAATCACATATGAACTATCGCTGACTTTACAAAGTAAGGATCGAGATATCTTGAATGCTATGGCACTAGTCAAAGTTGCTAAGCAATGAGTGCAAAGGTTAAGAGACAATGGATGAGAACCTTTATTGAGTAAGATATCTTCTTTTTGTGATAAGCATGATATTCCAATATTGAATATGGAAGAAAACTATGTTGATCCCGAACAATCACAGCGCAAAACTGGTAACAAGAATTTGCATCGTTATCATGTTAAATTATTTTGTGCTATTCTGGATGAACCACTAAGAGATTTTAATCATTGCTTCGATGAAGCAAATTCAAAGTTGCTCTTTTGTGTGGCTTGCTTAGATTGGCTCAATGTTATTCTAATGATTTATCTGATCTATCAGAAATTGAAAACCAACTTGAAACCTATATTGAGGATGTGCGCACAGATGACAGATTTGCTAACCTCGATGGTCTTGATGACCTTTGTAAAGTACTAGTGGAGACAAAGAAGGATCTTTCTTTTTATCTGGTATATCGTCTTTTGAAGTTGGCACTAGTTTTGCCCATGACAATTGCAAGTGTGAAAAGATGTTTTTCGGCAACAAACTTTGTGAAGAGAAATTTGCTCGGTGATCAATTTTTGAATGATTGTCTAGTATCTTCATAGAAAAGCGAGTCCTTGAAACTATTACCAATAAATATGTAATGCATCGTTTTCAAAATATAAAAACTTATAGAGGACAGTTGTGAACAAATGTATTTTTTGTCTATTCTTAATTGTGGTGATTTACCTTTATATATTTTCCTAATATTTATATAGTATTGATTTTTGTAAGATCTATTTGTTGTAATATATGCCTCCAGTGAGTCCGTCATTGACTACTAGGCATGAGAAATCTTACATTGTCCGTCATTGACTACTAGGCATGAGAAATCTTACATTAATTGCTGCTCGGAAAAGCCAGTGTGCAGCTCAAGAGTGTGGGTCCAAGCTGGGCTCTTGTTGAAGGTGAGACGAGCTACATAGACCGCGGACGCGGCCACCATTGATGGGCTGTACATAATGGTGGAGTCATAGTGCACCAAAGCTAGCTCAGCTAGGAAATAGACCAAGTTCTCCACCTGCATTGTCACACATAATTATATCATAAGCTCTCACATTGCAAGTCCCATATAATATAGTGTGTTATTGACTCACCCGTGTGACTCACACATTTGAAAGTTCAGGCTCGAGCTTGGTGAGCTTCAAATTAGGCTTGCAATATTTCAACTCATTTAAGCTCAATATAGGCTCGTTTAAGTTTAGGCTCAGCTCCTTTAGGCTCATTGGCAATACTTAAGCAAATAATTATACTAAAAAAAAGGCTCTCTTAGGCTTGTTTGGGCTCGCGAAGCTACGAGCTCGAGCTTCACTAGGCTCGTGCTCGGCTTGACAAGCTAAACGAATCGGCTCGGCTAGAAGTAAGCTTACTTGTTGATCAGGAATGGATGCTTTGATGAATCGAACGAGGAAAACATAATGGGTAGGAAGAGTTAAGTTCCATTCAAGCTTGCTCAGTATAAGTTTCTCCATTTGTAGAATATGATTGTTTTTATACACTCCATTTGATATGCTCACAAAGTCATTTACCTGCAAAAAAAATAAAATAAAATAAAATATATTATATTCTTTTTATTCAGTAATAAAGTCTGCTATAATAGTAAAACACTTGCGGAAATTAACATATTTCAAAAGCTTAAACTGTTGCGGAATATGTTTCTCGAGTAAACACGAAACTCATGTCATTCGTGGTGTTGGAAACATATTAAAAAAAAGGGTTAACTGGGATTCAAACTCAAATCGCTTGGGTCAAGAGTCTGATGTCATGTTAAAGAACCAAATATTACAAAAGCATATACGCAGGAAAATACTTAAAATTGGGTTTGGTTTAGATATTAAAGAATAAATTTGAGAGAAGTTGCTACTGAGTCGAGCTCACTTTCAAGTTGAGCTATTTGAGTAACTATCGAGCCAATGTTGAATCATTTTTTAGTTAATACAGATTGTTAACAAGCTCTCAACAAGCTTTCAATGAATCCTTAAAAGTTTTGACCCGTTAACGAACCATTATCAAATTGTACACAAACGTTATTGAGCCAAGCACCGCTTTGTTCAAATTTGGCTTGTTGAGTTTATCAAGCTTCCTTGAACTCGGCTCAATAGTTTTATCAAGCTTGCATAATGAACATCACCAAGCTGTAATCGATTTCGAACTCCAGTTATTCATTGACTTTTGCTAAATTTACCCCGTAACGGAGGTGGGCCTAAAGGATCCAGGCACTCTGCTACTACCACTCCGTTTTTGAATCGAGACATAAGTTCAAGAAACAAAACGATATTACAATCAACACGAAGTACCTCAGGGGCCCAGATTTCTTCATACTTGCAAGCAATAAGCAAAGCAGCAATGCCAACAAGCTGCAAAACCTGCTGTGGAACCTCCTTAAGTGAAAGAAACCGATCGACGATGCTTACAGTAAGATAAAGCGTCTCTGGCTCGAGCTCGAATCGGTCATGTACTTCTATTAGCCAATCTATGAGCACGCCTCTCATCTTCTTGTTTATGTATGGTTGTCTACCCATGTAGTCTTGAGCCCGACTTTCATCCTACAATGAAGAATCAGAATTGTTATGTAAATATCCGAGAATCCGGTTCGATTTAGATGTGGAAGAGCATATCCGAAAGAAATTGAGATAAGAAGAGAAAACAAGGAAACGGTAACAGAGATTTAGGTGAAAAAAACCTCATATTAAGAGGAAAAACCGCAAGAGGAGGAAAACCGAGAGCTTTTCAAAGGTTATAAAGACCATAGAGAGCTTCTTTGACTTTCAAACCAGCCCGTCGAGTCAGGACTAGAAAGTAACAGGTCTTTGACCCTCTACTACCACCATAGGCCTCCGTTATTGAATCAAGACAATATACAACACTCATAATCTCGTTTTTAACTAGTTTACTAAGAGTTTGAACACCTGTTTCCATAGTTTTAAGACTTGTCTATTTCATCGTAACAATGTCCAAAACGTTATGCCTTCTTTGCGGGTCACAAATTGCCCAAAAATTTCGCTAACCTAGGACCGTTACAGTTACAGCCTCCATTCATAGGGACTTCATTCTTCTCCTCCCATATAATCAGGTTACCTACTTCCTTGACTTACTGGCATTAGGTAGGTGTCAACGCCCATACATGGTCTTATGACTTTGCAAAGACTTGTGTTTTTTGTGAACAGTTAGCCAAGCTCGGTCACTTTGACCCCTCTTGAAGGATATATTTAACTCGTACAGATAAATTGCAAAGTATATATTTTTTTAAGTATACTACAAAAATACCAGTGTAATGATTGATTGTAGAATTTCGTAGTGCAATTATACTAGACAACGACCTTTATTTGATTCCGTGGTCTGATAAGTAGAATAATACCTCAGCTAGCTTGTAGAAATTGTAGATATCCTCAACATATTCAACCACAGCCAACTCATTTTCAGCATCTGATGCATCAATATCAACAACTACTGGCTCCTTTGGCTTCTTAGTTAGGCCGCAGGCAGTCTGCATCAAAAATAGAAAACCTCCTGTATGAAGTTTGTAATATTTGGAAAAGACACAAAATATAAAACGCTAGTATTGTGTAGAAAAAGTCTCTGTCAGGTAGAGGAAAACCTGTATTTTTCAAACAAGTGTCTCATCCATTGTAAAATTTTAGAATTACAATCTCTAGTCACCATTGCCCAAAATGGCCTAAAATAAAAAAAATATTACCTAAAATGACCCATTTTAAAAAATATTTACCCAAATGGGCCATTTTGGGTAATATTTCAAATAAGTGTCCCATCCACTATAAACTTTCAGAATTACAGTCCCTAGTCATAATCAGAAACCCTATTCTTACACTGAAACACACACGCAAACTCTTACATGCACATCACTCACATTGTGGCTAAATATATTATACGTACTCGTCTAAGATTTGCGAGGTGTTAAGTGAAAGAAGAATAATTCTCTGATATTCTTTCTAAAAGACAGTAAAAAAATCTTTGCGACTATGCGAACATTAGGTTAATGCATCAAATTACTTGGTTTCAAACTTCGGACTTTTAGTTATTAGTAATTATAAAGCTAAAAGTTACCGTCTTGAAAGTTGACTCTTTATGCATAGAGCAAACACGCGAATGATTTTATATTTTATCATGATGAAATGCGAGGCAACAGACCTTGCTTCGAGCGGTGAGAAGCGCAGTCATGGTAGGAACACCTTTCTTCTTAGTAGATTTCCAACTACGTTTGAGCACTTTCTCGGTATGAGGGCTAACCTCAATGACCTCAACCTCTTCAATCTTCGGTCTAGTCGCAACCTGCTTTTCATCTGCCTTTGTTGCCACCAAGGCGGCCGCCTTTTCGCCCCATTCATGCCTCCCTGTTGCATTTGGGGCTCCTCCGTCCGGTGCCTGCAAGAAAGATAACGAAAATCCAACATGTTACGAACAAAAAGAACTTATATGGTGCAGCCAACTGTAACCCGAGTGTGCTGTCCTCAACAAGGCTAGTCAAGACAGCCAAGCAACCAGAGCAGTTGCTTGAAGCCCTCGATTTACTACAGAACCCCTTTCGAAAATTAGTTATATTACCAATCTATTTGTATTAGATAATACAAGTTTATAAGGACCAATATATTATTTGATACTATGATGTAAAGTGAATTGTTCAATCCAAACATCACTTACCGAAAAGGGGAATAATTAAACTTGCTTTGAACTTCTAAAATTTCAGGATAGGCATGGACTCTCGGACCAATGAGGCTTTGTCCATGGGTTGTAGGTTAGAGCCGATTGGCCGAAGCCACAGCTCTCATAAACAAAATTCATTTTTTTTAAAATTCACAACAATCTTTCTTATGTCAAATCATAAAATCAAGAGTCTCATATTATCAGGAACCAACTATCCTAAAATTTTATGTTACACGAAAGTCAAAAAATGGCTTTATACTCTAATATTCATAAGTAAAACGAGGCTCCAAACACGAGTCCAATAAGAGAAACAAACAATTGGGTGAGAAGGCATGTTATAAGAGGGAAACCTTGTTGTTAGCTGCTTCATTAGCAAGTAATTGAGCAGAGGATCTCCTGTGAAAATATTGAAAAGGGAATTCTATTAGAGAACAGGACACAAAAACGCAACGAAAAAATTCAATGAGGAAAAGGAAACAAGATACGAAATTTATGTGGTTAAGCTAATTATGCCTACGTTAATAGAGACTCTTTGCTTCTTTTGGGTAAAAGGATAAGGAGTCGCTTTCAGAAATAATGTTGGAAAACAAAAATAAAAAAATAATGCTAAAAGAAGAATAATTACATTATACGGTCCACTTATGCAAGGCGGTATATGGAATTAGGCAGTAATAAACCGCGTTCCTAAAACGCGATTAAGATAAATAAATATTACCATCCTATATTTCACTATTACTTCATCCGCCGCCGCCTGTCTTCTTGTTCACACGCTAAAGATCCTGTCATGTCACCATTGTCGGAGTTCTGCATTTCTTCTCCGGAGTTCATAACTACGGTAATTTTAACCTTTTGTTTTTGAATAATGTTTTCTCTTGTTAAAAAATACATATTGTTATATTTGTAATGATATTCATTTAGTTTTCTAGGTTTATTTTACTTTATTTAGTATTTATTTGTGCTGATTATGTATTATTAGATGAATATTATTGAAATACTATTTGTTTTATACAAATTAGAGTTTTTATATTGTTTTTTTCCCCCCAGAGTATGGCTTCTTTGCATCCTGTAGTTTGTCATTGGGGTGGAAAAGCCGAGAAAATAGAGAGAGTAAGTCAATTATATTAGAGGTTATAGCAGTATGATATTTGTTAGAAAAGATATAAATTTTAGTGGATTGATCAATACGTTGAGAGAGCATTATAATATTGACCGAAATATTGTTAATTTGAAAGTGAAATTGGGTATTTATTCTGCACACGGACATCAAATGATTGATCTTCTCAATGTCAATTCGTTAGAAAATATGTGGTCATACATTGAACTACGAAAAAGCAGCCTAGAACAAATTTTTATATTAAAGTTGAACCATAAAATCTGAATGTTAATATTAGAAACCGCCTACCCGAATATCAATCAACTTATATATATCCAGCACCTAATTCAATTTTGTTGTAGCCTGTTGAATCCTAATCTCACTGGCAGAATATGATGCATTTATCCTATGTCTTATCATGGGTATGGGATTGCTCCAAGTATGCCCCAAAATTATGTGACCAATACTAGTATTCCAATTCGTCCAACTTCATTATTGGAATGTCTTGCCAATAACACAATTCCATGTAATTTTGGAATGGATCGAGTTGGTGCATCAAGTAGCCATACTGGGCAAGATCGTATTTCGGTTCGTCCAACTCTATTATTGGAATGTCCTACCAATAATTCAATTCCATATAATTCGGAAATGGGTCGAGGTGGTGAATCAAGTAGCCATACTGGGTATTTGTTAGTACAGTTTATGATGACCGTGATCAGGCTATTCGATCGAAGATGAAGACAATGAGCGAATTGATGAAATCGAAAGGGAGCTTGAACCAAACGAAGGGGATGCCGATCTCATTGATGAAATTGAAAGGGAGCTTGGACGTGACGGCACGGATGAAGATCCTGTTAGTTCTTGTGCTCCCGTCCTTGAATTTGCTCGTATCAATGAAAATCCCTATGTCAAGCCTGATGAGTTTAATTTTCACTTTGATCCTGCGGGCGAATTTGTAGTGGGACAACTTTTTCATACCAAAAAGGATTTGATAGACAATGTACAACTGTATTCAATAAAAAAATCAATTTTATATGATAGTTGAATCAACTCCACTAAAGATAGTGTTAAAATGTAAGAAGAGTTTCTGTCCATGGAGGTTAAGGGCTTGTGTTAAAGATCTGCAATTCCCTTAGTTCACAGTTGTAAAGTACAGAGGTCCTCACACATGTGTAAGTGATGTGTTTGACCAAAGCTATCGCTTGGTAAGCTCTTCCTTCATTGCCCAACATGTAATGGACCTTGTTACAACACAAGAGTCAATTTCTACGAGTTCTATAGCTCAAGTTATCTCCGATCATTTTTTATTAAAGATCACATATAAAACGGATTAGTTGGTGAAAAAAAGAGCAATTGACAATATATTTGGCATCTTTAAGGACTTATATGCAAAGCTTCCCCAAATTTTGAGAGCCATTAAAAGATCAAATCCTGGTACAAAATCTGTATTCAGAAGTATTAGAACTTCAGATCCTTCTGTCCACTTTTTCCACAAAGCTTTTTGGTTGTTCGAGGCAGCCATACAAGGGTCTCAGTATTGTCAGCCTATCATATCAATCGATGATACCTATCTTTATGGCAAGTATAAGGGAGCATTATTACTTGATGTTGCTTCTGATGCCAATAATCAAGCATTTCCCTCAGCATTTGCTCTCGTAGAAGGAGAGAGTAATGCTAGTTGGTTATGGTTCATGAAGTACTTGAAAAGGCATGTAATAGGAGCTAAAGAAGTCTGTGTGATTTCGGATCGTCACGTTGGAATAATAAATGTAATGAGTAGAAGAGATTGGAGTGAGCCAAATGCCTATCATAGGATTTGTTCGAAACACCTCGTATCTAAGGTTTCGAAATACAGCTTTAAAAAATATGACATACTATGCTGCAAGGTAGGCTTAACCGAGGAAAATCAACTGCACATTCGATAGAATCGGCGAGTTGAATATCGATGTCTACATATGTCTTGGTGAAATTAGCCTGAACAAGTGGGCTCTTTGCCATGACCAAGGGAAGCGATATGGGCTCATGACTACTAATATGGGTGAAATCATGCATACTGTGCTAAAGGGAGTTCGTTGCCTTCCTGTCACTACACTCGTAGAGTTGACCTTCTATCAGGCAAATAAATGGTTTGTTCGACGACGAGGAATTACGGGTGAGCTTCTTGCTGAAGAGAAAACTTGTTGCCCAAATATCAATGAGATATTGGAGTCCAATAAGGCCAAGGCGCGATATCATCGCGTTGAAGTATTTGGTTACCAAAGGGGTATATATGAGGTCATCACTACAGCAGTTGATAGGGCAAGAGGAAAAGGAGGACATAAACAGACCATTAACCTCGAAGAAAAGACTTGCTCCTGTCAAAAACTTCAGTTGTACGATATTCCGTGTTCTCATGTTCTTGCCGTATGCTACAATAGAAATTATGATCCTTTATCATTCATGAACCTGTATTATTACCTTCCTATGCATCGTGATTCATATGAGCCGAAGTTCAATCTAATCCCGGGCAAGGGATATTGGGAGCCATATGATGGACTAAAATAATCCACAAACCTAGAATAAAGCGAAGCCAAGGCCACCCACCCTTGACACAAATTGAAAATGAGATGGATGAGAATGACGATACACGGAGGGTCACATGTGGGTTTCGTAAGGGAAAAGGTCATAATGTATTGACATGCAAGAAGAAAAAAGAGCATGAGGTTCGGTTAGCAGCTAGTAACAGTGAAATATAGGATGATAATATTTATTTATGTTGTATTTATATTATTTTTTATTTAGTATTTTGTTATTTATACATATTTATTAATTTTGGTAAACTTTATTCTGTAACAGTGTAAATGGAGCCAGTCCTAGCTCAGCCTAGCCTCCTACAACTACAGCCTCAACTAAAAGTGCTGCCATATGGGATGGAGAGGTGAGTTTGATATTCTATCGGTCACAGTTGAGTCTATTATTATTTATAAACATACTGATCTTTGTTTGCTTGTTATTTCAGGATATGGGTGTTCTCAATTGTTGCTACCATGTAACCCATTTATTAGGTCAGTGGAGGGTAGATGATCGGATTTTACACTATGTTAGGCGTGTTAGACTTTTTGGAGTCCACTGACTTATTAGTGTGTCCTTAGATCACCCTCTCATAACTGCATTGGTTGATAGGTGGTGACAGGAGACCCACAGTTTTCACCTAACTGCAATGGTTGATAGGTGGCGACAGGAGACCCACAGTTTTCACCTAACAACTGGGGAGGCAACAATCACCCTACAAGATGTTTCTATCTTGATGGTGGTGAGGATAGATGGGAATCCCATCACTGGTAGTAGTGACGTAGATTGGGCTGCATTGGCAAAGAAGCCACTTGGGATCCGGCCTACCCCTGATGCATTGCATGGCTCCTCTATCAGATTTACATGGCTTCGTCAGCACTTCTACAACTTGCCTGATGATGCCACAAATATTCAGATTAAATATGCTGCAAGGGCATATATTCTTACATTAATTGGTGGCACGTTATTCAGAGACAAGACGGGCAATGAGACACAACTCATACATTTGCCTCTGCTTCATGATTAGGATGCAGCGGCATAATATTGTTGGGGAAGTGCGACGTTAGCTTTTATGTACCGACAACTATGTCGGGCATCACAATAAGGAGTACACGAGATTGCTGGCCCTCTTATTCTTGCATAGGTTTGTTAGATATTCTTCTATAAAATTTTATTTTTATATGATTATGTTTGTGATCTGTGTTTTTTTTTATATGAATATATTTATGGGCATGGGAGCTAATTCCTAGAGGTCGTCTTGACCAAGCTCCCCATTTTCGTAGAGATGATGATGATCCACATGGATGTAGGTATTTTTATAATTTAATAAATTTGTGTAATAATATTTGAATTTATGTATTTTGTTTGATAGGTGGATACTTAATGTTTCTCCTATAGATGCACCGAGAAACCTTATGTACTATAGGAGTGCGTTTGATTTACAAAATATTAATCAGGTTAGAATTATATTTATTTTTATATTTATATCCATATTTTTATTTATTATTTATGACAAATCTTTCATATTTTATTTTAGATGGTATAGACTTCTTATACAGATGAGATAATTACATCGCTTCCAACCATATGTCGCCATGGTTAGCATATTTGGCGCAGTGTAGTACGACTCATCTGTTTTGACATCGCTAAGTGGCATTTTCTGGATTGTGTGATGTGCCAGTTTGGGATGCAACAACGGATCCCAATCCATACTAGTCCGTTCATTGATTTACATGCTCTTGATCGACACGGTAAACATAGGGTTGATTGTGCGAGACATTATGAAGTGTATGTGTCGATGTGGGGTAGACGAGCCGATGATGTAGCATTCTCTCCTCCTCTCACAGCCCCTCTCCCCGATGACGACCAATATATGTAATGGTACCGACGCATCACACGGTTGAGAATAACCCCTCTTACCGAACATCCACAAGATGGCTATCTTCCAATTTAGTCAAATGAAGACTATTTTGTAAGTAGTTTTACCTTATCCTTGTAAATTTAAAAATTAATATTAAAAACATATTCTAACATTTATTTTTTTATTGAACAGCTAACGACTATGGCTCGAATGATCGATTTGAGTAGAGGGTTGTTGAACATCAGAAGATCATTGAAATAGAAGCTCAAATGAACATACTCACTATACAGGAGATCAGGAGATGTGGACTTCAATGCCTCCAGCGTTTAGAATGAACCGATGTGCTCCAAGTGCCTTCTTCTGATAACTTTTCCTCATCCTACAACTTCCACTTATGATGTTGGAGCCACATCGTGAGGGATATGGGATCAAACGAAGGTGTCCATTTTGCCTTAAATTTCATATCTATATAATTTTAGTTTAAATATTATATTTGTATATTGTATACATACATTTTATTAGAATAAAAGATGTTCTTTTTCATGATTCGAATGCGTGATAATTTCTTCTCATAAACTACTGTATTGATATTGCGTTAATTGTTTGTGTCAATTGTTGCTGTAGATATACTATAATTGGGCAAAGGACATCAATAAAATTGTTGTCATATATTAAGAAGTTGAAAACCGTGTGAATTGCATGAAAATAGGACACTTCAAATTTCTTTGTCAAATATTTCTACGAAGCAATATTGACTAAGAAAATCTAGGTCAATTGTTGCTAGTAAATATTACCATCCCATATTTCAATGTTACTAGCTGCTAACCGAGCCTCGTGCTCTTTTTTCTTCTTGCACTCCAGTACATTATGACCTTTTCCCTAATAGAACCCACATGTGACCCTCCATGTATCGTCATTCTCATCCATCTCATTTTTAATTCATTTCGAGGGTGGGCGGACTTTATTCTAGGATTTGGGATTATTTTAGGTCCATCATATGGCTCTCAGTACCCCTTGTCCGGTTAGATTGAATTTTGGCTAGTATGAATCACGATATATAGGAAGGGAATAATACGGATTCATGAATGATAAAGGATCATAATTTCTATTGTAGCATACGACAAGAACATGAGAACACGAAATACCATACAACTAAAGTTTTTGACTGGAGCAAGTCTTTTCTTCGAGGTTAATGGTCTGTTTATGTTCTCCTTTTCCTCTTGCCCAATCACCTGCTATAGTGACGACCTCATATATGCCCCTCTGGTAATCAAATACTTCAACGCGATGATATCGCGCCTTGGTCTTATTGGACTCCCATATCTCATTGATTTTTAGGCAACAAGTTTTCTCTTCAGAAAGAAGCTCACCTACAATTCCCCACCGTCGAACAAACCACTTATTTGCCTGATAGAAGGGCAACTCTACAAGTGTAGTGATAGGAAAGCAACGAACTCCCTTTAGCACAGCATTCATGATTTCAACCATATTAGTAGTCATGAGACCATATCGCTTCCCTTGGTCATGGCAAAGAGCCCACTTGTTTAGGCCAATTTCACCAAGATATCTGCGGACATCGATATTCAACTCGTCTATTATATTGAATGTGGAGTTGAATTTCCTGGATTGAGCTTGCCCTGCAGCATAGTATGTCGTATTTTTCAAAGTTGCATTACGAAACGTTACATTCACATTAGAAACAAGGTGTCTCGAATAAATCTTATGATAAGCATTTGGCTCACTCCAATCTCATCTACTTATTACATTCATTATTCTAGCATGACGATCTGAAATCACACAGACTTCTCTATCTCCTATTACATGCCTTTTCAAGTATTTCATGAACCATGACCAACTAGCATTACTCTCTCCTTCTACAAGACCAACTGCTAAGGGAAACACTTGATTATTGGCCTCAGAAGCAACAACAAGTAATAGTGCTCCTTTGTACTTGCCATAAAGATGGGTACCATCGATTGATATAACAAGTTGACAATACTGAAAGCCTTGTATGGCTACCCCGAATGACCAAAAAGCTTTGTCGAAAAAGTGGACAAAAGGATTTGAAGTTTTGATACTTCTGAATACAATTTTTGTACCAGGATTGGATCTTTTATTGGCTCTCAAAATTTAGGGAAGCTTTGCATATGAGTCCTCAAAGGTGCCGAATATATTGTCAATTGCTTTTTGTTTCGCCAACCAAGACGTTTTCTATGTAATCTTTAATAAAA
The DNA here is from genome assembly GCA_018398585.1 of Simmondsia chinensis. NCBI lineage: Eukaryota > Viridiplantae > Streptophyta > Magnoliopsida > Caryophyllales > Simmondsiaceae > Simmondsia > Simmondsia chinensis. The sequence goes on from JAGTTD010000019.1 coordinate 23,855,622, forward strand.
AACGATCGGAGATAACTTGAGAAATAGAACTCGCAAAAATTGACACTTGTGTTCTAACAAGTTCCATTACATGTTAGGCAATGAAGGATGAGCTTACCAAGCGATGGTTCTGGTCAAACATATCACTGACACATGTGAGGACCTCTGTACTTAACAACTGTGAAGTAAAGGAATTGTAGATCTTTGCCATAAGCCCTTAGCCACCATGGACAAGAACTCTTCTTACATTTCAACACTGGCTTAGCGGAGTTGATTCAACTGTCATATAAAATTGATTTTTTCTTACCGAATACAGTTGCACAACATCTATCAAATCTTTTTTGGTATGAAAAAGTTGTCCCACTACAAATTCGCCCGCAAGATCAAAGTGAAAATTAAACTCATCAGGGTTGACATAGGGATTTTCATTGATAAGAGCAAATTCAAGGACGGGAGCACAAGAACTAACAGGATCTTCATCCGTGCCGTCACGTCCAAGCTCCCTTTCAATTTCATCAATTCGCTCATCAATGAGATCGGCATCCCCTTCGTTTTGTTCAAGCTCCCTTTCGATTTCATCAATTCGCTCATTGTCTTCATCTTCAATCGAATAGCCCTGATCACGGTCATCATAAACTATGCTAACAAATACTCTGTCACCGTCATCACCTTGTTCTACATATTCTATTACAGGATTAGATTGTGACATTAGGCATCCTTCATTAGGGATACTCACAGCTTGCCCAGTATGGATACTTGATACACCACCTCGACCCATTTCTGAATTACATGGAATTGAATTATTGTAGGACATTCCAATAATAGAGTTGGACAAATCGGAATACGATCTTGCCCAGTATGGCTACTTGATGCACCAACTTGACCCATTCCGGAATTACATGGCATTGCATTATCTACAGGACATTCCAATAATGAAGTTGGATGAACTGGAATACTAATATTGGTCACATAATTTTGGGGCATACTTGGAGAAACCCTATACCCATGGTAAGACATAGGATAATGCATCGTATTCTGCCAGTAAGATTCTGATTCAATAGAGGACAACAAATTTGAATAAGGTGCTGAATATATATAAGTTGATTGGCATTCAGGTAGACGATTTCTCGCATTAACATTCAAATTTTTTGGCTCAACTTCTATATAAAAATCTGTTGTAGGCTGCTTTTGTAGCTCAATGTATGACCACATAATTTCTAACGAATTGTCATTGAGAAGATTAATCATTTGATGTCCATGTGCAGAACAAATACCCCATTTCACTTTCAAATTAACAATATTTCGGCCAATTTTACAATGCTCTCTCAACGTATTGATCAATCCACAAAAATTGATATCTTTTCTAACAAATATTATACTGCTATAACCTCCAATATAATTGACATGCTTTCCATTTTTCTCGGCGTTCCACCCCAATGACAAACTATAGGATGCAAAGAAGCCATATTCTAAAAAAAAATAACGATATATAAACTTTAATTTGTATAAAGCAAATAACATTTCAACAATATGCAACGTATATCAACACAAATACTAACTTAAAAAAGTAAAATAAACCTAGAAAACTAAATAAATATCATTATAATATAACAATATGTATTTTTTTAATGAGAGAAAATAACATTTCAACAATATGCAACTTATATCAACACAAATACTAACTTAAAAAAGTAAAATAAACCTAGAAAACTAAATAAATATCATTATAATATAACAATATGTATTTTTTTAGTGAGAGAAAATAGTATTTCAAAAACAAAAGATTAAAATTACCGCAGTTATGAACTCCGAAGAAGAAATGCAATAGTGGTCAAATAACTCCGACAATGGTGACCTCGCAGGATCTACGGCGTGTTAACAAGAATACGGGCGGCGGCGGACGACGTTACTGGGGACAACAAAGTACTTAGGAGCGGGGCAGCGATACGAGAGAGAGGCGTGTGGGTTGTAAAAGTGTGATGGGGTTGGGGAAGGCAAGGGTTTTTAGATTTAAAATGAACCGCATTCCGGGGACGCGATTTATACTGGGTATAACCGATGCGTCAGAAATCGGTTTTACTTACTTGAAATAAAGTCAAGCTCCCACAACTCGGTTTAACTTATTTGAAATTTAACCGTTCCCTCTTGACGGGCTTAAGCAAATTAGAACCGCGTAGCGAAGACACGGTTAATATTCTTCTCTCCACGTCATTGGCCCCACACACGTGGACCGTATAAATGTAATTATTCCTTTTTAAGCATTATTTTTTTTTTTTCCTTACATTATTTCCGGAACCGACTCAAGGATAAGAGAGTTTTTTCCCCTCTCTCACATAAGACCTCTTAAACCTTAGACGAGAATATATACATAGATAGGCACACAAACACTAGAAAACCTCAAAACACCCTCACTCGTGTGATGTAGTACGAGTACTCTAAGTGTTTATGGAATATTTGGACTGTTCGAAGCCCAAACGGGCAAGCTAGAAGCACTGATTCACACTAGCAAATTAGAACGACCATAAGTTTTTATCCTTAAGGAGTTATGAGGCCCATAATATATCAAAGCAAAGCTCTCGGGTCAAATTATGGAACAACCAATGGCTTTATCACCGGTTTCACTCATTTTGGACAAATTTGGACCCCAAGATGAATTTTGGGCCACTTTTGTGTCTCTCAAATAATTTCGAGGCATTTTCATAATTTTCCAATTCCGGGGTTTTAAAATTGTCTAAAATTATAGCTCGGACGTATCTTTTCATCATAGAAATTCTCAAGTATTTGTCTCTCGATTTGACAAATTCCCAAGTTTCTTTGATTTTGGCAAGTTCAATACTGAATTTGCACTTTCATTCTACATCATCATACCCAAGTCCAATCCTCCAATCTACAAACATTATCGACTAACAAAATAAAACCAGACTTCACACAGTAAACAAGAAATCGAGAGGTACCTTGTGATGGGGCATTGAGGTTTGACTTCTACATCTTTGTTAGAGACTATATTCCCTATATCATTTAGGGCTTTCCTGTTTTTGCCTTGCCCTCCAACATTCTTCTGTTTCATCCCTCCTTCTACGGCTTCGTCTGAGAAAAAAAATGTTATCAAAGTTCTTTAAATAGTTAATCAGACCTTCATCAGGGAATAAAATTTACTAGTTTAGTAGCTGATGTTTTTAAATTTGTTCAAAAATGACCTTGATCTTTTTTTTCCGTTAAAATAATCTCTAATATTCGTTCAAATTGATCCTTCATCTCTTTTTTTTTGTTTAAATAGTTCATTATGTTTTATTCAGTGACAAAATTGATCTATTTTAAACCTAAAAAAACACAAGAAACCAGTTTGAACGAAAATAAGGACAAGAGACCCATTTGGTCATAATATAAAAATGACAATTGAAAAGATATGAGAAACTAGTTTGAACAACTTTACAAACATTAGATACCATTTTGAACAAGAAAATATACGAGATACTAATTTGAACAAACTTACAAAACATCAAGACCAACAGAGTAAATAGCTTTATGAATTACAAAGAAAAGAAGAAGAGAGAGAGAAAAAAATACCTCTGGCTTGCTGAGGAACAGCTGGTATAGAACCCATAATCTCTTTTTTTTTTTTCTGAGGATTACGATGATGAAGAACAAAATATCAGTGAGAAACCAAAACTATGGGGCGAGGGCTTATTTTTAAAGTTCTAACGGTCATTTTCTTCTTGTCGAAATTTCGAATTCTGGCCGTTGGATGGCTTGTAATCGAAGGGCGGACGTTCGTGGTTTGTAAAGCTCCAACGGTCATATACTTGTCAGAATTGTAGCCGTAGGATGGGTTCTGATTTAATCTAACGGCTTTAACGCGTTGGAGCGTGCCACGCTGTAATAGCACTTTGGCAAAAGGGCCAAAAGGAGTTATTGGATAATTGTGCAGTCATGTGACGTCATTATCATGAAAAAATATTATTGTTAAGAAAAATTTTATAAAAGTTTGTAACTATCAGCATTATAAATCCGATCTTTACTTTGATAATAATATATTTTGTAATATATATATATTAAATATTTAAGTAATAAATAATCAAATATCAAATATTTGATAAATTTTTGAAAAAGTTATTCTCAATATGTCAATATTTATACTTTTATAGACAATATAGAGAAACTCCTTTTGATTACTTCAGGTTAGGGGTCCTCGAAAACGGTCTCCCTTCTGGGCAACCCTCAGAAGGGGAAAATCTGCGTATATCTATCCCCTCAGACCCCACTTATGCGGGAGCTCTTGAGACACTGGGTGGTTGTTGTTGTTGTCCTTTTGGTTAGTGTTATTATTAGGATGGTGTTATAGTCGGGGCAAAAAGTATTATTACTAAACTAATCATGTGACTTTTAATAAATAATAACTATAAGTTTTATAAAGTTGCTTTGATATTAAAATTTTTATCGTAGTAATAGAATTACCGTATATATATATGTTATGAGTTATTCTAAAGTTTGAATTCCTGTACCAAATCCCTTAAGGCTTACTTATTGCGTTTTAATTTAATTATATTTTATTTTTTAATCAATTAATTGTTGTTGAAGATTGAAACCGCAATTAAGGCTTTGTTTTTTGATTGGAGGACCTTACCTATAATACATAAAATAGTAATAATATTTTTAAAATTATCAAAAAATAGAATATAATTAAAGTGGAATTAGTGTGTTGTTAACATTTACCAAAGGGCACATATTAGACAAACCCTTATAATATATATGAGATATATCTATATCTTTAGCGAAAATTCAATTAACTACTTTGACCGAAAAAAAATAAAAATCAATGAACTATGACAAAATTCACAAATTTTTAGGAAAAAGGTATCTATATGTTGCTGAAATTAAGTGTCTCGAAGTTTTCATAATAAAAAAAGCTACTGGATACTACGAAAGAATACTTCCATATTTGTTGGAATTACGTTCCATATTAGCGTATTTTTTGACAAAAATCAACCAATCTTCTAACAAAAATAAAAATTTTGAACTTTTTAAGATATTATTTGGAAATTTCATTGTACGTGAACTTTGTTAACCCCAAGTCATCAATCTAGATAAGAGACCGAGGAAGGCTCTAATGCCGAACATAATCTCACACAGAAATATAAGAATCCTTATAACCTAGATTTGCCAGTCAATTTGCCAACCTATTTGCTTCCCTATAACAATGTGTTCTCCATATAGGGACTCGGTTGTTATATCCGTTTGTTTTTTTTCTAGGGTTTCTCTCATTTATGTGGTGCTATATACTCACCCTTTTGTTTTAGGGTTTTTGTCGTTTTTGATTGAGAGAGAGACACACAGAGAGAGAAAGAGGAATGAAGAAATTCTCCTATAATATTCCGCCCATGGTTTTTCCCTCTCTTTGAGAATTTTTCACGTAAATATGAATGTCTTCGTTTCTCTTTCTTCCTTAACTTATTTGCTTTTCAGATTTTATTTGGTATCTAATTGAACCCAGATCTTTGGTATTTTTGCTTAATACAGGGATTGAAAGAAAAATAGTCATGTTTGTCCGAATAAGCGGACATCTTTAAATAATAGTGATGATGTCTGCAGGAAATGAGTACGAGCCTATGATTACTTTGGTAACTACGTTGTTATCACCCTCCAAGATAATTCATTGAGCACCGTGGTGTTTACATATAACAGGGTGCCGCTGGCCGCTACCATCTTGGCCAAAAGAATAGATGCATTACCTAACTCTCTCGAGCTAACTAGGAGCATTTTCCCATTATGATTGCGAATAAAGAAACCAGCAACAGTATAAGTCCTCTGCTTTGAGCCGTCAAAATTTTCCCTGATCCAACCCTCCGAAAAAGGATTCCAAGATATCCAAATGTTTCTTCTGGACCTGCAATGTCAAAACATCTCCACTTTTGTACCCACTTCTTCATCCACCATACCACAAAGAGACCACAGAGGTCATATGCTTAGAAAGGGTGACCAATTTTCGAGGATTAGATTGGTCACCTCAAAACACAAAGTTGTTTCTATCTTTCCACTGATGCAGTACAGGATGAGAATAACCCGAAAGAGCCAAGAAAAAAAGAGTAAATTAATTAGGAGCTAATTTAAACTAGAATTTTATTTATTAATGTTTAATCTACTAAATTTTGTAATTAGGGTTATGATTTTAAGTTAGATTGCTATTAGGAGTAATAGAGGTTGATTTAAAGTAGGATTAGTTCTTAGAGTTGGTTTATTATTAGGACTAGGCTTTTTTTATGCCTATAAATAGACCATTAGTTTATGAGTTTGATTTAAAGTAGGATTAGTTCTTGCGTGCCTGTCTGTTTGTACGCATTTCTACCTTTTTTCTTGTTGTTTACACCATTTATATGCTTGCATGTTGTCGTTAGGTAGGATCACTTCCGTAGATGTTTGCCTGCTTTTGCGTTTTGCTCTTACTTAGATGCTCCCATGCTTGTCAAGCTCCCCGTACTCTCCGTGCTTTTCTTGCCCTTCTTACTTCTCAGGATGGGAGTCCTCGGAAACAGCCTCTTATTAGGGTATCCCCCTGATGGGGTAAGACTACATACATCCTACCCCTCCCAGACCCTGGCCACGTGGGAGCCCCTGTGGCACTGGACTTGTTGTTGTTGTTGTTTTATTATGAGTTTATCTTTGTAGTTTTTTGAAAATGTTTAATAAAAATTATATAGTTCCTTTTTAAGTTATTGCTCGAACATTTGTAGAATCAATAAGTTTTAGCCGATCCTTCTTAATCCGGTATCATTGGGTAAGATCAACGGGTTAGAGGAATTATATCCTTCCCACCACGAGTCTTCGAGGGTTGAGGATGTGGTGCGACCTTTAGGTGCACTGCATCAGTTAGTATCAGAGCGAAGGCACGATCTCGAATTATGCCATCGAGAAGGCGGAAGGTGATACGAGTTCTCACATGGGATGAGAAGTTAAAGAGGAGTGAAGAGAGGCTCTGGAAGATAGAAGCCTTTGTAGCGGATAGGTTTGTCCAGGTCCACTATAGAGCTCCTTCCACGTCAAGTCGACTACCAACGTCATTAAAACTGATGTGTCGTTGCTTTACCACCTACTCACCCTGACCGCCTTCACCACCATCACGAGCACAGCTAGATACAACCTCTTATCGAAGCACTTCTACACGTAAATCAGAACCCTTCAATGTTTTCCATGGCTGCCTTCATCCACCTACTAAAACAAAGGGTCGAATTCGAGGACAAACTCTATTCAAGCAGGTGAGAATGATGCAGTACATGACGAAAATAGGCCGATGAAGACAAAAAAGGAAGAGTACATTAATTAGGGCTTGATTTAAACTAGAGTTTTATTTATTATTGTTTAATCTATTAAATTATGTAATTAGGTTTAGGATTTTAGGGTTAGATTATTATTAAAAGTAGCAGAGTTTGATTTAAAATCAGATTAGTTTTTAAAGTAGGTTTATTACTAGGACTAGAGTTTTTTATGCCTATAAATAAACTATTAGTTTATAGTTTTAGAAAGCTTTTGATTATTGAATAAATTTGATGAATTGTTTTATTATGAATTGATCTTTGTAGTTCTTAATTTGAAAATGTTCAATAAAAATTACATAGCTCCTCTTTAGGTTATTACTTGAATATTCGTAGAATCTGCGAGTTTGAGCCGATCCTTCTTAATTTGGAATCGTTGGGTACGATCAACGGGTTAGAGAAACTCTATCCTTCCCCCACGCGTCTTCAAGGGTTAAGGCTGTGGTGTAACCTTTAGACACACTGTGACACTGCATCATCAAATTTGCCAACAATGAACAATAAAGTGCACAAGTTCATCATAGCCTTGCTATCTCTTAACCCTCTACGCCTACAAAGCTTATCAACAAACTAAGGTCGACCAAGCAATTGATCTAGCCCACCAATATCACGGGCGATTTTTCAAATTGTTCTTGAACAAGGACAATTAAGAAAAACATGATTAAGATCTTTAGGGACATAAACCGAAGGCATAGGTCTTAACCAACTATGCCACTTTCACACATGATTTCGGTGGTAGCCAAGCTGTCATTTAGTGCTTGCCAAATTAAGACTCTAATCTTCGGATGAGCACCCAAATTCTATATCCAACGAAATTCCCACGAATTCCTCTCAGACATTCTGACTGGACGCCAAACTGACCTAAATCAGTAAAACCCCAACACCCCCTATTCCTTAACCACACCCATTACAATCGGCACCTCAAGCACAATCTTCTAAAGGTGAGTAGGAAGAGTCCTTTGAATTACTTCCACATCTTGTTCCCACTTTTGAACAAAATGTGAAACCTTAACATTAGGGTCACAATGACCCAAATTTGCATGTATGTTGTAACTGTTACAAATGGTAAAACACAGTACAATAACAACAAACCCAATGCCTCAAGAGCTCCTGCTTAAGCGGGGTCTTGGGGGAGTGTGTTGAAGACTCCACATGTGAGTCTTGTGGAATCCCACATCGAAGTTGAGAGAAATAAAAAATCACCTTATAAGCCTAGTGGGTTACTCCACCTATTGCCAATTGGTTTTAGGATAGAACCTCACTTGGGCTTATATGTTGATCTCATGTGTTCCAACTCCATGGGTTGGGCCTAAAGGCCCGGTGAAATTTAACTTGGTATCAGAGCGGGTTGTTGATCCCGATCTCGTGTTTGTCGCACATTGTCCTCATGAAGAGGATGTGCATTTGTGTTTGATGCGCCAAGGGCCTCTCCAATATGTTGGATCCAATTGTATCGGAGAAGGCAAGGGGTACGTTTGTCACAGACTCACATGTGAGGGGGAGTGTTGAAGACTCCATATGTGAGTCTTGTGGAATCCCACATCGGAGTTGAGAGAAATAAAAAATCACCTTATAAGCCTAGTGGGTTACTCCACCTATTGCCAATTGGTTTTAGGATGGAACCTCACTTGGGCTTATATGTTGATCTCATGTGTTCCAACTCCATGGGTTGGGCATAAAGGCCCGGTGAAATTTAACAGAGTAGATATACGCAACCTTACCCCTTCAGGACATAGCCCTGCCGAGAGGCAGTTTTAGAGGACCCCCAACCTTATAGAGTTGGCAACACGAGGACTTCCCAGAAGGTCACCTATCCTGGTACTACTATCGCCTAAGCACGTTTAATTTTAGAGTTCTAATGGGATCAGGTACACTAGTTCCTGGTAAATGAACCCTAGAAATGGTAAAAAACAATCACAAGTAAATTTCCTCCACTCAGATCTTCGATGTTTTCGACACTAAGATTGAAGCACATCCAATAATAACAAGTGTCAAAATCGCACAAAATAGGAAAAATTGCTTCACATAGAACTCGTTTGATGCCACCAAAAACCCATTGAATCATCATCAAATTACACAACATACATACAAACAATCATTAGGCAAATCAAAAACCATGCCTATGAAAAAAAAAGCTACTAAAATTAGTCTAAAACACACAAAATAAATTTAATTAAAAATAAGAAATCTCACACTCAAAAAACCTTGTTAAAATTACACTCATAGGAAGCTCAGAGATCAGTTAGATTTAGTTATCAGGCTCGGTCCTCGGGTCCAACTAGCATGATCTGTCAATACATACACGAGCGCAAACACAGCACAGTTAGAGGTGTATATAAGCCAAACATTCAACAAATTTCTCATGTTTGAAATTGATTAAAGACTTGTTCGTGTTCATTTCGGGGGTTTTATAACTTATTAAGCCGAGTTCAAGCAAACTCCATTAGCTTGTTGAACCAAGTTTGAATAAAGGGCGGTTGACTCATTAACGATTGCAACAATTTGATAATAGCTCGTTAATAGCTGCATAAAGGATAAATGATGGCTCAATAACACCTTGAACAACTCAGCTCGATAACAGGCTAGACTTTGGCAAGATCTGTTTGATTAGACTAATGAGTCGAGTTGAACTTGTTATGTTGTGCCTCGAATTTTATCTTGATTTAGAGGGGGGTGGGGGGGTGTCTGTGGTGGTAATGAAGATATGGACCTGTTATATTCTAGCTTTTAGCGAACATGCACGATAAAGAAATTAGAGTTTTTTTTTATGTCCGGGCGTCTATAAAATGACCCAATCCCTTTTCTCCTATGCCCATGGTCTTTCTCTCAATTTAGGAGTTCTCCACGTAAATTTGTATGTTATTTTTTTTTCTTCTCGATTTCTTCCGGATATGTTCTTCTGATGAAATCAAATCCAATTCTTGGATATTATCAAGCATGCAAACATCTTGTTGAATCAAATTCAAATGAAGCTCTGAAGGCTTTGTTGAATCAAATTCAGATGAAGCTTTGAAGGCTCGATAAAAGCTTAGTACGAACTTGAGCTAATTAAGGATTATCGAACTCAAGTTTAGGGTACTTGGCTCAATTCGGCTTTTTTTCACCCTTGACCACAGTAACGAGACTCAAACATGACAAAAATTAAAGAAAAACACTTGAATACAACACGACACGACGTGCAAAATTAATAGATAGGAACTTACATTGGAGTCAAGAGCATATTTCCTGGCAATGAAAAGAGCAGCATTCCGGTCCTTTTCGGATTCGAATGTTAATACATACGAAAGACCCTTTCTTGCCTGCCAAAACAATGACTTGGCCGGTGCGTTACACCCTCCTCTTGCACCGCAGAGCTGCAAATCATTGAGAACTTCATATGTGAGCATAGCTAAAACATCTCATGTTGGACTTTTGAGAGAAAAATACTTTTATACAAAAGTTAAAAATTAGAAAATAACGATAATAGTATAATTTACACAATGTATACATATAATTTAAGGTTAGTCATACGGGATATTTATATAATTATTAATTTAAGGTTAAAAATTAGAAAATAACGATAATAGTATAATTTACACAATATATACATATAATTTAAGGTTAGTCATATGGGATATTTATATAATTATTAATTTAAGGTTAAAAATTAGAAAATAACGAAAACGATAATAGTATAATTTACACAATATATACATATAATTTAATGTTAGTTATATGGGATATTTATATAATTATTAATTTAAGGTTAAAAATTAGAAAATAACGATAACGATAATAGTATAATTTACACAATATATACATATAATTTAATGTTAGTTATACGGGATATTTATATAATTATTAATTTAAGGTTAAAAATTAGAAAATAACGATAACGATAATAGTATAATTTACAATATATACATATAATTTAATGTTAGTTATACGGGATATTAATATAATTATTAAATATTAAAAAATAAATATTTAATTTTATAAGATTTAATATATTTAGATACATACATTATATATGAAAATTATTTACCCAAAATATTTAATGCGTAATTGATGTTGATCGGTCTTCGGTCCGGTCTTGGGGTTTTTCAGTCTTGGACCGGACCGAACCAGACCAAAGACCGATTAAACCCATATACTAGGACCGAAGACCGGACCGATATATGGTCGGTTCAGTCTGGTCCTTGACTGAAATGGCCGGTCCAGTCTGATCCACCGATCCGGACCCATTTTTGTTCACCCCTACATACATATGTTAATCAACCGGAATCTTTAGTGTCATTCATGAATGGGTCATTATTCATTCACTAAAAGACTATAGAAAGGCTATATATAGACGAGTTATGTAAAGACGGAAATGTGTGTCACAGGAACACTGGAATAGGTTAATTGTATCTTCTTCCTATAATAAGTTTTATTCACTCGAGTTGATTTATCATCTCTCTGAAAAAATCCGAATTTTTACCTTGTCTATGATAAACAATCACGGGCGTGTAATCTAGTGGATCTAACTACAGTTTTAGAGAGTGATTAAACTCTCAACAATTCATATGTAAGTCTAAGAGAGCTTTCATCCACAAGAGCAATTTGCGTTACATGAACTAACCACTAAGCTTATACATTGATCTGTTTTTATGTGCTATTGATCTAAGACTTCACTAGTAGACTCACGTGTGAAGTTCTCGATAAAAATCAATCTGGTACCTGCATTGATGTGGAATAAGATTCCCGGGATTTTGTGATCCATCCTCTACATAGCTTAATCCTCGTCTTTCCCACATAAAGTACATGTGCGGAACGCGATGGATAATCATGTCCGTTCATCTGAGTTACCACCACCTGCACGATATCGCGTTATTGTATCGTTATTTAGATGTTTGATGAAAAACTCGTGTAAGAAATCGAGTATTTGCCTAACAGAAAGTATTAGCAAGCAAATGTTGAGAGTTGAGACGATTTACGATACATGGAATTCGGTGTTTGGCTTCTTCAGAAGCGATTGCACATAGCCCGTCAATCCCGGTGCTGTACATAAATTATAAACCACGTCAACCTTGCAATTCCCATGAAGATAAAACAAATGGTCATTTCCAACAAGTTACAATCTTGCCATGAAAGGGTGCTTGCGGTTTCATTGACGGGTGTAGATGAACCAAACATTCAATGAAATACGCGTGTCCGTACGGCTCATTTGTGTTTGTTTTGGGGCCTCGATAGGTTATTGAGCTAAGTTGGAGCAGACTCCATAAGCTTAACAAGTCGAGCTCGAACAGGAGGCTAGGCTCATTATCGATTGCGAACAGTTGAATAAGGGCACACTAAGAGCTCGTTAAAGAGTGTTGGCAGTTGGTATTAGCCGAAGAGAATCATACTTTCATTCAAACCAAACAAAGGACGATGAAAATTAGATTCTACTTTTCCCTGAAATATCTTTTCCACAAGAAAATAATTTTCCTCGGTTTTCCATCCATCAGTTTATCCTTTATCAAATCAATAAAAAAAGCCTAAGATTCATTAATCGAGCAAAAGGATCGCAAAATATATACAACAACCACCACCCAGTGTATCAAAGATGCTCACGCCAAGGCAGATTACAGGGTATATATTTAAAAAAATGGGATCGGGACGAACCAGGATCAATAGGAGCAAGAGTGGTCACTGAGCTGGTTTTGCCATTTGAAACCACATCAGCCTGCAACAGCTTTCCCACATCCAACGGTTCGGGTGCATAAATCGCTTTACGGGCACCTGTCAAAAAGAGTTAGCCAAATCAAGAACAAAATTATCGACGTATGGAATGGACGGTGTTGTTTCGTGTCTCGATTCAGTGATGGTAGTGCAGGACCTTTTATGTTGTCTCGGCCCAGTAGACCTATTTAGAGAGATCTAAAGTTTTTTCAATCTTCTGTGTATATAGAAATTGTGCAGCCACAAATGTACCCTCATTCAGATTTCTTAGTGGATTGCTTTTTCCTCTGCTCGTAGTTTTCACTCAATTTGAGGGTTTTCTAGGTAAATGTCTGTTATTTTCTTCTTTATCTATTTTTTTCTCAATTTCTTCTAGATATGTTATTTTCGCATCTACAATCAACCCCGTTTTTGGGTATTTGCCTAACAGAAGGCCTTTTAATTTTGAGGTTATTAGCCCTAATATTGCACCAGATGACGACTAACACAGAGCGTGAAACGAACAAAGTAGGGAGGAAACAATGCACTACGGCTCTATTTGGTTCAATGGAAAATTTTGCTATTCTTTTTTCTTAAAAATTTGTCTTGCTAGTTAAAACAAAATAATTTCATAATATAAATTTGTATGAGATTCATGCTTAGCCAAGTTGAGGTCAACATGAAGCATATGATGAAAATTACGACTGAAAGCATTTTCCCTTTCACAATCGAAAATGTTTTATCTTCCATTGACGGGAAGACACTTTCTCCTCAATGTAGGGAACATTTTTGATATTTGTGCTTATTGTTTGAAACTATGAAACGAAATAATAGAATTGGGACAGAAAGATTTTCTGTCAAAAGAAATGGAGCTCAATTTTACCTGATATGATTTCCTTTTGGTCTCCCTCACACGATACACGATACCATTGAATTGAGCATTTTGAAAGATCGGGAGCCAATGAACGAGGCTGAACTCGTAAACTTGAACCCAAGGTTGGTGCACCGTCGATTCTATATATAGAAGATTTGCTCTCCTCGAGCCTCTTTTTCATTGCCAACTGGATAACAACGGACGAAATCACACTAACAAGTCAATTTACAGTAAATAATGCCTAGCCTTAGGCTCGATCGTGCAGTTGGCATATATAAGATCTGCATATACGCTCAAATGAGATTTCATCCGAAAACCAATTGGCATCAAGTGGAGCAGCTCATTAGGCGTATATGCCGATCTCTTTTCTCTCGTATGGAAGAATTTCACTATACTCACACAAGAAACTCTCAACTAAACCCAAGAGAAACGTAAGGATAAAAACAAACCTCTTTTTGAAGCTTCACAGAAAATATAGACTTCTCGCGGAGTTGAAGTCGAAGCGCTTTAAGTTCATGTTCCATATCCATCACCTATAACACATTCCCAAGATCATATTCATGTTAATCGTTACAAATTAACTTGATAATTCAGACACTCGCAAAATTAGAGAGAAGGACCCGTGTTCAATGCCATCGATTATTGTCGTGCTATGTCTTGAATTTATATTTGGATTCAGAATTGTTCTGCTTCGGCCCAGCAGGCTTATTAGGATAGATATAAGATTTCTAGTTACGACCTATATAGATATAATCTCTCGTTCAGATACCCATGGTCTTTCCCTCTATACGAGGGTGCTCCTCATATATCCGTGTTTTCTGTTTCTCCCTTCACTTCTCAAATTCTTTCAAATTTGTTCTTTCGCATTTAAATTGAATCTAATTCTTGAGTATTTGCCTAACAATTATAGATCATGCAATCAAGAAGTACACAAACCAAGTGTGCATGAAGTCGAACGTTAGGATAGCGACACATTTCCATTACCCCATAAAATCATAATACAAACATGTGACATCAAAGATTAAGGGTCTGTTTGGTACTATTTTCTGTTTGTAGCTTTTGGATTTAAGAAGCTAAAAAATCGTATCTTGGAAACAATTTTTTTTGCTTTTGGCTTTCTGTTTTTGAGTGTTCACTTGAAGTAGGAAAAAAAACCAAAAAACCTTAAAATTTCATTTCATTTTTAGTTTTAAGAAACTAGAAACTGTAAATAGAAAACGACACCAAACAAGACGAGAATTACAATAAAAGATAAAAAAAGTCCTAGCACACCTTGCTGGGTTGATGCAGCAGTCTGATTCGTCTAGCGTCTTGAATCTCCTCTACCAGTTTCTCCACATCCTGAGAATACGAGACGCAAGTAATTTTCACTAGTTATGCATATATATTGTATTTTATTTATTAAAACAAGCTTTTACATGTAGTTACACAATAAAAACTAGCAAAAGGGTAATAGAATTTACGATTGGTTGGCTTTTCATTCGAGCTTTTGCAAAAATAAGACTAAAAACCAACTCATGTTCCCTTATGCCTGTTTGGTATCGTTTTTTCTTGTTTGCAATTTTAGGTTCTCTTAAAAACTAAAAACCGCAATTTGAAACTATTTTTTATGTTTTCTCGTTTCTTGTTTTCGGTTTTACTCATAAAATTTAGAGAGAACTAAAAATAGAAACCAAAAATTAGCAAAAACCCGTTCTTAAAACCTGTTTTAGTTCCTCAAAAGTTTAAAAGCTACAAATAGAGAACGATTCCAACAAGCTCTTACAAAATCATCATGAATAATGCAACCTAATGCATGATCTGTAGACACGACTATGAACGTACGTATATGTCAAGGAACCAATCATCCCAAAAACTTAAGTTAACGGGTGCAAGTACAAAAATAATTTTATGCTCTAACAGTCTTCGACAAACCTGCTTTCCCGATGTTTCAGCTAGTTTCTCTTCCTCCTCGAGAGCCTCTCCGAATCTCTGCACCACTACTCTAGCGCTTTCGATTTCAGCACAAGCAAAAGACCTTTCTTGACTTACCAACCTTTTCGCTTCTTCAGAGGCCTGCATGCAATACCAGATGGAATCATTGATATGGAGTTGACATATATGAGGTTCATATATGAGCCAAAGCAAGGTTCCATCATAAAACCCAGTTGATGTTAAGCGAAGTAGCCCACTAGGTTTATATGCTGATCCATTTGCTCTTACTGCTCCGATGCGGAGTTTCTTATTAGACTCATCTGTGCAGTCCTTAACAAAACCCGTACAGGATATTAGGAAATTTTGGATCATCTCACCTGCTTAAGGAAATTAGTGAGCTTCTTCACTTCAAACTTCTCTTGAATCAATTCTCCTTCTTCTTGGGTCAACTTAATTGCCAATACCTCAACCTGCATTAGCATTGGCGTGATAATTAACGCACTGTTTGTTTTGACAGAAAAGTTTTTACGTCACATTCTCCTAACTTCACTGTACAAATAAGTAACAATTATTGCGTTAAAGGAAACTGTTTTCCTCCATAGAAAGGATGACTGGCATTTTCTTTCATGAAACGAAACATTTTCAGTCCCAATCTCACGTCCTATGTCTCATTTCAACCTCAACTTAATCAGGAGCAAATCCCATATAAACATAGATAATGAAATTACTTTCCTTAGCTAAACAAACAAAAAAATTTATTCAGGCTCGAAAAGAAAATGTTTATCCTCCAACCAAATGAAGCCTAATATGAATTCATATATTGTAGAAGAACAAGACATAACGTTGCGTTTTTTTATTCAGGATATACGTAAATCACTGTGCTAATGTTTTCTCGCTCTCTCTTATCTTCTCAATTTCTTTCAGATATGTTCTTTCGCGTCTAAATCAAACCCAATTCTGGGGGATTATGTCTGACACTACCTATATAGCAAATGTATAAAGCATGAGTCATATTGTGATATTATACATCATATATGAAAATTGTATAGAAAGAAGGAAAATACATAAAACTAACCATAGAGATAGCTTTCTCAACATCCTCCTTGTTTCGACCCGCCAAGCGACCTCTCAAAGCTTCCAATGCATCTCGGAGCTTCTTTAGAAGAACATGTCCCTCCAACGAAGCTGTGTCTCGAAGCTTTGCCTAAAACCAAGTGAAAGACATGTATCGATACACAATCAAGTTTCATAATGGAACTCTGAATTCATCACAGCTCTGTTTGTTTTGATATAAAAAATTATCTTTCCACAATTTTACAGCAAAAACCACAGAAAATATGCTTCATTTCAATCTTAACTTGGCTAAGTGTAAAGCTCATATAAATTTATAGAATGAAACTATTTTCTTTAAATAGAAAGACAAATTAAAATTTATGACGAAATTTTTCCGTTGAACCAAATGGAGCCTAAGAGTTTCATTTGCATTCAATCCCTATGCACCAAGAAAGCAACTCTCCCAAAAGTTTAAACTGCCAAATGAAGATTCACAAATAATTTTACACACACTTCAACACTATACCCCTCACATGAATGCCCATTGGACTTAAAACCCAGACAATGCGTAGGCCGTTGAAATACCTTGGCTAAATTATATTGATAGTTAAATGAAGGATTAACGGGATTCGAACTTGAAACCTCTGAGTCCATGAGAGTCTCTCATACCATGTTAAGGAACAAACTTTTCTAAAAACTAAAGGCTCTGTCTAGTTTCTATTTGTAATTTTTAGTTTTTGAAAATTCAAAACTGGGTTTTGAAAACTAAAAACTGGGTTTTGAAAACAGTTTTTCTATTTTTGATATTTTGCTTTTGGTTTTTTCCAGGTTTGAGTGAATACTACAAAGTGTTATAAACATACTCAAATACTAGCCAATTTACCATCATAAGTCAGCAAAGTGTTATTTTTCTTACCTCATCAGCTATCTTTGTAGCAGTCGCGACGTTCTTGTCGAATTTACTAGCAAGATCTCTAACCGAAAGACGCTTGTGTTGCTCCGATAATTGAGTAGTCTCTTGAGCAACGACCTCCTTCAATGTGGGTGCGTTTGGGTCAGGCTTCGGGTCCTCTACTATCTCATTATCGGGCCCGATTTTGTACTTGGGAAAATGATTAGACGGGAAGCTAACGTCGGATGAGACCGAAAGAACAGCATTGTTATGCACCTCTTCTTCAAGCTCCGGACTTACCCTTGTCATTTCTAAGTCAAGGGTACGGAACATAGGAAACAAGAAACCAAAAACTGTGTTAGAAAATGTGAAGGACTTCGTATGTGAGTCTAGTAAGAAATCCTATATCGGAGTTATGAGAGAGAAGAGATCAGCATATAAGCCTAGTGGGCTATTACACCGAATACTAATTGGCTTTAGGATGAAGATCCGCTTGGGTTTGGGGCCTGTTTCGCCAAATTACGAAAATACTGTTTTTTCAACACTTTTTTTCTAGTTATTGCTTTTATGCTTCTGCTTTAAAAGAGAAGCACTAATTTTCCGCTTCTGCCTTAAAGGAGAAACATTATTTTTCTACTTCTACTTCTATTTAAAAGGACTATTCTTTTCTCGACAAACACATTCAAGTCCCAAAAAACTTTTTTTTTTTTTTTTTTTTCAGAAAAGAGACTTGGCCAAACAACCCTTTAATATGCCGTTCTCATATATTCTAACTTTGCGGATCGGGCTTAACGCATGGTGAATTTTAACAGGAAAAAACAGCTTTCATAGAATCAATGCTTGCATAGAAGATCATTGATGGGTAACACCTAATTTTTTTTGCATAAAAATAGTAACATTATAAATGCACATCAAAAATTAGGTGCTTCTATATTTTAGAATTTGGATGTACAATAATGGATTTAACATAGAAAATATAGTACTTGACAATGTACATCTTCTTCAAAATAAATGTAACGAAAGCGAATTCTTTTTGTTTACAGTTTTTGGATTCTGAAACACAAAAAAAAACCGGGATATTGAGAACGATTTTTCCCTTTTTTGGTTTTCTATTTCACTTTTCACTTAAATTATGCTTTCTCGGCATTATTTTCGGTTTCTCAAAGCCAAAAACTACAAATGAAAACCAATATAAAACAGACGTCATCAAATGGAAGGCAATATGATACCCTTACTTGACCTCATATTTTTCTAAATCTTGCAAATGAAACTTTTTTTTTTTTTTTTAAATCAGCAACTGAAATAAATAGGCCTAGTAATTTTATGAACATATATCTGTCAGTAACTAACTATTCCAAAAATTTAATCTGACGTGTAAAAAGCACATAAATGGTTTTATACTATTTTCAGTCCTTTTTTCAGCAATATATATTTCCCCTGGCCATGTAATAAAATCAAACAGAACATAATCAAACTCATCAACATTGAATTATATAACAGCAATTGAAGCCTCAAAGTAATTATTTAACAAACAGAAAAAAAAAAAAATATATATATATATATATATTATAGTCAGCACAAAAGTGTTACATTTAGAATAATTTAGTGAAACTTTTGGCTATTATTCATTTTAAGTCGCATCATTACAGTAACAGTAATAACGTTTATTATCCTAATAATAATAACTAATAAAAAGCCCAGAATTTGTTCTTTTAACAGAAATAAATAAATTGACAAATAGAGAAAACCCAGATAAGAATCACAAGCACAAAATGAGAAAATTGATTGAGATTGGGAAAAAAGCAACAAATTAAAGTTTCAAAGAAATCATTTAATAAGCAGGGGGAAAAAAAAAGAACAAGAACTTATTTTATTAAAAAATAAAATATTAGGAACTACAGTGAAAAACTAAAAAGATAATGAACTAATTTGAGTGAAGTCATAAATATTAAAGATCACTTTGAACCAAAAAATTGGATAATGTTTTGCGAACAAGTTACCCAGTTAACCCGATCCATGCAAGGACCCACACATCATAGGAACCAGTTAAGTCAAGGTTTCCTCAGGAAGAGGTTCAAGGAGGGAATCAAACTCCAGATCTTTTGACCTAAAGCAACACCCTATCTCCTCACTTGCCTCTTATCACTGAGGTAAGGCCCTGGTGGGTAAGAACTGGATAAATTTAAACAAATTTAAAAATATTAGAATTCAGTCGAGTAAATAACTTAGAAAAGGGTAATTGGTGAGCTTTTGAGCCTGGGCATTTTAACCATCAAATCAATCCAAGAAGGCCCATAGAAAGAAAGAAATGGAGAAAAACCCGGATACGAATAATAAGCAAAGAAGCAAAAAATTGATTGAGATGGGGAAAAACAACAACCGACCAAGTGCCTTGAGGACTCCCGTATAAGTAGGGTCTGGGGGGAAAGAATGTACGCAGCCTTGCCCCTTTGAGGGTGCTACCCTGAAAGGAGGCTGTTTCCGAGGGAGATGGGAAAAAACCCAACAAAATTGAAGCTTCAAAGTAACAATTTAACAAAAAAGAGAAAAACCCAGAATTTGTTTTTAACCAAAAACCAAAAAAAAAAAACACACACACAAATAGAGAAAAACCCAGATAAGAATGACAAACACAAAAGATGAAAATAAAAAAAATTGAAAAAAAACAATTTTGTAAAAAACTTATGTAAATAAGAACCAATTTCCCAAAAGTTGAAGCTAACGGGTGAAGGCCGTGAATAGTTTTATACTTTAACATACCCATCATGCGAATGCCAATTAGGTATGAAGCGTGAATAGCGTACATACCCACCTTACACAGCAACAAAAAACTCATTGCCTCAAGAGCTCCCGTCTAAGTAGGGTCTCCCACCTCATACCTTGTGCTTAAATTCTTTTAATATTGAAAGTGCGAGCTGTTAAAATTGGAACTCGTGATCTATTGGTCAACAAGGCTCCGATGCTATGTTAAGGAACTAACTTTCCCAAAAGTATAAGCTAATAGGTGAAGGCTCGTGAATAATTTTATATTCTAAGGACTTAAACTAAAAGGTGAAAGTCTAAAAATAATTTTATACTCTAACAAATGCTCATTAAACTTAGAGTGTGATTAATGCACATGATCACTAATATTTTATATTTAAAATACATTAATATTGAAAGTAAAACCTATTAGGAGTCGAACTCTTAAACTCTTTAATTTACTCTGATCACCATGTGAAGAACTCATTTATCTCAAAAGCTTAAACTAACCAAAAAACACATAATTATTTTATACTCTAACATAAACTTACAGTTCATTGAAGCTTCAAAGTAAAATATTAACAAAAAAAAAAAAAAAAACCCAAAATTTGTTTTGATCAAGAAAGAAAGAAATGCAAAAACAGAGAGAAACCCAGATAAAAAAAATGACAATCACAGAAGATTAGAAAATCAAAAAAAATATATATATATACAGTTAATTGAAGCTTCAAAGCAACTAATTAATCAAAACAAAAAAGACCCAGAATTTGTTTTTAATTGATTTTATACTCTAACATTAACTTCTCATGACGACTCGATCTTTAGGATGGGGTCCTCGGAAACAACCTCTCTTCCACCCGGAAGGGGGAAGGCTGCGTCCATCCACCCCCATACCCTGCTTCGTGTGGTAGCTCCTGTGGCACTGGGACTGTTGTTGTTGTTGTTGTACTCTAACATTAACATTAATCAAAGAAATGCACAAATAGATAGAAACCCAGATAAAAATAACATGCAAAAAAGTTTTAAAAAAAATGTTAATAACTCCAGCTGCGAGTCTATATAGTAGAATCCTACGTTAGAGTTATGAAAATAAAAAGATCAATTTATAAATATAGTGGATTACTCCACCTATTACTAATTAATTTTAGGACAAAACCTCACTTAAACTTATACATGGATCTCGTACGTCCGAACTGGCGAAATTTAACAAAAAAAGGGGGGAAAAACTTACAGAGTTAATAGCAGCAGAGAATTAGAAGAAGAGATGACATATAAAATGTTACAAAATCTGAAATTAATGTTCGAGAGAGAGAGAGAGAGAGAGAGAGAGAGAGGGATGTAATGTAATGAAATGCTTTAATACACTTTACAGAAAGCAAAGTGAATAAGAAGAATGCAAATAAAGAGAGAAGAATAGAGGGCCCCCCTCTGTCCCTCAGGGACATAGTTGAGTGGTCGTAATCACAGGTTGCCAACGAGATAATCTTGGATTGAATCTCACAAAGCTCAAAAGTGGTATCCTCTTTATTGAGAATTTAAGGGTTTTATCCCCTCCCCACCCCATGACTTTACAATCATAAAAAAAAAAAAAAAAAAAAGGGCCTCCTCTCTCTCTCCTTCCTCTCTCTATCCAACTCCAACTATTAAAATACACAAAAGAAAAAGTGAACGGTTTCCCCATGTATTATATTTATTTTCTGGGGTAAGAGTAGTATCAACATAGATGACTTTTTAAAAAATCTTCACTCTTATATTGGGAGTACTGAAAAACAGACTCTCTTCAGGTTAACACCCTGAAGGGGGAAGGCTGCTTACATCCGCTCCCTAGACCCTGCGTAGGCGGGAGCCCTTGAGACACTGAGTATGTTCCTATGTTTCTTTGTTAATCTAAAAATAATTTAATTGTATCTTAATATACTAACTTAATGTTAGAGTATAAAACTATATCTGGACCTTTATTTATCAGTTTAAGCTTTTGGGTGAGATGGCTTCTTGATATGGTATAAGAGCCTTGATAACCAAGAGGTCACGAGTTCGAATTTCAACAGCCCCCACTTTAATATAAAACAATTTAAGCACAAGATAGGAGGTGGGCCTGTGTAATATCCACGCTTCAAGTCTAATTGGCATTCGCGTGAAGGGGCATGTTAGAGTGTAAAACTATATCTGGACCTTCACCCATCAGCTTAAGCTTTTGGGATAGATGATTTTTTGACACTTAATTATATTTTCTAATTAATCAAAAAATAATTCATCCATAAATTTTGTATGAAAAAATAATTTAACTTTAACTTTTTTCCAAAAAATAATTAAACTCTACAAATTGGATATTAAAAAATATTGGATTGGTGGTTGAGTGTGGAGCACAGTACGACGTTTTGTTTATTTTTTAGTAAAAAGGTAAAGTTGGATTATTTTTTAATAGAAAAGTTAGAATGCAGTTATTTTTGATTAGGGGATATAGTTGGATTATTTTTTGATGTATTAAAATATAATTGTGTTATTTTTAGATTAATTATTACATATTTATCTAGTCGTAGTAATTTTTTGACATTTATTTTAATTAATATATATAGTGTATTTTATTATATTAAATAACTTTTTCCAATAAAAATGTATAGCATTAATTATGAGATAGAATATCTCATAAAAATGAGTTAATTTTTATACTTTACATGAGATAAATCCTCTTTTGGTCGTCAAAGTGGCAAAAAATAAACCACTCATGGATAAATTTATGTTAGTACTCTGATTATAATGTATTAATTTTTTAATCTACAAACTTTGTCAATTAATTTATCAGTCAAAAAATTATATTTTTTTAATAAAATAATTTAAATAATGATATGCAATTGACCTCATTTATTGATGACTCCACCAACCGTTCCCTATTCCCCTCATCCTTCACCTAAACCACCATTCATGTTGTTCTTAATGGAGACAAGTTGAAAGAGGGCATATTTTACACCCTTATATATCGTTATTTAGATTATTTTATATAAAATATGTAAATTTTTTGATTCAAAATATTAAAAAAATTAATACATTAAATTTTATATACTAATTTCTAATTTATCATATAAAATATTGGTTATTTTAAATTAAATATCTGAAAATTTTGTTTCAAGTATCTCAAAGTTTAATAATATATTTTTCAGGTACTATAAAGTTTTAAAATATTTTAAAGTACCTTAAATTTTAGTAACATTATTTTTTTTTCAAGTACCGTTTGCAAATAAAATCCTAGTGAGGTAAATTAAAGGGTACCTAAAAACAAAAGCTACCAAAATTTAAATTACCTCAAAATATTTCAAATCTTTAGCATAACTAAAAAATATACTATCATCTGTTCAAAAAAAAAAATATATAAACATATATATATATATATATATATTGTTAAATTTTAAGATATAAGGAACATATTCAGTGCCTCAAGGGCTCCCGCCTACGCATGGTCTGGAGGAGATGAATGTACGCAGCCTTCCCCCTTCAAAATGTTAACCTGAAGAGAGGCTATTTTTTAGTATCCCAAACCTGAGGCGAGGACTTTCCAGGAGATCACCAATTCTGATACTACTCTCGCTCAAGCACACTTAATTTCAGAATTCTCATAAAATTCGATAATGACGCGTTGGTGCCTTATTTGATAAATTTTAAGATATCTGAATTAAATTTTATCCAAATAATTTATGAAAAAAATAGAGTATAAAAAGGCTGCAGTCACCACGCGGGGGACCCAGTCACCACAAACGACGCACAGAGGGTGCAGTCAAAGTGTGAGGCTGACAACGTGCCTGCCTTTTACTTATTTTGTTGGATTCTCCTCTGCTTCCATGTCTTTTTTTTCTTTTTATTACTAAAAATAACCGTAATAAATCTTAACAAATTTGATATACTCTAATATTAATTTATTAAAAAATATTAATACAAAAGTGTAAACTCTAATGATTTGATTTGATTCAAATAATATGACTCATACAAACGAGAAGTAAACAAAATATATAAGAAAGAAAGAACAAATACGAACATACAAAGATTTACGTGGAAACCCCTCTACAATCGAGAGGGGAGAACACCACAAGCGGAGATGGAGATTCTTTATTGATAGTTGAACGAAAGAATTACAACGACACTTCCTCTTGACGAGATCTATGAGAGAATTACAAACCACGTTCTCTTAACTCTCGTAGGATTTCTCTCTTAGACGTGGGGGCACTCGCTCACTTTGATTGGATGACAAAAACAGAAACCCTAGCCCCAATATTTATAACCGCAGGCTAAGAAAGGTCCCGATTGATCAGCCCTCTTGCAGCCCAAATAAAGAAAATTCATTTAAATCACTCGATCGATCGGTGACCCCTGGGCAATCCATAAACTTAAAACAAGTAATTTAAGACACAATCCTAATAATAACTTAAATTTCAGGGTCTTGATATACAAGAAGTAAATATAAAAAGTAAAAATTTATAAAAAAATAACGATTTAAACTCTTATTTGGTTTGCAGAAAGTTGGCAGGATACATGAATTAACTTAGCTTTCCTAAATAAGTTCTAATTAATTCATTTTTAATTAGCTTCTCAAAGGAAGTTCTATTTCCCATCATAGCAACCAAATATCTTTTATCCGCTTCTTATGAAGTTGGCACATGAATTTAATTCTCATAATATATGACTTTCTGTAAGAATTCAATTTATATGGCAACCAAACGAGTAGGTACAGTCCATTTATCCATACCTCTTTTTCTGAATTGAATTGCCCTCTCCACCACATGAATTGAATTCCCAGAATATATAACTTAGTATTTAATATATAACTTGTATAAATCTGTAAAAAGTATAAAAATACATAAGTATAGAATTAGATATACAGATAGAGAAAGAGAGGGACAGATATAGAGATAGAAAAGGTCAAGACTTAGAGAGAAAGACGGGGGAGAGAGAGAGACTTATCAATTCATTTATCTATACGTCTTTTCTAGCACTAAACTCATATATGTAGAGTTGAAGGAGGAGTATAACTGTAATAAAGGACTTAGCCTATTTAGTTATATCTAAATTATTTATCACTTAACTTCTATATTTTAGACTGTATCATAAAAGTTCATACAAAATACAGATTTCGACTCCTATTTAGTCAGTAAAAAGTTGGCCGAATGTGAAAAGTAGAAAATAATTAGCAATTTTTAATTCCTTCAAAATACGGGAAGTAACTTACCTAACTCCCTAAGGTAAGTTCTAATTTCTTTCGTTTTTAACTAGCTTCTCTAAAGAAGTTCTATTTCCCATCACGGCAACCAAACATCTTTTATCCGCTTCTTGGAAAGTTGACACAGGAATTGAATTCAAAGAAAATACAGCTTCATGAGGAATTTAATTTCCAGTGCAACCAAACCAATAGGTACATTTTAAAATATCACTTATATATATTTTTTAATTTTTTAATCTTACACATAAATTTTCCAAAACTTTTGAATATCATACCCTAATGTGATATAGTTAATATCTTTTAATTTTTGCTAAGAGGCTTCAAAAAGAAATTTTTTAGATATATAAATTATTTTTCTAAATATTTACAATTTTTTAGATATTTGCAGTATTTTTTAAATATTTAAAAATGTTAAAATATTTTATTTTAAAATTCAAATTCTTTTAACATTATTTTCTCTTTTTTCAAAATATTACGTTAACAAAAACTAATGGATATTAACAGTATTACATTAAAATGCAATATTCAAAGTTTTATAAAACTTAAGTTGTGACATTAAAAAATTATTAAAATCCAAATGGTTTTTTAAAACCGGGCCTAAAATTTAAGTGATTTTCAATAAATAAAAAAAACCTTTTTTATTTTTAGTTTTTATTTTTGATAAATTTAAGGGACATTATTGTTTAGGTGCCTGAGGTTTCATCATTTACCATCTAGACACCTTGACATTTTAAAATATACAATATAGTATCTTAAAATTTAAAATTTGTTTTACTTGGGTACATTGAAGTTTTTAAATTTTATCAATCAGGCACATTTTTTCCAAAATTTGACAAATTTTCAACATATAACTATAGATTTTGATATTTTTTACCAAAAATACTGATATAACTCACGACTTTGCAATATATAGGTAATCTACATCCAAATTATGTTCACCTTTTATCGTAATTTATTAAATTTTTGTTAAAAATATTAACACGGTTTATAAATATACTGTAATCATGATATACTACATTAGCATTTTTTATATAAAATTGGTCTAAAAGTATCTAGGTGATAACTTATCTGTCTCTCTCTCTCTCTATATACGTAATTTTGTCAGAGTCGAAATCATAGGGCTATTATTAACTATGAGTCATATCTTTGCTGATGTCACGATCATGGGTTGTGTGTGTCGAAAGGAAGGTGATGGGCAGTGAGTGAGCACCGTGAGTCAAGACCAAGGTCACAGTTGGATTGTCAAGATAGCGGGCAGGCGCTCACTGTCAGCGCACCTTAGGTCACCGGCAGGGCTTGTCACAGGCCTAGGTAGCGCACTGTCATGAATCCCAGGTCACAGTTCAGACATGCGCCTGGGGCACGCCCAATCATACTGTCTCCTGCAGCTCATGCACAACTAGGATAATAACATTCTTTCTCATCTCATGTTCTAATTCTCTTACTTTCTCATCTCATGCCCTAATTCACCAGTCCAATAGCAACATATATATAAATATTTAATGGGTTTGTCGAACAAGTGTCCAATAGGTACATGTTAAATTACATTAATTGTAAGTAATTATCTTTTTCGAGATAATATTAAAGAATGTTATTATAATTTTATGAATTATATGTTATATCTTCCAATTAAATTGTCATGTATTAATTGTGAAATTAATAATTCATAAATTAGGTTGATTACTTAAAAAAATTAAGTACACCAATCGACTGCCTCAGTAATAGGAGGCAAGTGAGGGGATAGAGTATTATTTTAGGTCAAAAAGTCTAGAGTTCAGTTCCCCCTTGAACCCCACCATGAGGAATGACTTAACTAGCTTTTTGTAGTGTGTAGGTCGTCGCATGAATCAGAATTTACCGGGTAACTAGTTTCTTTTTTAGCAATAGAAAAAAAAATTAGTACAACATATATAACATACCTCAGAGGGTGCTCATTTGGATTCCAAAATGCATCATACATTTATTTTTGACAAATATAAATAATTTTTAGGGAATCGTTATTATCCAGGCAAAAATTGTTACTATCAGAATAATAATTTGACTATTAAAAACTACAGTCTTGATATGAGTTAATCGATTAAGAAAAACAAAAAATTAATGTACATTTATTCTGTTTTATCAAGTACCATTTGAGCACCTATTAGAAAAACCGATATATATACACATAATTTTGTCGGGACAAGTTTATTAATGTTAGAATAGAAGTTATGTGGTTATTATTTACTACAAGTAACATAATAGCTATGCAATAACATCAGTATACATATATATATATATATATAATTATTTAATATGACAAATTATATAATACATTAATATTAGAGTAATGGTATTAATTATGATAAAATTATTATTGTCAGAGCAAAATTGTATTTTTGAAGGCAATTTTATAGCTCTCTTATTTATAACTCGCATCAATTTTTTTTCCAATGAGGAACCCGATTATCTGGTAAACCTTGGTCCATGCAGCGATCCACACACCGCACGAGTAAGTTAAGTTAAGGATTCCTCAAGGAGAGGTTCAAGGGGTGAATTGAACTCTAGGTATCTTTTGGCCTAAAGCAACACTTTATCACCTCACTTGCCTCCTACTATTAAGGCAAGGCCCTGGTGGGTATAAGTCATATCATTACTTTAACAATAATAATTTTTGCCTCTAAAATTTTATCACATAGAATTTAGGGGCTGTTTGGTATAAGGGAATAAGAGGGTGGGAGTGGGAATAAGCAGCACATTTCCACTTTTTGACGGTTTTGTATAGGGGTGTGGTAATGAGAGGGGGGTGGGATCCCCACATAGTGGAGCGCCTAGGTTTAGAAATGTAGGAATGAGGATGAAAAAATTTTAGGTCCAATAATTCTATTTCATGTTTTAGTGTTGAGCCTATGGATCCCTACTGTTGATGCTTCCCTGACGAAGACCACTTCCTGTAGCGGCGTTGCACGGCCTGACGGCTCCATCCAACCGATATCTCCTCTCCCGTCCCGTGATACGCACGTGGTACCTCCCCTGTCTGGTACCACCCCTACCGGTACTCGCTGCATGCATCTCGGGGGGTGGGGGACTTCCCCTTCCAGTTATCCCCTTGCTCCTCCAGTTCCTGGTACCACTCTCGCCACCGTCAAGGTCTTCGTTCGTCTCCAGGCAGGTGACTCTGTGATAGTTCTGCTATGTCTTCACCCATTGTCCTGTCATCTTTTTGGGTTTTTGAGGTCTTTTTCTTTTTTCCCTGTATTTGTTTTTGTCTGGTTTGCACCCGGTTGTGGACTTCGTGCACCAGGTCCTGTTGTCTTTTTCCTACTTTTCGAATACTGTATTTTGTACCCCCATTCTTTTTGGAGTGATTTAGGGCTCGCTTTAACGAGTTTGCCTGTTTTTATATCGCGACTATGTCGCTAATTATCGAAAAAAACAAGTTTCTAAACATTATTATTATTATACTAATAATAATATTGTTATAATATTAACAATCATATAACAATAATATTATTGTTATTATTATTTTTATAAAAAGCACCATTTAAGAGTATTTTGATAAACTATTTTGTGTATACTTACTCCCACCTGTATATACCAAATATGAAAATGACTATTTTAACCTTATTCTCATCTTTATTCGACCATATACCAAACAAAAAAATAAAAATCATTGTCAATTTCCACTCCCAAAAAATCTTTTCCATTCTCTCGTTTCCACTCCCACATACCAAACAGTCCTTTGGGGGTTGATCCAAAGAAGTAGTTGGAATCCCGACGTAGGTACACCTACACATAAATACACGTATACCTATGTATACATTGAATGACAGGGTGCTAATTTAAGTTACCATTTTTTATTAAACTATAAAATATACTTCTTGCGGTCCATTAATGGATTTCAATAAATTAATTAATTTTTTTTTGTTTTTTTATTTTTCCCAAAGAGGGCATCAACATGCCGTCACCGGATCCCATTAGAACTCCGAAATTAAGCGTGCTTGGGCGAGAGTAGTACCAGAATGGATGACATCCTGGGAAGTCCTCACCCTCAAGTTGAGGGCACTGGGAAACAGCCTCTCTTCAAGTTAACACCCTGAAGAGGAATGGCTGCGTACATCCGCCCCCCAGACCGTGGGTGGACGGGAGCCCTTGAGGCACTGAATATGTTTCTTTTTTAATAAATTAATTTTTTCTGTAATCAATTCAATAAATTAATTTAAACTTCTATTATTATGAAAAATAAACTAGAGCTCCCACATTATTTATAGAATTTTTCTAATTGCACTAAATCCTTGTATTTTATTGATCCATACAAAATAATAATATTTTTTTCTTTTTAATGTTTGAATGATTTAATAAAAATTTAATATATATAAGTGCAATAAATATTTCTTAATATGGGCATATGTTAAAAAAATTGTTATTTATATCACGTGTCTATTCCATTTTTGGGGTTTCTAAAATTTTGTAGTCTTTTACAAACTTTAATTATGCACATGTATCAACATTTTTGGTGACGAGGTTATTGGGTGAGCAAAAATACCCGAATATCCAAGAATTTGAAAAACTAAACCGAACTCGAACCAAAAAATTAGGGTAATTGATCCGAAAATATTCGGTTAGGGTATAGAGCCACTGAACTATGGATATCAGTTTGGTTAAGGGTATCATTATGAAAAATTTTCTGGTACCCAATCCAACCCGATATTGACTATATATATATTGTCTTAAATAAATATTTATAACTTATTTAGAATATTGATCATGTTATCTTTATTAAACATTAAGATTGCAGATTATGGGTACCCGATCTTTTAGGGTACCAGAATGATCTAGGTACCCGACTTTTTAGATCATATTATGGGTAATAATTTTGGTAATTTTAGTATTTCAGATACCCGACTTGAAATGCATTTTGGATTAGGTATCCGACCCATGCTCACCCCTAGAGCCCACCACATACAATATTGTATTAATCAAGATTTTTTTGGGGTAAATTACGTACTAATACCCTAAGATTTAGTGTATTAAGTCTAAAAAGTTATCAATATTGGAAAAATTAATCTAAACAGAGATATGTCAAGGTTCAAAACAGGCCCTATTTTCATTCTTTTATATTATTGTTTAGACTATTTTATTAAATACATATAATTTTTTACACTAAAAATTGTTTCACAAAGTTTGTGGACTAAAAAATTAATACATTAACCTCATGGTACTAATTTGTGATTTACCCTTTCTTTTACGTTTGTAGTACATGGGATGATGGATGCCGAATTCAAAACCGTGTCCTAAGGTTGGCGAACTGTAACCCCAACTATTGGGACAAATTGGGAACTGGCTATTAATCCAAGATATAGAGAATTGAGAACTTAACACTTAAATATTTTGAGATTTGAACGTCTATCATGCACGTATTCTGATATTTTAATTTTAATATATGTAATTAAGTACTTTAAAATTTAAATATTTTATCGTGCAATATGAAAAAGTTGATAATTAGTCATTTCTATGCTTTTTTTGATAAATACCGGCAAAGCCGAAGGACAACACCGGGCCTCGATAAAGCGAGCCCAAAACAACTCCGAGAAAAAACATGTTTTCAAACAAAATCAAAAAAGACATTGACTGCATCAATAATTAATAACCGAATCATTTCTCATAGCGACTTTTTGGCTCACTTAAGCTATAGTCGATGTCTTTAAATTATTTTTTCCAACTTTCATGGTCGTGTTTTAAGGTATTATTGTTCTTGTCATTTATATAGCTAACATTTTTCGATAATTAGTGATAAAGTCGTGATACAATGTAAAAAACTCGAAAAAATGAGCCCTGAGTCAACCCGTAGATAGACGGGGATCAAAACAACAAAAATAGTCCAAACAGGAAAATAAACAAAAACAGGCGTACATAATGTTCTCTTGATTATTTTTTCCAAATATTATGCAAATTAAAGTATTTTTATCCCTTTTTACATGGATTTTTGCTATTTTTTATATAATAAAATCCATTTTCTATGTCTGAATTTTTTCATGTTTTCTTTTATTTTTTTTGATTTGTCATATACTTAACTAACATATTGTTTTACATATCTACCTTATTTAGGGCCTTTTTGTTTTAATATAGTATTTTATTTATAATTTTTAATTTTGAGAATCATATTTTTTAAGATAATTTTTTTATTTTAAATTTTTTTCTAGTAAGAGTAAAAAATAAAAATAGAAAACTTAAAAAAAAAAAAAAAGCTAATTATCAAGTTTCGTTTGTTTTTTTAAAATAATAAATTATAAATAAAAAAAATCAAAGAGGTTATAAATTTTAGGCTTAAAAGTTATGCATCCTTTAAAGTTCATTAACTTCTTTCTTGGAATTAGTTCCCATTTAACAAAATATAAACTTTACCTTTCTAACATAAAAACTTAAGATAATAATGATCCTAGACGTGCAGAAAGTTATTTTTGAAGGGGATAATCAAGTTATGATTCGAACCCTCTAGGGCCGGTATGAATGTCCGAGCAAAATTTGTACTATCGTGGATGACATAAGGAAGGCCTGCTCTGGGGTTATCCAAGTAAATTTCTCTCATGTTTTCAAAAAAGGAAACAAAGCAGCTGATTTCATGGCTAACGAGGGTTATAAAAGAGTGGGGTTTGATCCCGGTATTTTGGAGCCCCCCTCTACTCTCTGTCGTATTGCCCTCTTTGATGCTTCAGGTCGTCCCTTTTTTCGAGGGCGTCGCTGAAGTTGGTTCCTAGTCTTTACCATCATAAAAATAAAAAGAAAATTGATCCTAACTTTTTAAAATTAATAAAAAGAGCCTTAAATTTTTTATTGTATTAATAACAAATTCACTCTTTTGAGTCATTTTCTATCTACAAAATTGAAGTAGCAACTGTTGTTTTATTAATGCTTTAGTAAAAGTAACAAAAGTACCCTTTAATGACTATATTTTTTTAAACAAATTAAGCGAAAATACATAGGTTTTACATATTAGAACATCTCAAATTTTGTGCAAAAACGTAAGAATAAGAGCATTGAAGAATATTTTTGTTATTTTATTATAACATTAAAGTAATTAATTGCCACGTTAGCTCCGTCAATAGAAAATGTCATTACACTAGAGAGGGACATTTTTTTTAATACGAAAAAAATTTAAAAGTCTTATTATTAATTAAAAAAAGATCAGGTTCTTTTTATTATTTTTAAAAATATCAAAGTACTAAACTGTTAATAACCCAAAACTATACTCAAGTAATTATATTTTATAAATTAATAATATTATATATGTATAAGTTACAGATAATTGAATGTCGTTTTGAAGCATAGATGTATAATATTTTAGGTTATTAACACCAAATGTCCTTGTATTTTGTCCATTGTATTAATTTAATCCTTATACTTTTTATTGGGTCAATTTAGTCTTTGTACAATTGCAGTTGTGTTAATTTAGTCCTTGTAACAAAATTTATGTTAAGTTGGTAATAAAATTTTTAATAATTCAGTCACATATTAGGTTAAATTAAGTCAGCGAATGGATTTATAATAAACTACTTACATCTAATATTATTATGCCGTTAAAAATTATGTCAATAACTTAACTTCAATTTGATCAAGAGACTTAATTGACACAATATCAATTGTAAAAGGACTAAATTAACATAATTAAAAGTATAAAGATTAAATTGACACAATGAGTAAAGTATATAAACCTTTAGTGTTAATAACGAAATATTTTATTTATTAAAATTATCCTTAGTTCACATGCACCCTACAAGACGCAATGTAATTTTTTTATTATAATAATAATTAAAAAAATAAAGTAAAGTTTTTTTAATTATGAATAGCTTTATTAAATAAGATTAAGACTTAAAAAGAGTATCAAGATTCAAAGAACACAAGTCTTACAGTGATTAGATAGTGGACAAACACCTACATTTTTGCTGACTTTTTAGTTGGCTCACCGTATATTAATTTTTTAGTCCATAAATTTTATAAAATAATATTTTTAGTCTAAAAAATTATATTTATTTAATAAAATAGTTTAAATAATAAATAAAAAAATGAAAGTGGGGTATGTTATGCACTCTTGTACAGCGCTATTTGAATTATTTTATTAAATACAAGTAACTTTTTGGGCTAAAAAATTATTTTATAAAGTTTGTGAACTAAAAAAAATTAATATATCAAATCTTAAGGTATTAATATGTAATTTATCCAAAAAGAAGAGAGAGAAAGATTCCTTTGTTTTTTTTCTAATAAGAAGATTCTTCATTTTTTTTTAAAAGGTAAAAATAAAACTTCTTTGGTATGCCCTCTTCTTGGAGAGATACATAAGATATAGGCACGAGTAACAAAGAGGAAGAGCTTGTACGAAGAAAAATCCTCCATCATAATGCAGAGCCGAGAAGTGACTTGATTTGCCAACTAATATCTATCGATTTATTTGCTTCTCTATAACAGTGTTTTAAAGATATTTGGTCATACTGGATAGGCAAAAATACACTTCTAACATGTTTTTCATTTTAGATTGATTTACAATTGAACAATCTAAGTTGGTCACTAAACACAACACAATTATGCAAGCTGTATGTTTTGAAAAAGTCTTATGTGAAGACCTATAGTCAAGTCATCAAGTCAGACTGTAGTCGACATGTTTGTTTATTTTGAATTTCGGCATTTGGGTTCTAGCTGTTTCTATTTTTGGTCATGAAATGTCTAACATCGACTTTTAGGAATGGATTTTTCGCAATAAGGTAGATGAGGTTGTTGGGTGCGTTGAGAGAAGCCTAGGCTTTCTAAGCCTTCTAAGAATGGTTGGATTTCCTCGAAGCGGCCCTCCAATTGGGTGAATCAAAGCAAATTTTAATAGCTCAAAATATGGAGAGTCTGCGTCCGCAGAGTTTATCAATCATTATCATCAAGGGCAGGTGCTTCTAGTTGGTTCGAGCGAGTTGGAAAATGCCCCTTTTTTTATAATTATCTGCAAAGCCGTAGTACATATCCGCTCTCGTTGCTGCGAGACCTAAACCATCCCATAAACGGTGATGGGAACATAATCCATATCAAAACGAGAAAAATTAGACGTCAGAGAAAAACACGACAACATCACCCAAACAGGAATGGACCAGGGCCTAACAGGGCAACAGTGGAAAATGCCCCTATATAGTGGCAGAAGCAACTGCTGCTAAAGATGCTCTGTTCTATGCTAAGTGTCTAAGCTCTGACCGTATTATTTTGGCAAGAGATAATGAGGTGGTCATCGAGACAGTCATAAGCACATATTTGACTCTTGCTGATATTCATTTATTAAGCCATCAGATTGGTTATATATATTTTCTTTCAATCATTGCTATAGAGAAACAAATAGACTAGTAAACTAGTTGGTGAACGCAACTCATGAGGGTTCTGATATTTCAATGTCGGATATTCCACTACATAAAGCCTTCCTTTCTATTATACGAGTTTTTTTTCCGATAAGTTACAAGCAATGCTCGGGTACAAAAAGCAATGCCTCAAATATAACAGGCCCGAAAGGAAACAAAAAGGCATCAACCCAAACAAAATGAAAGAACCAAAAGCCTAACTATTAATCGAATAAAGGCCAAGAGTACACAAAAGAGTCGGGGACTAGACAGTCGGAGACCACGAATGGAAGCACTCCAGGTTGCACGCTACAGCGACGGAACGAGCTACACCATGCTTTCACCCAAAAGCCGACTTAATGCCTTAGATTTCTATCTAAAACGAGAGAAAATTTAAGAAGTCGTGTCTTTACCTTTTAAAAAAACGATGTTGAAAAAGTGAAATTGTAGTTGTGGAACAGCAAATGCAGTGAAGGTCAAAAGCATTGACTAAAAGCACAGTGTTGATTCCCTAGGATCACGGGGTGCTTGATTTTACATCAATGTCATGCCACTTTGTGTATTTGCTTAATCATGCCAATACATCCATCCAATTAAGGCTAATGCTTTACATTTTGTTGCCATTGGTTCTGTCTGTTTTCAACTTATCTGTTTTGACACGGTTTTGTTAAGGCCTGATTCACGACGCTGGCAAACACATGAGATCCACTAGGTGCAGTAATCCACTATACTTGTAAATTGATATCTTAACTCTCACAACTCCAATGTGGGATTCTACTACATAGACTCACATACTGCCGACAAGGTTGGGAGTCCTCGGAAACAGCCTCCTTTCAGGGCAGCCCCGAATGGGGGAAGGCTGCATACATTTACCCCCCCAAACCCTGCTAATGCGGGAGCCCTTTGAGGCACTGGGCTGCTGTTGTTGTTATTGTTGTTGTAGACTCATATGTGGAGTACTCAACAGGTCTGTTTATTTAAGATCTGCATCTTTTTATAGTGAAATATTTGGTTATGCAGTGCAAAAAGATCATTTTTATAGAATAAAGTGTTTGAATACATTTTTAAAAAAGAATTTATCTGTTATAATAAAGAATTAATGACTTAATGATGTAATCAACTAATAAAAATAGATGGTAGTAGCGTCCACCATGGTGGTGGGTGCCAAGTAACGATAATGAATAATAGCAAGCCTTAAAAGTCGGTGGTAGTTGGGGACCAATTATTGTGATCAGCGGGTGGCCTTATTAGTAGAGGTGGACTATGGTGGTGGCAAGCTTTTGTAGGCTATGCAGGTAGACTACAGTGGTGAGGTGAAATAATAACGATGGCCCATGCTAGTGGCCGCAATGGTGGGTAATGAGAGTGCAATTATTACGGTGGCGACTTACGGCGGCGATAAGTGGAGTGGTTGTCTTGTTGAGATTGTGGTGATGAGTCATTGGGTATTCGTAGTAAATCATGATAATAACTAGTCACGGTAGTGGAGGGTGATAAATATTGCAGCCCATACTAGTAAAAAGGGCTAACGATGGGTCTCGATGGTGGTAAATATGAAAGTGAGTCATGATGGTAAAGATTTAAGGCTAATATAGTCCTTTTAAAACATTTTTCTGAAATAAGTTATAGAACAGATCCAATTTTACATATTTTCTGCTTAATTATAAAATAACTTTTCATTTTTTTATTTAAGCTGTGAAAAAGATGTAAAAAGATTTTTTTTTTTGTCAATCAAAGACAAGCCTTGCAGTCAATTAAAATTTTTTTTTTTACAGCTTTAAGCTGTTAAAAGGTCGAAGCCAGTGAAACCATTATGTTTTTCGACCACAATCTATGTGGCCATATCCACAGAGTGAGAGCAACAAAAACTACGATATAAACAAAGGTATTACAATAATGTTTTATTTATACTCATGTTTTCTTCATCTTCTTATCACTCTCTATACCGTACTTATTGGTGTATACAAGTCAAGCTGAGCTGAGCATCCCCTTGATCAAACTCGGTTCGTTAAGATTTATCGAGCTCGAGTTCGAGCCTAGCTCTTATCGAGCTTTCCAACCCCTTATTCGAGCTCGGTTTGTTAAGATTTTGTTGTGCTCGAAACTCGGCTCGGCTCGGCTCGTTAAGCTAATTGAACCAATTCGAGCGCCTTATCAAGCCGAGCCGAGTTCATTATCGAATGAAATCGAGCTCATAACAAACACGAGCTTATTATCGAGTCGAGCTCCCTATCGAGCCGAGTTATTCGAGTTATTATCGAGCCATTATCAAACTATTTTGGAGTTAATATTAACTGCTAACGAGCCTTTAACGAGCTCTTAACGAGTTTTTAACGAGCTTTTAACGAGCCCTTAACGAGCTCTTATCGAACTGTTCACGAACATTAACGAGCTCAGCACCCCATTGTTCGAACTCGGCTCGATAAGTTATCGAGCCCTAATTATAAACACGGCGAGCCATAATCAATTTTGAATACGAGTAGTTCATTAAACGTTCGGTTCGTTTACACCCCTAGACTCAATATTAACTATTTGAAAGGACTCAAATAGTACCGACCTTGAATGTGGCAATTAGAGGAGACAATCAGTCTCCGTACAAAAATTATCACGTACCAAATTTTGTATAAATTTGATTTGACCTTGATCTATCAAACCCAACAATTGCTTCACGATATATAAACGAGGTTTTTTGGTGCGATGCACGGATGTATTTATTTCTCACATCTCACACCATAGTTGTCGCTTTGTAAAACTGTTGATTCAAACGCGACTTTTTATATGCTGCAACGAATGTTTGATGGGCATAAATAGCATACAAACAAACTTACGACTATATAAACATCACAATAAACAAATAAATTATAATTTATGGTCAAAATATTAGGAAATTATCACTTAAATATTTTGAGGTTTAAACATTTATTACTTAGTTATTCTGACATTTTAATATATACAATGGGGTATTTTGATATTTGAATATTTATCATCTAGGTATGCCGAGGGGTCACCGATCGATCAAGAGGGAAGCCCAATCGATCGGGTGATTTAATTGAATTTTTCTTTATTTGGGCCGCAAGAGGGCCGATCGATCAGCACTGGGCTGATCGATCGGGACCTTCCTTAGACCGTGGTTATAAATATTGGGGCTAGGGTTTCCGTTTTGGTCATCCAAATTAAGAGTGAGGTAGCCGCACGTCTAGAGAGAAACCCTACGAGAGTTAAGAGAAAGTGGTTTGTAATTCTTTCATAGATCTCGTCAAGAGGAAGTGTCATTATAATTCTTCCGTTTAATATCAATAAAGAATCTCCCTCTCCACCTGTGGTTTTCTTTCCTCTCGATTGTAGAGGGGTTTCCACGTAAATTCTTGTGTGTTCTCGTTTGTTCTTTCTTTCTCATATATATGTTTATTTCTCGTTTGTGTGAGTCATATTATTTGAATCTCGTTTGAACCAAAGAGGGCACCAACACGCCGGCACCGGATCCCATTAGAACTCCGAAGTTAAGCGTGCTTGGGCGAGAGTAGTACCAGGATGGGTGACCTCCTGGGAAGTCCTCACCCTCAGGCTGGGGGCACTGGAAAACAGCCTCTCTTCAGGTTAACACCCTGAAGAGGCAAGGCTGCGTACATCCGCCCCCCCCCCCCCCCAAGACCCTGCGTAGACGGGAGCCCTTGAGGCACTGGGTATGTTCCATGTTCCTTATATTATTTGAATCTGTTAGGAAAATGTCTCAAAATATACTTGGTATTTAAAGAAGAGACCCCGTGAGGAGGCCGCCGGATCAAGGTGGAGCTCGATCAATCAGGAAAGTTACGTAAAAGTAGGACGCCTCTAGCGAGCAAGCCGATCGATCGGTGAAGTACTGATCAATCGGGACCCCCGATCGATCGGGAACCGCGTTTTCCTAGTGCCTATAAATATGGACGTAGCGTTACGTCACAAAGCATCCAATTCAAAAAGAGGTCTTTCCCCAGCGGCGCCGCCAATACAAAAGTGAGAGAGAGAGTGAGAGAGAGTATATTGTAATTCTTCTTTTGATTCAATAATAAAAGCTCTGATCTTCACCCGCAGTTTTCTCCCCTTTCGATTGTAAAGGGGTTTCCACGTAAGTCATTGTGTCATTGTTTCTTTTCTCTTTTAGTCCATTTATTTCTCGATTTGTCATGGTATTTGATTCGGATTGTATACCGGGAGACTTGTTTAATTCCGCACAAATTGGTATCAAAGCCTGGTTCTTCGAATTGGTACAATGGCATCAGGTATTAAGACCGAGGTAGAGAAGTTCAATGGTCAGGGAAGCTTTAGTTTATGGCAAGTCCGTGTAAAAGGACTCCTGACTTAGAACGGCTTGAACAAAGCACCGGAGGGGAAAGAGAAGAAATCCGAGACTATGACCGAGGCACAATGGGAAGAGATGGATGATAAGGCTCTCACGGCGATTCAGATGTTAGCTGATGATGTTCTGTCAGAGGTTTTGGAGATGGAAACCGCAAAGGAGTTATGAGAGAAACTGCTAGACAAATTTTTCCACAAGTCAGTCTCCAACAAACTCGTAGTGAAGCGATGGTTATTCACTTTCCATATGACAGAAGGTACTTCTCTTAAAAACTATCTTAGCGAGTTTACCTCTATTATACAAGAATTAAAGGAATTGGATGATGTCCCTAAGGACGAGGAGCAAGCTATATTATTACTGTATTCGCTCTCAAATTCGTATAAGGGCTTCGTAGAAAGCATGATATACATGGGTAGGCCGACCATTACTGTTGATGAGGTGAAAAGAAACCTTGTGAGTAAAGAACGGGTAGATAGGGAGTTATCTGACTCAATGAATGACTCAGGTACTGGTTTGCATGTGAGAGGTAGACCAGAACATAGGGGATCCAATGGTGGGAAAAAGTCTAGGTCTAAATCTAGACATAAGAACCTGTCGTACCATTACTATCACAAGAAAGGGCACATAAAGAAAGACTGTTACAAGTACAAAAATAAATTGAAAAAAGGTAACAGGGGTGACCAGGGCAAAGACAAGTTCGCTGAGGCTAGTGTTGTAGAGGATGATAGAGAAGGGGAGTTTCTATTAGTTTTTGATTTTCAGTCCAGGCCCAAGGATAAGTGGGTCATGGATTCGGGTTGTTCATATCACGTTACTCCAAATAGAGACTGGTTTTCCATGTATAAGTCTATACAGGGTGGAGTTGTTTTGATGGGTAACGATGCTGCTTGTAAGGTAGTGGGGATTGGGATAGTCCGTGTGAGAATGTTTGATGGGGCTATTAGAACCTTGAGTGATGTACGTCACGTCCCGGACTTAAAGAAGAACTTGATTTCTCTAGGTACCCTTGAGTCTAGTGGGTACAAGTACACTGCTGAAAGTAAAGTCATGCGAGTTAGTAAGGGTGCTTTAGTTATGATGAAAGGAAATAGGGTTAGTACTTTGTATGAGCTTGCAGGTACTACCATGGCAGGTTCAGTTGCTGTTTCCATATCTGCTATGACAGATGCAGAGATCACAAGGCTGTGGCACATGAGAATGGGTCACATTGGTGACAAGGCATTATATGAGCTGAGTAAGAGGGGACTACTTTGTGGTCAGTCAACAGGACTGATGGAATTCTGTGAGCACTATGTGTATGGGAAGCAGAAAAGAGTCAGCTTCAAGTCAGCAGTGCATCAGACAAAGGGAACGTTAGATTACATACATTCTGATATGTGGGGACCTTCCAGAGTGGCTTCTAAAGGTGGGTCTAGGTATCTTCTAACATTTACTGATGATTATTCATGTAAAGTTTGGGTCTATTTTCTGAAGCAGAAAAACGAAGTTTATGATATCTTTAAGAAATGGAAGATTCTGCTTGAAAAACAAACAGGAAAGCCGATCAAGAGGTTGAGGACTGATAATGGTCTTGAGTTTGTTGAAGGTGACTTCACTAGATTTTGTGACGATTAGGGTATAGTCAGACACAGGACATGTACAGGTCAACCTCAGCAAAATGGAGTGGCTGAAAGATTGAACAGGACATTACTTGAGAAAGCTCGATGTATGCTTTCAAATGCAGGCTTGAAAAGAGAATGGTGGGCAGAAGCAGTTAGCATGGCTTGCTATCTTGTGAACAAGACACCGCATTCGTTATTGCAGATAAAGACACCTGAAGAGGTATGGTCTGGTTCTACTTCTGATTATTCTCAGATTAAAGTATTTGCTTGTCCTGCATATGCATATGTTAATGATGGAAAGCTGGAGCCTAGGGCCAAGAAATGCATCTTTCTTGGTTATTCGTCAGGTGTGAAGGGATATAGATTGTGGGATCCAAGTGCTCAGAAGTTTCTGACCAGTAAAGACGTTACCTTTGATGAGTCTGCTCTACTTAATCCACCACACACACCCTCCATTGACAGTGATACAGTTCAGGTTGAGACACCTGATGTTACAGAGATACAGTCAGATCAGTAGGTCGTTCAGCTAGAGAGTATACTGGCACCTCAGGTACGAGTTTCTGATATTGTTACTGATAATGCAAAAACAGGTCAGCAGGTGGAGAATAATACTATAGTTGGTGATAGACCGAGGCATCAGATCAGGCCTCCTGAGAGATATGGGTATGAGGAGATGATTGCTTATGCCCTCACTACTACTGAGTCGTTAGATGATAGTGAGCCGACTTCTTATTCAGATGCTGTAATGAGATCAGATGCTGAGAAGTGGCTCGTTGCTATGAATGAAGAGATGCAGTCTCTTCATAAGAATCAGACTTGGGAACTGGTGAAGCCTCAAACAGGGAAAAGACTGATAGGTTGCAAATGGGTCTTCAAAAGAAAAGAGGGCATTCCTGGAGTTAAAGATGCAAGATACAAGGCACGTTTGGTAGCTAAAGGCTACAGTCAGGTACAGGGTATTGATTTTCATGACATATTCTCACCTATAGTAAGACATACTTCGATTCGTGCACTTTTGTCTTTGGTTGCTATGCATGACTTAGAACTTGAGCAATTGGATGTAAAAACTGCATTTTTGCT
This sequence comes from Simmondsia chinensis, assembly GCA_018398585.1. Taxonomy (NCBI): domain Eukaryota; kingdom Viridiplantae; phylum Streptophyta; class Magnoliopsida; order Caryophyllales; family Simmondsiaceae; genus Simmondsia; species Simmondsia chinensis. Next base: position 23,897,608 of record JAGTTD010000019.1, read on the forward strand.
TGGTGAACTAGAAGAGAGTATCTTTATACATCAGCCAGAGGGCTTCATTATAGAAGGAAAGGAAGATCATGTGTGTTTGCTTAAAAGGTCTTTATATGGTTTGAAGCAATCTCCTAAGCAGTGGTATAAAAGATTTGATCAGTTTATGACAGGTCATGAGTACATCAGGAGTAAGTACGACAATTGTGTGTACTTCAGAAAGACTGATTCAGGCTTTGTTTATCTGCTTTTGTATGTTGATGATATGTTGATTGCAGTACGAGAAATGAAAGATGTTGATGATTTGAAATCTATGTTGAAGAGTGAGTTTGAAATGAAAGATCTTGGAGCAGCTAAGAAGATCTTAGGCATGGAAATTCGTAGAGACCGAAAAGCCAAAATATTATACTTGTCTCAGGAAAAGTATATTGAAAAGGTGTTAGACAGGTTTCATATGAAGGATGCTAATCCGGTTAGCACGTCCTTAACAGCTCACTTCAGACTTTCAGCATTAGATTCACCTCAGATTGAGGAGGATGTTAGGTACATGTCTCAGATTCCCTATTCTAGTGCAGTGGGCAGTATTATGTATGCAATGGTTTGTACCCGTCCAAATATTGCTTTTGTAGTTAGCAGAGTTAGCAGGTACATGGCGAATCCAGGTAAAGAGCATTGGCATGCTGCGAAGTGGATTCTCAGGTATCTTCGTGGAACTTCTGATTTGTGTTTGGAATATGGGAAAAGTAAGTGTTGCTTGGTTGGGTATGTAGATTCTGATTATGGTGGAGATTTCAATAAGAGGAAGTCCACATCAGGGTATGTGTTTTGTTTAGGTGACACAGCTATCAGTTGGAGAGCGTATTTACAGCCTGTTATAGCACAGTCTACTACCGAGGCCGAGTATATGGCAGTTACAAAAGCATTCAAAGAAGCCGTCTGGTTGAGAGGTTTGATCAGTGTTGAGCAGGCCACAGTTAAAGTCTACTGTGATAGTCAGTCCGCCATTCACCTTGCGAAAGATTAAATGTCACATCATGACAGAACAAGGCATATAGATGTGAAGCATCATTTTATTGGAGATCTGATTGATGAGCGGAAGGTGGAGTTAAAGAAGATTGGGACTGAAGACAATCCAGCTGACATGTTCACTAAGGTTCTACCAGGGACCAAATTCGAGCATTGCTTTAATTTGGTGGGTCTTTCGGTAGCCCCGGATGAGGGGGCGTCTATGGAGAAGGTAGAGTTGTTTTATTGTTGATGTTTATTTTGAGCCAAGGTAGAGATTTGTTAAGAAAATGTCTCAAAATATACTTAGTATTTAAAGAAGAGAAGCCGTGAGGAGGCCGATCGATCGGGGTGGAGCTTGATCGATCGGGAAAGTTACGTAAAAGCAGGACGCCTCTAGTGAGCAAGCCGATCAATCGGTGAAGTACTGATCGATCGGGAACCGTATTTTCCTAGCGCCTATAAATATGGACGTAGGGTTACGTAACAAACCATCCAATTCAAAGAGAGGTCTTTCCCCAGCGGCCCCGCCAATACGAAAGTGAGAAAGAGAGAGCGTATATTGTAATTCTTCTTTTGATTCAATAATAAAAGCTCCGATCTTCGCCCGTGATTTTCTCCCCTTTCGATTGTAAAGGGATTTCCACGTAAATTATTGTGTCATTGTTTCTTTTCTCTTTTAGTCTATTTATTTCTCGATTTGTCGTGGTATTTGATTCGGATTGTATACCGAGAGACTTGTTTAATTCCACACAAAATCGAATCAAATTATTAGGATTTACGCTTCCGCATCAAGATTTTCCTAACAAATTGGTATCAAAGTATATCAGTTTGTTCAAGATTTATCTCACACTATTCTTTCTATTTGTTTCTTTTATATTGTTTATCCAAGTGTTTTTTGATCAAAAGAAATATTTACTATATAGTCTCAATATGTCTATCCAAGTTTGTGAATTTCTGAATCCAAGTCTCTTTCTATTTAATTGGTTCTTGTCTTTGTTTAATTCAAGATGTTCTTAAATTATTTTATTTTATATTTTGTCTAAAATTTTATTCAAGATATTCTTAAATTATTTTATTTTTAATTTTATATTTTTAACAATAAATGCCAAATCTTATATCACCTAAATAATAATTTCACTGAAATATTGTATAATTGGCGTGGGAAAAAAGTCAATTTCATGAAACACATTTAACTATAATATATAATAATTCTCTTACGTCGTCAAGAAAATGACTACACAAACATATATATATATATATATATATATATAGTAGTATTGTTATGAGAGGGTGAGAGCGTGAAAGACGCGAATCCTGACCCTTTATTATAATAAATGGCCAAGATTTATTGGACATTAAAAAAATAACAATTTACAATAAAGATTTGCTGAGTATTGCAGGAAAAAAAAAAACAATTGATCTCCTTTACCCCTTCTTTCTGTCTGCGTTATGAAGGGATATGGGTCATAAATTAATTTTTTTTATATGTTTAACAAATCTTGGTCATCCATTATATTAAAGGGCCAGAATTTGCTCCTCTCACATTCTCATCCTCACATAAAAATGCCATTATATATATATATATAAAGATGCATGATTCACCAAACTAAACAACTATATTCTAACTAAGATTAACCTAACCTTATTATTTTCTTACGCAATAAGGCTACTCTTTTATGATTCTCTTTGGTCCAACTCCACTTCACTCATCATCACCAACTACATAGATAGCTTTCAAAAAACTGCTTTTTTTGAGAAGTACCTTTTGTGAAAAAAAATTTGCGACAAGCATTTTCAATAGCGAAAATTTTTAGTTTCTGCTATGAAGAAGAAGCATTGTTTTCTTGATTTTACTTAAAAGTAAAAAAAATAAATAACTCTGCTTTTATTTAATAACACTTTTCTTTCAAAGCCAAACACCAATAAACCATGAAAAAACAGCTTTTTTCGATAATTAGTGAAAAATCGCGATACAAAAACCGGCGTCTCAGGGTATAGATCAAGGCAAAAGTAGAACAAAAACTAAAAATATTAAACTCTACTTACGGCCATATCCCAAGATATAGATCAACACTTACTACAATAACAAGTACAAATGCATTTTTAGAAAAAAAAAGTTTGGTGAAACATGCCCTTACTTTGTTTTCTTTTCGTAGTTAGGTTGATGGTCCCGGTGCCTGGCCGCTTTTTTATTATCACAAAGACTAGCCAGTAGCCGCAAAAACTAGCATACTATACATCCAGAATGTTAGGGGGGATTAAACTACCACCGATCATGTAAGCTGCCCTACTATAAGACCTAGGCACCCAAGAAAATATAATATTACCAAAAAAGGCTTCAAGCCTTTAAATGTCCCTAATAACAGCCTGATATTCCCGAGGAGGGGTGGAAGATCTATCCCTAATAGCGTTAGTAACAATCAAACAATTGGATTCGACAATTGAATTATCCCAACCACATGAAATAGCTAAAAAAAAAGTACGAACTGTCTAGGCTTGAACTAAAAAGGAAGATCCCACCAACAAGGAGCAGTGCTCCTTTTTGGAGTTGTCATCGATTGTAAAAAAAGGGTAAGGTTGATGCTCTGCATCCATATAAAGTAGGCAAGAGAATAAACAGTTCAAGTTCATGAAAAACGTGTTCTGGTGTAGCAAAGTATTATCAAAACATGGTTTGCATTACAAATCTCAAGCCACTGCACGTTTCCAAAGTAAATTATCATGGATTTTCCCACTCTGTAAGCACCCTACACAGATCTCTGGGGTACGTATCTTATTCTCTTAATGTATATATAATGATTAGTATATTGCATTAGTAACATATTAAGATGGCAGGATATAAAGAGAATTATTATTGTCAGGGCAAAAATTGTTATTATCAGAGTAATAATGTGATTTTTAAACAATGAGAGCTATAAAATTGACTTAAAAACTACAATCTTGTTCTGATAATAACAATTTAGCCCTCACAATAACATTACCCGGGTGATAATGATGATGGGTGATGATTCAGATATGATTGAGCTTTTTGCAATGATGGACTAGGGCTGCAGTTGGACCTCACCTCTATCAATTTCTCCTGAGCTTCAATATGGCCCAAGGACTTCGGTACACCGTGTCTCATCCAGTCGTAACACAGCCGTATAGTGCCTATTTGCTTCTCCTTACCTTTTTTTGCCATGTAATCTCGTTTTATTGGCTGTCTATTGATTTTTTGTTTCTTACTCCCGCTTTTATACGAGTTTATTAAGGCCTCGCTTATACAAGTGACCTGTTTGCTATGAAACTTTGTCGCTAATTATCGGGAAAAAAAAAAGGAAAAAAGCATTCGTTGTAACGGCTAGATGGAGAAGGGAGCTTTGTTTAATAATAATAAAAATGATGAGTGTGGGTGAAGGAGGGACAATTGGTGGGTGATATTGTTCAACTTCATTGCTTCTCATCATTAATCTCACACTTTATATTAGTCTTCATCATTATTGTCCTCCAATATTTAAATACGAGTTATTTATGCCAAAGGTCCCTATACTTTATTCATTGTATCAATTTAGTCATTTTATTTTTAATTGTGTTAATTTAGTCCCTATACAAAAAAGGTGTCAATTTGGTCTTTTGGTCAAATTGAAATTAAGTTATTGTTGTAATTTTGAACGAAAAAATTATGTTAGATGTAAGCAACTTGTTATAAATTCATCCGTTCACCCAATTTAACTCAATTCGTGGCCGAACCATTAAAAATTTCATTAAAAATTTCATTAAAAACTTAACGTAAAATTTTTTAAGGAGCAAATTGACATATTTTGAATTATACAGGGACTAAATTGATAAATAATTAAAAGTATAAGGACTAAATTGACATATTGGGCAAGTACAGGGACCTTTGGCATAAACAACCATTTAATTAATTATGCGCTACTCTTAATGTAAATAAAAATCATGGGCTTCTGTTTGGTTTAACAAAATTTTTTTTTTTCTCGTATCATTATTTTTTACATAAGTTTATAGCAAATGCCAACTTATAAGAAAAATATTTTCCTTTTTTCAATAATTAGCAAGGGAGTCTGCAAGCCAAGGGTGCACCCGAGAAGTCAGAACCCATAAAGAAACCACAGCCTATACTATTTTAATTCTTTAGCTCAAGTTTAAACTTATGCCAATCAAAGATCGATATCAAACAAGCTCTAACAGAGTCACCAAAATAAGCAAAAGACCAATGTGAGGACCGTAATAGAGAAGGAAAGCTCAGATTTGCCTTTAATGAAAAATATTTTCCTGTATTAAAGAAAATTAACTGACTTTCTCTGAAAGAAAGGGAAAAACATTTGTTGGGTTTCTTCTGTGGAGCTTTTTTTTAAAATTGTAATAGATCATGTCCATGGAGCTGAGATTCAAAACGAAAATTTTGGGGGCTTTTTTCAGACGCAAACCCCTTTGAGGGTTAATTTTGAGGCGGTTAAGGTTCCCTTCTGTGACTATAAAGAACTTGTTTATGATTTGAGAGAACTGTATGAGTGGGAAGAAACTCTCTGTAAAAACTTTCCAAAGCTGGTGAAAATCCTTGTAACTCTGTTAAAGTAAGCACAATTAATCAACCAACGTAAATTCTGTGTGTGGTTTCTTTTTCTTATTGAATTTTTCATTGCTCCTTTGGATTCGTTTCTGTAATAATATTTTTTTTTTCACAACGGGGAAAATATTTTCCAATTATTTAGTCTCACATTATATATATGTCTTAATCACAGCTTGATCGATGTGATCAATACAAATTTATAGAATGTCACTAAATCTTTTACCTAGAAAACAATTTCTTAAGAAAAAAAATATTTTGATTGAAAGTGTTTTTAAAGTACACATTTATCATTAGACAAATACTACAATCGAACACAGAAATCGACTATTATGACTAACAATGCTACCCATTAAATAAAAAGTATAAGAATCGATACAACTCATAAGCATTGTGGAATCACCAGCTAGATTAATCAACACTCAAAAGAGTTACAAAGTTACAAAAACCGACAACAAGAGGAATCAAACTCCATAACAATATCAAAGTGCCTCAACTAGTCTGCCTCAAAGAAAAATGTCGAAAACAAACTAGATTTCAAAAAGCTCTGTATAACTGGAATCACAAGTCTCAGTTGAAGCTGTTAAGATTAGGAACTGCACATGTGAGGTAAACTGTAAATCCTACATAGGAGTGGTGAGAGTAAAGAGATCAATTTATAAGCGCAGTGGGTTACTCCACCTAATGCCAATTAATTTTTAAATAGAACCCCACTTGGGCTTATATATGGATCTCATGCGTTCCAACTCCGTAGGTCAGACCCAAAAACCCGGTAAAATTTAACAGAAGCCTCAAAATGCCAAAAATATTCTTATGAATATTTTATGAGTTTCAATTAACTCCTTTCGGTTTTGTTAGGGGTCTAAAGAGCAATTATCACAGTTGAAAGCAAGTGGTGTAAAAATAGTGAAACAATAATATAATTTACCTAGGATTCCAATTTTATACTCTAAATCTTCAAAAAGGATCCAAGTGAGTACTAAGTAGCATGGAGTACGAGTAGGGATGGCAATGGGTCGGGGTTAAGTCAGATTTGTCTTCATCTAGATTCAATTCAGAAAAAGCTCGACTCAATCCAAATCTAAAAAAATCCATTTATCCCGTAAAAATTCAATACAAATCCAAATCTATAAGGTGGAACGGATCTCTGACCCAAATTCATAACCCATTTAAAGTATAGACTAAATTATATATTGTAATCTAATATTAATATATTAACAATAATAATATAATAATAATAATTTAAAAGCAATGTTCAAAAAATAATTTAAAAGCAAATATTTGGACAAATTAATATTTTTTTTTTCCATATAATATTTAGTACTAAGTAGCATGGAGTACGAGCTATGACGTAGCTTTGCCCCCCTTTTCCGCTCTTTTTCTAAAGAAACTATTTTTTTCGTTAATTAGTGACAGAGTTGCAATACATAGCAAGCAACTCGACCAAGCGAGCCCTAAGTCACTCCGTAAAAGAATAGAGACCAAAACAACAAAATCATACAAACAAGAAGACAAGCAAAAATAGACAAAACACAAACGAGCCTCAAACACTACGAGGCAAGACACAGAAACATGACCAACCAAAAGACAGAAAAATAGGACAACGAAGCCATAACTCTATTGAAGCAAGGCACACAGTGAAAGCAGATCAAAACCATCAAAATTCAGTCCTAGTATTTTCCCCATCTTCAGTGTGCGCTCCGCGGCACAGATCTTTTTTTAACGCTGTTGCCCTTTTTCACCAAATTCTTCTTTTTTTGTTTGCCTGAGCCTTTCGCAGATCTCTTCGTATTATTCCCGAGTGACTTGTCTTTAAGGAAATCCTGTAACTCCCTCTTGGCTTGCTCTTTCATATTTCGCTTCAACACTCTCCTACCCTTTTTTGTCACACCCGACTTCTGGGTCTGACGTCCCATCAACCCTTTTTCCTTTCTCTACCCAACTATGCTAGATTTCTCCCCAGTTTTGTTAGACTTCTCCATGTGGTGTACCGGAGTCACTCCCAAGGAATTTCCACCATCATACGATTATCTTTCTATAGTAAGAAGCTCAAAACCTAGCAAAAATTCAAGTCCTGAGGACACAGACTCAATGTCGCTTACTGCATCTGGGGCTTGGTTATCAAGGGGGAGCAATTGATCATGCAATCTAGGCGCTTCAGCTTCACTTTCCACTATCCATGGCAAGAGAAATGATGAGTTCTGGTTGTCCTACCAACATGGGTGTTGTCGACGGTTGGACTACAATCTGTGTAGCAACGCAGATGATATTTGAACATGGGAACTGGAAGTCCCGGGGCCATCTACCAATAAGTTGACCATCAATATGAAGTGTAAAATGGCCCACACATAGTTCATCAAACCTCACATCAATCGCTCCAAATCTAGAGCATCTCTGCAAAAACACCTCCTGCAGTGGCTGTGCAGCAAGAGGAGATGGACTCGAGGTGATCCAATCTGTAGCACTATGCTCATGTTAAGGGAATCGGGCTTGTTCCCTGTTTAATCTGGCAGATGCAGCAAGAGCTACTACTTCGGGAGAGTAATTTGGGATTAATTCGGAATTGCCCTCTTTTACAAATACCATTCGGACGCCTCCATTATAATTTACTTGAACCACCTGTTGAATCACTGACAGAGAGCATGTGTCAATGAGAACTCTTGCAACATCCACACATCTCATGGCAGATGTTCTAGAATCCACTCGAATGAACTTTTCCCATATAGTAGCAAAATCAGCGAAGCACTCGTTCAACCAATACTGTAGAGGCAAACCATGAATTTTAATCCAAACTCTTCTCCTTAGTGATCCAAGAGTTTGGCCTAAATATTTATACACCTGCTTGTACTTATGAAGTAGGAGTGGTTTCCATGGCCCGAGATAGGATTCCAAAGAGTCAGTAGAATTACAGGTCAAGATGAAGGTATCTGAGCTCAATCCTTAGGGGACCAGATCAAAAAGTTTATTCTTCATAGTGAATCTAAGGACTTTATCAAGCGTGTCGTCCCCATACGAATGAGCTATTAAGGATTTGTTCAACCAAGTTTCCACATAGTTGTTTGGATTGGACACCACGATCAGGGGCCATTATGTTCCATAGCAACCCTGACCTGAGGCCTTGGAGTCATATCATCAGGGGCACAGTTGGAATCTGTAACCTCGATTCTACCCTAACTATTAGGATGGTGAGCTCGCATACGTGCATGGTTTCGATGAGAAGTGGGACAATATCCTCTACATTAATTTGCCCAAAATCCTCTACATTGATTTGCCCATTCAACTCTGATCTTGTTTCCCGCTACCCAAAAACCATTCATGCACGATATTGCCTTGAGGGTCTCACTTTGGCACTGGATCTAACAAAGCCATAAGAGAATCTTAAACTTATCCATTTGTTTTGGGGAATAAAAGTGTCATAGATTGAACTAAACCCTCGGAAAATGGCTTTATGCCATGAATTTGAGGTTCTCACCGGAAGACCCCATATGAAGACTCAAGTTGCCTCGACATGAGCTGCCATTTCTGATTAAACAAAGCTGGCTCTTTGTGTAGAAAGTTGATAGAATGCGAAAAGTAGAAATTGATTAGCAATTTTCACTTCTTTCAAAATACAGAAAATAACTTACCTAATCCTTTAGGTAGTTCTAATCCATTTGTTTTTAACTAGACTCCCCAAGAAAGTTTATTTTCTTATCCTGGCAACTAAACATTATGTACCTACTTCCTAGGAAGTTGGCACGGGAATTAAATTTTGGGAAATATAACTTCCCGTAGGAATTCAATTCATGTGGCAACCAAACAAGGCCTAAGTTATGTACAGAGAGTTTAAAACAATCAGAATTACAAAAGTAGCCATAATCTAGATAATACAAACATAGATCTAAAGGTAGGATAGAATCGTTAGACGCAAGAAATATAAATCTTGACGGGATATTTGTAGAGGATAGAAACGTGGTAGGTAGATAATAAAGATGTGAAATGATATGAAATTATCATCTAACACATCCTCTAGATCTAAACGAGATGGAGCTATGTGAAGATTGTCCTTGTTATAGTGAGAGCAATAAACGAAGAGTCTATTAGTGAATATTATCAGCCTCATTCTTTGTGATGGAAGTATCAAACCTGGAGATCATTTTTAAGATCTTCTCCTAATGTAATGAAAGTTTACATCTACATGCTTATCACAATCATTGTAGACATAGTAGTTTCTAAATAAGAAGTAACAGGTTTGTCACAATCCATTACAATTGGGCCAGAATGATGAAGGTCCAAATCTTGCATCAGATATCGAACCTAGTCGCACTCAACATTAGCTTGGTTGGTAGCATTGTACTCAAACTATGTGATAGATTTAGCTACAGTGTCCTACTTCTTAGCATGGTAGTAGATGAGATTGGGCCCAAGCAATAGTGCATATCCCGTGGTTAAGTGACGCATATCTGGACATCCTCCCTAATTAGCATCAACAAAGGTTACAATTGTAGTGTATAGTTGGGGGTGCTTTTCATGTAGCATATGACTCATCAAACCTGCCAATGACAAAGCTTATGAGCATGCATGAATTGAGAAACAATATCAACAGAATAACAAATGCCAAGATGAGTCACAGGTAGGAAAGAAATCTCATTTGTGTTCACACTTACAGCTGCTTATATGGTAAGATCTTGTAACAGCCCTAATCATGATGTGGACATACTTAGTCCACCTTCAACTTTTCAAACTATTATATATTTCCTTACCTTAATTGTTACAATTGTACCTCACTAGTCAGTTACCTTGATCATTATTTATCATTTTTACTGGTGATTACTCTCTAAGAGCAACTACTTCCTAGACTTGGTTTATGAGTACCAGCATCTTCCCTAGCGATCACATCCGACTATCCTTACATGGTGACCTTTAAACCACGGTTGGAGATCAATCGCCTCTTCTTATTGCTCATGTTAGGTCACTCATGATAATAAACATGATCAACCTCTTGTTCTAAAGAAATTTTTTCATGATCCACACATAAGATATAATATTATCTTGGTCAAGCAGCTATGATACGACAAATTGCCATGTTTAATATTTGACGTCTCCATGTTCTCTATGCAAGAGAATACTGTAGGTACAACCCTTTTTAGGTACACATTGATATTGATCTTTATCGATGTCCTAAATCAGACCTAACCCCTCTTGTGGCTCTCAATGCTCATGTCTCGCCCAACATCTTGCATCGACATCTGGGTCATCTTAATTCTTGTGTCTTTTCTTTACTTATTAGTTGTGGTATTATTTTACTTAGTTTGACTTCTACTTCATTGTGTGACTCGTGCCCCACAGCAAGTCCAAACGTCTTCTTTTTAATAACATTAAAAATTGTACCAACGGACCTCATACTTGAATGCATAGAGATATTTGGAAACCACCAATTATTTCGCATCTTATTTTCATTGCTATGTATGCTTTGTTAGGATATGTCTCAAATTTAAGTGGATAAGACATGCCTACATATATATATATTAAGAGATAGAGCCGTGGGTCAAAATAAAGAGAGCCGTGCGCATGTTTAATATCAAAAAAGTGAGCCGCAAGCATAAATTATCATCAAGAGCCGTATGTTGCATATATATATATATATTGAAGAAAGCCTGCAGTAGGTTTAAGATCCAATTAAGAATCCAATTTCAGAGTGAGGCTGCCATCATCAAGAGAGAAAGGTGATTTCATAATTTCTCCAATTCAGATATTCAAGTGCTACTAGAGTTTAGAGGGAGTGATCTATAATTCTTCATAGATCTCATTAAGAGGAAGTGTGATCGTAATTCTTCCATTCAAGTATCAATAAAGATTTCCATCTCCGCCCGTGGTTTTCTCCCCTCTCGAATGTAGAGGGGTTTCCACGTAAATCATTGTGTGTTGTTTCGTTTGTTCTTCCCTTTATCTATTTTGTTTACTTCTCTTTTGCATGAGTTATAGTATTTGAATCGAATCAAGTGATTAGGGTTAACGCTTCCGCATCAAGTATCCATATTACGAATTGGTATCGTGAATACCAGATTTGTCAAGGTTAGATTTTCCTAACAATTGGTATCAGAGCATATCAAGTTTGTTTCAGATTTTTCTAACAAATTGGTATTAGAGCCCTGTTTATTTCGATTTGATATTATGACGTCCACAATCAGGTCATTGAGAAGTTTGGTAGTCAAAGGAGCTTCAGTTTATGGTAGGTTAGCGTTAAGGGCTTCTTGACTCAGAGTGGCTTAAGAAAGCTCTAGATGCGAAAGAGAAGAAACCAGAAAATTTGATAGAAGCACAATGGGAGGAGTTAGGGGCACTGGGCCTGTTGTTGTTGTTGTACAATGGGAGGAGTTAGATGAAAAGGCTCTCACCGCTATTCAGATGTGTCTCACCGATGACGTTTTGACAGAAGTTCTGGAAGTGAAGACCGCTAAGGAGTTGTGGAAGAAATTGAAGGATATATTCTATTTCAAGTCTGTCCCCAACAAACTTGCAGTTAAGCGCCGGTTAACGTCACTTAAGAATCATGTTAATGAATTTAATTCGTTAATTCAAGAGTTAAAGGAGCTTGATGATGCTCCCAAGGATGAAGATCATGCAATGTTATTGTTATGTTCACTCTCTACCTCTTATAGAGGCTTTGTTGAAAGCATGATATATGGTGGTAGACAAATCAAATCTGTTGATAAGGTTAAGAGAAACCTACTGCGTAAAGAACGGGTAGATAAGGCATTATCAGATTCTGTTTATAACTCAAGTAGTGATTTATTTCTGAGAGGGAGAACTGAGTATGATCATAGTGAAAATAAGTCTAAGTCTAGGAATTAAGACCTAACCTGTAATTACTATCATAAGAAAGGGCACATTAAGAGAGACTGTTACAAGCTTAAGAGAAGATTAGAAGCAGATAACAGGACTGACCAGAGATCCATAGTAGCTAGTGTTATGGAAGATGAGATTGATGGAGATATTTTGTCTGTGTCTAAACCTAAGTCCAGTTTTAGAAAAAGTTGGATTTTGGATTCAGGTTACTCCTATCATGTTTGTCCCAATCGGGATTCATTTTCCACGTACGAGTCAGTTCGAGGTGGAGTTGCTTTGATGGGTAATGATACTTTATGCAATGTTCTGGGTATAGGAACAATTCATTTTAGGATGTCTGATTGCACTATCAGGGTTTAGAGCGATATTCGCCATGTTCCTAATTTGAAGAAGAATCCCATCTCTTTAGGTACTCTTGAGTCTAAATGATATAGGTACACAGCTGAAGGTGGAGTTTTGAAGGTCGTTAAGGGTGCTTTGACAGTTATGAAAGGCAGAAGGGTAGGTACTTTGTACGAGCTTGTCAGTTCCACAGTTGCTAGATCTGTTGCAGTGTCTTCATCATCATCGTTGTTGACAGAACCAGAGATCACAAATTCAGGAAGTTTGAGATTGGATCATTCAGGTGAAGGAGGTCTGTCTGAGCACAGTAAAGGGGCTCTTTGTGTGATCAGTCTACAGGACTGATATTCTGTGAACAAGGGCTTTATAGGAAGCAGAAAGGTTTTCGCTTCAAGCAATTCCTGACGAGTAGACATGTCACGTTTGATGAGTCTTCATTATTGAGTCCACAGAAGATGTCATCAGTTGGTTGTGATTCAGGTTAGGTGAATAAGCCCAATGGAGTTCAGTTTAAGTTAAGTAACATAGTTCAGCAACAGGTGGTTGTTTCAAAAAGTATGTCAAGAGCCAATTCAGAGAAGAAGAAGATTGGCATTGCTGATAACCTCTCAGATATGTTCACTTCAGTGCTACCTAGCAGAAAGTTCAAGCATCGCTCGGACTAGGTTAGGTTTTGTGTTTTGTCTAGATAACCCCGTGTGTGGGGTGTTTTGTGGAGAAGGTGGAGAGTTGTCTTTATTTTTAAAATTTGATCCAAGGTGGAGATTTGTTAGGATATGTCTCAAATTTAAGTGGATAAGATGTGCCTATATATATATATATAAAGATAGAGCCGTGGGTCAAAATAAAGAGAGCCGTGCGCATCTTTAATATCAAGAAAGTGAGCCGCAAGCATAAATTATCATCAAGAGCCATATGCTGCATATATATATTAGAAAGCCTGCAGTAGGTTTAAGATCCAATTAAGAATCCAATTTCAGAGTGAGGCTGCCGTCCTCAAGAGAAAGAGGTGATTTCATAATTGCTCCAATTCAGATATTCGAGTGCTACGTGAGTTCAGAGGGAGTGATACATAATTCTCCATAGATCTTGTTAAGAGGAAGTGTGATTGTAATTCTTCCGTTTAAGTATCAATAAAGATCTCCATCTCCGCCCATGGCTTTCTTCCCTCTCGATTGTAGAGGGGTTTCCACGTAAATCATTGTGCGTTGTTTCATTTGTTCTTCCCTTTACCTATTTTGTTTACTTCTCTTTTATGTGAGTTATAGTATTTGAATCGAATCAAGTTATTAGGGTTAACGCTTCCGCATCAAGTATCCATATTACGAATTGGTATCGTGAATACCAGATTTGTCAAGGTTAGATTTTCCTAACAATTGGTATCAGAGCATATCAAGTTTGTTCCAGATTTTTCTAATATGCTTCGTAGATGATTTCACCTGCTTTATTTGGCTTTAACCTCTATGGTTTAAATCCGAAGATTTTGATACTATCAAACGCTTTAAAGCTTTTGTTAAACTCCAATTCAATCTAGAAACAAAATTTTCCAAAGTCACAAGGGTCTTGAATACAACAACCTTGATTTTCATTCTTTTCATGCAACTGTAGACATCTACTATCGAATGTTGGGCACACACAATCCACAACATAATGGGTTGTGGAATGAAAGTATCAACATATACTAGAAGTGGCCCGTAATATACTACTGTGACATGCTTGTTGAGTTTTTTTGATAGATTTACATTCATTGTTACATTTAACCTCAAGCCAAAAGGTTCGCTATAGTTCGGCTTATCTCTACTTTCCCTAACCCTTTCATGGACTAATAGAAAGCTAGATGGCAATAACACTCTTCTGAATGATTTCCTCAATGAGGAAGTCCACATGAATCAAACTCCTATAGTTCGGCCCTTGCGCAAGGTAATGTATGGTTTGGCCTCGGGCTTTGTTTAAACGCTTTAGCATTACCTTGCTTCACTTCAGCTTTTATTGCTTACGTGATGATTCCTCGCTTTTCATTTATGACACACGTTGGCATTATGTTTCCTTTTGTATGTGGGTGGCATCATAGTCCTTTATGACTCCCTCGACTAATTTATGACTCTCTTAGTGACCCTCTCCTGCCAATTTGATACAAAAGCATTTGTTGATCTACATTTTTCCCCAGAATCGAGACACATGGTACACCCACCTCTTTACTTCTCTCAGAGTACAAATATGACACATGGACCACCCAAAACCCGTTATAACTCCGCTATCCCGTTAGACCAACCTCTTGTATCATGAGGAAAAATTACTAGCTGATCTGACCCCTTTATTACAATACGGTAGGTGCGCATCAATACCTCTCCTTCACTATATCGAATATTTCGTTTGTCTTTAACCTTGTAAGTTAGCTTATGCACTGTCCCATTGAACAATATTGGCAAGTGATCAAACGGATTCTTCGTTGTATGCAAGGAATGGATGACCAAGGTCTCATATGCTGGTGAACTCGTGATATTCGGATCATAGAGTATACTCATGCTGATTAGGGATTCTTTTTCTCATGATAGACACTTTACTTCTGGTATATACAATTTTTTTGGGCCGAACCTCATCTCTTAGAGAGCAAAGAAGCAACTTAAGTATCCAAATCTACTTCGAAATCAGAATATCAAGCCTTGGAAACTATGTGGTCGAGACTTATTGACCTCATCATATACGACGTTATATCATTGTGTTTTTTTTGTACCCAGTTAATCTCCAGCGTGATTACATTTTTACCACGGTATTTTTTTTAATTATATAATTGAATGTATTAATTTTAATTGTGTTAATTTAGTTTTTCTATAATTATATTTTTTTTATTTTTTATTTTTGAAATAAATATGAACCTACATGAGTAAACTCTTGATGATGGACCAAAAAGGCTTTATAGAAAGGAGTAAGCAAAGCACATGGTGGGCCCAATTCTTTCATTCCTCCTGCTTAGCCGCATCTCACGGGTATTCGTGTCCATTTTCATTGTAACAATAATTAAATTAAAGAAAATTATCTCTAAGTTTGAGTACTTATGCTGATATTTTTAATATATGTAATAAGATATCTTAAAATTTGAACATATATCACCTAGGTACTGCCAGAATTTAATAAACATTTGTAAAATCTAACCAATTTCAAACAAAAAATACTGATGTATGTGTGTGTGTGTGTGTGTGTATATATATATGCTGTGTTTGGAATATAGAATTGGAGTCTAGAATTGGAACTGAGGCTGGAATTGGAGCCCAGAATTTCAATTATGTTGTTTAGTTCACATGCTGAAATTGGAGTTACAATTCTACTGCCCAATTCTATGGAATTGGATTTTAATTGAAAATCATACTTGCCAATTCATTGGAGTGGGGGTAAGGAATTAGAATTCCATATTAATTCCACTGACCTAAAATTCAAAATGACCCCACTTGATTAATTTAAATTCAAGGTGACTCAAAATCTAAAGATTTAGACATAATCTAAAATTTGACTCAAACCTCGAAATTACGCAACTCAAATGACTTGAACTTGAGATAACTGAAATCACCTTAACTCAAAGTCCTAAGTGACCTAACCTAATTGACTCAAAACTCAAGATGACTTAAATTTAGAAAATGAAACTACTCAACTTGAATGTGATGTAAACAAGCTGAGCCAAAGTGGAAATGATCCAACCAAATTGACACAAAAACTTAATACGACGCATACTACCCGTCCCATCTCAACCTCAATTTAAGATGACTCGAAATTTGAAATGATACAACTCATATGTCCCAAAACTAAGACGACTTGAGCTCGAAATGACCTAAATGAACTCAAACCCAATCATAACTAGCCAGAATCCCCAAAAGAGCAATCCAGTTAATTGAAAATTCGAGATAACTTGAACATCAAATCATTCGATGCGATACTCAACCCAATTTGACTCAAAAATTGAATATCGAATTCAAAGTGAATCGCTCCAACCAAATAACTTGAACGCAATGTGAATCGCTCTTATCAAAATCCAATTGTAGTTGATTTAAAACTCGAAATACTCCAACTCAATTAACCAAAAACCCTTGATGATTCAAATTATTATATAATTATAATTTTGACCTCCAATTCCTTTGATAAACCAAACAGTGGAATTTTAATTCCACCGAAATTCCAATTTCACAAGAATTAGAATTGGAATTGCAATTCCACAGTCTAATTTCAAGTTCATGTTCTAAACAGAGCCAACAAATTGTGATAAAAATTCAACAAACTTTGATATAGGTGACTTATATATTGTTGGAATCATATCTCATGCCAACAGGTTTTTGGGCATTAAAAAAAAAAAAATCAAATCTAAAAGAAGATACTTAGATATGCTAGAATCATGTTTCACTTAGCATTTTCTAATAAAAATCTACTAAATTTTAGCAAAAAGATACATAATTGATAAAAACATTGAAACCTCCTTATATCAAAATGATAAAATATTTAAACCTTAAGATACCTCATCTAATATAATGAAACATCATGGCACCAAGGTGATATATTGTAAAACCCGCAGGTTACCCATTTGATAATTGGGTTGAGTAAGAGTTGAGAGCATCCAACCCATTTGGGTTCAGGTTGACTCCATTTCTAAGACGCCTCACATAACATGAACACGAGTACGACATGACATATTTGCCACCCCTATTGCTAGGGGATGGCAATGAGGCGGGTCGGGTACGGTTCCTCCTCCATACCCATACCTATCACTCAAATCAATACCTATACACCCCACATGTATGAAGTTGATATCCATACCTGCCTAGGGGTATACACCTATATCCATACCCGCCCCATTACACTCAGGTATCCGTTAGTGCCCCCTACCTACCCTAACGTGGATACCAAACGGTTATCTATACCCACTCATATTAAGTATTTAGTATTATGTTTTGTAATCTAATTATAATTTCTCTAATATTTGACATAAAATTGAATAATTAAATCAAAAATATAATTTTCATATTTTTAAATAAAAATAGAATACAAATTGGGGCGAGTATGGTGGGTATAGGTGGGGTGGGTTGGTACATAGAGTTTGCAAAATATGACCCGACCCATTTGACCCGCTATCCAACCCGACCCTAACCCAAAAAATTTTAAATTTATTGAGACCCGAACCCGAAAATAAACCGACCTGAATTTGACGCGACCTGAACTTGATCCAACCCGAGCTTACCCGAAACCCGATATGACCTAACCCGAATTAGACCTAATCCAAGTTTACCTCGACCGTGATGACCCGAGACCTGAACCAAACCTATCCTATAACCCAAAATGACCCAAATAGAAATCCAATTTATCATAAAATTCAAATAATAGGTTATTATAGTCATTTATTTTATAAATTTTGTTATAATTTTCAAGGTCGAATATATAATATATATATCTATTATCGAAATAACCTGATGAATCAACTTGAAAACCAACCCGAAATTGACCCAACCCTACCCGATTTTGACCCGACCCGAGATAGACCTAACCTGACATTCACCCGACCCAACCTGATCTGATTGCCAGCTTATACACTGCCGGTACCCGCGAACCACTTCACTTTTACACCCCAAACAGAGTAAATACCTATAAGTAACGGATTTTACCTGTCCCATTGTCATTGCTATCTTCTGTAGTCTCCACACACATACACACTGACCAATCAACAACCCCTTAGGCCCACTTTGCAAGAATACAGGGCCATTCTTCTCATTAACTGTCTGGCCCATTGTAGCAAATAAATTGCGTAAACTACACATGTTTTGCAATTAAAAAATAAAGTATATTAATATCAAAATTTATTATATAAAAGGAACATACCTAGTGTCTCAAGGGCTCCCGCCTACGCAGGGTCTGGGGGGCAGATGTACGCAGCCTTCCCACTTCGGGGTGTTAACCTGAAGAGAGGCTGTTTCCCAGTGCCCCCAATATGAGGGTGAGGACTTCCCAGGAGGTCACCCATCCTGGTATTACTCTCGCTCAAGCATGTTTAACTTCAGAGTTCTAATGGGATTCGGTGATGGCGTGTTGGTACCCTCTTTGCTATCGAAATTTATTATACAGTTATCCTAAAATTTGAAAATTTATTACCTGGTATTTCAAAAAAAATTTATTACCTAAATATCCTGATATTTTTATATATACTGTGAGGTATCCCGAGGTGTAAAACTTTTTATCATTCAAGTATCATGAAATTTAAATATTTTATTAATTATGTGTACTTTTTCAAAATTATGTGGACTTTTATTCTAAATTTCTAATTTGAAACATAATTATACCAATGTATATGTGTCTTCTATCATGATATTATAATTTTTTCAATCAAATGCTAATGTTTCACATTATTTCTTTAGTATATAAATATTTTTCTCATAATCCAAGGAATTTTTTGATAATCTATTGGATTTTTATTAAAAATATTGATAGAGTTCATATATATTATTGTAATCATGTACCACACTGATACTCTATAGAAGTTGATATAGTCATAATTTCCGTACTAATGAGAGTGGCCTCATATTATATAACAAGATTATTTACATATTCATTGGTCCCTTTTATTTTGATTATTATGTTATTTTAGTTCTTAAACTTTTAATCGTATTAATTTAGTTATTATACAATATAAATTATTTCAATAAAGTATAATTTTAAAATATTGTTAATTTAGATTGTAATTATAACATAATTAACACTTGTATATTTTTTTTACATCGAGAGATTGCAAATTTATAGCTTAACTAATTTCTTATTTAAATGGAACATAATAACGTACCCAGTGCCTCAAGGGCTCCTGCCTACGCAAGGTCTGGGGAGGGCAAATGTATGCAGCCTTTCCCCTTCAGGGTGTTAACCTGAAGAGAGGCTGTTTCCCAATGCCTCCAACCTGAGGGTGAGGACTTCACAGGAGGTCACCCATCCTGATACTACTCTCGCTCAAGCACGCTTAACTTCGGAGTTCTAATGGGATCCGATAACGGCGTGTTGGTGCCCTATTTGGTAATTTCTTATTTAAATAGTAATACTAATTAGTCAAAATTAATATTAATTTCAGTATTACATAGGATTGGACAATGTCAATCATATAAAGACTAAATTGATACAATTAAATATACAAAATAGAGACTAATAGTTTGATAATTCAAATGTCATATATTTATTTAAAATTGCAAGGGAGTATATTGTGTCGTGTTGTATTTATTTATTTATTTTTTTAAAAGAGAAGTCCAAGTTTTGAAAATTAATTTTCTAAAATTAATTTTTTTTTAATTTACTGTCAAACTAGAAATAAACTAAAAAATAAAAAACCCAAACTAGGAAAAAAAAAGGTTTCTAAAATTACTTTAAATTTTTAAAAAAATCAAAATTTTTAAATCGAAAATTTTTTCTCTCCTACACATTTTATATCTTCACTTTTCAAAAGTCAGTTTGCGCATGAATGTATATAGATTTGTTATTTTGAAAACAACGATGTGACTTGAAGAAGTGATAGCTACAAAATTTTCTTGCATACAACGACATTGCTCTGACAATGATAGTTTTATCTTAATAATAACATTATTCATATCTTTAATAATAAATTTTTAAAAAAATTTTAATCCAATTTCCTACTAATGTACCTCTTTTATCAAGTTGTGCTGTTTTTTATTTTTAGTTTTTAGTTTTCAAAAAGTTAAAAGTCAAGTTTTAGAAATATTTATTTATTTATTTATTTTTAGCTTTTTATTTTAAAACTTTTTTTAAAATCTCAGTGAAAACCCAAAAAAAAAAAAAAAAAAAAAAAAATCAAAATCTCTTTTTTTAATTGATTAGCAAGATTTGTGAAGGTTAGATATATGCAGCCTTATTCCTGCAGAGTTGTGACTATTTCTGAAGGGCTCGCTCTTTTTAAACTGATTAAAAATAATAAATACAATATATTGTTACACCTCAATTACATTACTTGGGCTCATAGGAAGCCCAAACTCATTTTACATTTGAGAGACTTGCTGAGTTGGGCCCAGAAGCCCGAGTTGAAGCAAGCATCATCACGGAGGCCCGTGTTGCCGAAGGTTCGGTTGTGTCAACCCGCGTCCACCGAGCCCAAAGTTTGAAAGAAGAGAGTTAGTGGGCCTTTCAGCCCAAATGGTGAAATTGTGCATAAATAATGTCTTAATGGAAGATGAGAGAATTTAAGCCATGTAATTGAAGATAGAAAGGCAATGAGATGAATATTTATTTTTTCCTTAAATTTCTTTTTCTTTTTTTTTTTTTTTTTTTTTGGGCAACAGGTACAACAACAACAATAACAACATACCCAGTGCCACAAGGGCTCCCATTTGAGCAGGGTCTGGGGGGATAGGATGTACACAGCCTTACCCCATCAGAGTGAGTCCCTGACGATAGACTGTTTCCGAGGTCTCCAGCCTGATAGTTGAGAGGTTGTACAGGACCTGTATAAAGAGTATGAAAGGGGAAAGTACGGAGTATAAAGGGCGCATATAAGGAGCATGCGGGATAAGGGTTTGGCAACAGGTAATGGAAGGTAAATGGAAGATACGGGTAATGAGGGGCAAATTGTTACCCCCGTTTGACAAAATATGAAGAGGGATAAAGAAGGGTAATGGGGTAAAAACTTACCCTCCTTTGCCCCCTATTACCTCCTTTACCCCCAATCCACATTTAACCCTTATGCTTTGTTTGACAACAGGGTAAATAAGGGTAAAGAGGGGTAAAGGGTGGTAAAAAATTACCCCCGATTACCCCTCTTTACCCTTACCCCCCTACCTAATTGCCAAACATGGTTAACTCATTTGCCTCTCTTTATCCTTATTTCTCTTATTTTGATATATTTAAATAAGGGTAGGATCTTACTTTGCCCTCTTCCTCTTGACCCTGCTTCGCCCTCCCTCTTTACCTCCACTTTACCAAGTTGCCAAACAAAGCATAGTTTTTTAGCTAGATCTTATCTCACACACACACACACTCACATATATAGTGGCGTTCTTATGAGGGGGTGAAAGCGTGAGAAGGACGAATTCTGACCATCCATTGTAATAAATGGGCAAGATTTATTATACATTAAAAAAATAATAATTTATGGGCCATGCCCCTTCATGGGACAGGGAAAAGAAGGGGTAAGGTAAAGAAATTGTTTTTTTTTTTTTTTTTTTCCTAATACTCGACAAATCTTGGCCATTCATTACTATGGAAGGTTAGGATTTGTCCCTCTCATGTTCTCACCCTCTCATAAATATACATACATACACACACACACACACACATATATATATATACACACGCACACGCACATGCACACGCAATAACCCAGGTCTAACTTTTTTTTATCAAAAATAACCCAATTCTCACTTTTCTACCAAAAAATAACAAACTCTTAAAATTAATCCAAAAATAACCCAACTCAAAAAATTTGATTTAAAAAATATCGAATTGTGATGCTTTGACAATACATTTTTCTTGTACGTATTTTGGTTTGGTTTGTTCACTGTAGGCGGTCTCATTTAGTAAACGATCCGAGCGAGCACAAATATGCGGCTCGGTTAGATAAATGATACCAATATTGAGCTGATCTCCTTTAGGTAATCAGTTGAGCCGAGCTGAGCCAAGCCGATCAAGGGGTGGCTCGGCTCGGCTCATTTACGGTCCTAGTTCTCTGGTTGTATTTCTCAGTTGTTTTACTTGTTCTTTGCTCCGGGATGTTGCCTTTTTGTGGGGTTGTACTCAATTATCGAAAATACGTATTTTTAGTTTGGTAATGTGAGAAAAGAAATCAAGCCAAACTAAAAATATTAGAAGAAAATATATTATCGGAGCGTCATACCACACACCATACTTAGCCATCAATTCAATATATTTAAAATTAATTTTAGAGTTTGGTTATGTTTTGGTAATAAAATTAAAATTTGGTTATTTTTTGGTAAACAAAATTAGAGTTGGGTTATTTTTTAGTTAGAAAATAGAGTTCGGTTATTTTTTTGGTAGAAAAGTTAGACTTGCATTATTTTTTGGTTAGAAAATAGAGTTGGATTATTTTTTGATATATTGACTTGTAGTTGGGTTATTTTTGTGGGAGCCCCCTGAAGTGGGAAGGCTGCGTACGTCTAACCCATCGGACCCTGCTTTGTCGGGAGCCCTTAGAGGTACTTGATTTGTTGTTATTGTTGTTGTTGTTGATATGTAGTTGGATTATTTTTGGATTAATAGTTGTTTCTACTTTAGAGCGGACTAATTTTTGCTCCTACTTAAAAGCAAAAACCAAGTTCTCTTTCCATTTAAAAACACTTTTCTTTTCAAACTAAACATTTATAAAACCTGAGAAGGGAATTGTAATTGCATACTACCTCCAGTGACCTAAAGTTTAAAAAGATTAAACTCAAATAACTCAAAACCGAAACATTTGACCCAACCTAAGTTTGACCAGAAACTTAGAATGATCATACTTGAATGATTTGCACCCGAATTAAAGTAACCCAACTTGAGCCTGACTCGATGTAACCCAAACTTGGAAATGAGCCAACCTTATAGGCTTAAAATGTTAGATGCCTCAAACTTGAAATGATCTTGCTTGACTTAAACTTGACTTGAAATGCAAAACAACCGCGTCGATCCAAAATCTGAGTTAACCTAACCTAATTAACCTGACTCAAAAATTGACTTTGACTTAAACCCAAAATGATTTGATCGATGAAACCTGATCTCTAGTTGACCCGAAACATTGAATGGTCTAACTCGATTGATTTAAAATTCAAGATGATTAGTTATAGATTATAATTTCAAATTTCAATTACTCTGTTTATCCAAATACTAGAATTTTTAATTTCATCATAATTTAAAATCCATCATAATTGGAATTAGAATTGCAATTTGGTTCTCCAATTTCAATTTCACATACTAAATAGAGCCCAAGTAAACATTAAAGTACTGAAGTTCAATTTAGGAGCCGTCATTGTCAGAATAATAAGCACTATTACCAATGCAATGAAGGCTTTTACGAGTCCCAGTAATAATTTTTTTCCCCCAAATAGCAATGTACAATAGAATTAGGATAAATTAAATACTAGTACATTAACATTTAATGTAATAATTTTTTAGTTCACAAACTACGTGATATAATTTTTTGGTACAAAAGTTATACATATTTAATAAAATAGCCAAAATGACATTATGAAAGTATGTAAAACTTGCCATTATTTTTTGGTAAACACACTATTCAGTCGTTGTTTTCCGGTCCCACACATTGTGATACTATTAATGAAAAAGAGTTGAATGAAAGACATTTTGCACCCTCATGTATCGTTGTTTGTTTTATTTTATTAAATATATTAACTTTTGAATATAATTATTATTTCACAAGATTTATGAACTAAAAAATAAATACACCAAATCTCATGATATCAGTATGTAATTTGCTATACAATTAACCTAAAAATACATCTAAAACTATTTTAAGAGTTGTTATTATCATAGTGAAAATTGTTATTCTCAAAACAATAATATGACTTACAAATGACAAAAATAAAAAAAATTTTCTTAAAAAACTACAATTTTACTCTAACAATAATTATTTTATCATAACAATAACAATAGTAGTGTTATTTATGTTCAAAACCAAACAATAAGACGTCTAGGCTATGTTTGGCTATAGCGGGTAGCTGTTAGTTGATTGATTACCTGTTAGCTATTAGCTGATGGTTAATGTATTTGGTAAATTAAGATAAAAAGGATGGTCAAAATAATAAATAAAATTAGACTACATAGGATTTGAAGAGCTAAAAGCTAAACGCTAACAACAAAACTTTTGCCAAATAGTAATATTAGCTAGTTGACTAGTCAAAAAATTAAAAAAAGATTATTTATGCCAAAGGCCCCTCTATTTTGTTCATTGTCTCAATTTGATCTTTGTACTTTTAATTGTATCAATGTAGTCCCTGTATAATTCAAAATGTATCAATTTGGTCCTTAGAGAAAAATATAAGTTAAGTTTTCAAAAAAAATTTTAATGGTTCGGTTACAAATTGGGTTAAATTGAGTAAACAGATGGATTTATAATAAGTTACTTGCATCTAATATAATTTTACTGTTCAAAATTACGTCATTAGCATAACTTAATGGGTTATTTATGCCGAAGGTTCCATACTTTGTTCATTATGTCAATTTGGTCCTTCTACTTTTAATTGTGTTAATTTAATCCTTGCACAATTCAAAATGTGTCAATTTGGTTCTTAGAGAAAAAATTTATGTTGAGTTTTTAATGAAATTTTTAATAATTCGGTCACGAATTGAATCAAATTGAGTAAACAAATGAATTTATAAGTGACTTGCATTTAACGTAATTTTACAATTCAAAATTACGACATTAACATCCTTAAATTTGATCAATTGACTAAATCGACATATTTTGAATTGTTCAAGGACTAAATTGACATAATTAAAAGTACATTGACCAAATTGACACAATGGGCAAAGTATATGGACATTTGGCGTAAATAACCCTAACTTAAATTTTGCCAAAGGATTAAATGGACACATTTTGAATTGTTCAGGGACTAAATTGACACAATTAAAAATACAAAGACCAAATTGACGAAATAAATAAAGTACAGGTAAGGGTGTAGCCAAGCCGAGCCGAGCCGAGCCAATTATCTCAGTACTCGACTTGAACTCGATTAACTACTTGGCTACTCGAACTCGTACTTGAACTAGATTCGAGTAGTTAATTTTGTTCGAACTCGAACTATTCGAGTACTTGACTCGACTTAAGTACTCATTTATTGTGTACATGAACGTTTAACAAATTAGCTCCATTATAATATTACTCCGTATACTTAATTTGGATACTCAATTATTGTCCGTACAACCATAAATTAGCGATATATTAATAGCAAATATGATCGAAGTTTCAAAAAATACAAGCAAACCAAATAGAAGTTATTCCACCACAAATTTAACATGTCATCTTTTACACGGAATCCAATCTTCCTTTGTTCATTCTACTATTAATATGACAAGCCATCCCCTTCAAAAGAAAATAATACACAACAACTACTTCATACGAGTTAAGTATCGAGTTGAGTATTTAATCAAGTATCAAGCTAAGTATTTAATCGTGTATCGAGCCAAGTTGTTCACTACTCGACTCGTATTCGTTTATTAATTGAGTATCTTTTGATACTCGAACTCGGTTAATTCGAGTTCGAGCTGGATTTTATTTGAGCTACATATAAGCGGCTCTGATTGTTTACACCCTTAAGTATAATAACTTTTAACATAAATAATCTAATTAAAAGTTATAAAAAATAGGGTAAATTGCAGAAAACCTCCATTTCTTTTGCTTCAAAAACAGAAAACCCCGTTCACAAATAAAAGCACTCACAAAACCCCCTCACTTTTAAAAATTTATCACTTAACCCCTATGTAACTTATTTTTGACCATTTTGCCCATAATATTTAATTTTATTTTTAGAAAAAGATTTTATATTATTAGGTAAAAATTAAATATTTTATGCTTTTAGTAAAAAAAAGTAAGAAAAATTTTCATATTTATAAAAACATAATTATTTTAATTAATTATAGTAATATTATATAAGTTTAAAAGATAAAAAATATTTTTAAAATTTGTAGAAAAAAATATTATGAGATAAGATATAACCTTTTTTTATTAAGGGACAAAATGGTCAAAAAAAATTATTTGAGATCAAAGTAAAAAAATTTTAAAAGTTAGACGGTTTAGTAACTGATTTTATTTATGAGAAAAATTTTTTATTATTAAAACAAAAATCAAAATTTTTTTTTTTATAATTTATTCTAAAAAATAATCAAAAAAATTACTTGTCAAGAGTCCCACACTAACAATTACAAGACACCAATCAAATAATCTATGAATTATTTCCCCGGAGGCATCCCGACAAGCAAGCTGTCATCACACAACACCCCCCCAATAATACACCGCCACGTGGCCCTACCACTTGCATGTGAAAAGTCCATTACACCCTTCACATTACAGTTTCCTCATAACCACTCACACCGTAATTTATTAATTTCACAAGGGTATATCCGTCTTTTCACTTCTCTGATTTGAACCATAAAATTTGAATATCAAACAAGTTATTACCGCAACTAAACCTCATCTGAGCCGTACGATTGAGACGATCGGATGGCATCCAACGGTTCATTGGAGTAAAGGAGGGAAAAAGTGTCAGCCGTCCGATTTAATCCGCTCTCAGTTATATAGAGTTGCTTTGATGTAACGTGCTTGAACCCCATCAGTAACCGTCGTCTCACTCTCTCTCTCGTTGTTTAAGTCGTAGCGTTGCTATCTCTTCAACGCCGGTAAGATCTGCATTCGGGTTCATCGTAATTTCGGATTTTTTTTTGATGATTTTCAGTTTTTTGTTGAGTTTTTTCTGTGTTTGGATTGGTAAAGCTTCGATGCTTGATTTTGCTTGCATTTCATGGAATTTTAGTTTAGATCTGCCATTGAGCCAAAAAAAAACTAAGATCTGCTTTGAATTTCTGCGATTTTCTTAGTCTGATGCTTTTTCTGCTTAGTTTTAGTGTACAATTATGAATCTAGTGTTGAAGTTTGGAGTTTTGCTTGCATTGACTAGAAATATTTAGACTTGATTTTGTCATTACAATTCCCGATTTTGTTGATAATTTTCAGTTTTGTGTTGATTGACTGTGTTTGATTTGGTAAAGCTTCGATGCTTAATTTGCTTGCTTTTCATGGAATTTGAGTTTAGATCTGCCATTGAGCCCAAAAAAAAAATGCTTAGATCTGCTTTGAGTTTCTGCGATTTTGTTAGTCTGATGCGTTTTCTGCTTAATTTAGTGTACAAGTTATGAATTGAGTGTTGACGTTTGGAGTTTTGCTTGCATTGACTAGAAATGTTTAGACTTGATTTGTCATTATAATTTCCGATTTTGTTGATTATTTTCAGTGTTTTGTTTAATTTGACTGTATTTGATTTGGTAAAGCTTTGATGCTTGATTTTGCTTGCATTTCATGGAAATTTGAGTTTAGATCTGCCATTGAACAAAAAAAAAAAAAAAAAGCTTAGATCTGCCAGGAATTTCTGCGAATTTATGCGTTTTCTGCTTAATTTAGTGTGCAAGTTATGAATCTAGTGTTGAAGTTTGAAGTTTTACTTGCATTGGCTAGAAATGTTAGACTTGATTTTGACGTTATAATTTCCAATTTTGTTAATAATTTGCAGTGTTATGTTGAATTTGACTGTGTTTGATGCTTGGTTTTGCTTGCATTTCATGGAATTTGAGTTTAGATCTGCCGGTGAACAAAAAAAGTTTAGAACTGCCCTCTGCTTGCCGTATTTGGTTTGAATTTCATTGACTTTGTTATCTGATGCGATTTTTGCTTTGTTTGTTGCACAATTTATGAATCTAGTAATGAAATTAAAAGTTTTACTTGCATTGACTAGAAACATTTAGACTTGATTTTCTCATCATTATGTCCGATTCTGTTGATAATTTTCAATTTTGTTGAATTTTACTTTGTTTGATTTCTTAAAGCTTCAAACTTGCCTTTTTGCTTGCATTTCAAAGAAATTGAGCTAAGATCTACAGTATGATTGCTGCATTTGGTTTGAATTTCTGCGATTTTGTAAATCTGTTCTTGGTTTGGTGCACAAGTTATAAATCTAGTGTTGAAGTTTCGATCTTTACCTATTGAGTGGTAATGTTTGGATTAGATCTTGTTGGCATTATTGAACCTGGATCTGAGTGCGCTGTACGTGGTTCTGGTTTGATCTCTTGAGAGTTATTTACAGTGGAACCCTCTGGTTCTAACTTTGTTCAAATTGGTCTTGATCTTTTCTT
Organism: Simmondsia chinensis; assembly: GCA_018398585.1. NCBI lineage: Eukaryota > Viridiplantae > Streptophyta > Magnoliopsida > Caryophyllales > Simmondsiaceae > Simmondsia > Simmondsia chinensis. The sequence goes on from JAGTTD010000019.1 coordinate 23,926,202, forward strand.
TTGATGAAATTAGTTTGTCGTCTTTGTAACATTGTTTTAATCAGTCCTTCGTCTTTTATTTTGTTTAATGTAGTCACTAGTTTATGATGAAATTGGTCCCCCACATAGTATGAAAATTAATAAAAGAAGGAATCAATTCTGTCATTAAATAAAATGAACAAGTTACAAAGATGGACCAACAGTTTAAATGAGCAATGTAAATAACTTGATCTCTACATTTGGTTGTCAATTGTGTTTTCTCCTATTATGTAGAAGACTTAATTGAAATGGTGACGCATTTTTGTATTCAGTAAGTTTCTACTTCAGTATCTGTCTTGGGATTAAATAATTTCTCAGATTTATGTGACTTTGTTTTCTGTGAAATTTAGCGTTATAGTACTCTCCTAATCATAAGCAGAACATTTGAACCGCATTCTTATGAATCAGACAGATTATAATGTAATTGGCACTTAGCGTTACGCAGAGATCCATAATGGCAATGTCAAACTATATAACCAATCCTATGCCTTTATTCGTCAGCTTAAACTTTTATAAAGTTAGTTTGTTGATATGGTATCAGAGTCTTAATGTCAAATAGGTCATGAGGAGGCATGTTAAGAGTATGAAACCAATCCCGAGCCTTCACCCATCAACTCAAACTCTTGGGAAAATTTGTTAATAGGCGTCTAACTTGCTTTAGATAAGTATACCACATTGTATCTGCTAGACTAGTAGTTTATTCATTCTTCCATGGCAAGTGTTACTGATTCAAGCTCATTTTCAGGAACAAATGAGAGAAATCCTCCACGTTCAGGGCGGACAATGTGGTAACCAGATCGGGTCTAAGTTCTGGGAGGTTGTGTGCGATGAGCATGGCATCGACCCAACTGGAAAATACGTTGGCACCTCTGATCTGCAACTTGAGCGCGTTAATGTCTACTACAATGAGGCATCATGCGGGAGATTTGTCCCTCGTGCTGTGCTCATGGATCTTGAGCCTGGTACCATGGATGCTGTAAGAACTGGTCCATACGGTCAGATCTTCCGCCCTGACAACTTTGTCTTTGGCCAGTCGGGTGCTGGTAACAACTGGGCGAAGGGACATTACACTGAGGGCGCGGAGCTGATTGACTCGGTTCTTGATGTTGTTAGGAAGGAAGCGGAGAACTGTGATTGTCTTCAAGGTATAACTTTTGTCCTAATGTGAAGATGACCATTGTCTCTTTCTCATACTAGCTTTTCTGGTTTTCATCTTTGTAGTACAGTTTTCCTGATACACTATAGCATTGATTTTGCGATACTGTAGTGCAACACTGTAAAAGCAATTAAGTTGTATACAATTAGTATTAAGAATTAAGTTAGAAGAAAATAGAATAGACAATTTGAAGATAGAGAGAATATATGATGGTATTGAAAAAAAGGATACAGTCCAAGAGTTTGTATCTCATCATAATTTGAATACCTAATTTGTATCTTATTTATTGTATACTCAGGGTTTATTTACTAGGCACTAATGCACCGGATTCCATTAGAACTTCGAAGTTAAGCGTGCTTGGGTAAGAGTAGTATCAGGATGGGCGACCTTCTGGGAAGTTCTTATGTTGCCAACCCTATAAGGCTGGGAGTCCTCGGAAACAGCCTCTCGGTAGGGTTATACTATGAAGGGGTAAGGCTGCGTACATCCACCCCCCGACCCCACTTAGGCGGGAGCCCTTGAGGCATTGGGTCTGTTGTTATTGTTGTTGTATAGTCGCCATGGTGTCGTGTGATGCATTTTGACTCTTGTATGGAGCAAGCATGCTTCAGTACAACGCGGGGCATTGAACGTTTATTGAGCAAAGATCCCGGAGGATAGCTAAGAGTTTGTTTTGTGTTTAGTTTTCACTCAAACTAGAAAAATAAATAAACACAAAAAAATAAAGAATTCATGTCCAAGTGGTACCAAACGAACACTAATGCATTGCTATCGTCTCTCTGTGGATTCTCTCTCCTGATTGATGAAGTTGATGTTTTCATTGCTTGTAGGTTTCCAGGTCTGCCACTCTCTTGGTGGTGGTACTGGTTCAGGAATGGGAACCTTGCTAATCTCCAAAATTAGGGAGGAGTATCCCGACAGGATGATGCTTACTTTCTCTGTCTTCCCTTCACCCAAGGTTTCCGACACAGTGGTTGAGCCGTACAATGCCACCCTTTCCGTTCACCAGCTTGTCGAAAATGCAGACGAGTGCATGGTCCTGGACAATGAGGCCTTGTATGACATCTGCTTCAGGACTCTTAAGCTCACTACTCCTAGTTGTGAGTATCCTTACACTCAAATAAGCTTGACTTAATAGCAGATTCAGCTCAATTCAGCTTTGTTCGTTCGATAATACTTTGTAGAATTGTCACTGAATAGGGTTTTACCCAGGTTAGATTGAGGAACAATCATCATTGTGAAATTTTGGTTTGTTTAGCGTCAAAACACGCTCTAACAGTTTAGGTAGATGCACTAGACTATATGCCGAAGAATTAAACCAGATTTCACTAACTCAAGTGAATAAAAACTTATTACAAAGAGGTGAACACTAAGTTTTGCTGTATTTTTGTCGCACACTTTCATCGGTGTATAATTCACCTATGTATAGCCACTTATACAGAAATAACACTTAATATTTCAATTCATGAACTTAAGAATAAGCGTAAACTTAGAAAATGCATTACGTGAACTTGCGCGAACATGTGTTCAATTGACCTAATAAGTGATGAGCAATTCTAGTAACAAGTGTATGTGCTTAATGATTCTTTACTTCTCCGTGCAGTTGGTGATCTGAACCACTTGATCTCGGCAACAATGAGCGGGGTGACATGCTGCCTGCGCTTCCCCGGACAACTCAACTCTGACCTACGCAAACTCGCTGTGAACTTAATCCCCTTCCCTCGTCTCCACTTCTTCATGGTCGGTTTTGCTCCTCTCACCTCCCGCGGCTCCCAACAATACCGTGCCCTCACCGTCCCTGAACTCACGCAACAAATGTGGGACGCCAAGAATATGATGTGTGCTGCTGACCCAAGACACGGCCGCTACCTCACCGCCTCCGCCATGTTCCGAGGCAAGATGAGCACGAAAGAAGTCGACGAGCAAATGATCAACGTGCAGAACAAGAACTCATCCTACTTCGTCGAGTGGATCCCCAACAACGTCAAGTCAAGCGTGTGTGACATCCCGCCGCGTGGCCTCTCCATGGCGTCGACGTTCATAGGGAACTCGACCTCAATACAAGAGATGTTCAGGAGGGTAAGCGAGCAGTTTACTGCCATGTTTAGGAGGAAGGCTTTCTTGCATTGGTACACAGGCGAAGGGATGGACGAGATGGAGTTTACCGAGGCGGAGAGTAACATGAATGATTTGGTATCGGAGTATCAGCAATACCAAGACGCGACAGCGGACGATGAGGAGGAGTACGAGGATGAAGAGGAAGAGGGGATGGAGCATATGTAAGTGTTTGGTTACAACTAATTGTTTGTTGTTGAGTTTGCATTGTTGGATTCTTAATATGCTTTTGTGGTGCTTAGTATAGTATGTACTTCTCTATGGTTGGTAATCAAGTATTAGTGTCGAGTCTCTTTTGTCCTTGATTTGTTGTTTCATTTTTAACTTATCCATCACAACTTTTCAATTTTTCAAAAATTATTTTTGAAGATTTAAAATTTTTCAATGAATTGTTTATATTGACATTGTTGGCATTTCGTTTGGGTTCCACATATTATTTTGCTTATGTTTATGGGAGACATGGCACCTGTCGGTTTTAGCTCTATTGGGAGATTTCTATACTAAGGTGGTTTTATATGTAGATTCGAATCCCTAGGTGTCTTTCGGTGGGAAATGGGGCTCCTAGTAGGGATGGTAATCGGATGAGACAGGTATAGGACATGCTTCTTTCATACCCGTACTTGCCACCCAAATCCATACCTGTATCGGCCCCTTACCTGCCATGAGTATGAAGTAGATACCTATCTCTGCCTAGGTTTGGTTGGTACAAAATTATATCCATACCCGGCCTATTACCGGAGGTATCTAACTGGTATCTATTTCTTTGCCTGTATGAAATGATTATCCATATTCCTGTATTAATTATTTGATACTACTTTAAAAGATTCAAATATTGATAATTAACGAGGTTTAGGGCATCATAGGTTTAAAGTCTGAGATGCAAGATTGGTGATAGGCAAAATTTAAATTCCTGGCTTCATTGTTGGGCTGTTGATGTCCCTTTGATTGGTGTGGGAGGTGCTTCAGTGGACTATAGTCGAAAAGTTGCGGATTTTATGTTGAATGGCGACGGGTGTGCATATGATTAATTGTGAAGTTCACGAATCCCTCCACAAGTTCATCTTGGGGATCCCGGTCTCCCAGACAAGTGTTGAGAATAAACTAGCTCGGGATTTTCTAGTAATGGATAGTTTAGTGTGAAAATCGGCAACTTGGTTGGTGCATAATCTTGATTAGGCTGAAAGGAAGAATTGGGGGTTCCATTGGATCCGGTTTTTAGATGTTCACAAAAAGCTTAAGGTGTTCCTTTGGCATACGTTGAATGACTGTCTAAAACGGGGTCCTAGCTGAGTAAGCATTTGTCATTGTATATGGGTCCCAAGTGCGTGGGGCGCATAATGAGGATCTTGCCCATATGTCGCTGCTTTGCTCAAGAGCCAAGGAGGTGCGGAGGGCAGCTAGATCGATGAGGTGGTTGATGAATCCCCCTACTTAGTCGAGTCTGAAAGACGAATTGAAACGGAGGATAAGAGGAGGCTAAAGGAAGGAACCCTGCCAACTTCATTTTGCTATGCTGGAATATCTGGAAGGACATGAATAATCTCTTTTTGAGGATCGTGAAACAAAGTCCCGTCAAGCCGATAATTCTAGTTAGACAGATGAGTTTGGAAAGGTCTCTTTGTGGCGAGGCGACAAATGTTAAGGAACCTCAAATCAGGAATAAGAGGAACAATAGATTAGATAAAGGCAAGTAGATTTTGTCGGCTTTTCCCAATTCGGTGTGGGTTAAGGTGTACTTGGATGGTCCTAGGTGTGGCAACTTGGCTGCTATAGGTTTCATTGTTAGGGATTATAAAGGGAAGATCAGTCAAGCGGGATTTCGTTAAATTTGGTCAAGCTCTGGTTGTAGTGGCAGGAACGGTAGATGCTACGGACGCTCTGATCTGCGCCTTAAATTTGGGGGCTCGAAGAATCATTGTGAAAGGAGATAATGAGATGGTTATTAGATCGATCAATGGGTTGTACTCTACTCGGACAGATATTGTGAATATAGTGCAAGACATTCAATCTATTGTAACTGCAATTGAGGTTTCATTTACTTATTGTTTTACGGAAGCAAATAGAGTAGCGAACTGATTAGCAAATGTGAGTCATGAGGGCCCAGGAGTTTCTATTTGAGATCATGCTCCTCCCTGAGCGCTTCTCTCTATTGCTCGAGCTTGCCTTGGGGGCCCCCTTCAGGAGAGGGATGCTCTAAGATCCTGGTCATTATCTTTTTTCCCTCCTACTATAGAGTTACAATTTTTTAGTCGTGAGCTACTAAGATACGACATTATTTCATTAGTATATAAATATCTTTCGTCATAATTCAATGAATTTTTACTTGTTCCGCTGAATTTTCGATTAAAACATCGACCCAATCCATATGTTGTAGTTATGTTGCGTTAATATTTTGTTGTGAAACTCGTCGAATTTCTACCCAAATTCACCAAGCTTTGATGTAGGGTATCTAGACTATAAAATTTTCAAACACTGGAGTATCTTATTATATATATTGAAATGTGAGAATAGTAATAAATGATCAAATCTCAAAACATACAAGTGATGAATTCCCTCCAAATAATTAAATAAAGAGTAGCTCTATACGTCACGACAAACCGGCACACGAAAGCGCACGAGGTGACGTCATCACAAAAAGAGTTTAAATATTTTATTTACCCAAGTATATCACAAGGAGGGTTATGGCTCATATTGTAAGGGGGTGTGCCCAACACGCGGTAGGTAGGGGGTTCAAACCCCCACTTATACGTTTATCATGTTATTTTTTTGTGGTGTAGAGCTTTTTCCTTAAATAAAGATTATTTACACTAAAGATTCATGTATTTTGCTCACGGTGTTAATTTAATCATTATACTTTTAATTATGCCTATTGGTCACTATACAATTGATATTGTATCAATTTGATCCTTAAAGTAAAATTTATGGTTTAGCCATAGATTGGGTTAAATTGAGTCTAACAGATGAATTTTTAGTCTATTACTTGCATTTAATGTGATTTTGTCATTAAAAATTATATCAATAATTTAACTTAAATTTGACCAAAAAGCTAAATAGACACAATATAAATCGTAAATGAACTAAATTGAGATGATTAAAAGTATAAAAACTAAATTGACATAACGAGAAGAGTAGAGAGCCCTTGGGAGGGACAACGCTCTTGCCAAAGAAAAATTATTATTTTAAGACAATTTAAAGACTAGTATATTTTATAAATCACATAATTATTTTGCTAATAATAATTTTGCTAATAATAATTTTTAAGATAAATTACATATTAATAACTTGGAATTTAGTATATTAATTTCTAAGTCCAGACTTTTCATGAAATAACATTTTAATTCAAAAATTTACATTTGTTTAATAGAATAGTCCGAGCAGCAGAGTGTAAGTATAAAATATAACCTTTATTTTTTTTTTTATACTATTATTTAAATTATTTTATTAAATATATATAAATTTTTAAAATTAAAAATTATTTACATAAATTTTATAAATTAAAAAATTAATACATTAAAACTCGATACTTGCATGTAATTTACCGTAATTTTTACCCAACAATTCGAACTCCCTATTTAAAAGAAAAGACAGAAAAAACAACTTTTAGTTCACCCGCCATCTCTCTCTCTCTCTTCTTGGAACCGCCATTTCATCTTCATAAACCCTAATTCTTCAAGAAGATAAACCCTAATTTGTGTCTTCCATCAATCTCGATGGATCTCAATCTTCCCCCTGATGATGATGATCTCAGTCTTGATCTCAATCTTCCACCTGATGATGATCTCAATCTTGACCAAACCGACAACGATGATGCCGTTGATTCATCCTCCTCAGAGACTTACCTGCTTGGATTCATCATCGCTAACATCGTCGGGCTCCAATACTATCGCGGCGTTATCAGCGGCGGTGAAATGGTAGGTTAAGTACGGGAACCGTACAATGTAAACGATGAAAACGCCATTAAAGTTCTCGATACTCGTGGAGTTCGAGTCAGACATGTTGAAAAGAAGGCCGCTGTTGTTCTTGCACCTCTAATCGACTCCAAGTGCATAATTGTCGAAGGTATTGTGAAGAATACATTTGGTAATAATGCTAATCGGTTTGAAATTCCTTGCCAGATTCATATCTTTGCAAGAATTGAAGAGTTTTCGAGTGTGAAATCTGCGATTTCAAGCAGCGGATTGGAGTTAGTATCTGATGATAGCTCGTGTTTTGCTCCATCAGATGCGAATGTAGTGAACGAGAATAGGGTTAGTGAGGAGGTTGGGAGCTTGGATGAGATATTCAAGTTGGCGAACGAGAATGCGAGTGAGCGGGGGAATATGAAACCTTTGGATCCTCCTAAGTGTGTGATAAAGTCCAAGTTATTTGCCCATCAAAAGGAGGCATTGCGATGGATGGTTCATAGAGAGACTTCGAATGAGTTACCGCCATTTTGGCAGCAAAAAGATGGCATTTATGTCAATGTGTTGACGAATCATCAGATGGATGCGCGCCCTGAACCTCTTAAGGGCGGGATATTAGCCGATGATATGGGTCTTGGTAAGACCCTTACTCTGTTTTCTCTTATCGCTATGGATAAATGTGGTACAGGTTCTCATCCTTGTAATTGTGAAAGTAGTGGAAATTTTTATAAAAGTGAAAATGCTGATGATACCTATGGTAGATTATGTGGTTTTGATGGTAGGCCGACAAAGATGGGTCGAAAACATAAGAACATTGATCTAAGTTCTAGGAATAGAAGTAACATTGATAGTAGCAATGTGGGATGTTCGAGTTTGTTAGATTTGTCGCCAACATTAATCGTGTGCCCTCTATCCATGTTTTCTAATTGGGTGAATGAGTTGCGTGAGCATACTCACCCTGGCTCATTGAAAATGTACATGTACCATGGGCGAAGGACTGGGGACCCGGAAGAGCTCAAGAAATATGATATAGTACTAACCAGTTATGGTACTGTAGTATGTGATAAATATCAGCTAGGGTCGCCTATAAAGAAGATAGAGTGGACACGAATCATCTTGGATGAGGGACATATGATTAAGATTGCGGATTCTCAACGGAGTGAAGCGGTTCGAGAATTGAGTGCCAAACGAAGGTGGGTGGTCACTGGAACACCCATACAAAATGGAATAGGCGATTTGTTTGGTATTTTGGCGTTTCTGGGGTTCAACCCTTTCTGCATTAAGGCGTACTGGAATAGGTTGCTTCTGCGCCCACTCGAAAAGCAACACTCAGAAGGACTACATCGTCTGCAGGTATATCTTTTCGGTTTTAGTAATGTTGTTGTCGCAAGGTGCTTCCTCTGTGTTGTGAAAATTACGTAGAAATTTACGTAGAAACCCTCACTTGACTAGACGTAAAAAGCACGGGACCCAAAAGGGTGATTCACTATTGATATTTGAAATTATATTCTCTAATCATAACCCTACAACCAATCTCACGATCTCTCAACCAAAATGTAACTTTTTGTATGTAGCTATAAATCCTTTTCAATGCAACTTTTGGACAGCAAAGTTGCAAACTCTCAATCAAAATGGGCCAAGCATATCTCTCTTCACACTCTAATCAACCCAAAATGCTTACAATCAATCTTCCCCGGGGTACCCTTGGGATATCCTTAATTTCACACAAAACCCTCACATTTTCCTCTCTGCTGGTGTCATTCACCAATCACCCCACAAGCCCTTTCATAATCAAGTTACGTATTTAGACCTTTCCCTTTTTTCTTTGTTAGCAATATCTAATTTTGAGACAACAATACCCTAACATTCTGTTTCTTGGATATCGATGATCATATAATGCAATCTTTCGATTGCGCTGCTAACATAAAACCCCTTCCAGGTTATTATGTCAACTATTTCCTTGTGGAGGACAAAGGAGAAGCAATTAGTCGGCTTCCCATCTAAATCAGTATCTTCATGTTACGTGGAACTTTCATTCGAAGTGCGCGAAATATATGACCGAATTGAAAATGAAGCCAAGAGTTCCTTGAGGAATTATATCAAGAGGGAAGGTACCGTGCTTCGCTCCTACTGTTTCATCCTCGTGGTCATCTTAAGGCTTCGACAGATTTGTACAGATATAGCTTTGTGCCCGCCTGACATCACATCTCTGCTACCTGCCAATCTCGAAGGTCAAGTTTCTTGATCTTCATTCTCAATTTGAGTATCATATATGTATATGCAGAAGTTTAAATTTAGGGGTGTAAACAAGCCAAATTGAGCGAAGCGGCTCCTTATTCGAAATCAAGTTTGATAAACTTTATTGAGCTCGAGTTCAGCTCTTATTGAGCTTTTGAACCTTTATTCGAGCTCTATTTCGCAAGATTTTAATGTGTTTTCGATACTTGATACTAAGTCGAGCCGACCTTGTTGTCAAGCTGAATTGAGCACATAAAACAGCTAAACTTCCCTGTCGAGTCTAGCTCCCTACCGAGCTACGCTATTCGAGTTACTCTCAAGCCATTATCATACCATTTTTGAGCTAATTCCGAATGTTAATGAACTCTTAACATGCCCTTAATGATTTTTTGACGAACCCTTAACGAGATTTCAGCGACCCTTCATGAGTCCAAGCGAGCACTCAACGAGCCAAGCATCTCCCTATTCAAACTCAGCTTGTTAAGCTTATCAATTTTGAAACTAAATAATAATTAGTTTAATGGCTTCGAACAAGAATAGGCTGTGAACACAAGAAGTTCATCAAATATTTGGTTCGGGTACCCTAAGTGAAATAATGATTGTTGAGCTATCTGTGTGAGCCAATGCAATATGTTGCTGGGTGATGATTCTTTGATGTATACTATTGTCCTCCCTTTATCTTTCTTTACCTGCATTTTTTTCTATGCTTGTGTGGCAGACTTGAAGGAATAAAAGGTTAGGGATTTGCTTTTGACATAAATTTTCGTGTATAGAGCTGAATGAAACATGTACATTTATCGTATTTTACTAATTATAATTTGAAATGGCACGTAATCCCTGCTCTTTTTAGGCATCAGTTTTCACCACAAAACTATGAAGTGACCTGTAATATTATGGTAGAAGTAGTAAACCAGACTGGACCAAACTGTAATTATTAAAACTCAAAACGATTTGGTTCAGTTTGTAAAAATTATCAAAAACGGTTTGGTTCGGTTTGTAAAAATTATCAAATGTATTCTTAAAGTTTGGTCTGGTTTTCTGACTAAACCGAATTGTGCGTACCCCTTGTAGTTGGCATTATTTCTAGCCTGAGCCCTTTCCCTTACTGTAGATATGCTTTTGATGTCATCTTAGAGATTGCTTGATCTTGTTTTTTGTTTATAATTTTTGGTTTTCAACGAACTAAAAAACCTGTTTTTGCCAACGATTTTTTCTTGTCTTTTATTTTCTATTTTCATTTTTCATGCAAATTAGGTATAAATAAAAATCAAAAACAGAAAACTAAAAACCACTCTTGTTTTAGCTAAGTTAGAAAATAGTTTTCATTTTTCATTTTTAGTTTTCTTTTTCTCTTAGGCTTTGGCAAACATATGTAGGGGTGGAAAACCGTTCGTAGTTTTCCGATATTAAAAATTGAAAAATGTGTTTGAGTGATTGTTTAATTTCTTAAGACTTGAAAATGTAGGTATACATAATATAATAAATCTAAACATCCGATAATGTAATATGATTAGATAAAAGAATTAGGCTAACTGATTTTGAAAATGAGCGGTTTAAGTATATTTAATCCATAAAGATTCAAAATCGGTTTGTGTAAAAAAATACCACTTCGGGATTCACGATTAAAGTGCAGATCAACTATGCATAATGTTTGATAGCAAGGGACTGAAAGAGTGGGAGAAAGAGAATGATGGAGTAAAAAATGAAAAAGAACTGTGAAAAACACAGGCCTATTAGATAACATTAAGGTGGAAAGTTTTGAAAACCATTTTAAAATGTCTGTTTTTCATGAATTTTCATACGAATATGGAAAATGGAAAACTGTGTTCCAACTTCTCCAATTAGAGAACTTGGTTTTTGAACGACCCTTTCAACTTTAAAATTCTTTATTTCTAAACAACCTCTTAGAATCTTTATGCTTCACTGACATTTTGTTATCAATATGAATCACGCAGATGTGTCTAATAATCCCGATTTGTTGAAAAAAATGGCTTCGCAGCTGCAAGACGGAGAAGATCTCGACTGTTCGATTTGTATCGCCCCTCCATCTTACGTCGTCATCACATGGTGTGGGCATATCTTCTGTCGACCCTGCATTACCAAGACACTAAAATACTCGACATCGGGTTGCCCTATGTGTCGCCATCCTTTGTCCGAGTCTGACCTCTACTCGGCACCTCCACCTGACCCATCGGGCGTGGAAAATCTAGCAGTGTTCTTTAAAAGTCTATCCAATTCCCCGAAAGTATCTGCTCTTTTGAAACTCCTCTCGGAATCCCGAGCTCAAAAGCCGGGGTGAAATCTATAGTGTTCTCACAGTTCCAGAAGATGTTAGTCTTGCTGGAAAAGCCGCTGAAAGGTGCAGGGTTTAAGACAGTGCGACTGGATGAGACAATGACCGCAAAAAAGCGAGCTCAAGTAAGTATAGCTATTAAACTCCCAATTCGAATCATTGATCAATCGCGATTCTACGTAGAATCTCAAATTCGTAGAATCTTATGGTTAGCTAAGATTAAATGAAACTAGCTGGTAGAAGATAGAATATTACAATTCTATCAATCCTACCAAAGCCTGGACTATCCTTGGTAGAATCTCGATTCCGACAACCTTGCTGGCACTGTTGGTAAAATACACGTATAATTTGCATATTCAACACGTATTTGTATTTTCGGTTTAAAAACGACATTTACATATCGTTTCCAATAATATGATAAAATACTCATTCTTTTTGAAGTTGGTGGTATAATACACAATCTATATCTCAAATCCGTATTTTCTCAATTGAAAAAAAATGATCCATTGATTATAGTCATACTCATATCTAATTTAAGTATACAATTTATGAGCTAAAGGTGTTGGTGAAGTGGGTTGTCTCCCAAACCCCCCAAGCAAAAGGTATCGGGTTTAAAACACATCACCCCCTCCCCAAGTGTTGGCTTCCCTCGTGATGGATGTTGTACTCTTTACCAATGCAAAAAAAAAAAAAAAAATAATAATAATAAAAAGAATAAAATAAAATAAAAAATTATCCACAATTTAAACTTTGTTAAGTTTGTCACTTCAACTATCAGATTATGGACTTATACCTTACCTTCTTTTATTATGTGTAATGTTTCGTGCTACCGCTATCATGGTTGGGTTGGCATCATCAAGCAAAAGTGGAATATGTACTTTAACTCCCACTCTATTGACTTATTACCTTAATTTTTGGATTATTTATATTTTAGTACCCCAACGTTTTTGAAATAATAAAAAGGACCTTGACCTTTTTTTGAATTATTAAAAAGGCCCCTGAATTTTTATCGTATTAATTAACAGGACCCTTCTTCAGCGTGATGAAGTCATTTTCCATCGACGAAGCTTACAAAACAAATGTTTTTTTACAGTAAAATGATATAAGTATCTTCAATACTCTTATTCTTACGTTATTAGCACAAAATTCGAGATGTATCTGTTTTCGATTAATTCTTTTTTGTTTAACAATATTGTTATTGAAGGGTATTTTTTCATTTTACTGTAATATTAATAAAATAGCAGCTATCACTTCAACTCTTTTGACAAAAAATGATGTCATGACAATACGACAAAAACGTAGGGACCTTTTTTATTAATACAACAAAAACTTAGGGTTCTTTTTATTAATTTAAAAAGGTCATGATCCTTTTTATTATTTAAAAAACGTTGGGGTACTAAATGTAAAAAACCCTTAACTTTTTATTATGTTTTATGCTCCATACTATCGCTATTATAGGTAACACCATTAAACAAAAGCAAATTGACAGAGTTATATTCCTCTCCACTATGCCTATTTAACTCCGGCATCGTATCCTGCTATAAAGCAGGTGATCCAAGAATTCAGCAATGCGGGACCAGAAGCACTAGCCGTCTTGTTAGCGACTTTGAAAGCTTCGTGTGCAGGAATAAACTTGACATCAGCGTCGAACGTGTACTTGTACGAGCCATGGTGGAACTCGGCTGTGGAGGAACAAGTGATGGACCGAGTGCATAGGATAGGACAGAAGGAAGACGTGAAAGTCGTGAAGTTGATTACTCGAAACACCATCGAAGAGAGGATGTTGCAATTGCAAGAGCAGAAGAAGAAAAATGCGAGAAAAGTGCTTTTAAACAAAAATCGAGGCGAAAATAGGGATGACAAAGTAGCAGATTTATGCACCCTCGTGCCACTGTGAGTTTGATTCTTGTTAATATTGTGTTCATATGGAGAGTCTTCCCCCCCCCCCCCCCCCCCCCCCCCCCCCCCTCCTTCTTCTGTGCATGTAAACTCAATTTTTGTACTTTTAGATTGAGAGTTTTCGGACACGGCCTTCTTTTAGGGTAGTACTCTGAAGGGGTAAGGCTGCGTACATCTCACCCCCAACGCCCGAGCCTGCATTGCCAGGAGCCCTTGTGGCACTGTGTTTTTTGTTATAGTTATTGCTGTTGTATATACACTCAAATTTTGGGCAACTTTCGCATATTAATAGCGAAGGTGCAATGATGCAGGACACAACTGAAACGAGATTATTTTACAGCTGTCTTGTAGCCGACTTGCAAAAGTGGGAGACAATTAAAAAGGGTGTTTGATTAATTCACTTCAATCTAAGAAATCGAAATAACAGAAGAGGATGATCAAATGTAAATTCTAACCTAGTGACAATTTTATTTGCACAACACTTAGTTGGGTATCACTTTTTATTTGTAATTTGAGGATTTTGACAAATTAAAAATCATGTTTAAAAACGATTTTTCGAGGTTCTTGTTCTTATTTTTATTTTTATTTCATAAAAAAATAAAGGGCACCAACACTTGAAATACCCAAGAGGGCACCAACACGCCGTCACCGGATCCCATTAGAACTCCGAAGTTAAGCGTGCTTGGGCGAGAGTAGTACCAGGATGGGTGACCTCTTGAGAAGTCCTCACCCTCAGGTTGGGGGCACTGGGAAACAACCTCTCTTCACGTTAACACCCTGAAGGGAGAAGGTTGCCTACATCCGCCCCCCTCCGACCCTGCGTAGGCGGGAGCTCTTGAGGCACTGGGTATGTTTCTTTTTATGTCATCACTTGAAATGACCGCTCACTGGTTGAATCTCTCTTCGGTGGCCGCCGCATCATCTTCTTAGGGCTCTTTGGCAGATTCTTTAGATCTGGATAGAGTCTCGCTCAATAACAATCCAGCAAAAGGTCGCGTTTCTCCGTCTAACAACAATATGACCCAGTTTCGATCCTCGCTAGGATCATAGTTGATCCCCCATTAAGGGAAATGTATTGGGTTATCCCTCCTCCTCCCACCCAAAAAGGCTTTACCATTGCGTTAGAAAGTAAACGTGTAATATAATAATTTTAAGAGGCAAGTAAAAGGATAGAGTATTATTTTAGACTAAAAAGTCTGGAGCTTGGTTCCTCTTTGAACCTCTTCCTGAGGAATCTTTGACTCAACTCGCTCATATGGTGTATGGGTCGCCGCATGAGTCTGGATTTACCAGGTAACCGTGTTCCCCGTGAGCAAAAATCTTAGAAGTTCTCTAGTATGAGGCAGGAGGGGGTGGCTAGCTACTGTTGTTATTATTGTTATTATTATGAGTTACTTATACTAAAGCTTGTACTTTTTTCATTGTATCAATTTGGCCCTTGTGTTTTTTATTCCATTTACCTTTATAATTTATATTACGTTTATTTGGTTCTTTGGTCAAATATAAGTTATTGACTTCATTTTAACGGCTCAATTACAGTAGATGCAAGTAACCCACTACAAATCCACCTGTTGAGTCAATTTAACCTAATCCATAGCTGAACTATATAAATTTGCCCCACCAGGGCTTTGCCTCAGTGGCCGGAGGCAAGTGAGGGGATAAAGTGTTGCTTTATACTAAAAGGTCTAGAGTTTAATTTCCTTCTAAACTTCTTCTTGAAGAATCTTTGGCTTAATTGGCTCTTGTAGTGTGTGGGTCACTACATGGGCCGAAATTTACCGAGTAACCGGGTTCCTCGTTAGTAAAACTTAACATAAATTTTACTCTTAAGGAACAAATTGATACAATATTAATTATACAAAGACTAAATTAACACATTAAAGATACAAGTACTGAATTAATACAATGAAAAAAGTATAGAGACCTTTGGCATAAATAATTTTATTTTTATTGTTGTTATTATTGCAATTATTATTAGTATTGTTATTGTTGTTGTTGTCGTTGTTGTTTTTATTGTGAGGAAAAATAATAAAAACACTAAACATGAAGCAACATTCTCAGTACCCTAAAGGCTCCCATCTAAGCAGGGTTTGTGGGTGGACATACGCAGCCTTCCCCTTTCAGGGTGCTACCCTAAAGAGAGGCTGTTTCCGAGAACCCCCAACCTAAGGGGTGCAACACAAGGACTTCCCAAGAGATCACCCATCATGGTACCACTATTACCCAAACACGCTTATCTTCGGAGTTCTAATGAGATCCGGTGCTTGTGTGTTGGTACCCTAATAGGTACTAAACTAAACAAGCCTTATATGAGTTTTTAGCACTTTATTTGAGTAAGTCCAAAAGAAAGTTAATGTACTAGCCAAAATTAATATTTTTAGCACTTACAAAAGCAAAAAAAAAGGTATTATAATAGACAAAATAAATATTTTTAATATTGAACTAGACAACAACAACCTAATGCCGAAGAGGCTTCTGTTGAAGTAGGGTCCACCAAAAACAAATACTCACTTCCTGTAAAGTTAATGCAATAATTGAATTACTGGAAAACACATATCTTGTTGGAATTTAATTGCATTAACTAAACATGGACTTAGTTTCAAGTTTGTCAAAAGCCACAAACTGTAAAAGAAAACGATACCAAACTAGTTATGCAGGAAATAAATGTATCA
The DNA here is from genome assembly GCA_018398585.1 of Simmondsia chinensis. Lineage (NCBI taxonomy): Eukaryota > Viridiplantae > Streptophyta > Magnoliopsida > Caryophyllales > Simmondsiaceae > Simmondsia > Simmondsia chinensis. The sequence goes on from JAGTTD010000019.1 coordinate 23,942,495, forward strand.
TTAATTACTAATCAAGCTCTCCAATTAAAAATCGATTACAAAATTAATTTGAGTTATTTTCTCAATAGTAATCTATTAATCGGAGTTGAATTGTTAGGATTTCAGTTCTTAAGAGTTAAATTATTTCAAGTTGCCAATAATTCTTTAATTTATCTTGATCTCAGTTCGTCTTCAATCCTGTAGTGCAGTAAGTTTTGCTGTTCTCTGTTGGGGTCTTTGGAAGGACAGAAACTCGGCTATCTTCAGGGGTGAGAAATCCCTCCCTGTCCAGACAGTCAATAGGGCTTGAGCTATGTGCTTGGAGTGGGAGTGCAGGAATAGGCTTGATTGCTTCGATTACTCCTCTACTAGGGAGGCTACCAAGTGCAGAGTTGTGAATACTTGGTTACTTAGGTGCCCCCGGAAGAGGGATGGTGGAAGGAAACTTCGATGGGTCCAGACGTTGGTCAGAAGCTACTGCTGGATTCATCAATCGAAAGCATAGAGGGCAGATCATTGCGAGTGGCTCCAGAAGACTGGGTAAGCCCCAATCCTTGTGGCTGAAGCGTTGGCTGCTAGGGATGGAATTTTAGAGGCTGTTCAGAGGGATGCTTCGCGTGTTATTTTGGAAGGAGATAACAAGGTTGTGATCAGAACCCTCAGGGCAAGTGTGCATGCCCCAGTGAGATCCGTGCCATCATGGAGGATATCCGGTGTATATGTCAAAATATGCATTTTTTCTCTTTCTCTCATGTGTTTAGAGAAGCTAACAGGTCTGCGGACTTTGTGGCGGGTGAGGGCTACAAGCGATCGGATTTCCTAGTCGGGAATTCGGATCCTTCTAGCACCCTCATCCTGATTTCTCGTTCTAAAGCTTCAGGCCGCCCCGTGCTTAGGGGGGGAACTGAAGCTGATCCCTTTGTCTTTACCATTATCAAAAAACAAAAAAAACAAAAAAACAAAAAAAAAAAAACTTTAATTTATCCAGCTAGAATCTAAATGTAACAATTCTAATTAAGTTAAAAGTAATATTTCTAGTTCTACAAATAGAAAGCTTATTCTCAGCATAAAGTCAACACAGTTTGGTATTGCATTATTTAAAACAAGCATTTGATTGTCCTTTCAGATAGCACACGATAAAGATAGGGCCGGTACATTTCTCCCTTCCCAAAACTCTACCTTAACAAGAGCCCTTTCAGACACTAGATATGTTGTTAGTAAGGACACATGATACAGTGTATTAACTAGTAAATGGGTCAATGATGTTAAAAACGGGTTACATAGATCAAACCCAAATTCAACCTAATTACGTAAACAGGTCGACCCAACAATCCGGTTTTAAAACCCAACCCAAACCTGCTATCTTTGTATCGTGTTCATGTTGTGTTATTACGTCGTGTCAAATTTTGCCTAACCCTAGGCAAAAACGAATTAATCAAACCCTTTTTTAACAGTCTGCTGCATTTACAATTCGATTAAAGAACAGTTGCAAAATCTTACCACAATCTTGTTTCAGATGTTGATACAAATATTATCGAGGATGCTACACATGCTCGTGCCACATCATCATCCCTAGAGTACACCTCATCCCTACACCTCATCTCTACACTCTTAGTATAAATAAGTGGATAGTTAGGGATGTTGTGATCATGTATGAGTGATGTGTATGTCGATCTCTCTCCCCCAAAATTCTCTCTAAATCTTCCCCCGTTCTTCTATATCTTCCGCCCTCTTTCTTACTATCAATATAATATAAACTTTATATTTCAAAACTTGATTTGTATTTGTTAGCTTGATAGGTTTTGAATCGTATCAGAGGTGCCCTGCATCAAGGTGCCATAGCTAATACAAACCAAAAGAGAACCAAGACCACTCTCTATATGAGCACAACACAAACCAAAAAATGGCCCCATCACATCAAAAATATCACCACAAAAGTTGTCAACTTACAGTGACATGAGGCACTGGGTATGTTCCTGCCCCCCTCCGACCCTGCGTAGGCGGGAGCTCTTGAGGCACTGGGTATGTTCCTTTTTATTTCATCACTTGAAATGACCGCTTGAATCTCTCTTCGGTGGCCACTGCATCATCTTCTTAGGGCTCTTTGGCAGATTCTTTAGATTTGGATAGAGTCTCGCTCAATAACAATCCAGCAAAAGGTCGCGTTTCTCCGTCCAACAACAATATGACCCAGTTTTGATCCTCACTAGGATCATAGTTGATCCCCCATTAAGGGAAATGTATTGGGTTATCCCTCCTCCCCCCACCCAAAAAGGCTTTACCATTGTGTTAGAAAGTGAACGTGTAATATAATAATTTTACGAGGCAAGTAAAAGGATAGAGTATTATTTTAGACTAAAAAGTTTGGAGTTCAGATCCTCTTTGAACCTCTTCCTGAGGAATCTTTGACTTAACTCGTTCATATGGTGTATGGGTCGCCGTATGAGTCTGGATTTACCAGGGAACCGTGTTCCCCGTTAGCAAAAATCTTAGGAGTTCTCTAGTATGAGGCAGGAGGGGGTGGCTAGGTACTGTTGTTATTACTATTATTATTATTGTTATTATTATGAGTTACTTATACTAAAGCTTGTACTTTTTTTATTGTATCAATTTGGCCCTTGTGTTTTTTATTCAATTTACCTTTATAATTTATATTGCGTTTATTTGGTTTTTTGGTCAAATATAAGTTATTGACTTCATTTTAATGGCTCAATTACATTAGATGCAAGTAACCCACTACAAATCCACCTGTTGAGTCAATTTAACCTAATCCATAGCTGAACTATACAAATTTGCCCCACCAGGGCTTTGCCTCAGTGGCCGGAGGCAAGTGAGGGGATAAAGTGTTGCTTTATAATAAAAGATCTAGAGTTTAATTTCCTTCTAAACTTCTTTTTGAAGAATCCTTGGCTTAATTGGCTCTTGTAGTGTGTGGGTCACTACATGGGTCGAGATTTACCGAGTAACCGGGTTCCTCGTTAGCAAAACTTAACATAAATTTTACTCTTAAGGAACAAATTGATACAATATTAATTATACAAAGACTAAATTAACACATTAAAGATACAAGTATTGAATTAATACAATGGAAAAAGTATTGAGACCTTTGGCATAAATAATTTTATTTTTATTGTTGTTATTATTGCAATTATTATTAGTATTGTTATTGTTGTTGTTGTCGTTGTTGTTTTTATTGTGAGGAAATATAATAAAAACACTAAACATGAAGCAACATTCTCAGTACCCTAAAGGCTCCCATCTAAGCAGGGTTTGTGGGTGGACATACGCAGCCTTCCCCTTTCAGGGTGCTGCCCTAAAGAGAGGCTGTTTTCGAGAACCCCCAACCTAAGGGGTGCAACACAAGGACTTCCCAAGAGATCACCCATCATGGTACCACTATTACCCAAACACGCTTATCTTCGGAGTTCTAATGAGATCCGGTGCTTGTGTGTTAGTACCCTAATAGGTACTAAACTAAACAAGCCTCATATGAGTTTTTAGCACTTTATTTGAGTAAGTCCAAAAGAAAGTTAATGTACTAGCCAAAATTAATATTTTTAGCACTTACAAAAGCAAAAAAAAAAGGTATTATAATAGACAAAATAAATATTTTTAATATTGAACTAGACAACAACAACCTAATGCCGAAGAGGCTTCTGTTGAAGTAGGGTCCACCAAAAACAAATACTCACTTCCTGTAAAGTTAATGCAATAATTGAATTACTGGAAAACACATATCTTGTTGGAAATAAATGTATCATTAATTACTAATCAAGCTCTCCAATTAAAAATCGATTACAAAATTAATTTGAGTTATTTTCTCAATAGTAATCTATTAATTGGAGTTGAATTGTTAGGATTTCAGTTCTTAAGTGTTAAATAATTTCAAGTTGCCAATAATTCTTTAATTTACCTTGATCTCAGTTCGTCTTCAATCCTGTAGTGCAGTAAGTTTTGCTGTTCTCTGTTGGGGTCTTTGGAAGGACAGAAACTCGACTATCTTCAGGGGTGAGAAATCCTTCCCTGGCCAGACAGTCAATAGGGCCCGAGCTATGTGCTTGGAGTGGGAGTGCAGGAATAGGCTTGATTGCTTCAATTACTCCTCTACCAGGGAGGCTACCAAGTGCAGAGTTGTGAATACTTGGGTTACTTGGGTGCCCCCGGAAGAGGGATGGTGGAAGGAAACTTCGATGGGTCCAGACGTTGGTCAGAAGCTACTGCTGGATTCATCAATTGAAACCATAGAGGGCAGATCATTGCGAGTGGCTCCAGAAGACTGGGTAATGCCCCAATCCTTGTGGCTGAAGCGTTGGCTGCTAGGGATGGAATTTTAGAGGCTGTTCAGAAGGGTGCTTCGCTTGTTATTTTGGAAGGAGATAACAAGGTTGTTATCAGAACCCTTCAGGGCAAGTGTCCATGCCCCAGTGAGATCCGTGCCATCATGGAGGATATCCGGTGTATATGTCAAAATCTGCATTTTTTCTCTTTTTCTCATGTGTTTAGAGAAGCTAACAGGTCTGCGGACTTTGTGGCGGGTGAGGGCCACAAGCTATCGGATTTCCTAGTCGGGAATTCGGATCCTTCTAGCACCCTCATCCTGATTTCCCGTTCTAAAGCTTCAGGCAGCCCCGTGCTTAGGGGGGAAACTGAAGCTGATCCCTTTGTCTTTACCATTATCAAAAAACAAAAAAAACAAAAAAAACAAAAAAAAAATCTTTAATTTATCCAGCTAGAATCTAAATGTAACAATTCTAATTAAGTTAAAAGTAATATTTCTAGTTCTATAAATAGAAAGCTTATTCCCAGCATAAAGTCAACACAGTTTGGTATTGCATTATTTAAAACAAGCATTTGATTGTCCTTTCAGATAGCACACGATAAAGATAGGGCTGGTACATTTCTCCCTTCCCAAAACTCTACCTTAACAAGAGCCCTTTCAGACACTAGATATGTTGTTAGTAAGGACACATGATACAGTGTATTAACTAGTAAATGGGTCAATGATGTTAAAAACGGGTTACATAGATCAAACCCAAATTCAACCTAATTACGTAAACAGGTCGACCCAACAATCCGGTTTTAAAACCCAACCCAAACCTGCTATCTTTGTATCGTGTTCATGTTGTGTTATTACGTCGTGTCAAATTTTGCCTAACCCTAGGCAAAAACGAATTAATCAAACCCTTTTTTAACAGTCTGCTGCATTTACAATTCGATTAAAGAACAGTTGCAAAATCTTACCACAATCTTGTTTCAGATGTTGATACAAATATTATCGAGGATGCTACACATGCTCGTGCCACATCATCATCCCTAGAGTACACCTCATCCCTACACCTCATCTCTACACTCTTAGTATAAATAAGTGGATAGTTAGGGATGTTGTGATCATGTATGAGTGATGTGTATGTCGATCTCTCTCCCCCAAAATTCTCTCTAAATCTTCCCCCGTTCTTCTATATCTTCCGCCCTCTTTCTTACTATCAATATAATATAAACTTTATATTTCAAAACTTGATTTGTATTTGTTAGCTTGATAGGGTTTGAATCGTATCAGAGGTGCCCTGCATCAAGGCGCCATAGCTAATACAAACCAAAAGAGAACCAAGACCACTCTCTATATGAGCACAACACAAACCAAAAAATGGCCCCATCACATCAAAAATATCACCACAAAAGTTGTCAACTTACAGTGACATGAGGGTGCATAAATCCGCCATTTTATCTTCCCCCTTATCGCCTCCGCTTCGCTTCAATAACGCTTCCATGGCGGTCTTCTTCTTCTTCTCCTGCAACTCGAGCACTTGCTCTTCAATAGTGTTTCGAGTCACCAGCCTCACCACCTTCACTTCCTCCTTCTGCCCGATCCTATAAACTCGGTCCATTGCTTGCTCCTCCACCGCTGGGTTCCACCACGGTTCGTACATGTACACGTTCGATGCACATGTCAGGTTTATTCCCACGCTTGAAGCTTTCAAACTCGCTAGCAACACCGTTGGTGCTTCAGGTCCCACAGTGCTGAATTCTTGGATCACCTGTAAGGATAGTAGAATACAGTACAGGAGTTAAATGAGATTTTATACGTTCATGTATTTCAACGCTATACATTAAGAATTCTTTGATGCTTATAACATATTGATTGAATGGAGATGAGTATGATTATGCCAATTTGGCTTCTGTTTGATGGTGTTAGCCACAATAAGATAGCATATGACATAACAAATAGTAAAAAAAAAAAAATTGGGGATAGTTAGTAGAATGGGAGTTAAAGTGACAAAAACAAAAAAACAACATTTTCAGTGTCCCAAGGGCTCCCGCCTAAGCAGGGTCTAAGGGTGGAAGTATGCTACCTTCCCCCTTTAGGGTGCTACCCTGATGAGAGACTGTTTCCGAAAACCCCCAACTCGAGGGATGCAACACCAGGACTTTCCAGGAGGTCACCCATCTTAATACTACTCTCGCCCAAGCACACTTAACATCGGAGTTCTAATAGGATCGGAAGTTAAATTGACAGATTTGACAAAAAATAGAATACAGATATTCAATTCAAGTATAAGTACAATTATTTTCAACTTATCATTCGTTTTTTAATCAGTGCTTCAAGGCCCACAAGGCTGAATTCTTCAATCACCACATAGTGCTAATATAAAATAAGGTACGGAATTTAAACAGAATTAAATAGATTCGTGTATTATTCCGCTCTATTTGGTCGAAAATTCATCGACTAATAAAAAATTATATATGATTGCATTAATTGGATTTTGACTATGAATCAACAAATCAGCCACATATCTTATCCGTAAAGATAATAATAGGGAGAATCTACAAAACAAAGAAGTTAGTATCAAAGAGGATTATAGGTTTGTGCCTATAAATAGAACCCCCTTCAATAATTAATAATCCAGTTGATTAGTAATTGAGGGTCCCAAAAGCCTGACTCTCTCTCAAGAGTTATCAACTTTGACTCCAGGTTTTGGCAACATGAAAATTAAAGGACTTTGGGAGCACTCTTTGTTGTTCTATACCATTTTGAAGGTGATCTACCGATGCCTGCAAGACAAGTTCCATCCAATTCCGTAGCTGCGGTATGCCTAAACTTTGTATGTAATATTTACCTATATTTCCCTACATTCATGTCTATAACCCCTAAAATGCTTGCATATTGAAAAGGGATATAATTTTGTGAATTTGACTTTTGTTTTATGATGTAACCTATAGCAATGATAGCACAAAGCATAACACGTAAAAACAAAAGGTATAAGTCAATAATTGTTGAGTTAAAGTCAAAAATTTAACAAAGTGTAGATTATGGATAAGTAGTTTTGGTATAAATATGATACTTTCAACTCATAATTTGTTTCTCAATCGGGAAAAATACAAAAAAGTGCTATAAAACATGTATTATATAGCTAATATAAAAAAAGCAAGTGTTTTATCGTATTATTGGTGATGAACATAAACGTCATTTTTAAACGAAAAAATACGTATGAATGCTAAATACGCAAATTATAAACATCTGAGAATAGTAAGATTCTATAATGTATAGTTTATTGGTGATTTTGACAATAAAATCAGCTGCATAATACATGTAATGATTGTGCAAAATTTTAACTTATAAGAGTATAAACAAAAAATATTACCACATATGACAATATATTATCACAAAGTATAGATGTGTAGTTCCACATTCAAATGATTGTAAGAGTTTCCAAATTGTTATGTTGATAATAAAATTTTAAATTAGCTTATTTATTATTTCCTTTTGTTTCATGCATATATAGCAAGTTCGTTGACAATATATATACGGATTTTTGCTTTCTCAACTTTTTACATGTAGGCCCATGGTAGGACCGAGTCAGGACAGACAGGATCGTAAGATCCCAGTCTCCTACTCGTTAATTTCGTTTAACCTCAACGGACTGTAAAATCCTATAAAATTAAGATTTTACTTAAAATCACGATCGATCGACAATTGTGTATTCCCATAATCCTAAGACCCTAAGATTCAACTAGAGAGTTTAATAACCATCCTCACCTGAGCTCTCTTTTTGGCGCTCATTGTCCCGTCCAGTCGCACTGTCTTAAACCCTGCACCATTCAGCGGCTTTTCCAGCAAGACCAACATCTTCTGGAACTGTGAGAACACAGTAGATTTCACCCCCGGCTTTTGAACTCGGGATTCCGAGAGGAATTTTAAAAGAGCGGATACTTTTGGGGAATTGGGTAGACTTTTAGAGAATGCTTCTGAATTTTCTGCGTCGGATGGGTCAGGTGGTGGTGCTGAGTAGAGGTCGGACTCGGTCAAAGGATGGCGGCACATAGGGCAACCCGATGTCGAGTATTTTAGCGTCTTGGTGATGCAGGGTCGACAGAAGATATGCCCACACCGTGTGATGACGATGTAAGATGGAGGGGCGATACAGATCGGACAGTCGAGATCTTCTCCGTCTTGCAGTTGCGAAGCCATTTTTTTCAACAAATCGGGATTATTAGACACATCTGCACGATTCGCAATGATAACAAAATGTTAGTGAAGCACACAGATTGCAAGGGGTTGTTTAGAAATAAAGAACAAAATTTTCTTGGAAAATTTTCCAAGAAAGCTGAAAAAGCCGTTCAAAAACTGAATTCCCCAATCGAAAAAGTTGGAAAACAATTTTCCAATTTTCCCTATCCGTATAAAAAATCAGTGAAAACAGACAATTTAAAACTGTTTTGAAAACTTTCCACCTCAATGTTATCTATTGGCACTTGTTTTTCACGGTTATTTTGAGTGCGTGTCCCTTTCTTTTTTTCCTCCATCATTCTCTCTCTCACTCTTTCACTCCCTTACCATCAAATATTATTAGATGATCTGCACTTTAATCGTGAATTCCAAAGTGTTATTTTGTATTCAAACCGTTTGAATCTTTAAGAATTAAATATAATTAAACAGGTTATATTCAAATCAGTTACCCTAACTTTTTTTATCTAATTCAAATTATCGGATTTTTAGATTTACGGAAATTACGCATACCTATATTTTCAATTGTCAAAAAAATTAAAAAATCATTCAAACACATTTTTTAATTCTTAATATTGGAAAAGTATGAACAGTTTTCCACCCCTTAATGAAAAATGAAAAATGAAAACTGTTTTCTAATTTTAAAACGGGTCTAAATTCATTAAGAGTCTCCCCCCGGTGTTCTTTTCCTGTAAAAATCTTGCTACTACGAAAGATGGTAACTGGAACATGAGTGGTTTTGGTTTTCTGTTTTCATTTTTCAATTATATTCAATCTACATGAAAATTGAAAATAGAAAATAAAAGACAAGAAACAATTATTGTCTTAAACAGGCTTTTTAGTTTTTTAAAGACCAAAAATTATAAACGAAAAACAATATCAAGGAGTCTCTAAGATCACATCAAAAGCATATCAACTGTACGGGAAAGGGCTAAGGCCAGAAACAATGCCAACTAATAGGGGTACGCACAATTCGGTTTGGTCATCAAACTGGACCAAACTTTAAAAATACAGTTTGACAATTTTTGCAAACTGAACCAAACCGTTTTGTATTTCAATAATTATAGTTTGGTCAATCCGTTTTCTGTTTGTAGCATAATATTAGGGTCACTTCATAGTTTCACGATGCAAATCGAAGCCTGACGAAGTGGAAATTAGGGGCAATTTTCATTGTAAAATACGATAAACAACAACAACAACCAACCTAGTGCCTCGGGGGCTCCCGCATATGTAGGGTCTTTTTTTTTTTTTTTTTTTTTTGGGGGGGGGGGGGGGGGGGGGGGGGGTGTCCTTGTACGCAGCCTTACCCATTCAAGGTGTATCCCTTAATGGGAGGCTGTTTCTGAGGGTCCCCAACCTAAGAAGCACTCACGCATACAATTATTAAGTATAAAGCATCAAGCATAAAGCAAAAGGCACAAAGCGTAAAGCGTAAGCATAAAAGCATAAGAACCACGGCCCAAAAAAAGCATAAAGAAAGCATGGAGCATGGAGCATGGAGCATGGAGCAAGGAGCGGCAATAGGCGATAAAATAACTTCCAGACATATCAAGTAAATCACACAGGCAGACATACGAGCCAAGGGGCACTAGTGCTAGCCAAAATATGCTGCTCTATTCTATGCCGCTATATCGGTTACCCTTATGCTAGCCCTCCACTGAGCTCTATCTAAGGCCATCTCTTCCTGTGGTTTCAGCAGGAGGGTGAGGTCATGTCGGATCATCTCTATCCATCTCTTCTTCGGCCTGCCTCTCCCTCTGCTCCCAGGCGACGCATGGAGTTGTTCGCATCTCATGACAGGGACAGTGGTTGGTCTCCTCCTAAGATATGCCCAAACCATCGCAAACATTGCTTCCTCAATTTATCTTCGATCGGTGCCATGCCCAATCCGCCTCTTATGACTTCATTCTTGATCATATCCTTTCTTGTGTGTCCACACATCCACTGCAACATCCTCATCTCTACCATCTTCAGCTTCTTTGTATGATACCGTTTCATTGGCCAACACTCCGCATCATATGATATAGCCGGTCTCATAGTAAAATACGATAAACATACATGTTTATTCAGCTTTATATACGGAAATTTCCGTAAAAAAACAAATTTCTACCTTTTATGCCTTCAAGTCTCCCACCCAAGCATAGAAAATAATGCAGGTAAACAAAGATAAAGGGAGCACAAAAGTATATATATCAAAGAATCATCACCCAACAACATATTGCATTGGCTCACACAGATAGCTCAACATTCATTATTATACTTAAGGTGCAAACGAATCGAATGTCCGATGAACTATTCGTGTTAGCAATCGAAATGATTCGTTCTTATTAGTTATGGCGGCTCAATAGCTTATCAAGTCAGGTTCGACAGACTCGATAAGCTTAACAAGGGGAGTTCGAACAAGTGGGTGGTTGGCTTGGCTCGTTAATGTCTCCTAATAGTTTGATAAGGGCTCAATAAGAGTTCACTAAAAACTCATTAAGGGCACGTTAAAAGCTCGTTAGACTTAATAAGACCTCGTTAACATTCGGTATGAACACAAAAGTGGTTGTATGGTCGCTCAAGAGTAATTTGAATAGCTCAACTCGATAGTGAGCTCGACTCGGTAGCTTGATTTGGCTTAACAACAAGCTCGGCTCGACTCAATAACGAGCTGAGCCGAGCCAAGCCGAGCATTCAACATCCTAAAATCTTACAAACCGAACTCAAACAAAGGTTCGAAAGCTCGATAAGAGTTTAGCTCAAGTTCGGCCAAGGGGCTATTCAGCTCAATTTTGCTTGTTTAGGCCCCTAAATTTACACTTGAGCATACACATACACTATATTCAAATTGAGAAATGAGATCATGAAAATCGACCTTCGATACTAGCATGTAGCAGAGAAGTGATGTCAGGCGGGCACAAGGCTACATCTGTACAAATCTGTCGAAGCCTTACGACGTACGCGAGGAAGCAAGAGTAGTTGCGAAGCACGGAACCTTCCTTGATATAATTCCTCAAGATACTCTTCGCTTCTTTTTCAATTTGGTCATATATTTCACGCGCTTCAGATGAAAGTTCCACGTAACATGACGATACCGATTTAGATGGCAACCCAACTAAATGCTTGTCCTTTGTCCTCCGCAATGAAATAGTTGACATTATAACCTGGAAGGAGTTTTGCGTGTTAACAATGCAATGGAAAAGATGCATCATATAATCATTGCATCCAAGAAAGAGTGTTAGGATATTATTATCTCAAAATTAGATGTTGATAATAAAGAATAAGGGAAAGATATGATTCGGTTATATTTTGTTAGAATATAATTTGTTGAGATTTGGGTCACATTTAGCTACCCAATCAGATTGAATTTCAATTACATTATGTAACTCGGTTAAAAGGAGCTTATGGGATGATTGGTATATAATACCACTAGAGAGAAAAAATGTGATGGTTTTGTGTGAAACTGTAATGGGTGCCCTAAGGGTCCCTAGAAAGGGGGGAGAGTGAAAAAAAAAAAAAAAAAAAAAAAAAAACAAAGATTGTGAGCCTCTATATGAGTAGTTTGTGTATGTGGTTTGTATATGGAGCGAGTCATGCTCGGATCATTTGGATAGAGGGTTTGCAACGTTGCTGTTCAAAGTTGTGTTGACGAAGGTCTGTAGCTTTTACTATATAACAAGTTACATTTCAGTTGAGAGATCATGACATTGGGTTTGAAGTTATGAATAGAGATTGTATTTCCAAAATTTTATAGCGGATGAGGCACTCATTTAGATCCCCTGATTTTTCTCTCTAGTTTAAAGGGGATTTCCACGTACACTATGCTATTTTGTTTTATTTTTCATTTCCATTGTGCTTGTATGTGATTTTTCAAACATTGAGGAATTGCCTAACAACAATGGCATAACTAAAACCGAAAAAGATATACCTGCAGACGATGTAGTCCTTCCGAGCCTCGGATTTTCAGTGGGTACCAGACCAAATTATTCCAATACGCCTTAATGCAAAACGGATCGAACCTCAAAAACGCCAAAATACTAAACAGATCGTCTATTCCATTTTGTATGGGTGTTCCGGTCACCACCCACCTTCGTTTAGCATTCAATTCTCGAACCGCTTGACTCTGTTGGGAATATGAATTCTTAACCACATGTCCCTCGTCCAAGATAATTCGCATCCACTCTATCTTCTTTAAAGGTGCCTGTCGCTGAGATTTCTCAGCTCTTAGAGTACTATAACTAGTGAGTACTATATCATATTTCTTGAGCTCCTCTGGGTCATTGGTCCTTTCTCCATGGTACATGTACATTTTCAATGAGCCACGACGAGTATGCTCACACAACTGGTTCACCCAATTAGAAAACACTGATGGAGGACACACGATCAATGTTGGTGACAAATCTAACGAACCCGAACTTCCCACATTACTACCATCAATTTTACTTCTAACCTCAGAACTAGCATCATCCCTATTACCTTTTCGACCCCTCTTGGTCTTCCTAACATCAAAATCACCTGATCTATCACGGTTATCATCAATTTCTTCGCTTTTATTGGCATTTATACTACTTTTAGGAACAGAAGAACGACCTCTCTTAGTCTTCCTACCACCAGAGCCACCTAATCTACCATATTTATCATTGACTTCTTCGCTAGTATCAGTATTTACACTACTTCCAGGAACATAAGAATGACCCCTCTCGATCTTTCTACCATCAAAACCACGTAATCTACCATAGCTATCATCAGCATTGTGGCTTTTATCAACATTTCCACTACTTTGACAATCACAAGGATGAGAACCAGTACCACATTTATCCATAGCGATAAGAGAAAGTAGAGTAAGGGTCTTACCGAGACCCATATCATCGGCTAATATCCCGCCCCTGAGAGGCTCAGGGCGCATATTCGTTTGATAATTTGTCAATGCATTCACATAAACGCCATCTTTCTCCTTCCAAAATGGTGGCAACTCATTTGAAATCTCTCTCTGAACCATCCACCGCAACGCTTCCTTTTGATGGGCAAATAACTCGGACTTTATAACACACTTAGGAGGATCCAAAGGCTCCATATCCACCTGCTCGCTGGCATTCTCATTTGCCAACTTGAATATCTCATCCAAGCTCCCAACCTCCTCACAAACCCTATTCTCCTTCACTGCAACCGCATCCGATAGAGCAAAAGACGCGCTATCATCACATATTAACTCCAATCCGCCACTTGAAATCGCAGATTTCACACTTGAAAACCCTTCAATTCTTGCAAAGACATGAATTTGACAAGGAATTTTAAACCGATTAGTATTCTTACCAGATTTATTCGGCACAATACCTTCGACAATTATGCAGTTGGAGTCAATTAGCGGCGCAAGAACAGCTGCGGCCTTCTTCTCGACATGTCCAACTTGAACACCACGAGTGTTGACAACCTTAATGGCGTTTTCATCGTAAACATTGAGCGGTTCCCGTACGAACCCTACCATTTCACGGCCGCTGATATCGCCCCGATAGTGCTGGAGGCCGACGATGTTAACGACGACGAATCCAACAAGGTAAGTCTCTGAGGTCGATGAATCAACAGCGTCGTCGTTGTCGCTTTCGTCAAAATTGAGATCATCATCGGGGCGAAGATTGAGATCCATCGATTGATGGAACACCAAAAATTAGGGTTTTCTTGTTGAAAAATTTAGGGTTTACGGAGATGAAATGGCGGTTACTAGAAGAGAGAGAGAGAGTACTTGGGCGAGAAGAAGAGAAGAGAGAGATTTCAGTGATTTCAAAAGGGAGAAGCAGGCGGCTGTAAGGTCCCTGTTTTTATTTTTGAATATTTAACGCCTTTTTAAGTTATTAACACTATTGGTCCATTATCTTTTTAAATTTATTAAAATTAATCTCAAATTTTTTTATTTAAATTAGTCTCGTATTTTTATAAATTTATTTACATTGATCCCTTAATTTTTTAAATTTACTCAAATTAGTTCTATATCTTTTCTTTTATTTAAAAATGTTATTTATATTTTATTTTGTAACAAAATTGGTCCCCTATATCATGATCAAAATTAAACATTAAAAAGACAAGGGACCAATTTTATAATAAAATAAAACTAGTGTATCCCCGTACGATGCACGGACGATGTTTATATCTTTAAAAGCTATAATTTTATGTGTGAATTGTGTGATCTGCAAAATGAAATACATTACATATCCAAAATATAGCGTACAACGGCATTTTATTTGTAAAGTGTCTTTTGTACCGCTTGCATAACTAATCTAGTTATTCCTTATAAGGAATTTGTAGAGAAATAAAATTATTAGCATTTATCTGTTTGCTAATTTGTGGACACATAGTCTTCACGAATAAATTCGAGGCAATTTTCTCTTTTTTCTGGTTGTTGTTGCCGTTTCCCTGTTGTCAAACGTTACTTGAGGTTGATTTATTTTCATATGATTAATTTTTGAATTTGATTCTATTTATCCCAAAAGGAAGATTATGCATGATTTATTTGAAGTAAGCATGAAATGTCTAATTGTATAGAAATTAAATTGTTGCTTTTTAAATTTGTTATACAAAAAATAATAAAAATCAATTTGATCTTTCACTTCCTCATTTTGTCCGATCCTATAAACTCGGTCCATTGCTTGCTCGTCGACCGCTGGGTCCACCACGGCTCGTACATGTACACGTTTGATGCACATGTCAGGTTTATTCCCACGCTTGAAGCTTTCAAACTCGCTAGCAACACAGTTGGCGCTTCTGGTCCCACAATGCTGAATTTTGGATCACCTGTAAGGATAGTAGAATACAGTACAGGAGTTAAATGGGATCTAATACGTTCGTGTATTTCAACTCTATACATTAAGAATTCGTTGACGCCTATAACATATTGATAGAATGGAGATGAGTATGATTATGCCAATTTGGCTTCTGTTTGATGGTGTTAACCATAATAAGATAGCATGTGACATAACAAATAGTTAAAAAAAGGGGATAGTTTGTAGATTGGGAGTTAAAGTGACAAAAACCAAAAAATAACATTTTCAGTACCCCAAGGGCTCCCGCCTAAGCAGGGCCTAGGGGGTGAATGTACGCCGCCTTCCCCCTTCAGGGTACTACCCTGATGAGAGGCTATTTCCGAGAACCCCCAACCCGAGGGGTGCAACACTAGGACTTTTCAGGAGGTCACTCATCTTGATACCACTCTCGCCCAAGCACACTTAACTTCGGAGTTCTAATGGGATCGGAAGTTAAAGTGACAGATTTGACAAAATATAGAATATAAATATTCAATTCAAGTATAAGTACAATTATTTTCAACTTATCATTCATTTTTTTAATCAGTGCTTCAGGGCCCACAAGGCTGAATTCTTCAATCACCACATAGGGCTAATATAAAATAAAGTATGGAATTTAAACAGAATTAAATAGATTCGTGTATTATTCGGCTCTATTCGTGTATTAAAAATAAAATAAGTGTAGATTACGGATAAGTAATTTGGTATAACTATGATACTTTCAACTCATCATTTGTTTCTCAGTCGGGTAAAATACAAAAATGTGCTATAAAACATGTATTATATAGCTAATATAAAAAAAGCGAGTTTTTTATCGTATTATTGGTGATGAACATAAACGTCATTTTTAAACGAAAAAATATGTATGAATGCTAAATACACAAATTATACGCATCTTTTGCCAACTGTGCCTAGGATTATTAGGATCCGGATTCTACCAAAGATACTCCAAGGCTATTAGAATCACAATTGTAGCATCCAATCGAGAATGGTAAGATTCTACTAATGTATAGTATTGGTGATTTTGACAATAAAATTAGTTGCATAATACATGTAATGATTGTGCAAAATCTTAACTTAGAAGAGTATAAACAAAAAATATTACCACATATGACAATATATTATCACAAAGTATAGATGTGTAGTTCCACATTCAAATGATTGTAAGAGTTTTCGAATTGTTATGTTACTAATAAAATTTTAAATTAGCTTATTTATTATTTCCTTTTGTTTCATGCATATATAGCAAGTTCGTTGACAATATATATACGGATTTTTACTTTCTTAACTTTTTACATGTAGGCCCATGGTAGGACCGAGTTCTCGCCCTCTCTCTCTCTCTGTGTCTCTGGCACCCAGTGATTTTCCTCATTCACTTTCTTTAAACAACTAGTCTAATTTCGTGAGAGAGAGTGAATTATGAGAGATATTTATTTAAGGATGGGGCCAGAGAGGGGATGTTAGCAAGTGAAAGACGATGTCAGCAATCGAATAAATAGGCTAGTGAAAGACGATGTCAGCAATCGAATAAATAGCTCAAAATATATGTTCTCACTTGAGTTATTTTATATATATATATAACGTAATTTTTTTGAGAGGGTGAGAGTATAAGAAAAATTAATCTTGGCCGTTTATGTTAAAATAAATTAAAAAAAGTTACAAATTACGTGAAAGACCTATACATATATGTATGTTTGGGACAAGTTTGTGTGCAAATATACGTGTAAATAGGGTGTCTTATGTATGACACGTAGCAATTAAAGCCTCAATTTGTGAAGACTATAAAACCTACTATCATAATATGGTTGTTTAAAGCGTCATGTGATATCACGCTTATATTTTTGCTAGTGCTTATACGTATTTTATGTTTGAATATGGATAGTGGAAATTAATATCTGAAAGGTAGTGTAATAACAGTGGGTGTTTTAAACTTAACTGATGGCTAGAGCACATATATCATGTTCCCTGAAGGAATAATATTTTGTATAAGTAAGGCTATTTATTTAATTTTGAGATACCCGTCGGCATGGTTAACCAGAAGTTAACGAACCCAAAGGCATTTATTTTATGTCATAACTATTTGAGTCATTTGAGTATAAAGAAGATTAAGAGAATCATTGGAATTCCCCCTATTAAGGGATAAGAGGATAAAGTAACATTGATAGTAGCAATGTGGGATGTTCGAGTTCGTTAGATTTGTCGCCAACATTAATCGGTAGAGCTCAAGAAATATGATATAGTACTCACCAGTTATAGTACTGTCGTACGTGATAAATATCAGCTAGGGTCGCCTATAAAGAAGATAGAGCGGACACGAATCATCTTGGATGAGGGACATATGATTAAGATTGCGGATTCTCAACGGAGTGAAGCGGTTCGAGAATTGAGTGCCAAACGAAGGTGGGTGGTCACTGGAACACCCATACAAAATGGAATAGGCGATTTGTTTGGTATTTTGGCGTTTCTGAGGTTCAACCCTTTCTGCATTAAGGCGTACTGGAATAAGTTGCTTCTGCGCCCACTCGAAAAGCAACAGTCAGAAGGACTACATCGTCTGCAGGTATATCTTTTCGGTTTTAGTAATGTTGTTGTCGCAAGGTGCTTCCTCTGTGCTGTGAAAATTACGTAGAAACTCTCACATGACTAGACGTAAAAAGCACGGGACCCAAAAGGGTGATTCACTATTGATATTTGAAATTATATTCTCTAATCATAACCCTACAACCAATCTCACGATCTCTCAACCAAAATGTAACTTTTTGTATGCTCATAGCTATAAATCCTCTTCAATGCAACTTTTGGACAACAAAGTTGCAAACTCTCAATCAAAATGGGCCAAGCATTTTCCTCGGGGTACCCTTAGGATATCCTTAATTTCACACAAAACCCTCACATTTTCCTCTCTGCTGGTGTCATTCACCAATCACCCCACAAGCCCTTTCACAATCAAGTTACGTATCTAATTTTGAGACAACAATATCCTAACATTCTATTTCTTGGATATCGATGATCATATAATGCAATCTTTCGATTGCGTTGCTAACATGAAACCACTTCCAGGTTATTATGTCAACTATTTGTAAGAAATATAGACATGTACAACTACAATACCACATATAACAGCGTGTAGAATACAGCGTAAAATACTGTTGTAAGTGACCGGAAAACAACCGACAACTACAGTACAAATATCAGAAAAATACTGCTGAAAGATGCAGTAAAATAGCCGAATAAGTGTAGTAAAATAACCGGAAAAATATTGTAAATTAAACAGTGAAATTATACGAAAATTAGCGTTAAAAATCTCGGTACAACACATTAAAATATTCCAATAAACTTGTATAAAAAACCGCAGCCGAATAAATGAACACGACAATCAAGTAATACCTGAAAGAGGGAGAGTAGATTAGAAAATACCGAAGATACCGTGCCGTGGGAAATACCACTGTCCTAAAAGACGATTTCGCCTCTGCTCCGGTGCAAACAGATATGCGGCGGCCGTCCTCCAGGATTTACACGGTCCGACCCTTAACGTGCACTCGTTAATTTCCGGGTAGGAGTGCCTTGAACTTTGCCCAAATTTTAGGAGAGAGAAAAACCGTGAGAGAGAGAGAGACGGAGAGTGTTCCTATTTGGTTGTTATAGCTAATGGTATATATATAGTATAGACAACTATAACAAGTATTAAAAAGAACGGGTGCAATAAATTCCAATGGCTATAAACGGTAACAAGTATTAAGTCATCGGCTGGAATGAATTCCAACGGCTATAAACGGACATAATAAATTTCAACGGCTATATTGTCATTTAATTCCCAACGGTCACAATTTTAATGACCCTGAACGACTAATAATGGTGAACAGCCGGTAATTAGGTACGGTTAGAATATTTTTTCATAACACCTAAGTTTAGCTTGTATCATTTTTCCAACACTATTTCCTTGTGGAGAACAAAGGAGAAGCAATTAGTCAGCTTCCCATCTAAATCGGTATCTTCATGTTACGTGGAACTCTCATCCGAAGTGCGCGAAATATATGACCGAATTGAAAATGAAGCCAAGAGTTCCTTGAGGAATTATGTCAGGAGGGAAGGTACCGTGCTTCGCTCGTACTATTTCATCCTCATGGTCATCTTAAGGCTTCGACAGACTTGTACAGATATAGCTTTGTGCCCGCCTGACATCACATCTCTGCTACCTGCCAATCTCGAAGGTCAAGTTTCTTCATCTTCATTCTCAATTTCAGTATCATATATGTATATGCACAAGTGTAAATTTAGGGGTGTAAACAAGCCAAATTGAGCAAAGCGGCTCCTTATTCGAAATTGAGTTCGATAAACTTTATTGAGCTCGAGTTCAGCTCTTATTGAGCCTTTGAACCTTTATTCGAGCTCTATTTTACAAGATTTTAATGTGTCTTCGATACTTGATACTAAGTCGAGCCAACCTTGTTGTCGAGCTGAATTGAGCACATAAAACAGCTAAACTTCTTGTCGAGTCCAGCTCCCTACTGAGCTACGCTATTCGAGTTACTCTCGAGCCATTATTATACCATTTTTGAGCTAATTCCGAATGTTAATGAACTCTTAACATGCCCTTAATGATTTTTTGACGAACCCTTAACGAGATTTCAACGACCCTTCATGAGTCCAAGCGAGCACTCAACGAGCCAAACATCTCCCTATTCAAACTCGGCTTGTTAAGCTTATCAATTTTGAAACTAAATAATAATTAGTTTAACAGTTTCGAACAAGAATAGGCTGTGAACACAAAAAGTTCATCAAATGTTTGTTTCGTGTGCCCAAAGTGTAATAATGAATGTTGAGCTATCTGTGTGAGCCAATGCAATTTGTTGTTGGGTGATGATTCTTTGATATATACTTTTGTCCTCCCTTTATCTTTCTTTACCTGCATTTTTTTCTATGATTGTGTGGCAGACTTGAAGGAATAAAAGGTTAGGCATTTGCTTGTGACATAAATTTTCGTTTATAAAGCTGAATGAAACATGTACATTTATCGTATTTTACTAACTATAATTTGAAATGGCACGTAATCCTCGCTCTTTTTAGGCATCAGTTTTCACCACAAAATTATGAAGTGACCTGTAATATTATGGTAGAAGTAGTAAATCAGACTGGACCAAACTGTAATTATTAAAACTCAAAAAGGTAAGGTTTGGTTTGGTTTGTAAAAATTATCAAAAGCGGTTTGGTTCGGTTTTTAAAAATTATCAAATGCATTTTTAAAGTTTGGTGTGGTTTGATGACTAAACCGAATTGTGCGTACACCTATTAGTTGGCATTATTTCTAGCCTGAGCCCTTTCCCTTACAGTAGATATGCTTTTGACATCATCTTAGAGACTGCTTGATCTTGTTTTTTGTTTATAATTTTTGGTTTTTAACGAACTAAAAAACTTGTTTTTGCCAACGATTTTTTCCTGTCTTTTATTTTCTATTTTCATTTTTCATACAAATTAGGTATAAATAAAAATCAAAAACAGAAAACTAAAAACCACTCTTGTTTTAGCTACCATCTTGCATAGTAGCAAGATTTTTACAGGAAAAGAATATCAAGAGGGAGACTCTTAATAAATTTAGACCCTTTTTAAAGTTAGAAAATAGTTTTCATTTTTCATTTTTAGTTTTCTTTTTATCTTACGCTTTGGCAAACATGTGTAGGGGTGGAAAACGGTTCGTAATTTTCTGATATTAAGAATTAAAAAATGTGTTTAAGTGATTTTTTTAATTTCTTAAGATTTGAAAATGTAGGTATACATAATATAATAAATCTAAACATCCGATAATCTAATATGATTAGATAAAAGAATTAGGCTAACTGATTTTGAAAATGAGCGGTTTAAGTATATTAATCCGTAAAGATTCAAAATCGTTTTGTGTAAAAAAATACCACTTCGGGATTCACAATTAAAGTGCAGATCAACTACGCATAATGCTTGATAGCAAAGGACTGAAAGAGTGAGAGAAAGAGAATGATGGAGTAAAAAAACGAAAGAGAATTGTGAAAAACATAGGCCTATTAGATAACATTAAGGTGGAAAGTTTTGAAAACCGTTTTAAAATGGCTGTTTTTCATGATTTTTCATACGAATATGGAAAATGGAAAACTATGTTCCAACTTCTCCAATTAGAGAACTTGGTTTTTGAACGACCTTTTCAACTTTAAAATTCTTTATTTCTAAACAACCTCTTAGAATCTTTATGCTTCACTAACATTTTGTTATCATTATGAATCATGCAGATGTGTCTAATAATCCCGATTTGCTGAAAAAAATGGCTTCGCAGCTGCAAGACGGAGAAGATCTCGACTGTCTGATCTGTATCGCCCCTCCATCTTACGTCGTCATCACACGGAATGGGCATATCTTCTGTCGACCCTGCATTACCAAGACACTAAAATACTCGACATCGGGTTGCCCTATGTGTCGCCATCCTTTGTCCGAGTCCGACCTCTACTCAGCACCCCCCTAACCCATCGGGCGCGGAAAATCTAGCAGTGTTCTCTAAAAGTCTATCGAATTCCCCGAAAGTATCTGCTCTTTTGAAACTCCTCTCGGAATCCCGAGCTCAAAAGCCGGGGGTGAAATCTATAGTGTTCTCACAGTTCCAGAAGATATTGGTCTTGCTGGAAAAGCCGCTGAAAGGTGCAGGGTTTAAGACAGTGAGACTGGATTAGACAATGACCGCAAAAAAGAGAGCTCAAGTAAGTATAGCTATTAAACGCCCAATTTGAATCATTGATCAATCGCGATTCTACGTAGAATCTCGAATTCGTAGAATCTTATGGTTAGCTAAGATTAAATGAAACTAGCTGGTAGAAGATACAACAACAACAACAATAGTCCCAGTGCCTCGCGGCTCCCGCAGAACGCAGGGTCTGGGGGGGGGGGGGGGTGATGTACGCAGCCTTACCCCTTCCGGCAGAAAAGGAGACTGTTTCCGGGGACCCCCAACCTGAAGTAGCTGAGTGCCTGCAGATAAACCACCAATCAATAACATGTATATAGAGGCAAAAGTAGAAGAAGGAGAGAAAAAGGAGAAGGAGAGGAAGAAGAAGAAGAAGAAGGAGAAGGAGAATGGGCATGATTAGGGACTACGTTAGCCTAAAAGTGCTACACTGGAGGTTATGCTTGCCTAAGAATCTTAGACAACCAGCCACTCCCCGCACTACTCTACTCTTGCCATCTCCGCTATCCTAATACTAGCCCTCCAACGTGTCCTATCTGAGGCCATCTCCTCTCTTAGGTTTAGGTGGGTTAGGTCTTGACGAATCGTCTCCAGCCAATTCTTCTTTGGTCTGCCCCTCCCTCTTCTACTTATCGCTGTGTTGAGCTGTTCACACCTCCTGACTGGGGCAGAGGTCGGTCTTCTGATGACATGTCCAAACCATCTTAGGCGGTGCTCCCTCAATTTATCCTCGATCGAGGCTATACCCAGTTTACCTTGTATCACATCATTCCTAATCCTATCCTTCCTTGTGTGGCCACACATCCATCGTAGCATCCTCATCTCTGCCACCTTCATCCTCTGTGTTTGATTTTGTTTCATTGGTCGACACTCTGCATCATATAGCATAGCCGGTCTTACTACCGTCTTATAGTATTTTCCCTTTAACTTTAGCGGGCACTTTCTATCACACAGCACCCCGGATGCCATCCTCCACTTCTGCCGGCCTACTTTAATCCTGTTGCTGACATCCTCATCCACTTTACCATTCTGGTGTATCATGGATCCCAAATATTTGAAGCTCTCCTTACTTGATACGGCTTCTGCTCCAATCTTAACCTCCTCGGTGCTGGTCGTGGTGGAACGGTCGAATTTGAATTCCACATACTTGGTCTTAGATCTGCTAATCCTTAAACCCCTCGGTTCTAGTGCGCCTCTCCATAGTTCTAGCTTCTCGTTTATGTCCGCACGGGATTCCCCTACCAGAACTATGTCATCTGCAAAAAGCATGCACCAAGGTACCTCCCCTTGATGTGTCTAGTGAGCTCATCCATCACTAGAATATTACAATTCTATCAATCCTACCAAAGCCTGGACTATCCTTGGTAGAATCTCGATTCTGACAACCTTGCAGGCACTATTAGTAAAATACACGTATAATTTGCATATTCAACACGTATTTGTATTTTCCTTTTAAAAACGACATTTACATATCCTTTCCAATAATATGGTAAAATACTCATTCTTGTTGATGTTGGTGGTATAATACACAATCCATATTTCATATCCGTATTTTCTCAATTAAAAAAAATTGATCCGTTGATTATAATCGTACTCATATCTAATTTAAGTATTCACAATTTATGAGCTAAAGGTGTTGGTCAAGTGGGTTGTCTTCCAAACCCCCCAAGCAAAAGGTATCGGGTTTAAAACACATCACCCCCTCCCCAAATGTTGGCTTCCCTCGTGATGGATGTTGTACTCTTTACCAATGCCAAAAAAAAAAAAAAAAAAAAAAAAAAAAAAAAAAAAAAAAATTATCCACAATTTATAATTTGTTAAGTTTGTCACTTCAACTCTCAGATTATTGACTTATACCTTACCTTCTTTTATTATGTGTAATGCTTCGTGCTACCACTAACAAGAGCAAAAGAAGAAAAATGCGAGAAAAGTGCTTTTAAACAAAAGTCGAGGCGAAGATAGGGATGACAAAGTAGCAGATTTATGCACCCTCGTGCCACTGTGAATTTGATTCTTGTTAATATTGTGTTCATATTTTTTTTTGCATATAAACTCAATTTTTGAACTTTTTAGATTGGGAGTTTTCGGACACGGCCTTCTTTTAGGGTAGCACTTTGAAGAGGTAAGGCTGCATACATCTCACCCCCAACACCCGAGCCTGCACTGCCAGGAGCCCTTGTGGCACTGGATTTTTTGTTATTGTTATTGCTGTTGTATATACACTCAATTTTTTGGCAACTTCCGCATATTAATAGCGAAGGTGCAATGATGCAGGCCACAACTGAAACGAGATTATTTTACGGTTGTCTTGTAGTCGACTTGCAAAAGCAGGAGACAATTAAAAAGTGTGTTTGATTAATTCACTTCAATCTAAGAAATCGAAATAATAGAAGAGGGTGATCAAATGTGAATTCTAACCTAGTGAAAATTTTATTCGCACAACACCTAGTTGGGTATCACTTTTTATTTGTAATTTGAGGATTTTGACAAATTAAAAATCGATTTTAAAAACGATTTTTTGTAGTTCTTGTTTTTATTTTTATTTTTATGGTTTCTTCGTCTGCCAACAATATGACCCAGTTTCGATCCTCACTAGGATCATAGTTGATCCCCCATTAGGGGAAATGTATTGGGTTATCCCTCCTCCCCCCACCCAAAAAGGCTTTACCATTGCGTTAGAAAGTACACGTGTAATATAATAATTTTAAGAGGCAAGTGAAAGGATAGAGTATTATTTTAGACTAAAAGGACCGGAGCTCGGTTCCTTCTTGAACCTCTCCCTGAGGAATCTTTGACTTAACTTGCTCATATGGTGTATGGGTCGCCGCATGAGTCGGGATTTACCAGGTAAACGTGTTCCCTATTAGCAAAAATCTTAGGAGTTCTCTAGTATGAGGCAGGAGGGGGTGGCTAGCTGCTGTTGTTATTACTACTATTATTATTATATTTATTATTATGAGTTACTAAGCTTCTTGTACTTTTCTCATTGTATCAATTTGACCGTTGTGTTTTTAATTGTGTCAATTTACCTTTATAATTTATATTACATTTATTTAGTTCTTTGGTCAAATACGAGTTACTGACTTCATTTTAACAGCTCAATTACATTTGATGCAAGTAACCCACTACAAATCCACTCGTTGAGTCAATTTAACCTAATCCATGGCCGAATTTGCCCACCAGGGGCTTTGCCTCAGTGGTTGGAGGCAAGTTGAGGGGATATAGTATTAGTTTAGACCAAAATATTTAGAGTTCGATTCCCCCTTGAACTTCTTCTTGAAGAATCCTTGACTTAACTGGCTCTTGTAATGTGTGGGTCGCTACATGGGCCAGTGTTTACTGAGCAATTGGGTTCCTTGTTAGCAAAACTTAACATAAATTTTACTCTTAAGGACCAAATTGACACAATATTGATTGTACAAAGACTACATTGACACAATTAAAAGTACAAGTACTAAATTAACAAAATATTAATGTGTGGGTCGCCGCATGGGCCTGTGTTTGTGTGTTGGTACCCTAATAGGCACTAAACTAAACAAGCCTTGTATGAATTTCCGGCACTTTATTTGAGAAGTCCAAAAGAAAGTTAATGTACTAGTCAAAATTAATTTTTTAGCACTTACACAAGCAAAAAGGGTATTATAATAGACAAAATAAATATTTTGAATATTGAACTCGACAACAACAACCTAATGCCGAAGAGGCTTCTGTTGAAGTAGGGTCTACCAAAAACAAATACTCACTTCCTGTGAAGTTAATACAATAATTGAATTACTGGAAAACACAATATCCTGTTGGAATTTAATTGTATTAACTAAACATGGACTTAGTTTCAAGTTTGTCCAAACCCACAAACTGCAAAAGAAAGCGATGCCAAACTGGTTATGCGGGAAATAAATGTATCATTAATTACTAATCAAGCTCTCCAATTCGGAATCGATTACGAGATTAATTTGAGTTATTTTCTCAATAATCATCTATTAATTAGAGTTAAATTGTTGGGATTTCAGTTCTTAAGAGTTTAAATTATTTATAGACTTAGGATTATAGTTATTTTCAGGTATTTAAAATTTTAAGTTGCTGACTGTTCTTTAATTTATCCAGCTAGAATCTAAATATAATAATTCTAATTAAGTTAAAGTAATATTTTTAGTTCTATATTTGTCCAAAAATATATATATATATACTTTTAGTTCTATAAATAACAGGCTTATTCTAATCACAAGGTCAATGCTTTTGGTATTGCATTATTTAAAATTTAGCATTTGATTGTCCTTTCACGTAGCACACAGTAAAGGTAAGGCCGATACATTTCTTCCTTTCGAGAACTTTACTTTAGTGGTAGCCCTTTCGAGTACTGGAAATGTTGTTGGTAAAAACTAGGTGTGACAAATATGTCGTGTCTGATCATGTTCGTATACATGTTATGCAAGGGGTCTTAGAAATGAAATCAACCCAAACCTAACTCATTTATTGAACAGATTAAGTACTCTAAACCCTAACACAACCCATTTATTAAATGGGTAACTCACAGGTTACTAGTTTAATTATCTGTGACTTTTTTTTTCATTAAGTAGTAAACGGGTCAATTGTATTAAAAACAGGTTACACGAGCCAAACTCAAATTTAACCTAATTACATTTTTTTTTTTTTGGTAATTAGCGGCAAAACCGCGCAACAAAACAGGGAACTCAGCAAAACGAGCCCCTGGAAATCCCGAAACCGGGATACTTACAGAACAGACCCAAAAGAGAAAAACAGGAGGACAACAACAAGAAACAGGTGCAACCAAACCAAAAAACAGAACAAACCACGACCACCAAAACAGGATAAGGAGATAAAAAACAAAAAAGATGGGACGACGGAAGAAGCTGAAACACATAAACGAGTTCCCTGTTGTGTTATCTTGTCGAGTTAAACACATCAACCCAAATACAATCAAGCTTCAAAACCCCAACCCAAACCCGCTATCTTCGTATTGTGTTTGTGTTGTGTTATCTTGTCGTGTCGGATTCTGCCTAACCCTAGGCAAAAAGAATTAATCAAACCCCTTTTCAACAATCTCCTGCATTTACAATTCGATTAAAGAACAGTTGCGAAAATCTTACCACAATCTCGTTTCAGATGTTGATACAAATATTATCAAGGGTGATACACATGCTCATGCCATGTCATCACTTGCTCGTGCCACGTCGTCAGCCCTAGAGTACACCTCATTCTTACACCTCATCTCTACACTCTAGTATAAATAAGTGGATAGTTAGGAATATTATGATCATGTACGAGTGATATGTGTGTTGATCTCCATCTCTCCCCGAAAATTCTCTCTAATTCCCCCTCCCCCGTTCTTCTATGTCTTCCTCCCTCTTTCTTACTATCAATATAATATAAACTTTATATTTTGATATTTGATTTGTGTTTATTAGCTTGATCGGGTTTGAATCGTATCAGCTGTGCCCTGCATCAAAGCGCCATAGCTAATACAAACCAAAAGAGAACCCAGACCACTCTCTATATGAACGCAATACAAACCAAAAAATGGCACATCCCAAAAGTTGTCAACTTACAGTGACATGAGGGTGCATAAATCCGCAGTTTTATCTTCCCCCTTATCGCCTCGGCTTCGCTTCAACAACGCTTCCATGGCGGTCTTCTTCTTCTTCTCCTGCAACTCGAGCACTCGCTCTTCAATAGTGTTTCGAGTCACCAGCCTCACCACCTTCACTTCCTCTTTCTGTCCGATCCTATAAACTCGGTCCATTGCTTGCTCCTCCACCCCTGGGTTCCACCACGGCTCGTACATGTACACGTTTGATGCACATGTCAGGTTTATTCCCAGGCTTGAAGCTTTCAAACTCGCTAGCAACACTGTTGGCGCTTCTGGTCCCACAGTGTTGAATTCTTGGATCACCTGTAAGGATAGTAGAATATAGTACAGGAGTTAAATGGAATTTAATACGTTCATGTATTTCAAAGCTATACATTAAGAATTCTTTGACACTTACTAACATATTGATAGAATGGATATAAGTATGATTATGCCTATTTGGCTTCTGTTTGATGATGTTAACCATAATAAGATAGCATGTGACATAACAAATAGTTATAAAAAAAAAAAAAAATTAGGGAATAGTTAGTAGATTGGGAGTTAAAGTGACAAAAGCAAAAAAGCAACATTTTCAGTGCCCAAAGGGCTCCCGCTTAAGCAGGGCCCGGGGGGTGCTACCCTGAAGAGAGGCTGTTTCCGAGAACTCCCAACCTGAGAGGTGCAAAACCAAGACTTTCTCGGAGGTCACCCATCTTGGTATCACTCTAGCCCAAGCACACTTAATTTCAGAGTTCTAATGGGATTGGAAGTTAAAGCGACAGATTTGACAAAATATAGAATATGGATATTCAATTCAAGTATAAGTACAAATATTTTCAACTTATCATTCGTTTTTTAATCAGTGCTTCAGGGCCCACAAGGCTGAATTCTTCAATCACCACATAGGGCTAATATAAAATAAGGTATGGAATTTAAACAGAATTAAGTAGATTCGTGTATTATTCCACTCTATTTGGTCGAAAATTCATCGACTAATAAAAAATTATATATGATTGCATTAATTAGATTTCGACTATGAATCAACAAATCAGCCACATATCTTATCCGTAAAGATAATAATAGGGAGAATCTACAAAACAAAGAAGTTAGTATCGAAGAGGATTATAGGTTTGTGCCCATAAATAGAGCCCCCTTCAATAATTAATAATCCAGTTGATTAGTAATTGAGGGTCCCAAAAGCCGGACTCTCTCTCGAGAGTTGTCAACTTTGACTCTAGGTTTTGGCGACATGAAAATTAAAGGACTTTGGGAGCACTCTTTGTTGTTCTATACCATTTTTAAGGTGATCTATCGATGCCTGCAAGACAAGTTCCATCCAATTCCATAGCTGAGGTATGTCTAAACTTCGTATCTAATATTTATCTATATTTCCGTACATTCATGTCTATAAGCCCTAAAATGCTTGCAGATTGAAAAGGGATATAATTTTGTGAATTTGAGTTTTGTTTTATGATGCAACCTATAGCAATGATAGCACAAAGCATAACACGTAAAACAACAGGTATAAGTCAACAATTTGTGAGTTGAAGTCACAAATTTAACAAAGTGTAGATTACGGATAAGTAGTTGTGGTATAACTATGATACTTTCAACTCATCATTTGTTTCTCAATCGGGTAAAATACAAAAATGTGCTATAAAACATGTATTATATAGCTAATAAAAAAAAAGCGAGTGTTTTATCGTATTATTGGCGATGAACATAAATGTCATTTTTAAACGAAAAAATATGTATGAATGCTAAATATGCAAATTATACGCATCTTTTGCCAAATGTGCCTAGGATTATTAGGATCCGGATTCTACCAAAGATACTCCAAGGCTTTTAGAATCACAATTGTAGCATCCAATCGAGAATGGTAAGACCCTACTAATGTATAGTATTGGTGATTTTGACAATAAAATTAGTTGCATAATACACGTAATGATTGTGCAAAATCTTAACTTATAAGAGTATAAACAAAAAATATTACCACATATGACAATATATTATCACAAAGTATAGATGTGTAGTTCCACATTCAAATGATTGTAAGAGTTTCCGAATTGTTATGTTGCTAATAAAATTTTAAATTAGCTTATTTATTATTTCCTTTTGTTTCATGCATATATAGCAAGTTCGTTGACAATATATATACAGATTTTTACTTTCTCAACTTTTTAGATGTAGGCCCATGGTAGGACCGAGTCAGGACAAACAGGATCGTAAGATCCCAGTCTCCTACTCGTTAATTTCGTTTAACCTCAACGGATTGTAAAATCCTATAAAATTAAGATTTTACTCAAAAACACAATCGATCGACAATTGTGTATTCCCATAATCCTAAGACCCTAAGATTCGACTAAAGAGTTTAATAACCATCCTCACCTGAGCTCTCTTTTTGGCACTCATTGTCCCGTCCAGTCGCACTGTCTTAAACCCTGCACCATTTAGCGGCTTTTCCAGCAAGACCAACATCTTCCGGAACTGCGAGAACACAATAGATTTCACCTCTGGCTTTTGAGCTCGGGATTCCGAGAGGAATTTTAAAAGAGCGGATACTTTCGGGGAATTGGATAGACTTTCAGAGAATGCTTCTGAATTTTCTGCGTCGGATGGGTCAGGTGGTGGTGCCGAGTAAAGGTCGGACTCGGTCAAAGGATGGCGGCACATAGGGCAACCCGATGTCGAGTATTTTAGCGTCTTGGTGATGCAGGGTCGACAAAAGATATGCCCACACCGTGTGATGACGATGTAAGATGGAGGGGCGATACAAATCGGACAGTCGAGTTCTTCTCCGTCTTGCAGTTGCGAAGCCATTTTTTTCAACAAATCGGGATTATTAGACACATCTGCACGATTCGTAATGATAACAAAATGTTAGTGAAGCACACAGATTGCAAGGGGTTGTTTAGAAATAAAGAACAAAATTTTCTTGGAAAATTTTCCAAGAAAGCTGAAAAAGCCGTTCAAAAACCGAATTCACCAATCGAAAAAGTTGGAAAACAGTTTTCCAATTTTCCCTATCCGTATAGAAAATCAGTGAAAACAGACAATCTAAAACTGTTTTGAAAACTTTCCACCTCAATGTTATCTATTGGCCCTTGTTTTTCACGGTTATCTTGAGTGGGTCCCTTTCTTTTTTTTTTACTCCATCATTCTCTCTCTCACCCTTTCACTCCCTTACCATCAAATATTATAAGTAGATGATCTGCACTTTAATCGTGAATCCCAAAGTGTTATTTGGTATTCAAACTGTCTGAATCTTTACGAATTAAATATAATTAAACAGGTTATTCAAATCAGTTACCTTAACTTTTTTTATCTAATTCAAATTATCGGATTTTTAGATTTATGGAAATTACACATACCTATATTTTCAATTGTAAAAAAATTAAAAAATCATTCAAACACATTTTTCAATTCTGAATACGGGAAAACTGCACCCCTTAATGAAAAATGAAAAATGAAAACTGTTTCCTAATTTTAAAAAGGGCCTAAATTAATTAAGAGTCTTCCCCTGGCGTTCTTTTCCTGTAAAAATCTTGCTACCACGAAAGATGGTAACTGGAACATGAGTGGTTTTAGTTTTCTGCTTTCGTTTTTTAGTTATACCTAATCTACATGAAAAATGAAAATAGAAAATAAAAGACAAGAAACAATTATTGTCTTAAATAGGCTTTTTAGTTTTTTAAAGACCAAAAATTATAAACGAAAAACAATATCAAGGAGTCTCTAAGATCACATCAAAAGCATATCTACTGTATGGGAAAGGGCTAAGGCCATAAACAATGCCAACTAATAGAGGTACGCACAATTCGGTTTGGTCATCAAACTGGACCAAACTTTAAAAATACAGTTTGACAATTTTTGCAAACTGAACCAAACCGTTTTGTATTTCAATAATTACAGTTTGGTCCTATCCGTTTTCTGTTTGTAGCATAATATTAGGGTCATAGTTTCGTGGTGCAGATAGAAGCCTGACGAAGTGGAAATTAGGGGCAATTTTTATAGTAAAATACGATAAACAAAAAACCACCACCAACCCAGTGCCTCAAGGTCTCCCGCATATGCAGGGTCTTTTTTGGGGGGAGGGGGGCCTTGTATGCAGCCTTACCCCTTCAGGTGTTACCCTTAACCAGAATGCTATTTCCAAGGGCCCCCAACCTAAGAAGCACTCACGCATACAATCATAAAGTATAAAGCATCAAGCATAAAGCAAAAGGCACAAAGCATAAAGCATAAACATAAGAGCATAAAAACCACGGCCCAAAACAAGCGTAAAGAAAACACGGAGCATGAAGCAAGGAGCGGAAATAGGCAATAAAATAAATTTCAGGCATATCAAGTAAATCACACAGGCAAACATATGAGCCAAGGGCACTAATGCTAACCAAAATATGCTGCTCTATTCTATGCCGCTACATCAGTTACCCTCATGCTAACCCTCCACTGAGCTCTATCTAAGGCCATCTCCTCCTGTAGTTTCAAGTGGGTGAGGTCATGTCAGATCGTCTCCATCCATCTCTTCTTCGGCCCGACTCTCCCTCTGTTCCCAAGTGCAACTTGGAGTTGTTCGCATCTCATGACAGGGGCAGTGGTCGGTCTCCTCCTAACATATGCCCAAACCACCACAAACGTTGTTCCCTCCATTTATCTTTGATCAGTGCCATGCCCAATTCGCCTCTTATGATGACATTCTTGATCATATCCTTTTTTGTGTGTCCACACATCCACTGCAACATCCTCATCTCTACCATCTTCAACTTCTTTGTATGATACCGTTTCATTGGCCAACACTCCGCATCATATGACATAGCCGGTCTCACAGTAAAATACGATAAACATACGTGTTTATTCAGCTTTATATACGAAGATTTCTGTAAAAAAACAAATCTCTACTTTTTATGCCTTCAAGTCTCGCACCCAAGCATAGAAAATAATGCAGGTAAACAAAGATAAAGGGAGCACAAAAGTACATATCAAAGAATCATCACCCAACAACATATTGCATTGGGTCACACAGATATCTTAACATTCATTATTATACTTAAGGTGTAAACGAATCGAATGTCCGATGAGCTATTCATGTCAGCAATCGAAACGATTCGTTCTTATTAGTTATGGCGGCTCAATAGCTTATCAAGTCAAGTTCGAAAGACTTGATAAGCTTAACGAGTGGAGTTCGAACAAGGGGGTGGTTGGCTCGTTAATATAGTTTAATAAGGGCTCAATAAGAGGTCACTAAAAACTCATTAAGGGCAAGTTAAAAGCTCGTTAGACTTAATAAGACCTCGTTAACATTCGGTATAAACTCAAAAATGGTTGTATAGTCACTCAAGAGTAACTCGAATAGCTCAACTCAATAGTGAGCTCGACTCGATAGCTTGATTTGGCTTAACAACAAGCTCGGCTCGACTCAATAACGAGCTGAGCTGAGCCGAGCCAAGCCAAGCCGAGTATTCAACATCCTAAAATCTTACAAACCAAACTCAAACAAAGGTTCGAAAGCTTGATAAGAGCTTAGCTCAAGTTCGACCAAGGGGGTATTCAGTTCAATTTCGCTTGTTTAGGCCCCTAATTTTACACTTGAGCATACACATACACTATATTCAAATTGAGAAATGAGATCATGAAAATCGACCTTCGATATTAGCATGTAGCAGAGAAGTGATGTCAAGCGGGCACAAGGCTACATCTGTACAAATCTGTCGAAGCCTTACAATGTATGCGAGGAAGCAAGAGTAGTTGCGAAGCACGGAACCTTCGTTGATATAATTCCTCAAGATACTCTTCGCTTCTATTTCAATTTGGTCATATATTTCGCGCGCTTCAGATGAAAGTTCCACGTAACATGACGATACCGATTTAGATGGCAACCCGACTAAATGCTTATCCTTTGTCCTCCGCAATGAAATAGTTGACATTATAACCTGGAAGGAGTTTTGCGTGTTAACAATGCAATGGAAAAGATGCATCATATAATCATTGCATCCAAGAAAGAGTGTTAGGATATTATTGTCTCAAAATTAGATGTTGATAATAAAGAAAAAGGGAAAGATATGATTTGGTTATATTTTGTTAGAATATAATTTGTTGAGATTTGGGTAACATTTAGCTAACCAATCAGATAGAATTTCAATTAGATTATGTAACTCGGTTAAAAGGAGCTTATGGGGTGATTGGTATATAATACCACTAGAGAGCAAAAATGTGAGGGTTTTGTGTGAAACTGTAATGGGTGCCCTGAGGGTCCCTATATAGGGGGGAGTGAAAAAAAAAAAAAAAGAATGTGAGCCTCTATATGAGTAGTTTGTGTATGTGGTTTGTACATGGAGCGAGTCATGCTCGGATCATTTTGATAGAGGGTTTCCAACATTGCCGTTCAAAGTTGTGTTGACGAGGGTTTGTAGCTTTTACTATGTAACAAGCCACATTTCAGTTGAGAGATCATGACATTGGGTTTGCAATTATGAATAGAGATTGTATTTCCAAAATTTTATAGTGGATGAGGCACTCATTTAGATCCCTTAGTTTTTCTCTCTAGTTTAGAGGGGATTTCCGCGTATACTATGCTATTTTGTTTTATTTTTCATTTCCATCGTGCTTGTATGTGATTTTTCAAACATTGAGGAACTGCCTAACAACAATAACATAACTAAAACCGAAAAAGATATACCTGCAGACGACGTAGTCCTTCCGAGCCTCGCATTTTATTGCAATACGCCTTAATCAAAAACTGATCGAACCTCAAAAAAGCCAAAATACTAAATAAATCGTCTATTCCATTTTGTATGGGTGTTCCGGTGACCACCCACCTTCGTTTAGCATTCAATTCTCGAACCGCTTGACTCTGCTGGGAATATGAATTCTTAACCACATGTCCCTCGTCCAAGATAATTCGCGTCCACTCTATCTTCTTTAAAGATGCCTGTCGTTGAGATTTCTCAGCTCTTAGAGTACTATAACTGGTGAGTACTATATCATATTTCTGGAGCTCCTCTGGGTCATTGGTCCTTTCTCCATGGTACATGTACATTTTCAATGAGCCACGATGAGTATGCTCACACAACTGGTTCACCCAGTTAGAAAACACTGATGGAGGACACACGATCAATGTTGGTGATAAATCTAACGAACCCGAACTTCCCACATTACTACTATCAATGTTACTTCTAACCTCAGAACTAGCATCATCCCTATTACCTTTTCGACCCCTCTTGGTCTTCCTAACATCAAAATCACCTGATCTACCATGGTTACCAACAATTTCTTCGCTTTTATTGGCATTTATACTACTTTTAGGAAAGGAGGAACGAACTCTCTTAGTCTTCCTACCACAACAGCCACCATCATTGACTTCTTCGCTAGTATCAGTATTTACACTACTTCCAGGAACATAAGAATGACCCCTCTCGATCTTCCTACCATCAAAACCACGTAATCTACCGTAGCTATCATCAACATTGTTGCTTTTATCAACATTTCCACTACTTTGACAATCACAAGGATGAGAACCAGTACCACATTTATCCATAGCGATAAGAGAAAGTAGAGTAAGGGTCTTACCGAGACCCATATCATCGGCTAATATCCCGCCCCTGAGAGGCTCAGGGCGCATATTTGTCTCATAATTCGTCAACGCATTCACATAAACGCCATCTTTCTCCTTCCAAAATGGTGGCAACTCATTCGAAATCTCTCTCTGAACCATCCACCGCAACGCTTCCTTTTGATGGGCAAATAACTCGGACTTTATAACGCACTTAGGGGGATCCAAAGGCTCCATATCCACCTGCTCGCTCGCATTCTCATTCGCCAACTTGAATATCTCATCCAAGCTCCCAACCTCCTCACAAACCCAATTCTCCTTCACTACAACCGCATCCGATAGAGCAAAAGACGCGCTATCATCACATATTAACTCCAATCCGCCACTTGAAATCGCAGATTTCACACTCGAAAACCCTTCAATTCTTTCAAAGATAAGAATTTGACAAGGAATTTTAAACCGATTAGTATTTTTACCAGATTTATTCGGCACAATACCTTCGACAATTATGCAGTTGGAGTCAATTAGCGGCGCAAGAACAGCAGCGGCCTTCTTTTCGATATGTCCAACTTGCACACCGCGAGTGTCGACAACTTTAATGGCGTTTTCATCGTAAACATTGAGCGGCTCCCGTACGAGCCCTACCATTTCACGGCTGCCGATATCGCCGCAATAGTACTGGAGGCCGACGATGTTAACGACGACGAATCCAACAGGGTAAGTCTCTGAGGACGGTGAATCAACAGCGTCGTCGTTGTAGTTTTCGTCAAGATGGACATCATCGGGACGAAGATTGAGATCCATCGATTGATGGAAGACTAAAAATTAGGGTTTTTCGTGTTGAAAAATTAGGGTTTATGGAGATGAAATGGCGGCCACTAGAAGAGAGAGAGAGAGTACTTGGGAGAGAAGAAGAGGAGAGAGACTTCAGTGATTTCAACAAAGGGAAAGCAGGCGGCTGTGTAAGGTCCCTTTTGTTTGAGAAATGGTACTTAATAGACCCTCACCCTCTCATTTAATTTTTTTTAGACCCTCGTATTATTAAATTATCCTTTTATGACTATTTTGTCTCTGCCTTTTAACCCCTCACCCGTCCACTCTCTCTCCCCTTCTCTCTTCTCATTTAATACAAAAGGATAACTTTTTGACTTTTTGCCAACTATATTGTTTTTCATTCTATCCTTTCCTTCTTTTCTCACATGTTTGTCTTCCGTCTCTCATCTCTCATTCTCTCTTCTTTGTTTTTGTTCTCTCATTTTAGAATCTTCGAGCTCCATTCTCAACGTCCTGCGTGTTTCCTTGTCCTACTTGGGCCCCCGGTAGAAGAAGAAGGCCTTGTAAGAACGAGTTTGAAGCATTGTGGCATTGCAGTAGGTCCAAGGTTGAGTCATTACACATTCCACGGTTGTCAGATCAGACATTGAAGGTAAAATGATGATTTCATGCATTTGTTGTTAATGGATCTTTATCTTTTTGTGTTAGTGTGTTACAAGTCATTTATGGTATATGATTGGTGTAAATGGTGTATTATCATTTTCTTATGGTGTGTTTCAACTCATTAATGGTGTATGATTAATCATATACTGTGTATGATTGGTTTTAATGGTGTGAAATCGTTTTCTCTTGGTGTGTTTCAAGTAATGAGTGGTGTATGATCAATCATACATCATGTATGATGGGTTTAAATGGTGTATTATCACGGTATATTGTTGTTTGTTAAGTCATTAATGGTGTATTATTAATCATACACCATGTATG
The DNA here is from genome assembly GCA_018398585.1 of Simmondsia chinensis. NCBI lineage: Eukaryota > Viridiplantae > Streptophyta > Magnoliopsida > Caryophyllales > Simmondsiaceae > Simmondsia > Simmondsia chinensis. The sequence continues at coordinate 23,979,353 of JAGTTD010000019.1, forward strand.
ATTGTTTTAAATGGTGTAATATCATATGTTGTTGGTTGTTTCAAGTCATTAATGGCGTATGATCAATCATACACGATTATGATTGGCTTAAATGGTGTAATATCAAGTTGTGTTGGTGTGTTTTAAGTCATTAGTGGTGTATAATTGATCATACACCGTACATCATTGGGTGAAAACAACTTGTTTTAGTGTGTTTTAAGCAATTAGTGGTGTATGATCAATCATACACCGTGTATGATAGGCTCTAAGGGTGTAAAATCAACTTGTTTTAATGTATTTTAAGAAAATAGTGGTGTATGGTCAATCATACACCATGTATGATTAGTCTAAATGGTGTAAATCAACTTGTTTTAGTGTGTTTTAAGACAATAGTGGTATATGATCAATCATACACCGTGTATGATAGGTTTTAAGGGTGTAAATCAACTTTTTTTAGTGTCTTTCAAGTCAATAGTGGTGTAAGATCAATCATACACCGTGTATGATTGGTCTAAATGGTGTGCAAATAACTTGTTTTAGTGTGTTTTAAGCAATAAGTGGTGTATGATCAATCATACACCGTGTATGATTGGTCTAAATGGTGTGAAAATAACTTATTTTAGTGTATTTTAAATAAATAGTAGTGTATGGTCAAGTATATACCGTGTATGATTGGTCTAAATAGTGTGAAATCAACTTGCTTTAGTGTGTTTTAAGAAAATAGTAGTGTATGATCAATCATACACCATGTATTATAGGTTTTAATGGTGTAAATCAACTTTTTTTAGTATCTTTTAAGTCAATAGTGGTGTAAGATCAATCATACACTGTGTATGATTGGTCTAAATGATGTGAAAACAACTTATTTTAGTGTGTTTTAAACAATTAGTGGTGTATGATCAATCATACACCGTATATGATAGGTTTTAAGGATGTAAAATCAACTTATGTTAGTGTGTGTTAAGTAAACAGTGGTGTATGATTAATCATACACCGTATATGATTGGTTTTAACGGTGTGAAATGAATTTGTTTTAGTGTGTTTTAAGAAAATAGTGGTATATGATCAATCATACATAGTGTATGATAGGTTTTAATGGTGCAAATCAACTTGTTTTAGTGTCTTTCAAGTCAATAGTGGTGTAAGATTAATCATACACCGTGTATGATTGGTCTAAATGGAGTGAAAACAACTTGGCTCAGTGCGTTTTAAGCAATTAGTGGTGTATGATCAATCATACACTGTGTATGATAGGTTTTAAGAAAATAGTAGTGTATGATCAATCATACACCGAATACGATAGGTTTTAATAGTGTAAATGAACTTGTTTTAGTGTCTTTCAAGTCAATAGTGGTGTAAGATCAATCATACACCGTGTATGATTGGTCTAAATGGGGTAAAAACAACTTGTTTTAGTGTGTTTTAAGCAATTAGTGGTGTATGATCAATCATACACCGTGTATGATAGGTTTTAAGTAAATAGTGGTGTATGATCAATCATACACCATGTATGATAGGTTTTAATAGTGTAAATCAACTTGTTTTAGTGTCTTTCAAGTCAATAGTGGTGTAAGATCAATCATACACTGTGTATGATTGGTCTAATGGTGTGAAAACAACTTGTTTTAGTGTGTTTTAAGCAATTAGTGGTGTATGATCGATCATATACTGTGTATGATCGGTTTTAATGGTGTAAAATCAACTTGTTTTAATATGTTTGAAGTAATTAGTAGTGTATGATCAATCATGTACCATATATGATAGGTTTTAATGGTGTAAAATAAACTTGTGTAAGTGTGTTTTAAGTAATTAGTGATGTATGATCAATCATACACCGTATATGATACGTTTTAGTGGTGCAAAATCAACGTGTGTTAATCTGCTTTAAGAAAATAGTGGTGTATGATCAACCATACACCGAATATGATTGGTCTAAATGGTGTGAAAACAACTTGTTTTAGTGTGTTTTAAGCAATTATTAGTGTATGATCAATCATACACAGTGTATGATTGGTCTAAATGGTGTGAAAACAACTTGTTTTAGTGTGTTTTAAGCAATTAGTGGTGTATGATCAGTCGTATATGATTGGTCTAAATGGTGTGAAAATAACTTGTTTTAGGGTGTTTTAAGCAATTAGGGGTGTATGATCTATCATACACCGTGTATGATTGGTCTAAATGATGTGAAAGCAACTTGTTTTAGTGTGTTTTAAGCAATTAGGGGTGTATGATCAATCATGCACAGTATATGATTGGTTTAAATGGTGTGAAAACAACTTGTTTTAGTGTGTTTTAAACAATTAGTGGTGTATGATCAATCATACACCGTATATGATCGGCTTTAATGGTGTAAAATCAACTTGTTTTAATGTGTTTGAAGTAATTAGGGGTGTATGATAGGTTTTAATGGCGTAAAATAAACTTGTGTAAGTGTGTTTGAAGTAATTAGTGGTGTATGATCAATCATACACCATGTATGATACGTTTTAATGGTGTAAAATCAACTTGTGTTAATCTGTTTGAAGAAAATAGTCGTGTATGATCAATCGTACACCTTGTATGATAGGTTTTAATGGTGTAAATCAACTTGTTTTAGTGTCTTTCAAGTCAATAGTAGTATAAGATCAGTCATACACCGTGTATAATTAGTCTAAATGGTGTGAAAACGACTTGTTTTAGTATCTTTCAAGTCATTAGTGGTGTATGATCAATCATATATCGTGTATGATACGTTTTAATGGTGTGAACTCAAATTTTATTAATGTGTTTCAAGTAATTAGTGGTGTATAATCAATTATACACGGTGTATGATAGGTTTAAATGGTTTGAATCAACTTGTTTCAATGTCTTTCAAGTCATTAGTGGGGTATGATTAATCATACACCATGTATGATAACTTTAATTGCTGTCCTTTTATTTTATCTTGGTGTGTCTCATGTAATTTGTGGTGTAATATCATGTTACTTTCTTGTTCACAGTAATGGCTGATGTTGCTATTGTTCAGTATGGTGGACACTTTAACGAGAGGGCAGAGTATGTTGGTGGGAAGTTGGATTTTGTTTTTTTGGATGAGAAGACTGACTTTGCTAGCTTGCAAAGGGCTTTGATAAAGTTGATGGGTGTTCAGGTGGATGCTGGTTCGAAGATGCAATTGCAAGTTCGAACCGGCGTTCGGGACATCCCATTGTACGATGTCAATAATGATAGATCAGTAATAGTTTGGAAGGCACTAACAAAAAAAGATATGGTGAAGCATACCTTGTTTGTTACTGTTGAGTCCACGGTTGATAGGACTCCTTACTTTGGTGAGCAACGGAGTCTTAATCAAACACTACCAAATGGTGACGAGAACAATGGCGGTTTGGACCCTACGGTGCCTGATATTTTTGGTGGATGTATTAACGCGTGGATGGAAGAAGTAGCCGGTGGAGATGCATCTGAATTGGAGTTTGACATACCTACGGCGACAGCGACAGCGACCGGTGAAGATTGGGAAAATTCCAATCAAAGTCCATGCGATCATTTGAATAATATAAATTTATCCCATGTGCAATCGACTGCAACCGACGCATCACCTCCACATGGGCACATTTCTAACCAGTAGAATATTTGCCCTGAAGTGGGTACATCACCTCCTACTGTCGAACTTGTAGTGGAACTGAATGTCCAACCCTACGTCCAAGCTACTGTTGATCCTCATTATGACGATGATGTTGGTTCCGGTGATGAGAGTAGCCGGATTGACTGGGTATATGGGCATGGTAGGATGGTTGATGTAATCGAGGTGAATCAAGTATTTAAATCGAATAAGGATTTGTTGACTAACCTGGCAGTAATTGCCATGAGGGAAAAATTTGAATTCAGGAGCTTCAAGTCTAACAAATTCTTAACGGTTGTTCGTTGTGTGCAAGAGGGTTGCACATGGAGGGTTCAGGCTATGTGTCTAGCAGATGGTGGGTATTGGATGGTTACAAAAGTTGAAAATAATCATACCCACCCTACCGATCTCACCACTGTTAGACATAGGCAAGCAACCAGCTAGGTCATTGGGGAATGTGTCCGAAAGAAAATTATCAACCCCTGAAGAGTGTTCAAGTCGCAGGATGTCATAGATGACATTCGTAGTCACTACGGTGTTGAAATCAGCCACAGTGTTGCTTAGAGGGATAGAGAGTTTGCATATGACAATGTCAGATTGGGTTCTCCCGAACAGTCATATGCAAACCTGCCTGCATATTTGCATGTTCTCCAACAGACCAACTCCGGTACTGTGTTTCATTTCAAGACAGATGATGGAAGCAGATTTCAGTACCTTTTCATTGCGTTCGATACTTCACTTAAAGGATTCCGGTTTTGCCATCCTGTTGTGAGCATTGATGCAATGCATCTGAAGAGAAAATACCGAGGTATTCTGTTCATGGTCGTTTGTCACGATGCCAATCAACAAATTTTCCCGATTGCTTTCGGTATCGGTGATTCAGAGAATGACGCATCGTGGCATTGGTTCCTCAGCCGGTTGAAGGAAGTTATTGGGGAGCCTACAGGCCATGTTATTGTATCTGATCGACATCGAAGCATCCATAGAGCGGTGGAAGAAGTTTTCCCCAACGCATTCCATGGTTTGTGCATGTACCACTTGCTGAACAATATGAAGTCCAAATTCAAAAACAAAACAAAGCAGTTGGATCAGCACTACTACCAAACAGCTAAAGCATACAGCCTTCAAGAGTTCCATAGTTTGTTCTTCAGTTTATGTTGTGCCATACTTAGAGCTAAAGAGTACTTGGAGACCGTGGGATTGGACAAGTGGACTCGTTCCACTCCCCTTGCCGTCGGTACAACATAATGACAACAAATATATTGGAATCGATGAATGCTATTTTGGTTAAGGTGCGTGATTATCCCATTACTGCTTTAATTGACGAGATTCTGCTAGTGTTGGTTTCATGATAGAAGAACCAAGGCTGAAGCTTGCGCCAGTACACTGTCCCCCGACATCGAAAAAATTACAGGACAGATTGAAACTATCACAAATGATGACAGTAAGTTTTGTTCTATTCGTCATGTTGAATCCCGATTGCAGCGCATGTTTTAGTGTGTTACAACTAAGTAGTCGTGTATGGTTAATCATGCACCGTGTATGATAGGTTTTAAGGGTGTAAAATCAACTTGTTTTAGTATGTTTCAAGTAATTAGTGGGATTGGCCTTAAGGGTGTAAAATCAATTTGTTTTATTGTGTTTTATTGGTTTAAAATCAACATGGTGTATGATCAATCATACACCGTGTATGATTAGTCTAAATGGTGTGAAATCAGCTTGTTTGATTGTGTTTCAAGTGATTAGTGGAGTATGGTTAATTATACACCATGTATGATAGGTTTTAATGGTATAAAATCAACTTGGTGTACTGTGTTTCAAGTATATTGTGGTGTATGATTAATCAATAGTAATCCCTACACTTTTAGACATAAATAATTGCTGGTTTTGTTCATTTTTTTTTTTTGCATTACCATTATTAATCGTGTGTGTCTATCTTTTATGCAGTGCAGATTTTGCAAGCAGATGAGTATAACTTCGATGTCATTGATGGGGATAAGAATTTTTGGATTGATCTGTCACTTTGGACATGTACCTGTCGCAAGTTTCAGCTGGAGTAGCTTCCATGTGAGCATGCATTGGCGGTTGTAAGACACGGTCCTTATGGTCTGTACGACTTATGCTCGCCTTATTATTCAAGAGATCATTGGTACGAGTTGTACAGAGGCGTCGTGTACCCGATGCCGCACATAAGTGAGTGGTTTGTCCCTCATCACATATTAGAAATGAATCTTCTTCCGCCCGTTGTTCGAACCTCTTCTGGGAGAAGGAGGAAGAGGAGGATTCCTTCAGTCGGTGAGGAATGTGTACCACAAAAGTGCAATCGATGCAAGGAATACGGGCACAATCGATCAACTTGTAAGAACCCAATTGCTCTACACTTGAGTGGAGAAGGTACGTCAACAAGCACTATCAATCATTCTTATCATGTCGCTCCTCCGAATTACCTTACGTTGATCTTTTTTTTTTTTTTATAGTGCAATTGCTATTAATATTGGTGAAATTGTGTACTATTAATAGATGTGCATTATTAATGACAGTTGTGTATTATCCATAACACATTGGCATTTATAAGGTTGGTGTAAATGGTGTAATGTCAACTTCTATTGGTGTGTTTTAAGTATCTGATGGTGTATGATCTATCATACATAATGTATGACTACTTTAAATGGAGGAGAGCTGGTTGGGATAGGTGGGGTTTTAAAACTGAAAGTGCAGGGGTCATAATTGGCACTCATACATGATAGGTTTAAATGGTGTGAAATCAAATTGGGTTGGTGTTTTTGAAGTAAGTAGTGGTGTATGATAAGTTTTAATAGCGTAAAATCAATTTGTGTAAGTGTGTTTTAAGTAATTAGTGGTGTATGATTAATCATACACGGTGTATGATAGGTTTAAATGGTGTGAAATCAACTTGTTTTAATGTGTTTCAAGTAATCAGTGGTGTATGATCAATCATACACGGTATATGATAGATTTAAATGGTGTGAAATCAACTTGTTTTAATGTGTTTAAAGTAATTGGTGGTGTATGATCAATCATACACTGTGTATGATAGGTTTAAATGGTGTAAAACCAACTTGTGTTAGTGTGTTTGAAGTAATTAGTGGTGTATAATCAATCATACACGGTGTATGATAGGTTTTAATGGTGTAAAATCAACTTATGTAAGTGTGTTTTAAGTAATTAGTGGTGTGATCAATCATACACCGTGTGTGATATGATTTAACATTGTAAAATCAACTTATGTGTGTTTTAAGTAATTAGTGGTGTATGATCAATCATACACCGTGTATGATACTTTTTAATGGTGTGAAATCAAATTGTATTAATGCGTTTCAAGTAATTAGTTAATGGTGTGAAATCAAATTGTATTAATGTGTTTCAAGTAATTAGTGGTGCATGATCAATCATACACGGTGTATGATATATTTTAATGGAGTAAAATCAATTTGTAATAATATGTTTCAAGTAATTAGAGGTGTAGGATCAATCATACGCGGTGTATGATGGCTTTTAATGGTGTAAAATCAATTTATGTAAGTACATTTGAAGTAAGTAGTGGTGTATGATCAATCATATACGGTGTATGATAAGTTTTAATGGTGTAAAATCAAATTATAATAATGTGTTTCAAGTAATTAGTGGTGTATGATCAATCATACACGGTGTATGATAGGTTTAAATGGTGTGAAATCAAATTAGGTTGGTGTTTTTGAAGTAAGTAGTGGTGTATGATAAATTTTAATGGTGTAAAATCAATTTGTGAAAGTGTGTTTTAAGTAATTAGCGGTGTATGATCAATCAGACACGGTATATGATAGGTTTAAATGGTGTGAAATCAAATTGGGTTGGTGTTTTTGAAGTAAGTAGTGGTGTATGATCAATCATACATAGTATATGATAAGTTTTAATGGTGTAAAATCAATTTGTGTAAGTGTGTTTTAAGTAATTAGTGGTGTATGATTAATCATACACAATGTATGATAGGTTTTAATGGTGTAAAATCAACTTGTGTAAGTGTGTTTTAAGTAATTAGTGGTGTATGATCAATCATACACCATGTATGATATGTTTTAATGGTGTGAAATCAAATTGTATTAATGTGTTTCAAGTAATTAGTGGTGTATGATCAATCATACGCAGTGTATGATATGTTTTAATGGTGTAAAATCAATTTGTAATAATGTGTTTCAAGTAATTAGTGGTGTATGATCAATCATATGGGTTTTAATGGTGTAAAATCAATTTATGTAAGTGTGTTTGAAGTAAGTAGTGGTGTATGAACAATCATATATGGTGTATGATAAGTTTTAATGGTATAAAATCAAATTGTAATAATGTGTTTCAAGTAATTAGTGGTGTATGATCAATCATACATGGTATATGATAGGTTTAAATGGTGTGAAATCAAAACGGGTTGGTGTTTTTGAAGTAAGTAGTGGTGTATGATAAGTTTTAATGGTGTAAAATCAATTTGTGTAAGTGTGTTTTAAGTGATTAGTGGTGTATGATCAATCATACACCGTGTGTGATACGTTTTAATAGTGTGAAATCAAATTGTATTAATATGTTTCAAGTAATTAGTGATGTATGATCAATAATACACAGTGGATGATAGGTTTAAATGGTGTGAAATCAACTTGTTTTAATGTGTTTGAAGTAAGTAGTAGTGTATGATCAATCATACACGGTGTATGATAAGTTTTAATGGTGTAAAATCAATTTGTAATAATGTGTTTCAAGTAATTAGTGGTGTATGATCAATCATACACGGTGTATGATGGGTTTTAATTGTGTAAAATCAATTTATGTAAGTGTGTTTGAAATAAGTAGTGGTGTATGATATGTTTTAACGGTGTGAAATCAACTTGTATAGGTGTGTTTCAAGTAATAAGTGGTGTATGATCAATCATACACGGTGTATGATGGATTTTAACGGTGTAAAATCAATTTATGTAAGTGTGTTTGAAGTAATTTGTGGTGTATGATCAATCATACACCATGTATGATACGTTTTAATGGTGTAATTGCTATTAATATCAATAAAATTGTGTACTATTAATATACATGCATTATTAATAATAGTTTTGTATTATCCATAGCACATTGACTGGTGTGAGGTTGTGTATTATCAATGAAATTGTTTTAAATGGCGGAGAATGACCGGTTGGGATAGTTGGGGGTTGAACATTGAATGTTCAGGGGTCATAATTGACACCCAAGCAAGACATTTAATGACCTCAACTCCCATCTACTTTATCCTACCCCTCTCCCATGGTTCTCCCCATGTATTTGTACCTTGTATGCTTTTGCCTATAAATGGAGGAGTTGGACAGGAAGCCAAGCATCCACGGTTCCTCAATTTCGTGCTACATCTAGCTATTGAAATTGCTAATGTAAGTGGTTTTAGCAGTGGCAGTGGTGGGCCAGTGACAGCTGAGAGGCAGCGAGAGGTGCGGGCACTTCTACAGATCAAGGAGTTTCATGATGTTTACAATAGCTTCTACAAAAAGGTTAAAAAGTAAGTGTGTAATAACTCTGTGCTTTTTGATAGTCAATATATCATATTACAATTTTCATATGGGATGCCTATATATCATGCTTCTTATTGTATATTATAGGAATTTGAAGACTCCCCTTCTGTTACCTGAGGATCAACGAATGGATTTCACTGTTTTGATGGCCACGACAGGTCAATTTTTGTATCGGTTGAAAAACGACGACATCTGGCTTACTGATGGGTTTAAATGGTATAAAATCAACTTGTGTTATTGTGTTTTAAGTCACAAGTGGTGTATGATAGGTTTTACTTGTTTGAAAACAATTTGTGTTAGGGTGTTTCAACTAATTAATAGTGTATGGTTAACCATACACCGTGTATAATAGGTTTTAAACTTGGGAAATCATGTCATCTTGGTGTGTTTGAAGTGATTAGTGGTGTATGATCAATCATACACCGTGTATGATAGGTTTTAAATGTTTTAAATCATTTTGGATTGGTATGTTTCAAGTGATTAGTGGTGTGTGTTGTGTTTGAAGTAATTTGTCTCATATCAGCAGTGGTGGGCCAGTGACAGCTGAGAGGCAGCAAGAGGTGCGAGCACTTCCACAGATCAAGGAGAATGTCAAGTATGTGATGTTTTACTGCTGAATATAATTGGTTCCTCAACCATTTTACTGATGAGTGGAGACTTGCTAATTACTTATGCTCAGCTTCACCGACTGATCATGATTCATCAAGAGTTTTGCTTAATCGTGTTTTAAAGGAAGTATGTGATTAAGCAAAACCCTTTATGATTCATCAACTTGTGTAGGTGTGTTTCAAGTAATTAGAGGTGTATGATCAATCATACATGGTGTATGATACGTTTTAATGGTGTGAAATCAACCTGTGTAGGTGTGTTTCAAGTAATTAGTGGTATATGGTCAATCATACACAGTGTATGATAGGTTTTAATGGAGTGAAATCAACTTGTATAGATATGCTTCAAGAAATAAGTGTCGTATGGTCAATTATACACGGTATATGATAGGTTTTAACGGTGCCAAATCAACTTGTACAGATGTGTTTCAAGTAATTAGTGGTGTATGATAAGTTTTAATAGTGTGAAATCAACTTTTGCGTTTTTTTAAGTTTTGCTGGTATAATAGTGTAAAATCAACCTTTATAAATGTGTTTCAAGTAATTGTTGGTGTATGATGAATCATACACGGTGTATAATGGGTTATATTAGTGTAAAATCAACTTGTGTTTGTGTGTGCTAAGTAATTAGTGGTGTATGATAGGTTTTAATGGTATAAAATTAACTTTTGCATTTTTTTAAAGTTTTGCTGGTGTAATGGTGTAAAATCAACTTTTATAAGTGTGTTTGAAGTAATTATTGGTGTATGATGAATCATACACGGTATATGATGGGTTTTATTGGTGTAAAATCAACTTATATAGATGTATTTGAAGTAAATAGTAGTGTATGATCAATCATACATGGTGTATGATGAGTTTTAATGGTGTGAAATCAACTTTTGCATATTTTTTACTTGGTGGTATAATGGTGTAAAATCAATCTTTATAAGTGTGTTTCAAGTAATTATTGGTGTACAATGGATCATACATGGTGTACGATGGATGAGCGGAAGTCGATGGATAATGATGCGGGGGTGTGGCATGCGGCAATTGGTATGAGAGCTCCTTAATCTTTGTCTCATGAGTCTCAAACCTTTGTTCATACGTTTGCAATTGAAGCTACTGTGCTTCAAGTCTGCTTTCAAAGTGCATCCATATGATTTGTATATCTTTCTCCATTGCTTCGAGTCTCTCCATAACCTGCAGTATGTCCTTTAAATTGTCTGCAGGGTAATTTAAAGTTACATGCAGGCTAATATCAGTACCCTATATCCCTAGCTAATAAACGTTTAAATTACATATAACGTAAAGAAATGTATAAAGGATTTCCTGCAACTGTACAGTATACAGTTTTCCTATCACATATAGTAAATAATAAGTAAAAAGATGAAAAATAATTAGTAAATAATTACTTATATTTTAATTTAATAATTAATTTAAAAATAATTTAACTATATATCAATATATTAAAAAATAATTTAACTCTATTTTTTAGCCAAAAATGACGTAACACTAAGTTTTTTACAAAAAAAATCTAATGTGTTTCTTTTCTATCAAAAAAACCAAATTCTAAAATTAATTTAAAAATAACCTATTTCTAAAAATTTAATTTAAAAAACACTAAATTATAATGTTTTAACACTATTTTTTTTTTACAAAAAATACTTAGGGATTCTTTTATCAATGCAACAAAAATATAAGAATTTTTTAAGGTAAAGTACATATTACTATTTTAAAATCAACATATAGACACGGTGTATGATGTGTTATATTAGTATAAAATCAACTTATACAGGTGTGTTTGAATTAAATAGTGGTGTATGATCAATCATATACGGTGTATGATGAGTTTTAATAGTGTAAAATCATCTTTTGCATTTTTTTTCAAGTTTTGCTGGTATAATGGTGTAAAATCAACCTTTATAAGTGTGTTTTAAGTAATTATTGGTGTATGATGAATCATGCCCTTATATTTGCTGCCATGTTAGACCTTGAATCTTATATAGAAGGAATAAGTGATTTCTGGTTTGAGTCATGGAAGGGCGGATGAGAGCTTCTTGAAAGGGAAAGGGATGAGAGTAAGTGAAAGAATGAAAGCTGGCAAAGTAAAATGAGTGTTGTATTATATTGTATAAAATACATACATCCAATAGTCAAGCTATTTACACTCATAAACAAGATGGGGAAGAATGATTGTTGGGAAAGTACAACAAGTTTTATATATTTCCTTTTTTTGGCTAAATCCAAACGTCCATCACTCAATCAATCATACACTTAGTACAAACACATAACAACCTCGACCAATTCACTAACATATCAAACGAAAATGATTATTTCTCAGAGTATAATGAATACAATGTAAAGAATATGGGAATATACAATAATATGAAAATATACAATAATACATACTCATCACAACCATTTTATTGGCTCGTATATATTTTCATTTGTTTCTTTCTACCGTGGCTGTACGAGTATATACATGTATTGGTCCGGAAAGTCTCCATCCGCTCTTGCGTGCATTGGAAGACATTGAGACCATTCGTAAACAAAAATTCTACAAACTTCACGACGAACATGCCTCAATCAGACCTGCATTTCAATATAATACAAACGACTTAGGCATCATTATGAGTACTTTACTAATTTTTTCACTGAATATCTTAACAATAAAAAAAGCAAAATGCAAGGGAAGTAGATGTCGAACCCCATCTGTTGCGGACATGATTTCCGGTCGTAAGTTACAGTGAAGAGTTTGTCTCGGAAGTGTATCAGGTGCTTCTAGATGTCCCAAAAATTAACCTTCTAGAGAGCATGTGGAAGCAATTTGGCAATTGGCTCCACATACACCACTAATCACTTGATACACACCTAAACAAGTTGATTTAACACGGTTCAAAGCTATCATACACGGTGTATGGTTAACCATACATAACTAATCACTTGATCCACACCTAAAGATGTTATCATACACGGTGTATGGCTAAACATACACCACTAATCACTTGATACACACCTAAACAAGTTGATTTAACAAGGTTCAAAGCTATCATACGCGGTGTATGGCTAACCACACACAACTAATCACTTGATACACACCTAAAGATGTTGATGTAACACGGTTCACACCTATCATACACAGTGTATGGCTAAACATACACCACTAATCACTTGATACACACCTAAACAAGTTGATTTAACACGGTTCAAAGCTATCATACACGGTGTCTGGTTAACCATACACAACTAATCACTTGATACTCACCTAAAGATGTTGATGTCACACGGTTCAAACCTATCATACATGGTGTAAGGCTAAACACCATTAATCGCTTGATACACACCTAAACAAGTTGATTTAACATGGTTCAAAGCTATCATACACAGTGTATGGTTAACCATACACAACTAATCACTTGATACACACCTAAAGATGTTGATGTAACACGGTTCAAAGCTATCATACATGGTGTATGGCTAAACATACACAACTAATCACTTGATACACACCTAAACAAGTTGATTTAACACGGTTCAAACCTATCATACACAATGTATGTTTAACCACACCAACGCAATTCATTTAACAACAGTGAACCAATGATACGTGCTGTATGATATATCATACAACATTATTGAAATGAAACATAACAAACAACGTAATGGGGATCCATTTGTAGCAAGCACATATCAAACAGTTGTGTATGAAGAGTACCTCATCAGTTAGCCATATGTCATTTTCCTTCAACCGATACCAAAATTGACTCGTACACATGGTCAGACCACCTAAATCCATCCGTTGATCATGAGGTAACCCTAGGGTTGTCTTCATGTTTCTATAACACACAATAGGAAGCATGTTATACAGGCATCCCATATGAAAATTTCAATATGAATGCAGTTCCCTACTAATTATCAAAAATCATAGTGGTATTACACACTCACTTGCTAACCCTTCGGTGTACATCTTTGTAAAAATTCAGGAACTCTTTCTATTATTCCTTGGAGGGAGGTTAGAATGGATCGAAGGGCAGAACCGGTTCCGGTCCAGAATGGGTCATTCTTGCCCATTTGCTCTTACCCTCCGCAGTCTATTCTTCACCTTTGCACTTGGGATTTGGCTTGGGGTCCCTTCTCTCTTGCCCCAATCTCAAAATTGTCTCGAACATTGTTATCAAGTTTTCAATGCCATCCACATTTGTTGACGATGATTCCTTGAAGACATTTTCCTCGTCCCTGGTTGGCAGAGCAAATATCAAAGTTAATGAACCTCAACATGCATGAAAACATACCAAATTGGGACAATAACAAGGATCCGTAGTGTCTTATCCAGTACGTGGAGTAGAAATAATAATTGCTTGCTGTGATGTCTCAATTAGGGGTGGATGAGGGGAAGTCGATGGATAATGATGTGGGGTTGTGGAATGCGGAAATTGGTCTGAGAGCTCCTTAATCTTTGCCTCCTGAGCCTCAAACCTTTGTTTGTACATTTGCAACTGAAGTTGTTGTGCTTCAAGTCTGCTTTCAAAGTACATCCGCATGACTTGCATATCTTTCTCCATCGCTTCAAGTCTCTCCATAACCTGCAATATGTCCTTCAAATTGTTATAAACATGAATTTGAATAATATGGTACTTACAAGGACAACAATGCAATTAAATAAACACAAAATGAAATGTCAATACCGATTGAAACGCCAAATTTGTTGACATAGTAGATGGTTCATCGTGTGATGTCGGCAAGGGGTGTTGAGTTGCCAACGGTTCTGGATCAAAGTTTGGTTCTACTGGCATTGCCCCATCATGAGTTTGAACTCCCACTTCACCATCCTCAGCAATGGGAATGTCTTGTAGATTAGGCTGACTGGCTTCTGCACTCGTCAGTCTAATCGGTTCGGCATTTATTTGCTGATCAAAGGAAAATATATCATATGAACGTTAATAAAAGTATCAAATAGTAATTCTAATGCAATTGATATCAAACGACTAATGGTAAAATAGTATCAAAATGATATTATTACCTGATCAAACACTGTTGACAGTAGAGCGGTGTACGAACCCTTTTTGCCCATTTTCCAATTCAGGATCCACCCAAGAGACTGATTGCCAATCCTCACCACCCCAACTTTGTCCAGTTCTGGAATGGTTTCCATGGCTAATACGTAAATCACATCATAGAACACGTGGACGGAGTAGGTCTTTTCCAAACCGTCTTGCTTTTTTGCTACGAAATCCTTGAGCTTATGCACCAAGAATTTCCAGTTCAAGGATCCCCAAGCAACGTTGTTAAAAGAGTCCACGTCGTCCACGAGGGCCAGGATGTTCGAGTCAATGGCTGTTCTCTTATATTTGGCGAATAGTAGACCCTGAACCAAGTAGGCAACAGCAAGCTTAACCTGGTCCTCCATAATGGAGCAGCTACTACATGCTTGAAGCAGTTGCTGCCTACTCATCCTCCCCCTCATGCCATACTTGGCAACCAGCCTGTTGGAACCACCGCGTGCATCTTCCACACCGGCATATTTCAAGCCAGTTATAATACAAAATTTCCTCCTCCCGAGGTGCACTATCTTCCCACCAAACAAGAATGATAACTCCTCGGGATTTGGGTTGGCCACCTGGTGGAGAAGGACAGCGTGAATCAGAATATGCCAGAAGCCGACATTAGTCTCACGCAGCTCAAGCAGATGCCCGATATTGTATTGTGAAACAAGGGCAAGCTGTAATACAAAACACTTTTAGTTAATAAGGGATCATAAATGTAATAGTAAAAAGTCAACATAATTCATATGGATACTGTGTCAAACCTTGGATTCGTCGTCCTTCAAGATTTCCCTAATCTCCGTCACAGCTTTGGTTGATATTCCCAACTGGAAACCTGTAGGAATTTCCAGCAACTCCTAGGGAAAATGTAATCAACCTCCACTTCTGATCGGCTCCTCTTGCGTGTCTCAAATGCCATCTGAAATAAAAGAAAAACATCACAAAACCCAAGATTAAACCCATGATACACCATTAAAACCAACCATGCAAGGTGTACGATTAATCATATACCACTAATGACTTGAAACACACCTAGACAAGTTGATTTCACACAATTAAAACCTACCATATATGGTGTATGATTGATCATTCACCATTAATTACTTAAACATACACCTTGATTTTACACCGTTAAAACCTATCATATACGGTGTATAGTTAAACGTACACCACTAATCGGTAGAAACACACATAAACTAGTTGGTTTTACACCATTAAAAACAATCATACACAGTGTATGATTAATCATACATCACTGTTTACTTAACACACACTAACATAAAATGATTTTATACCATTAAAAGCAATCATACACGGTGTATGATCAATCATACACCAATGTTTACTTAACACACACTAACACAAGTTGATTTTACACCGTTAAAACCTATCATACATGGAGTATGGTTAAACATACACTACTATTCGATAGAAACACACATAAACTAGTTGGTTTTACACCATTAAAACCAATCATACGCGGTGTGTGATACACCACTGTTTACTTAACGCACACTAACATAAGTTAATTTTACACAGTTAAAACCTATCATACACAGTGTATGGCTAAACATACATAACGAATCACTAGAAATACACATAAACATGTTAATTTTATATAATTAAAATCTATCATACATAGTGTATGATTGATCATACACCACTTATTACTTAACACACACAAACACAGGTTGATTTTACACCATTAAAACCAATCATGCACCGTATATGATTCATCATACACCACTAACTACTTAAAAAACATCTACACAAGTTAGTTTTACACCATTAAAACCAATCACACACGCTGTATGATTAATCATACACCACTAATTACTTAAAAAATATCTACACAAGTTGGTTTTACATTATTAAAACCAATCATACACCGTGTATGATTGATCATATACCACTAATTACTTAAAAAATATCTACGTAAGTTGATTTCACACCATTTAAACCAATTATACATGGTGTATGATTGATCATACACCACTACTGACTTGAAAGACACTAAAATAAGTTGCTTTTACACCATTAAAACCAATCATATACAGTGTATGATTAATCATACACCACTGTTTACTTAACACACACTAACATAAGTTGATTTTACACAGTTAAAACCTCTCATACACAGTGTCTGGTTAAACATGCACAACAAATAACTAGAAACACATATAAATAAGTTGATTTTACACCATTAAAACCTATCATACACAGTGTATGATTAATCATATACCACTAATTACCTTAAAAACATCTACACAAATTGATTTTACACCATTAAAACCAATCATACATCGTGTATGGTTGATCATACACCACTAATTACTTAAAAAATATCTACACAAGTTGGTTTTACACCATTAAAATCAATCATATATGGTGTATGATTAATCATACACCACTAAGTACTTAAAAAACCTCTACACAAGTTGGTTTTACACTATTAAAACCAAGCATACACCGTGTATGATTGATCATACACCACTAATTACTTACAAAACATCTACACAAGTTGGTTTTGTACCATTAAAACCAATCATACATCATGTACGATTGATCATACACCACTAATTACTTAAAAAATATCTACACAAATTGATTTTACATCATTAAAATCAATCATAAACCGTGTATGATTAATCATACACCACTAATTACTTAAAAAATATCTACACAAATTGATTTTACGCCATTAAAACCAACCATACACCATGTATAATTGATCATAAACCACTAATTACTTAAAAAATATCTACACAAGTTGGTTTTACACCATTAAAACCAATTATAAATGGTGTATGATTAATCATACACCACTAATTACTTAAAAAATATCTACACAAGTTGGTTTTACACCTTTAAAACCAATCATACACCGTGTATGATTGATCATACACCTCTAATTACTTTAAAAAAATATTTACACAAGTTGATTTGCACTATTAAAACCTATCATATACAGTGTATGATTGATCATGTACCACTAATTACTTAACACACACAAACACAAGTTCGTTTTACACCATTAAAACCAATCATACATCATGTATGATTGATCATACACTACTAACTACTTAAAAAACATCTCCACAAGTTGGTTTTACACCATTAAAACCAATCATACACGATGTATGATTAATCATACACTACTAATTACTTAAAAAATATCGACACAAATTGATTTTACACCATTAAAACCAATCATACAAGATGTATGATTAATCATACACTACTAAATACTTAAAAAACATCTACACAAATTAATTTTACACAACTAAAACCAATCATATAACGTGTATGATTGATTATAAACCACTAATTATATAAAAAACATCTACACAAGTTGATTTTACGCTATTAAATCCAATCATACACGGTATATGATTAATCATATACTACTAATTACTTAAAAAACATCTACATAAACTGATTTTACACTATTAAAACCAATCATACACGGTGTATGATTAATTATACACCACTAATTACTTAAAAAACATCTATACAAGTTGGTTTCACACCATTAAAACCAATGTAACACTGTGTATGATTGATCATATACCACTAATTACTTATAAAACAACTACCCAAGTTGGTTTTATACCATTAAAACCAATCATACACTGTGTATGATTGATCATACACCACTAATTACTTAAAAAATCTACACAAATTGAGTTTACACTATTAAAACCAATCATACACCGTGTATGATTAATCATACACCAGTAATTACTTAAAAAATATCTTCACAAATTGATTTTACACCATTAAAACCAATCATACACCTTGTATGATTAATCATACACCACTAATTACTTAAAAAACATCTACACAAGTTAATTTTACACTATTAAAATCAAGCATACACCGTGTATGATTGATCATACACCACTAATTACTTACAAAACATCTACACAAGTTGGTTTTACATCATTAAAACCAATCATACACTGTGTATAATTGATCATACACCACTAATTACTTAAAAAATATCTACACAAATTGATTTTACACCATTAAAACCAATCATACACCGTGTATGATAAATCATAAACTACTAATTACTTAGAACCACCTATACAAGTTAATTTTACACCATTACAACCTATTATACACTGTGTATGTTTGATCATACACCACTAATGACTTAAAATACACCTATACAAGTTGATTTTATACCATTACAACCTATCATACACAGTATATGACTAATTATACACCATTGCTTACTTGAAACACACCTAGAAAACTTGGTTTTACACCACCAAAAGCAATCATACACAGTTGACTTAAAACACACGCCGTGTATCATCAATCATCCACCATTTAGGCTTCACCGTTAATATCTACTTTCCACCCCCAAAATCCACACAACTTATAGAGAACTATCAATAAAAACCGATTCAACCACCACACACATAAAATATGAAAAAGCAAGTACAATGACGAACAATAAAGTGAATCAGCCACTGAATCAATAACCAAACCAGGATAAAATACACTAACCCTTACTCACAAAGCCACTAATAGCAAAACCCTAAACCCTAAATAAAACCCTAATCAATACTATGCCCATGCAACACACGAAACAAATGCATATACATTTTCCTACAAAATAACTTCAGAAATTGGTACTCACATTCGAAAATGGTGATTAAACCCTAGATCGACGAAAAGAGCAAGGATGAAGTGAGCAAACAGACGAAATCGCCGGACGAACGCGTCTTGCAGCAGATAGAGCAGCTAGAGGGTCACAACGGACTGGAACGAGTCTCGCAGATGAAGTTAGAGGAGAGAGAGGATGAACGAGATCAAAGAAGGGAGAGAGAATGGCTTGCAAAACAAGTTTTGCAGGAGAGAGAAAATATGGGGGAGGGAGTAAAGTAAAATTTATAGCTGTTGCATTAAATGAGGAGAAAGAAGGGGAGAAAGAGAGTGGACGGGTGGGGGTAAAGTAAGGGAATTACTGTTGTTGCATTAAATAAGGAGAGAGAAGGGGAGAGAGAGGGTGGACGGGTGGGGGGGTGAAATGGGAGGGGCAATTTTATCCAAAATGGTCTATTTAAGATTAAAGAGATTGGAAAAACATTAAAGGGGGGCTGGGGGTTATTCCGTACGATTTCCCCTTTTTGTTTTTTGAATATTTAACGCCTTTTTTAGTTATTTATATTATTGGTCCATTAACTTTTTTAATTTATTAAAATTAGTTCCTGTATTTTTTATTTAAATTGGTCTTCATTTTTATAAATTTGTTCAAACTAATTTTTCAATTTTTTAAGTTTTTTTAAATTAGTTTCTCATCTTTTTTTGTTCAAAATAGTCTCTCATATTTTATTTTATGATAAAATTAATCCAACATATTGTGACTAAAATTAAGTAAAAATTAAAAAGATGAGGAACTAATTTTGTAATAAAATAAAATATGAGGGACCATTTTGAAGAAAAGAAAAGATGATGGACTAATTTCAATAAATTTAAAAAGATGAGGGATCAATTTCATCAAAATAAAAGATAAGAAACTAATTTGAATAAAACGAGAAATATAAGAGACCAATGGTGTAAATAACTCAAGCCTTTTTCCTAGGTAGTGTGATAATTTAGTCCATTTATTTTTAATTATGTCAATTTAGTATATATGTATAATTTATAGTGTATCAATTTGGTCTTTATAGTAAAATTTATGCTAAAATTTCAATAAAAAATTTAATGCTTTGGTTATGAATTAGGTTAAATTAAGTCAATGCGCGGATTTGTTTCGAGTTACTTACATCTAATGTAATCTTACTTTTAAAAATCAAGTCAATAACTTAGAGAAAATTTGATTAACAGATTAAATTAACACAATATAAATAATACAGTGACTAAATTAATACAATTAAAAATATAAAAATTAAATTGACACAATGAAAAAATACAGAGATATTTAGTGTAAATAACCTGAAAAACAATATTGATAAAATTATTCTACAAAAAATAATTTGCTCTGGTAAAAAAATTACCATATAATTATTATATTTATTTAAAGGGTTATTTATACTAAAAGTTCCTATAGTTTTATTCATCATAGATCAATTTAGTTCTTGTTTTTTTAATTTTATCAATTTATTCCTCTGTAATTTGAGTTGTGTTAATATAATCTTTTGATCAAATTCAAGTTAAATAATTAGCATAATTTTTAATGGCACAAATATATTAGATGCAAGTATCCCTTTACAAATCAATCCATTAGACTCAATTTAACCCAACTCGTGGCTAAACAGTTAAAAAACTAATTAACAACTTAACATAAATATTACTTTAAGAAGCAAATTGACACAATATTAATTGTATAGAATCAAAATTGACAACTAAAAGTACGATGACTAAATTGAAACAATGAGCAAAGTATAGAAGCCTTTCATGTAAATAACCATTTATTTAATAATTTAAAGGGAATTTATAAATTATATGTTTCGAGATTTGAACATGTATCATTATTCTAAAATTTGAATATATATATATATTTAATGAAGTACTCTACCATTTTAAATTTTTATTGTCTAGATATCCTATACCGACTCTTGGTAAATTTTGGACAAAATTAGACCAATTTTCACAACAAAATATTAATGTATTATATGATTACGATAATATATATGAGATAGGTTAATGCTTTCATCGAAAATCTAGCAAAATGTGGAAAAAAAAAATATTGAATTACGATGAAAGATATTTATATACTCGTGAAATAATGTCTTATATTCGTAGTTGATGCTATTACGAACCATATCAATCCAACCAACTAATCATCCAAATCAACCAACAAATCCACGAATCAAAGTAGTATATTCATATACATTTAATATAAATTACAGAGTATATGAAGATTTACAAGTATAAGTTATAGTATAAAGGAAGGTATGGGGAGAGAGACTAGACAAAGATAAAGGGGAGAAAGAGACCTAAAGAGATTTTAATTCAAATCATACATAACAATCCTCTACGATGAATGCCCCTGTATATAGAGTCAGAGGAGGAGTATATTTGGTATAAAGGACTTAAAATATTTATTAATAATGAAAATACCCCTAACTTAACCATTATATTTTGGATTGTATCAATACTTATTTTTTTTAAAGACCTTTGTGCTCAAAGGTCAAAATATTGATACCCAAATTATTAACTTCTTCAGAGTCAAATACTAGTAAAAAATTATAACCATTTAATTTGTCTAAAACTAACAAAATTTAATATTCTTTTTTCCTAAAATATTTATGTAAAGCATAACTAAGTAATTACAAAGAACTACAGGGACAAATTGGTAATTTACCACAAAACATTGTAACACTTCTCAAATTAGTATATTTTGTAAGAAATTCTGAAAAACGGTACATCTGAAAAAAATATTTAGCAAATGACATATTTTGTCAGAAAAAGTAAAATGCGCATCCAATTTAAATGTGCAGTTTGGAATGGAGCATCTCAATTAAATGCTCCGCTTGGGATGGCGCATTTCACTTTAATGTGCTACTTGAAATCACGCAACTTTCTTATTTAATAAAGAAAGACAAAAATTATTTTCACATCTGTAAGATAGGTCAAGTAGGAACACATCACTCTAATTATGTCAAGGTCACGGGTTCGATTCTCACTCACTACACCTATTTTTCTTTCGCATTATACAATACTCACCATGTACCATCAACCATGCGAGTTCCCTTACCATTTTTTACCCTTAATTAATCACTCAATTTACCATCTCAACCAAAAATTTTAGAAGTTTTCATACCTTTTTCTACATCATTTTTCAATTTTGAAACCTAAATGCTGATTAGCAAAATCGAAGAAGGGAAAAATGGCAACATTTATATTGGTCTCTACTTTTTTTTTTTTGTTTAAATTGGTCTCCTCTTATTTTTGCAACTTTGCATAAATTACACCCCTATTGTTGAAATTTTAAAACTTATATATTGTTGAAATTTTAAAAAATTTGATAAATTTTGATATAAGTATCCTTTCTAAAAAATTCATCAGATTTCAGTAAAGGATTATTAAATTCTAATTAATATATTTATATATTGTTGAAATTTTGTTTCAATTTAATTTTTAACAAAAATCTGTCTAATTTTTTAAAAAGGATACGTGATTGATAAACTTTAAAACTTTGACATTTTATCTAAATTAAAAAGACAAAAAGTTCATGTGCAAATTAAAACAAATGGAGGGACCATTTTATTATAGAATCATTTTGAAAAAAAATAGGTGTAATTTAAATAAAGTTGCAAAAATAAGCAAAGGCCAATTTAAACAAAAAAACAGAAGTATGGACCAATATAAATGTCGCCATTTTCCCCTTCTTCTATTTCGATATTCAGCTTTTAGATTTCAAAATTGAAAAATGATGTAGAAAAGAGTATGAAAATTTGTGAATTTTTTGGTTGAGGTGGTAAATTGAGTGATTATTAAGGGTAGAAAATGGTGAGGAAGCTAGCATGGTTGACGATACATGGTGTGTATTGTGTAATGTGAAAGAAAAATGGTAGAAACATAGGTGGAAGTGTGCAGTTAGTGTGATGCAGCCACGTATGCAGTTTAGCGAATAACGAATCCAGGCAGAGACAGTGCTACCAAGATGGAAGCTTGGCGGGATCCAATAGCCGGGATTCCCGATTTGGCGGATTGGCAGAGACTTGCAGTATTTATGGAGTTTTACTTTAAGTTTGGAAGTTTAATTTAAATTAGGTTAGGAGATAATTGCTAGGATATTTTGGATAATTAAGAGTTATTTTTGTTTATCTTTAAATCTTTTATTTAGGGTTTCCTCCTCTATGTAAGGGAGAGGAAGTCTAGGGTTTTGAGTCATTCAATTGTTTTTAGAGAATTTATCCTTTTGTGTGTTTTTTTCTATTCTAGGGGTGTGAGAATTATGTTAAACTATTTTCCTCTTTGTTCTTTATTATTTTCATAATAAGAATTAAGAGAAAGCTGTTGAACCTTCCCATTTCCCGTTAGTTTCCATCTACGTGCTACATATGTTGGTATTAGAGCTTCGAAAAACTTCTAAGATGGCTCGTGGGTGACAGAGATATGTCGCCGTAGGAGACTTTTTTATTGTACTATTCAATGACAGAATGAGAGGAGATTCGAGGACTTGGAAGAGATATTTCGGCGAATTGGGCTATGTTTGGTTCAATTAGGAGTGAGTCCCAACCATACACCAATGGCTCAGCCTCAAAGCCGCTGGCAAGGGGTGAAGAGGAAGAAATGGACGAGAATATCCACAAGCCGTATCTAGAGGTTGAAGACCATGGTCGAAGCAAGCGAGAGACTCGGTTGAATACCATTACTTCTGATTGTTTAAGTGATCAGGGGTGGGAGTCCGGGCTTCGGGAAGAATTTTCGGAGTTTGAAGGTTATGGCGTCATAGAGGCAGAACAGGCTCAAGATGAGCTGGTGTAGCTAGACATAAAGGAGGTAGTGGGTGACGAGAATCACTTGCTATTGGTCGGGCGAATTTGCTTCACATATAAGGAAGTAGAAGGAGATGAGTGGCTTCAACACAACATCTTACAGACAACATGTGTAATTGACGAGAGGGTATGCAACCTAGTCATCGATCCGGGAGCTGTGAGAACGCCATCTTCGAGGAAGCCATCCAGAAGCTAGGGTTGGAGACGGAGGAGCATTTGAACCCTTACAAATTGTCATGGCTCGAGACAAGAGATCGGCTAATAGTAACTAAACATTATCTGGTTAGTTTCTCAATTGGGACGAAGTACCAAGACGCAATGTGGTGCGATGTTGTTGCCATGGTGTGTGTCATTTACTATTGGGAAGACCTTGGCAATATGATAGAGGTATTATACATGACGGAAGAAAGAACACGTATAGGTTTATCTTTGAGGGAACAAGGATCATCTTGTTGCCTAAGAAAGATGGGCGCCACGTGCGTCAATGACCAAAGACCCAAAGCCAGAAGATAGGGCCGTGTTCACCAATGCAGTTGGTGAGGTCAAGATGGCATCTACATCAATAGGTGACATCACGATAGAACCTATCTTTGATGAGCCAACCTATCTTGATTTGTGTTGGGAAAATGTCTCAAAATTACTTGGTATGTAAAGAAGAGAAGCCATGAGGAGGCCGATCCATCGGAGTGCAGCTCGATCGATCGGGAAAGATACGTAAAAGCAGGACGCCTTCAATAAGCAAGCCGATCGATCGATGAAGTACCGATCGATCGGGAAGCTCAATTTTCCAGCCCTTATAAATTCAGACGTAGGGTTACGTCATTTAGTATCCAAATTCAAAGTGAGGTATTCTTCCCCAGCAGTGCCGCCACCAATAAAAATTGAGTGTGAGAGAAATATTGTAATTCTTCTTTTGATTCAATAATAAAAGCTCCGATCTTCGCCCGTGGTTTTCTCCCCTTTCGTTTGTAAAGGGGTTTCCACGTAAATCATTGTGTCGATTGTTTTGTTTCTCTTTTAGTCCATTTATTTCTCGTTATTGTTGTGGTATTTGATTCGATTGCGATCCGGTAGAATTATTTATTTCCGCACAAATCGGTATCAGAGCCTGATTCTTCGAATTGATACAATGGCATCAGGTATTAAGATCGAGGTAGAGAAGTTCAATGGTCAGAGAAGCTTTAGCTTATGGCAAGTTCGTGTGAAAGGACTCCTGACTCAGAACGGCTTGAAGAAAGCACTGGAGGGGAAAGAGAAGAAACCCGAGACTATGAGCGAGGCACAATGGGAAGAGTTCGATGATAAGGCTCTCATGGCGATACAGATGTGTTTGGCTGATGATGTTCTGTCATAGGTCTTGGAGATGAAACCGCAAAGGAGTTATGGGAGAAATTGTTAAACATGTTTTGCCATAAGTCAGTCTCCAACAAACTTGCAGTGAAGCGTCGGTTGTTCACTTTCCGTATGACAGAAGGTACATCTCTTAAAAACCATCTTAGCAAGTTTACCTCAATTATACAAGAATTAAAGGCATTAGATGATGTCCCTAAGGACGAGGATCAAGCTATGTTATTACTATGTTCGCTTTCTAATTCGTATAATGGCTTTGTAGAAAGCATGATCTACGGGGGTAGGCCGACCATTACTATTGATGAGGTAAAAAGAAACCTTGTGAGTAAAGAATGGGTAGATAGGGAATTATCTGACTTGGTGAATGACTCAGGTAGCGGTTTGCATGTGAGAGGTAGACCAGAACATAGGGGATCCAATGGTGGGAAAAAATCTAGGTCTAAATCTAGACATAAGAACCTGTCGTGCCATTACTGCCACAAGAAAGGGCACATAAAGAAAGACTGTTACAAATATAAGAATAAATTGAAAGAGGGTAACAGGGATGACCAGGGTCAAGACAAGTCCGCTGAGGCTAGTGTTCTAGAGGATGATAGTGATGCGGAGTTTCTATTAGTTGCTGATTCTCAGTCCAGGTCCAAGGATAAGTGGGTCATGGATTCGGGTTGTTCATATCACGTTACTCTAAACAGAGACTGGTTCTCCACGTATAAGTCTATACAAGGTGGAGTTTTCTTGATGGGTAACGATACTGCGTGTAAGGTAGTGGGGATTGGAACAGTCTGTGTGAGAATGTTTGATGGGGCTAATAGAACCTTGAGTGATGTACATCATATCCCGGAGTTGAAAAAGAACTTGATTTCTCTAGGTACCCTTGAGTCTAGTGGGTACAAGTACACTGCTGAAGGTGGAGTCATGCGGGTCAGTAAGGGTGCTTTAGTTGTGATGAAAGGAAATAGGGCAGGTACTTTGTATGAGCTTGTAGGTACAACCGTGACAGGTTCAGTTGCTGTTTTCACATCTGCTATGACAGAAGCAGAGATCACAAGACTGTGGCACATGAGAATGGGTCACATTGGTGATAAGGCATTGTTTGAGCTGAGTAAGAGGGGACTGCTTTGTGGTCAGTCAACAGGACTAATGGAATTCTGTGAGCACGGTGTATATGGGAAGCAGAAAAGAGTCAGCTTCAAGTCAGCAGTGCATCAGACAAAGGGAACGTTAGATTACATACATTATGATATGTGGGGACCTTCCAGAGTGGCTTCTAAAGGTGGGTCCAGGTATCTTCTAACGTTTACTGATGATTACTCACGTAAGGTTTGGGTCTATTTTCTGAAGCAGAAAAATGAAGTGTATGATATCTTCAAGAAATGGAAGATTATGCTTGAAAAACAGACAGGGAAGTCGATCAAGAGGTTGAGGGCTGATAATGGTCTTGAGTTTGTTGAAGGTGACTTAACTAGATTTTGTGAAGATCAGTGTATAGTCAGACACATGACATGTACAGATCGACCTCAGCAAAATGGAGTGGCTGAAAGATTGAACAGGACGTTACTTGAGAAGGCTCGATGTATGCTTTCAAATGCAGGCATGAAAAGAGAATGGTGGGCAGAAGCAGTTAGCATAGCTTGCTACCTTGTGAAGAAGACACCGGATTCTTCATTACAGATGAAGACACATGAGGAGGTATGGTCTTGTTCTACTTCTGATTATTCTCAGATTAAAATTTTTGGTTGTCCTATATATGCATATGTTAATGATGGAAAGCTGGAGCCTAGGGCCAAGAAATGCATCTTTCTTGGCTATTCGTCAGGTGTGAAGGGATATAGATTGTGGGATCCAAGCGCTCAAAAGTTTCTGACTAGTAGAGATGTTACTTTTGATGAGCCTGCTCTACTTAATCCGCCACACACACCCTCAATTGACTGAGATACAGTTCAGGTTGAGACACCTGATGTTACAGAGATACAGTCAGATCAAAAGGTTGTTCAGCTAGAGAGTTTTCCTGCACCTCAGGTACGGGTTTCTAATGTTGTTACTGATAATGCAGCAATAGGTCAGCAAGTGGAGAATAATACTGTAGCTGGTGGTAGACCGAGGCGTCAGATCAGGCCTCCTGAGAGAAATGGTTATGAGGAGATGATTGCTTATGCCACTACTGCAGAGTCGTTAGATGATAGTGAACCGACTTCTTATTCAGAGGTTGTATCGAGAACAGATGCTAAGAAGTGGCTCGTTGCTATGAATGAAGAGATGCAGTCTCTTCATAAGAATCAGACATAGGAACTGGTGAAGCCTCCAAGGGGGAAAAGACTGATTGGTTGCAAATGGGTCTTCAAAAGAAAAGAGGGCATTCCTGGAGTTAAAGATGCAAGATACAAGGCGTGTTTGATAGCTAAGGGCTACAGTCAGGTACAGGGTGTTGATTTTCGTGATATATTCTCACCTGTAATTAGACATACTTCGATTCGTGCACTTTTGTCTTTGGTTGCTATGCATGACTTAGAACTTGAGCAATTGGATGTAAAGACTGCATTTTTGCATGGTGAACTAGAAGAGAGTATCTTTATGCCTCAGCCTAAGGGTTTTGTTGTAGAAGGAAAAGAAGATCATGTGTGTTTGCTTAAAAGGTCTTTATATGGTTTGAAGCAATCTCCTAGGCAGTGGTATAGGAGTTTTGATCAGTTCATGACAGGTCATGGATACATCAGGAATAAGTACGACAGTTGTGTGTACTCCAGAAAGATTGATTCAGGCTTTGTTTATTTGCTTTTGTATGTTGATGACAGGTCATGGGTACATCAGGAATAAGTACGACAGTTGTGTGTACTCCAGAAAGATTGATTCAGGCTTTGTTTATTTGCTTTTGTATGTTGATGATATGTTGATTGCAACATAAGACATGAAAGATGTTGATGACTTGAAATCTATGCTGAAAAGTGAGTTTGAGATGAAAGATCTTGGAGCAGCTAAGAAGATATTAGGCATGGAGATTCGTAGAGACCAAGAAGCCGGAAAATTATACTTATCTCATGAGAAGTATATTGAGAAGGTGTTAGACATGTTTTATATGAAGGATGCTAACCCAGTTAGCATGCCCTTAGCAGCTCATTTCAGACTCTCAGCATTAGATTCGCCTCAGACTGAGGAGGATGTCATGTACATGTCTCAGATTCCCTATTCTAGTGCAGTGGGCAGTATTATGTATGCAATGGTTTATACGTATCTAGATATTGCTATTGCAGTTAGCAGAGTTAGTAGGTACATGGCCAATCCGGGTAAAGAGCATTGCCATGCAGTGAAGTGGATTCTCAGGTATCTTCGTGGAACTTCTGATTTGTGTTTGGAATATGGGAAAAGTAAGTGTTGTTTGGTTGGGTATGTAGATTCTTATTATGGTGGAGACCTCGATAAGAGGAAGTCCATATCAGGGTA
This sequence comes from Simmondsia chinensis, assembly GCA_018398585.1. Lineage (NCBI taxonomy): Eukaryota > Viridiplantae > Streptophyta > Magnoliopsida > Caryophyllales > Simmondsiaceae > Simmondsia > Simmondsia chinensis. Next base: position 24,008,348 of record JAGTTD010000019.1, read on the forward strand.
TGTGTTTTGTTTAGGTGACACAGCTATCAGTTGGAGAGCATGTCTATAGTCTGTTACAGCACAGTCTACTACCGAGGCCGAGAATATGGCAGTGACAGAAGCATTCAAAGAAGCCGTCTGGTTGAGAGGTTTGATTAGTGAAATCAATGTCGAGCAGGACACAGTTAGAGTCTACTGTGATAGTCAGTCCACCATTCACCTAGCAAAAGATCAAATGTCACATCACGATAGAACGAAGCATATAGATGTGAAGCATCATTTTATAAGAGATATGATTGACAACCGGAAGGTAGAGTTGAAGAAGATTGGGACTGAGGACAATTCAGCTGACATGTTCATTAAAGTTCTACCAGGGAGCAAGTTCGACCATTGCTCGAATTTGGTGGGTCTTTCGGTTTGATGTATGTTAGCCCCGGTTGAGGAGGCGTTTGTGGAGAAGGTGGAGTTATTTTATTGTTGATGTTAATTTTAAGCCAAGGTGGGGATTTGTTAGGAAAATGTCTCAAAATTACTTGGTATTGAAAGAAGAGAAGCCATAAGGAGGCCGATCGATAGAAGGGCAACTCGATCGATCGGGAAAGTTATGTAAAAGCAGGATGCCTCCAGTAAGCAAGCCGATCGATCGGGACTCCCCGATGGATTGGGAAGGGCAATTTTCCAGCGCCTATAAATTCAGACATAGGGTTACGTCATTTAGTATCCAAATTCAAAGTGAGGTATTCTTCCCCAGCGGCGTCGCCACCAATAAAAATTGAGTGTGAGAGAAATATTATAATTTTTCTTTTGATTCAATAATAAAAGCTTCGATCTTCGCCCATGGTTTTCTCCACTTTCAATTGTAAAGAGGTTTCCACGTAAATCATTGTTTCGATTGTTTCGTTTCTCTTTTAGTTCATTTATTTCTCATTATTGTCATGGTACTTGATTCGATTGCCATCCGGTAGAATTGTTTATTTCCACACAATTTGTCTTCTCCACCCATCTTTGATGAACCCGCATATGATGAGCCCATCTATGAAGGGGAGGAAGTGCCGGATAAGGTAGGAAGTTTGTTAGAGGATGCTAGTATAGAAGGATTGGCATATTTCTTACTGCCAACAAAGGGGATTCCATACCAGGTAGATTGGGTTCCAGACGATGCGTTACCAAGATGGCCTTATTGCTAAGTAAGCCTTGCAAAACATGAGGATATCAGGAGCCAAGTTTGGAAGTTGCTGGCCAGGAGATACCCCAAGGAGAACCTGAAGGGCGGATTAGCTATCTTGATGCCAACAAAGGATGGGACTTGGCACGTATTCCTTGACAGCAGAACCGTCAAGAAGATCACAGCATGATTTCAATTACCCATTTCGTGTTTGGAAAACTTTCTCTGCCAGTTAGTGGTGTCTAGCAAGTTGGGTCTGAATAATGAATGCCACCAAAGTCAAATATGCCAGAAGATAAGTGGAAGACTAAGTTTAAGTCCTGAAAAGGGATAATTGAGAGGTATAAGAATGGCGACCCGCCAACAACGTGTCGAATTGGGATATACGCTCCATTCAATATTTTTGGAAGCCATTATGGAAGATGGAAAATTATTGAGACATTGGCGAGAGTGATGCAACCCTTGACTTGGTGAGAATGATCCAGCAGCATCGTTGGAAAATTTGTGGGCGAATTCTCTCCAACCCGGGAGGATTATATGGTCAACATCTTGGCAAGACAAGCTACACTCCACATCTTGGTAGATTAGGTCGACAATCCGCATCCAGGCAAGCTTGGCAAGTTGGAACTTGGCAAGATGGGAGACCGGCGTGTGGAAACATGACTTGGCGAGGTTAAGACTTGGCAAGGATAGCCCAGAAGATCCTTTGGCGAGTTCGAGGATGAATTCTCTCCAACTCGGAGAAAGTGATGCAGTTGCATATGTGGTTTGGTGGCTTAAGGTTCCAGGCAGAGACCGCGCCACCGATATGGAAGCTTGGCGGGATGGAGTAGCCGGGATTCCCGGCTTGACGGATTGGTGTAGACGTGCGATATTTATGAAGTTTTACTTTAATTATGGAAGTTTAGTTTAAATTAGGTTATGAGGTAATCGTTAGGATATTTTCAATAATTAAGAGTTAATTTTATTTCTTTAAATCTTTTATTTAGGGTTAGTTTCCTCCTCTATATAAGGGAGAGAAAGTCCAGAGTCTTGAGTTATTCAATTGTTTTAGAGAATTTATTATTTTATATGTTTTTCCTCTATTCTTGGGGTGTGAGAATTAGGTTACTGTTTTTTTCCTGTTCTTTATTATTTTCGTAATAAGAATTAAGGAAAGAGTGTTGAACCTTCCCATTTTCCGTTAATTTTTATCTACGTGCTGCACCAGAGTGAAGATCGAACCTGCAAACTTTACATAATTAGTGTAACGCGCTCCTACAGATGTTCAAATAAATTGTCTTTTTGTATTAAATAATAAAGTTGCGTGATTTTAAGTGGCGTATTCAAGCGGCGCATTTAATTGAGATGCGCCATCCCAAATGGCGCATTTAAAGAAGAATTTAAAGATGCCAGTTAAACGAGAGCATATAAACTTAAATGCACCGGCGCATTTTACTTTTTCTGACAAAGTGGGCCATTTTTCTAAATATTTTTTCAAATATACCATTTTTTAAAAAAAATTTTATAAAATATACTATTTTGCTAAATGAGTCCTAATATCACTATGCATCCCTTGTGCTACTTTCTCTTCTTCTTAAAGCACGAGACTTTAACTCCACCAGGTGCCCAGGGGCGGACCCAGCTTATTATCACTGCGCCCCCCCCCCCCCCCCCCCCCCCCGCCAAAACCTGATTCTCTCTCTCTCTCTCCCCTCTTTTTTTTTTTTTTCTCTAGCTCGATTCTCTCTTTCTCACCTACCAATTCTCTCTCTTTCTTCTTTCTTTCATTTTCTAAACCTAAAACTCTCTCTCTATTCCTACCGGGTTGCCGATGTCATGAACTCCGAGACTCTGGGTCCAACCAGCCAACACCTCCCTCCTTGCCATTGAAATTTGGAGGTCTTTGCTCACTCTTTCTCTTGTATTTTAGTTGTTTCTTGATTTATTATATTTTTTATCTTCCTATTGGTTTAGGATTTTGTTAGCATATTAAACGGAAAGAGTTTTGATGTAAAAAATCATGTTCTAACCTTTTAGTGCTTGGATGCTCAGTATTGAAGTAAAAACTAGAGATTTTATTATTTAGGTACCATAAAGTTTAAACATTTCAATATATACGATAGGGTACCTTGTGTGTCCCCCGTGACTATTTTTTCTGGATCCGCCACTACAGGTGCCGATGAGTCTGTTTCAACCCCAACGGCCGACGTGAAGAGCAAACGGCAGCTATGGTGGTGAACGCGAGACATCCGCATTCTCCTTTGCTTGCCCCATCCTTTCCACGTTGTCCCTTGTGTCGTTCTCAGCCACCGCACCTTGGCCATTGACCATGGAGGCTCGTGCTCCCTCTCCAGCGAAGCGCGAATCAGATAATGGTGGTGATGCCTAGCCTCGATCTTCTTGGCGGTGGTGCCACTATTCATGGCTGTTGTTCACGATCAGTGGTTGGTGGTTGTCAATTGTCCTTCGTTGTTCACGTCGATCTGGTGGCTGTCGATCTATGCTTCATTGCTCACTTCAATCTCGGTCAAAGGCGGTGGCTCCAGTGCTTCGATGGTAGCCAAATCTAATGGTTCCATCTTCTCACTTTTAGATCTCCAACAACATCTGATCTGTACCAATTTTGGATACTCCTCCTATAATTCTCAAATTGTTCTTTTATTTGATTTTTTAGAAAGGAACAATCATCTTTCACTTGATTTCTTATATCTACGAACCTTTCTTGCGTCTTTCCTAATGTTTTCGATGCCTTCTCAACTGTTCTTTGAATTTATGCTAATATAAATGAATCAATGGTGACCTCCATTGATGATACCGAGGATTGATAGCTTTGATACCAATTGGTATAAAACATATCAATCCACAACGAATCAATCAAATAATTAATCAATCCACGAATCAAAAACTAGTATATTCGTATATATTCATATATATAGGAAAATTTACAGTGTAAGTGTCAAGGAACCGACTTTTCAAAAGCTTAAGTTGATGGGTAAAGACCCAGGAATATTTTTATACTCTAACATGGCTTGTAGCTTAGATAGTACACAGGTTTACCTCAGACCTTTTGCTTAAATTATTTTGATATTGAAAGTGAGGGCTGTTAAGATTCGAGCTTGTGACCTCTTGGTTAACAAGGCTTTAATACCATGTCAAAGAACCAACTCAACCAAAAGTTTAAGCTAATGATGAAGGCTCGGGAATAATTTTATACTCTAGCGGTAAGGTATAAGATAGGAGAAAATAAGGGGAGAGAGATTAGATAGAGAGAGGGAGGGAGGGAGGAAGGAGAGAGAGACTCAATTCAAATAATCAATACCCTTTCTTTACAATGAAGCCCCCTATATATAGAATTAAGGGAAACTATAGTCAGTAATAAACGACTTAACATACTTTTTTATAAATAAATTATTCCTCATTTAACCACTATATTTTGGATTATATCAACAGGATAAACCAAAGAAATGTAACAAATTAAACTCCACAAACTTAGAAAATCATGCTTTGATCCCATTTTAGTTTTTAACAATATAAATTAAGCGAATTATAAAGTATAGTTATAAATTATAAATAAATAAGATAAAACAATAAACAATATTTTGCCAAAAGAGAGAAACCATTAACAAATAAGTCACTTACTTGAAGAAATAAAACTTTCTTGAAATCTCAAGGTATAGTGAGCTTTTCTCGAAATATAGGGGGTGCTATTTATAAAAGAGGAGAACTAAATGGGTTACGCTATAGGTTTCCCAGATTATGATACTAATAATAAGGGGGTTGTGAATTAAATTAATAAGTCATCTCTGGGAGACATCTGATAAAATTGGAACTATACAGAGTGTTGAAAAGATGAGACAAGCTAATCTTAAATATTGTGAAAAAATACATCACACTTTGAAAATATACTAAGTAGGTTCTATCTAGGGGTGTAATCGAGTGGAGCCGAGCCGAGTATCTCAGTACTCGAACTCGAACTCAATTAACTACTCGGGTACTCGAACTCATACTCGAACTCGATTCGAGTAGTAAATTTGGCTCGAACTCAAACTCGATTAACTATTCGAGTACTCGACTCGACTCGAATACTCGTTTATTTTGCATAGGAATATTCTCAAATTAGCTCCATTATAATATTATTCCATACACTCGATCATTATTATTACTGACCCATTCTATATTTTAACATATACAACCATAAATCACCGATATATTAATAGAAAATACGCATCAAAACCTAAGTTTAAAAAAATACAAGCAAATCAAATACAAGTTCTTTCACTCCATCACAACTGTAACGTGTCATCTTTTATAAGGAATTCAATTTTCCTTTTTTCGTTCTACTACTAATGTCACAAGCCATCCATTTCAAAAGAATATAATATACAAAAACTACTTTATATGAGTCGAGTATCGAGTCGAGTACCACTTCGAGTATCGAGTCGAGTATTTAATCCAGTATCTAGTCGAGTATTTAATCGAGTATCGAGTCGAGTACCACTTCGAGTATCGAGTCGAGTACTTAATCCAGTATCGAGTCGAGTAGTTCACTACTCGACTCGTACTCATTTATTAATCGAGTATCTTTTGAGACTCGAACTCGAACTCAGTTAACTCGAGTTCGAGTCGAGTTTTATTCGAGCTACTCAAGAGCTACTCGCGAGCGGCTCGGATCATTTACATCCCTAATTCTATCCCACATAGACAATTTAAGGGGGGCAAGTTGAGTTTATAAGGGTACTTTTTCTCAACCTATTTGAATTAAGCCATGGGTGAAGGAATGGTGGGAACCACACGCGCACACGCTGCCCGCCCGCCGTGCCGTGCTCGGGTGTGGGTGTGGGTGATATTTTTGTCAACGGGTATATTCGTTTTGCGGAAATTTATGATAACTAGCTGTTGGGCTCTGTTTTAATGCCCAGAAACCATTTCTAGCTATTAGGCTCGGTATTATTGCACAGGAACTGTTTATAGCTATTGGCATTGGTAATTAACTACAGCTTTTATATTTATTGGATCATTAGATTAGTATAAATAGAGAACTCTAGCTTAGGATTATCATCATCCAAAAAATGCAGCTCTATCTACCTATTTCTCTCTCTCTCCCCCACGTTTTTATCACTATTCTTTTCGCAATTTGGGCAAGTTCTAGGCGTTCCTAACCGGCAATTAATGAGTGCACATTGAGGGTCGAATCGTGTAAATCCTGGAGGACGGCCGCCTACACATCTGTTTGCACTGAAGCAGAGGCAAAATCGTCTTTTAGGACAGTGGTATTTTTCACGGCAAGGTATCTTTTGTATTTTATCAATCTAACCAACTTTCCCTCCTTTGGTATTATTTGATTGTCGTGTTTAGGTATATGATTGCATTTTTTACTGCATTATTCCGAGGTCTTAACACTGAATTTTTCACTGATTTACTGCAATTTTTGATTTAACTTTCGCTGTTCGATTTACAATAATTAGCAGATAATTTTTACTGCATTTTTGCTGTATTTTCTGCGATATCCCTGCTGTATTTTTGCTATAATTTTGCAGTATAATCTGCAGTATTTTTTTCTGTATTTTATGCAGTATCTACGCAGTATTTTTCGTTGTACGTATCAATTTATCTAACAGTCTAAAAGATGATTTACCATGTACTTATATTTGAACATGGCGACCAAAATACCCCTTCCCAACATGTCTAAAGTTGAGCCCCTTGACGGGAAGAACTATAAGAGGTGGTCCTAAAAAAATTTGTTTTTCCTACAACTAGTATGTATTGATTACGTACTTTATGAGAAAAAGACACCTGAAGGTGAAAATGAGAAAAAAGCTTATGAAGAAAAATTTACTGTAGACGACCGAACCTGTAGGGGAAACTTGCTGCATTACATGAGTGATGGGCTCTTTAATATTTATGCAAAATTAAGCACGGCAAAAGAGATTTGGGATTCCCTACAGAAAAAAAAATATGGGGGTAATGATGCAGGGATTAGGAAATATGCAGTTAGTATGTGGTTAGATTTCAAATTCGTGGATAATAGACCAATAATTGATCAAGTCTATGAATATGAAAATATAGTAACTACTCTTTTGTCGGAAGGCTTTAAGATTTGCGATATAACTCAAGTATATGCTTTAATTGAAAAACTTCCACCTTTTTGGAAAGATTACAGAAACCTACTTATGCATAAAAAGAAGGACTTGGCACTAGAGGAGTTAGTGAACCACTTAAAAATTGAAGAAGAAAATAGGCTTAAGGACAGGGGGGTACGCATACTCCGACCAAACTAAAGCTAACATTGTCGAAGCTAGGCCTAGTACATCTGACAGGTTCAAGAATAAAGTGAAAAAGCATCACTCAAACTTCAAGCCTGGTGGAAAAATTCAAAAGCTGGATAGCAAATTCCTCAGAGATTGTTTTCACTGCGGAAAATGTAGACATATGGCTAAAGATTGCAGGAGTAAAAAGAACTGGCCTAAGGACCCAAAGTACAAAGCCCACCTTGTAGAGACAGAGAATATTGTATCTGTTGTATCAGAGGTGAACTTGGTGAATAACATGACTGAGTGGATAGTAGATACCGGGGCCACTAGGCATATCTGCACAAACAGAAACTTGTTCCAGGAGTACTAAAAAGAAACTGAGGAAAAGGTGGGCTACATGGGCAATTTTGCAGCAGCACCTATCCTTGGAAAAGGGAAGATTTCTTTAAAACTGACGTCTGGAAAGTTTCTTACTTTAACAAATGTGCTGCATGTGTCTGATATGCGTAGAAATTTAATTTCAGGTAGTTTTTTAATCAAAGCTGGGTTAAAGTTATCTTTTGATTCAGACAAGTTAGTCTTGACCTTGAATGGGGAATTTGTGGGCAAGGATTTTTGTAATGGCGGCCTTTTTGTCCTTGATGTTGTATGCATGAATAACAATGGTAGTACCTCTTCTGCTTATATTGTTGAATCTCTTGAATTGTGGCATGCTCGCTTAGGACATATAAGTGTTGAATCAATTAAACGACTTAAGAAAATGAACATGATCCCTAACTTCAGTGATATCAACTTTAATAAGTGTGAAGTGTGTGTAGAAGCTAAATACGCTAAAAAGCCCTTTAAATCAATCGAGAGACAATCAGATCTTCTTAAGCTCGTTCATAGTGACTTAGGAGACTTTAAAAGCCAAATGAGTAGAGGTGGAAAAAGATACTACACGACCTTTGTTGATGATCACTCTAGATACTCAATAGTATATCTCTTAAGTACTAAAGATGAAGCAGAAGAAATATTTTTAAAATACAAAGCCGAAGTAGAAAATCAACTAGGAAGGAAAATAAAATGAGTTAGGTCCGATGGAGGAGGAAAATATGATCCCACTTCTCTAGAAAAATTTTGTGAGGAAAATGGAATAATACATGAGCGAAGCCCTCTCTATTGTCCACAATCAAACGGTATTGCAGAAAGGAAAAAAAGAGCTTTAAAGAGTATGACGAATGCTATACTTATTAGTTCTGAACTACCTGATAATATGTGAGGGGGGCGATATTATCTGCTTGTCATGTACTTAATAGAGTTCCTCATAAAAAATTAGACAAAACTCCATATGAAATGAGGAAAGATTACGCACCTAATCTAAAATACTTGAAAGTGTGGGGGTGCCTAGCCAAGGTTGGTTTACTTGATTTTAAACGCAGTAAAATAGGACCTAAAATTGTTGATTCTATTTTTATTGGGTATACTCATCACAGTGCAGCTTATCATTTTTTGATTACAGGATGTAATAATTCATATGCATGTGGTAGCATCATGGAATCTAGAGATGCTGAAATTTTTGAACATACATTTCCCTTGAAATCTAATGATGTATAACCCTCTAGTTTGCCTTCTAATAATGAAACTATTAATCACGATAATACTAATGATATAGACACTCCTGAAATTTGGAGGAGTAAAAAAGCTAGGAAAAAAACCAACTTTAGGCCTGATTTTGTTACCACTTTTCTATCAGAAGATAACCTCATAAATAAAGAAGTTGCAAGTATTTACATGCTAGAGGAAGACCCTAAAACCTATGATGATGTTGTAAGGTCAATTGATTCTACCTTTTGGAAAGAAGCTATCAATAACGAACTTGAATCAATTCTAAGTAATCATATATGGGAATTGGTATACCTTCCTAGAGGCTGTAAACCAATAGATTGTAAGTGGGTCTTTAGAAGAAAAATGAAGGCTGATGGGATAATAGACAAGTTTAAGGCAAGATTAGGGGCTAAGGGTTACACCCAGAAAAAAGGAATCAGCTATTTCGATACTTACTCACCCGTCGCTAAAATAGCCACAATTAGAACATTAATTGCCCTTGCATCTATTCATGATTTAGTTGTACATCAAATGGATGTTAAAACAACATTTCTTAATGGTGACCAAGACGAAGAGATCTACATGGAGCAACCTGAGGGTTTTATTGTTCTTGGTAATGAAAATAGAGTTTGTAAACTTGTAAAATCTATATACGGTCTCAAACAGGCACCTAAACAGTGCCATGAGAAATTCAACAGCACGCTAGTAACTAATAATTTTCTTGTAAATAACGATGATTCTTGTGTGTATTCTAAATTTGAATCAAATAGATGTGTAATAGTTTGTCTATATGTTGATCATATGCTGATATTTTGGCATAGACTTGAATGTTTTCAGTGCAACGAAAAACTTTCTATGCTCTAAATTTGCGATGAAAGATATGGGTGAGGCAGACGTGATTCTAGGAGTTAAAATTGTGAGAACTCCTGAAGGCATAAGCCTAAACCAGTCTCACTATGTTGAGAAGATAATTAAGAAGTTTAACATGGTTAATACTGATCCTGTAAGAACATCTTATGATCCCAGTGTACATCTAAATAAACATAAAGGTGTTGCTATGTGCCAATCTAAATATGCCGAAATAATTGGTAGTGTTATGTTTCTGATGAACTATATTAGACCTGACATTGCATATGCTGTAAGTAGACTCAGTAGATACACACATAATCCCAATCAAGAGTATTGGAACGCGTTAAAAAGATTGCTTAAATATTTGAAAGGAACCGTGGATTGGGGACTTCACTATGGAAAGTTTCCCACTGTTTTAGAGGGATATTGTGACGCCAATTAGGTGTCTGATAATGACGAAATTAACTCCACTAGTGGGTATGTATTCACACTAGTTGGAGGTGCTATATCTTGGAAATCCTCTAAGCAATCTTGTTCTGCTACGTCTACTATGGAATCTGAGTTTATTGCTCTTGAGTTAACAGGTCATGAGGCCGAGTGGCTAAGAAGTCTATTGGAAGACGTGCCATTGTGGGGGCTTCCAGCTCCATCAGTACCACTTCACTGTGACAGTCAGACTGCAATTGCTGTGGCAAAGAACAAAGTTTACAATGACAAGAGGAGGCACATTCGTCTCAGGCATAAGATTGTGAAAGATCTTCTAGAAAGTGGGGTGATCTCACTAGACTATGTAAAGTCTGAAAATAACCTTGCAGATCCGTTGAAAAATGGCCTTTGTCGTAAAATGATTGTAGAAACATTGAGGGGGATGGGACTCAAGTCTGGGCACGAATAAACTATGATGTATCCAACCTAGTCTTATTAGGTTCAATGTGAAAAGTCATAGTTTTATTCAAGACATGCACTGTGTTTTATGTTATCCCTCCCTATGGTGTGACAATGCGGAGACGGGTCCATAGCCATATGTTTGGCGGTGTAAGCACGACTTGCACTTGACGACACTGCCTATATATTACCAAAAGGTAAGGTTGAGCTTTAGCTCTTAATGGACCCATATCCATATGTTTGGTGGTGTGTGGTAATACACACTTGATGGGATCCACCTATATAGGTGTGGGAGTCTGGCCGCTCCTTATGAAGGATTAAGACTTGCCTTCTAGAGCACCTATGAATATCCAAGACGAGCGCATGGCCGATTAAATGCGTTGATACGCATGATTTTTACATATTTTATTTCTCATTTCTGTCATATATTCGGCCTCTACATGTGTGTTCGGTTGTTATTTAGGTACATTTTCATGTGGAACACATCAAAGCGGACGAAAGAAGAATTCTGGCAAAATCAAGCATTATTGAGGGATATTTGAAGATTGATTGGATAAACCCAACCACTTGTGCAGAAGAAAGACCCATTGAATCATAATTTGGTGAACTGAATACATCCCATAGCGCTTTGTTGCTTAATCGAGAAAAGGGGGCTCAGAGAACTGATCGATCATCAGCTCCTGGTTAGGGAAACTAACCGAGAGCTTGCCGATCGATCGGGCATTATTCCTGATTGATCGGGATATTTCCGTACGAAACCCTAACTGCTCATGTGCCTCTAAATAGAGAAGGGAAAGTCAGCCTTTGTTACGCCTTTTCTTGCCGCACGACCTCCCCTTTCTCTCAAATCCGAAGCCGCTACGAGATCTGCAGGTTCTCAAAAGCTGAAGCGCAAGTGGTTGGATTACTGGGAGAATTGAGGCTTGGATTAACATCGACATGAAGATTGAGGGAGTTTATTGTTTTATTTATTTTACGCACAATATCTTCTTTTCTTTAAATTTAAGAATGTGTAAAACTCCCATGGAGGAGTAAACTTTCTTAGTTTAGGGATGAAGGGCGGATAGCCGCCCGTATCCCAAATTTATATTATACTTTTGATGATTGGTTTAGTTATGTTATATTCACACCCCTGTGGGGAGTTTTTCATGATTATTGGATATTTTTCTATGTGTGCTTGTAGCCATGACTAAGTCTCCAACTTTGCAGCGATTAATCTTGTACTTGTAGCCTAGACCATAACATAACATGAATTCACGCGTGGTCAGGGTTGAGGTTGTACCCAACGCTGAACCCAATATTTTATATAAGTTAATATTGAATTAGGAGTAACAAAGGAATTAAGTAGTACTAATGAGATAACGTATGCTACATCTAGGGTGCTAAGATATGTTATTCCTTTAGAGTAGTTCATTACCCTAAGCCCTAATTTATATATTAACCCAGGCTTGTAGCCTAAGTCCTTCAAATCATCGTCCTAAGTAGAATATAATAACGGGATACGTGTTAAGCTACCCTAAATTCACTCCTAAACTAACCTCAATTGAATTGTCGCATTCACTTTATATTCAGTCTCAGTAATTTAGCTAACAACTTATTCAACAACAAAAAAAACCAAAAATTCAATCCGCTCTTTAATCAGTAAATCTAACTTAACACGATTCCCTGTGGATACGACCCGTATACCCGACGAAGCTACGACTATCTCGTACGCTTGCGAGTAGACGGTTTTAAACACACTTTTAAAATCACACCACGCACCAAACCGCAAGAGTTGCAGAGATCTGGAGTTCGGTGTGTGTCCAAGTGGAAGACTATACAATCCCTTGTGAGGTTCAAGATGGAAGTCACCTTTCAAAATGTTGGTCATAAACTTGGGTTACACGAGGTGACGATTCAAGTCGTAAGACATCGGCACTGAAAAACTGAACTCCCTTTGCCTAGTCTACTCCTATCTTTCTCGCTTGTATCCTTTGTGGGGGATTGTTGAAAAAATGAGACAAGCTAATCGTAAATATTGTGGAAAAATACATCAAACTTTGAAAATACACTAAGTAGGTTCTATCCCACATAGATAATTTAAGGGGGGCAAGTTGAGTTTATAAAGGTACTTTTTCTCAACCTATTTGAATTAAGCCATGGGTGAAGGAATGGTGAGAACCACACGCGCGCACGCTGCCCGCCGGCCGTGCCTTGCTCGGGTGTGGTTGTGGGTGATATTTTTCTCATCGGGTATATTCGTTTTGCGAAAATTTATGATAACTAACTGTTGGGCTCGGTTTTAATGCCCAGAAACCGTTTCTAGCTGTTAGGCTCGGTATTATTGTACAGGAATCGTTTATAGTTGTTGACATTGGTAATTAACTACAGCTTTTATATTTATTGGGTCATTAGATTAGTATAAATAGAGAGCTTTAGCTTAGGATTATCATCATCCAAAAAACGCAGCTCTATCTACCTATTTTTCTCTCTCTCCCCCACGTTTTTATCACTATTCTCTTCGCAATTTGGGCAAAGTTCGAGGCATTCCTACTGGCAATTAACGAGTGCACGTTAAGAGTCGGATCGTTTAAATCCTGGAGGACGGCCGCCTTCACATCTGTTTGCATCGAAGCAGAAGCGAAATCGTCTTTTAGGACAGTGGTATTTTTCACGACACGGTATCTTCGGTATTTTATCAATCTAACCAACTTTCCCTCTTTCGGTATTATTTGATTGTCGTGTTCAGGTATATGACTGCGTTTTTTACTGCATTATTCTGAGGTCTTAACACTGAATTTTTCACTGATTTACTGCAATTTTCTATTTAATTTTCGCAGTTCAATTTACAGTAATTAGCAGATAATTTTTACTACATTTTCGCTATATTTTCTGCGATATTCCTACTATATTCTTTGCTGTAATTTTGTAGTATAATCTGCAGCATTTTTTTCTGTATTTTATGCCTATTTTTCATTGTACGTATCGGTTTATCTGACACAGAGAATTAAATCTTATAAGTCAAGAGTCACAAGAAATAATTTCGGTATTAAAATACACGATAATTATAATGATTTGGAAAATAAAGCAAAGTAATAAGAAAACCAAAGGTTGTCCTAATTGATTATAAATAGAGCTATTTATATTTTAGTATCTTGATATTTTTGAAAATAATAAAAAGGATCATGACCTTTTCGAATTATTAAAATGACCCTTAAGTTTCTGCAATATAAAAGGGCCCCTAAGTTTTTTGCCGCATTAATAGAAAGGCCCATCACCGAAGTAATGGTGTCATTTTTAGTTGACAGAGCAAAGTGACAACTATGTTTTTATTAATGCTATAATAAAATGACAAAAATTACTTTTTAATAAACATGTTTTGAAACAAATTAAGCAAAAACAGATAGTTTCTATATAGTACAACATCTTGAAGTCCGTTCTTATAAAGTAAGAATAAGGGTCTTGAAACATACTTTAGGTCATTTTGTTCTAACATTAATAAAAAGCAGTTGCCAATCAGCTCCGTCAATAGAAAATGACGTCCTCATGCTCGAGAAAGCCCTTTTTATTAATATGACAAAAGCCTAGGGGCCTTTTTAATAATTCAAAAAAGTCGGAGTCCTTTTTATTATTTTCAAAAATGACAGGGTACTAAAATGTAAATAACCCTTATTATTTTAATTTCAAAAATGATGTCCTCATCCTTCCCCTTCTGTCAGAAGTTTGGTCCTCGAAACTTACGTATCTAAACTATAAACTAGTGAAGGATACTTTGCACGCATTTCTTCTTCATTCTCCCATGTCGCCTTAGCTTTATTGTGATTACTCTGAAAAACCTTTACTATGCTTATGGTTCTAGATTCCAGAACTTGCTTATTTAACTGAATAATCTGTAAATGCTCTTCCTAAGAGAAATTACCTTTTATTCGTAAGGGTTCATGTTGAATTACATGATCTGAGTTGGGCACATACCTCATGAAACAATACAAAATTATAAAGCGGCTATACTGACACAATTAAAAATAGGATTAATTGCAGAAAACCTTCATATCTTTTGCTTTAGTAAAAGAAAACCTCGTCACTAATAAACTTAACCCTCTCACTTTTAAAACATCCATCATTTTGCCCCTGATTTATTTAATTTATGGCCATTTTGTCTATCAAAAGTAAGAAGATTAAGTGTTTGATTTTATTTTTAGAACAGAATTTTCTGTTTTTAAGTAAAAATTAGGAGTTTTTATATTTTTAATAAAAATTGAGGTTTTCTACATTTATAAAAAATATTATTTTAATTAATTATAGCAATGATATTATAAGTTTAAAAGATGAAAAAATATTTTTTAAATTTTTAAAAAATATTATAGATAAAATATAATATTACTTGTTCAAAATTACTTTAAAATTAGATTAATAAATTTAAAATAAAAAAATTACTTTAAAATTAGATTAATAAATTTTAAAATAAAAAAAGTACAAAATTAAAAAAATCAAAAAAAAATTATAGAAAAGTATTGAATAATATTTTTTAGCATCTGTAAAAAAATAGATTAATAAATTTAAAATTTTAAAAATATACGAGATTAAAAAATTAGGGATATTCTACTTTTAGTAAAAACATAGAGATTTTATGCTTTTACGTGAAAGATACGAGTTTTTTACATTATAAGACAAAAATTAAAGAAATTTTCTAATAAATACAAAAAAATTTATTTTAATTAATTATAATAAAGTCATTGTAAATTTAGAGGATGATACTATAAGATAAACTATAATAATCTTTGGTTAAAAATAAATTTTAAATTTAGATTAATAAACTTAAAACTAAAAATTGTATGAGATTAAAATTTTAAAAATAAATTATCAAAAAAAAAAATTTGGAAAAATTTGAAAAAAACCAAAGTCAAAAAATATTTTTTAAAATTTTTCCAAAAGATTATTTTCTCATAATTTATTTTAAAATTTTTAATTTTATATCTTTTCTTAATTTCAAATTTATTAATCTAATTTTAAAATTATTTTAAACAAAACATTATATTTTATCTTATAATATTTTTAATAAAATTTTCAAAAATATATTTTTTATCACTTATAATATTATTACTATAATTAATTCAAATAATTATTTTTTAAATATAGAAAACACCTTAAATTTTGTTAAAAACATAAAACTTCTAATTTTTTCTTAAAAATATAGAATCTCCTTTTAAAAATAAAATCAAACACTTAACCTCCTCACTTTTGAAAGACAAAATGATCATACAAAGTTGGTTAGGGATAAAGTGATAATTTTTTATTGTTACTAATATTGATAGGGTAAAAACACTAATGTTAGGACAATTTAATATTTTTAAATATATTGCACTCATAATATAAATTTCCTTTTTTAAAATTGAGGAGTTATGTGAATAGTTTTATTGGTTAAATTGTCTAGTAATTTATTCGTAAAAATATAAGAAATAAATTGAAACAATAAATAAAATACCAGAATTATGGTGTCAACAACACCCCCTAATATGATTTCTTTTAAAATTTAATATTTTGTTGGATAGATGGATAAAGAGTACTTTTCATGTGTTAAACGGCCCATTATTGTGAGCTCTTTTAGCAAAAGATAGAGGTGGCCACGGGTCGGGTTGGGCCCGGTCCGGGCTCAAGTCAAAACCGTGCCCGAGTCAGGTCTAAGCCTGGCCCTTTATATATATATATATATATATATATATATATATAACATAAAATACATTCATTATAGTGCCTCATAAAATTATAAATATATTTTATAAAATGAAATGCGTTATAACTTATTAGAAAAATACAACTATAGTAATATAATAGTACGTTATAGAATTACAAATATAGTTTATAAAATTAAATACATTATAATTTATTAAAAAAATACAATTACAACAATATAAATACAAAATACAACCATAAAATAAGTTAAAATTGCTAAACGGGCACTAAATATTAGGGGCCAAAGCCCGGGCCCAGGCTGGGCCGGGTCAGGTTCCAGGCAGACTTGGCCCGTTGGCCACCTCTAGTAAAAGACAAGGGACCGTCTGAAAACGGTCTCATTTTAGAGTAGCACCCTATATTAACTATTTTTAGAATAAACTTTCTTCAACATCAGTCTCAAACTTTAAAATCAGATTAGGTTAGAGAAGGACAATAGAAAGGGCCCGAATCCGTAAAGCTACTGAATTTTACAGTGTCTTAGGCTCTACTTATAGAATTGGCTTCCAAATAGGATTTTATCTTAAAACAATTTGGCATCTAGTCGAGTAGCCCAAACTTTAACACAGTATTTGGTCAGTTCCCCTTGTCATTTGCTCTCCTATTCTATCGGTTCATCATCTCCCCCTACTCTGAGCTCATCTCTCTCAGTGCCGTTTTAGCTTTGCGGTTCCTGTTTTTGTTCTTTTGTTTTTGTCTTTCTCTCCTATTATTTATTCGGATTCTCTTAGACCTCGCTTGCTCGAGTCGCCTGTTTTGTATCGGGATTATGTTGCTAATTATCAAAAAAAAAAAAAACAACTATTTTACTCCAAATTTCTTTTTTGGAAAAATTTCTTTTAGGAAAAATTACTATATATATATATATAATTTTTTGCTTTTAAATATAAAGAAAACCTAAAAAAATTTTCTAACAAAAATGCTCTTTTGAAAGTAACAACAAAAACAACAATGATCCAGTGCCTCAAAGAAGTTTTTGCCAAGGCAGCTTTGAAAAGGTAAGATATACGTAATCTTATCTCTACAAATTGGTACACTTAAAGGAAGTGGTTGGCACCCAACCCTAAGAAAAACCTCTATTGAAATATTATTGCAAAAAGTACCTTTAAAAAGATAAATTTTTTCACAACCTAACCACAACAACAACAACAACAAATCAAGTGTCTCAAGGGCTCCCGTGCAAGTAGGGTCTCGGAAGGGTGAGGTGTATACAGCATTACCCCTTCATGGTGCTGCCCTAAATGGAGGCTGTATCCGAGGACCTCCTACTTGAGAAGCATAAAAACATAAACCATAAAAGCGTCTAAGCGTAAGAGTATAAAAATAACAGCACAGAGCAAACTATTGGGAAAATTCACAAAATAAAACATAGCGGAAGCATAAAACAACATAAACATTGAAAAACAACACACGATATTTTAACGTGGAAACCCTCTCTCAATTAGAGTAGTACCAGGATGAGTGACCTCCTGGGAAGTCCTCACCCTCAGGTTGGGGGTACTGGGAAATAGCCTCTCTTCAGGTTAACACCCTGAAGGGGGAAGGCTATGTACATCCGCCCCCCCAGACCCTGCGTAGGCGGGAGCCCTTGAGGCACTGGGTATGTTCCTTTTTAATCTCTAATTATAACCCCAACCCCATACTATCATCAACAATCAATCATCAGCATTAATGTGACTATTACATGGTAAGTCACCAACCCTCTCAAAGTGTAATTACTACACGGCAAGTCACTAATCCTTCTCAATGTGTAACTACTGCACGGTGGATCACCAATCCTCTTCAATGTAGCTTCTGCACGACGAGCCACTAACCCTCTCAAAGGGTAACACTGCTAGCGAGCCATCAGCTCTTTTCAATTTGTAGCTTCTTCAAGGCGAGCCACCAACCCTCCGAAACTAGGCTTTGGAAAGAGGAAGCTTAAAAAACTCTCTCATCTTTCAATCAAACATCTCTCCCCCAACCCGAGTACCCCCAAGGTACCCTAAGCCCTTGAGCTCACATCTTTCCTCTATTTTATAATTGCGTTACCCAATTATAATCACAAACAGATTAGGTAACTAAATCATATATCAAATATCCACAAATCAAATCTAAATCAAATCAGATCATTATTAATTTTGAGATAAATAATATTCTAACAGATTTTTTCTTATCTCAAAATTAATATTTTTATCTCACTCAAAATTATATCAAATCAATAGTAATTTTAAGATAAATAACACAAGCATATAAAAAATATAAATTGGCATTTTTTTCACAACGTAACCAAACAAGCTTAAGATACGTGGATAAAAAAAAAAAAAGTAAAAGAGATACATTGAATCTCTTTTTGTATAGTAAAAGCCTAATGGGTCCCACGTGGGACAATGGACATGTCGAGGCCCGCTATGGGGTATGGTCGGATCCGAAAGGAATACAAAACTTCGATAGAATTCAATCTGCAGAGTGAAAGTGGGCGTTTCATAAGAAGCTTAGGTATATTTTGAAGGAGATGACTCGATCATAGTCAAGTTAACTGATAGTTATTTGTGCAGTTGAGTAGAAAGTGCGACAAGTAATCCCTTTGACAACCGTTCTGTTTCCTTTCTCGGTGTTGTGGTGAGGGTTTAGGATTCGGAGTTTGGGTTTGCTTGCCCTCGCTTCATCCTATCCCGTTTTAGGCGCCTCGGACTATTTCCTTTTGATTTTATGTCTTATCGAGTACTAGTAAAGTTTTCTAATATTTTTTTTTTTCTCTTTACTTTTGTTATCTTTGAGATGTACTTACCAAAGAGGGCACCAACAGCCCGTCACCGGATCCTATTAGAACTCCGAAGTTAAGCGTGCTTGAGTGAGAGTAGTACGAGGATGGGTGACCTCCTGGGAAGTCCTCACCCTCAGGTTGGAGGCACTGGGAAACAACCTCTCTTCAGGTTAATACCCTTAAGGAGGAAGGCTACGTACATCCACCCCCCAAACCCTGCGTAAGCGGGAGCTCTTGAGGCACTGGGTATGTTCCTTTTATCTTTTAAGATGTACTTGTAGTTGTCTTTTTTGCTACACGCTTTTCTGCGTGTAGTCTCAAACCTCATTGTTATCAGTGCGTATGTTTTATATTACGACTTTTGTTGCCAATTATAAAAAAATTTGAAGTATGTTGCTGTATGGCAAGCGCATTTTGCTCTCCAACTTTGCCGCCAAACAAAACAATTGTCAAAAGCATTTTATACGAATTTTATGTTGAGAAATTCATATGTAAATATAGTTAAAATATTTTAAATTAGAATTGTAAAAAAAAAATAATAATAATAATAATATATAAGTCTAGTCAACAACTCTATCTAAAGTTAAAAAAGATACTTTTACAGACTTATTTTTGTAAAAAGATGATTTCAATAAGAATATATTTGTCTAAAAATTTATTAGAATTTTGTTTTTACTTCTACTTTAAAAAAGTAGTATTTTCTGCTTCTGCTTAAAAACATTAAAAAAAATCTTCTTTTTTAAAAGTACTTTTCTTTCAAAACCGAGGACTCTTAGAATACAAAAATAAAAAATAAAAAACACCATATAGGCCCTTAAGCTTGTATACAAATCTCATTATATTAACTCCGTAAACTTTAGGCATATCAGATGTCTCTCGCACTTGAAACTGGCCATCCTGTTTCACATACATTCTCTGCAAGCAGATGAAATCATTTATTCAAACCCGAATCATTAAATTTAATAAGTACCCAAAAACAAAAATAGATGATCTTTAATCGAGTTTAAACTCGAGCAGTTCATCGAACATTTGATTGCTTTACAGGCCCCCATCTGCTCTAGGAAGAACACACTTCAAAAACGCCACAACGAAACAGAGAAAACACCAGAAAACGAGATTGCGAAGGAAAAATCTTTCCTCTTATATATTTATATATAGATATATATATATATATATATATATGTGTGTACCTTGATCTTTGTTACACAATACGAAACGCGCAACGTTATTCTGTGCAAATCTTGTGCAGAAGTTCAAAGTTCACATAACAGGAACGGGAACTTAGCAATGTAAAAATCTACGGGTAAATCCAACTCAATTACCGAAACGAGAAAAGTTCCCAAAGATTTCTTCATATTTTCTTCGTATTTTCTTTAACTTGAACTTCTGATAAAATGATGGATCAGATCGGGTTAAGGCATTTGCCTCCCAAACTCTGAGATGACGTGAATAAGCCAAGTTAGCAAACTTCAATGAAGTTATCTGCGCACGTTCGCCCAATGTCTGTTGGAGTTGCCAAATTTGCCATGTGTGTTCTTCTGAACGAGCCCTTGTTTCGGGAGGTCGTGTAGCTCCATAACTTGTATCGTCCTCTGCCTCTTGGCTGTTACAACGAACGAGGAAAAGGATCGTCAACTCTATAAGAAACTAGAGTCCTGATAGAAAAGAAACTCTTAACTGAAAATAACTAATGTAAAACTAAACTGATAAATACTAGATAAATAAAATTCAAATTTTAATGAATTCAAATCTAATTAGAAGTTTTAAAATATAAAAGTACGACAACTTAAATTATCATCAAATGCATTAAACCTAGATCTTGATCTTATCTCCTCTACTTCCATCGAAAACCCCATAGTGTCTCTTCCATGAAATACGATAACACTGAATGTTCCGGTTCTTGCCAATTGCTATCAGGGTAGGCAACGGGATTTTAAGGTCCAAAACAAGTTTGACTAGTGTCCCACTTTCGGCAATCAAAGTGTTGAGACCAACTTAAGTACACCTTGAACATACCAACAAATATTTGTACCCTTTCCACATATATGTATATGTGTGTGCGTGTATATATATATATACATACATACACATGCATTTATAATGTACCATCAAAAGTTGTTAAATCCCCAATCCTAAATAGTGAAATAAAATAAAAGCAAACTTATAATATAAATAATTTTTGAACAGAGCCCGTAACGAATTGGGAGCCCCGAACACTTCCCTTTATTAGCGTCTTGATCAGCCTTTGATTGCTAATATTTAAGAAAGGGTCACATAGAAAATTCACAAAATGACACAATTAAAACCAGAGGGAGTTCAACTTACCATTCTCAGCTTGTTGATACCGCTCTTGAAGCTTCCTTTTTGTGGCTTCCAGTTTTTCTTGGACTGCATCTTCATCGTTACGTTTTAATCTCTGGTAAAGGTTGAAACACACAAAATTATAATTCGAAACTCAACCATTCTGTTCAAAACTCCACATGTGAGACAAATAAAAAATCTCATATAAGAGTTGTAAGAAAGAAGAGATCAACATATAAGCTTAGTGAATTACTCCATCTAACGCCACTTGATTTTAGGGGGGGGGGGGGGAAATCTCGCTGGATTTATATATGGACCTCATATGTGCCAACTCTGTTAATCAGGCCTCAGAACTAGTAAAAATTTTACACATTCGACCTCAATCCACAGTAAATGATAATCCATACATGCAAGATTTACCTCTGCTGAAGGAGCAGGCCTCTTTTGGATCAGGGGTTTTTCCGATTTCTGCTGGACCTTAGTATTGCCATTGGATTTTCTCTCTCCATTAACCTTTACGGGTCTTCCAGGCCCAGATTCTGTAATCGGTACTTTGTTTGGCTTCGGAACCGGTTGTTGTTTCTTGATCTGTGGGACCTTGTTATCCCCGAGAGTTTGTTCTTTCTGTTTTGGAACATCTTGCTTGACCAGAGTTGGTTTTCTTACGCCTTCGCGGTTCTTGTCGAATTCCCCACTGTTTTGAGGATCTGAAACAACATTTCCCCGATTAGAATCATGATTCTAAAAGGTGGGGATTCCAGAAAAAGAACCGAATAGCGAAAAGCTATGCAAGAGAAGCATTTAAGGAACGGAAGTTTTGGACTCACTTCCATCGTCGTCCATGCCATCAAAGAACTTTAATGGTCGCGAAAATCAACCCAGAAAAGAAAAATCAAGTCAGTCCCGAGTCACCAGCTAGTCGCAAATTAGCTATCTGAAATGCAGAGAGACACGAAAGCCAATATACCTGAGAGAGCTCCATAGTCTGTGTTGTGAAGAACGCCCCTTCGTCTAGCGGAGGAGAAGGAAGGCCTTCCTCTTCGTCGAGAACTGAAGGGTTTACAGAATCAGGGGTTCCTTCTGCATCGATAATATTGAGAAACATGCAAGTCAGTTTCCAAAACGAGTAAATTGTTAGGCAAATACCCAAGAACTAGGTTCGATTCAGATGCAAAAGAACATATTTCAAAGAAACTGAGAACAAAAGAGCGAAGGAGAAAACAAAAGAACACTAATTTACATGGAAAACTTCAAATAGACGGAAAAACCACAAGCACATGGAGAGCAATCCATTACGAAACTAAAAGGAGAATATGACTAGACTAGGATTACAGACTATGCTATAATATATACACACACGAAAAACTGAAGAACCCTAATGGGTTCACTAGGCCCTCTGCTATCACCATATACCTCCATTTCTAAATCAAGACATAAATTCGAGACACAACACAATAAGAATAATGGAAAGAGGAAAAGGGAACTCATACCTGCAACCTCAGAGGTGGCTTTGACCCATCCATCCACAATAACCTTCCATTTGCTGCCAATAAACAAATGAGTACAATTTAGGACCAAAACGAGCTCGAGTCAATCTAAGAGGAAAGCATATGCTATCAGAAGCTAGGAATGCACCACAATACACCATTCTGAGCTGCTAAACTTTCTTCATGCAATTTAACAGCTCGGAATGGATTAATATAAGTTAACAATTCATTCATTTAGCATGCTTCTGACTTCATATGCAATTGATACAAATACCATGTTAGAGTGTACGCTATTCGGCGATTTCTAGCTATATATGAAATTGCATTTATCATCAAGACACGTTTATCCAAGAGAAATAGTTCCATACTCAATTAGTGCTCGAGCAAGATGACGAATCTGCTTTGATCCATGCTTTCGTAAGGCATTGACAGCCATCCCAACTTTAGTCGCCTGAAGACCGAGAAATCACCAATGAAAACTCAAAAATGGAACAAGAACAGCAAAATTTACACAGATGACAAGCAATTGAACTTTAACAAAGAAGGATGTTCAAAAAATAAACTTTAACAAAGAAGAAAACTCAGACATCTAAGACGTAGAAATTCAGAGCCATAAGCTGCAGCCTCCTTAAGGATTCAAATATTACTGATTCAGACTGCACAAAAAGCACAAAAAAACGAGTTAGAAACTGACTGACAAGCATTTGTAGAACGATACAGTCTACCTTAACAAGAAGGTCAAATGTCTCAGTTTACATGATCAATCTCAAAATGTCGCATTAGAAACCAAAAAAGAACTAATCAAATTGAACCCAGATGGTGACAAGCATAGATTATCCCCTTAAGAAGCATCATTAGAGTATAAAACTATTCCTGAACCTTTATTCATCAGCTCAGGTTTTTAGGACAATTGGTTCTTTGATATGATATCAAAGTCAAGTTGACCAAGAGGTCACAAACTCCAATCCAAACAATCCCCACTTCCGATATTAACACAATCTATGTACAACATATGAGGTGGGTTTGTGCATGATCAACACTTTAACTAATCAACATTCATGCTGAGGGAAAAAGTTGAATTATAAAACTATTCCAAGCCATTAGCTTAAGCTTTTGGTAGAGTTGGTTCCTACTAAACAACAAGCACACAAACCATTTTTAACTAAGAAACAAAGCTCATTACTCTCCAAAACCAAACTTAACCCAATTGAACTACAAACTCAGACGCAATTATAATCAACAAACTACCAGCTAATCAATTAAACACAGAGAAAAAACAAATACAAATAGCAAATGAGGAACACAACCTCCTCCTTACTGTTGGAAAGAACACAAATTTGGTTTCGAACTCGTGACCACTTAGTCAACAAAGTTTCGATACCATGTCAAATAACCAGCTATTCAACAACTTAAGCTCCTCGGTAAAGATCGAAGAGTGGTTTTATACTCTAACAAACTATAAACTGAGACCGAGCTATATATCACCAGCTAATCAACTAAATGCGACGAAAAAGACACAAATTTGATCAGCAAACGAAGAACACAACCTTTTCCTCACTATTAGAAAGCACCTCTTTGATCCTCATCACCTCCCCAACAACCTCTCTCTCTTCTTCAATCTCATCAGTCAAGGCCTCGGCCTCACCATAGCTACAATTACTTGCAATCGGAACCCGAACCCCAGCATTCATCTCTCCCAATTCACCATCTCTACAACTACTATTCACATCATTCCCTTTAATCCCACAAAATTCACCTTTTAAACCCTCATTTTCACCATTATCATCGTCATCATCATCGTCATCATGTTCCGCGACTGCAATCTCGACTCGATCGCAGCCGAGGCAACGACTCAACCTGCACGAGTACAACACCTCCGCAATCCGATCCCTCCTTAATCTAAACTCTTTAGGACAATCTTTAGCAGCTACTATAATCGCGTTCTCAATTATCTCAAACAAATTCGAATTTGAACTTCGAAAATAGCCTCTCCAGTGATCAAGAACACCGGATTTCGTCGCCATGGCGATCGAACTTGGAGATTAATCTAGCTTCAGGTTACGATAAACAAAATCAAAAAGATCAAATTGATCAGAAAATATTCAATTGAGCAAACAAATCAACTTCGTATGAGATAAGATACGAACTCGATCGAGAATCGGAATAAAATATTTCAAGATATCGTCGAATTTTAATTGAAAATTAGCAAAATAAACAAAAAAAATCCGAAAAAGAAACCCTAATTCTTTATTGTATTTCTCATTTTAGCGGTTTCCAAGAGCTGAAGGTTTCGCCTTTAGAGAGAGAAAGTGGAGAGAGAGAGAGAGAGAGAGAGATGGATGTTCTGTGAAATTGATTGATACACTGTGAAACGTAATAAAATCAGATTGCACTTCATTTCCTTTTTTATTTTCCCCCCTAAAAGTATAAGTGATAAGACTTAATAAATATACATATTTATCTATTTTTTATAATATTATTATTATAATAAAATTATAATTTTTAAGATAATTTTATAACTTTTAAGTCACATCATTATTTATCCAAAAAAATACAATATGTTTTTCGAATCTTTTATCCATGTTAAAACAAATACCCAATTTAAAATCAAATAAAATTGTCCAAGTTTGCCATCAACGAGTTTAGAAAAGCGGGTGGCTAAATTTGGCAAATAGCATCCTAATTTTTTGAATAGAAATTCTCGGATAATTTTTTCTTTTATTTTAGTCAAGACGCTCCAGCCTATTATTACTAATAAACTTAAGAAACTAAGTTACATTTTATAGTGGATAGAGAATTTTATGGAAACATAATCCAATAATATCAATAACAGCTCCCTAAACAAAATAAAGTATATGCATTCCTTTTTTATCAAAATATATCATATTAATTATGAGATATAAGAACTGATAATAATGATTTGATTTATCAAGGAAAACAAATAATTAATGTACATTTATTGTATTTTATTAAGTGTCCTCTTAAAACTCGTTAGAAAATTTTTATTTTATTTTATATTTTTCGTCCTTTTTTTTAGGGGTGTAAACGAGCCGAGCACCCCCTTGTTCGAACTCGTGTTCAATAAGGCTTATCGAGTTCGAGTTCGAGTTCAAGCCGAGCTCTTATCGAGCATTTCTAATCCTTGTTCGAACTCGATTCAATAAGATTTTAGTGTGTTCGATACTTAACTCGGCTCCGCTCGTTAGGCTCGTCAAGCCGAGTCAAACTCGTTATCGAGTTGGGTCGAGCTCATTATCGCGCCTAATCAAGTTCAAAACCAAGCCAAGCTCGCAATCAAGTCGAGCTTGTTAACGAGCAGAGCTTTTTAGTCACTATCGAACCATTTTCAAACTAGTACCAATTATTATCTAGCTCATAACGAGTCTTAACCAAGCTCATATCGAGTCTCTGAAGGAGCCCTTATCGAGTCCTTATCAAGCTGTTCGTGAACATTAGCAAGCCGAGCACTCCCTTTTCGAACCCAGCTCGTTAAGCTTATTGAACCTACTCGAACTTAGCTCAATAAGCTATCAAGCCCTCATAATAAACACGAACGAACCCTAATCAATTTCGAACATGAGTAGTTTATCGAACGTTCGGTTCGTTTACGCCCCTAATTTTTTTTGACTTTATTTTATTTTATTTTATTTTTTTGGATTTCCACTATGATTAAAAATGGAAAATTTATAGAAAATAAAATCTGAAAGAATCAGAGAGAGAATGAAAAAATATGTCAAGAAAGATACGGAAAGTATAGGCGGTGCCACGTACACACCTTGTACACAAGGAATTACCAACCCAAAAATAACTTCAAAAATATTCGAATTATTTATATTTTAATACTCTGATATTTTTTACAATAATAAAAAAATATTGACCTTTTTTAAATTATTAAAAAAGCTCCTTAATATTTGTCATATTGATAAAAATGTCCATAATTTTTTGTTACATTAATAAAGATGTCCATCTCCGACATAATAATGTCATTTTAGGTCGACAAAGCTGACAAAATAGGAGGTTTTATTAATGCTACATAAAATAAAAAAAGTACTCTACAATAATCATATTTTAAAATAAATTAAACAAAAATAAATAGCTTCTATATAATATAATATCTCAAATTTTGTACTCACAAAGTAAGAATAAATGTGCTAAAACATGCTTTAAGTCATTTTTTATAGCAGTAATAAAAAGCAATTGAAAAATAACATCATCAAGCTTGTGAGGTGCCTTTTTATTAATCTAATAAAAACTCATGGGCCCTCTTAATAATTTAATAAGATCAGAGTTTTTTTTATTATTTTAAAAAATATCGGGTACTAAAATGTAAAATTGAGCCTCGTTTAGTTGCCATATGAATTAAATTCATACGGGAAGTTATATTTTATTATCTTGAAAAATAAAATCTTTATTCTAATAATAATAATTTTATTCTAATAATAATATATTATATTATATTATTCTAATGTCATTATCATATTATACCATGTATAGTGCTAAAAGGTGATCAAGCAATAAATGGCGGTTCTTTTAAGTTTGGGTTCTCCCTCCATTGCGTAGCTCGTGACTCACCACGCGCGCCTTTTTAAACGGAAAATAAAATTAAGGAAATATGTTAGTATTTGATTTTTATTTATATATAATATTAAATTTAACCATTAAAATATAATTATATTTTTGCAGTAAACATTGTATTTATTTGTGCTGATAAAAATACTATAATGGGTACGCCAACGGTAAAAACAGGCGACAAATGTTTATACTGTGAATTGTGTAAATATTGGATACATGTAGGACGCCCAAAGCGAGCTTGGAAAGAAGGATGAGTGCAGTACGTCTTTAATTTTCTCGTGAATCTAGACGAGCTCTAAGAACACTTATGAACTGATCATCTAGTTACACGTGGAGCCGAGTTACTCCCTGAATGTCTCTCGTCATGTAATACTGAGTATCGAATTAAGAGGTAGCAGGGGTGTAATGAGTTTCTACGTTCTATTTTTCTATGCTGGCAAATATGGAAAGATAGAAACAGCTTGATGTTCTGAGGTAACCGATCTAATTTCCGAAAACCGATCATTCTTAACAGGTGTATGCATTTATGATCTCTCCTCATAAGGTGGAAGAAGTAGGTCGTAAAGTGGAGAAGCCTAGTTATTGCATATTCGGAAAAGGTAATAAGTTATCTTGGAACCCTCCTTCAATACGGAGTAGATAAAGGCAAATTTTGATGGTTCAAAGTTTGGGGACTTTATTGTCTGTAGGTTCATTCTCCGTGATCATAATGGGAAAAAATGCTCCTAGCTCGGTCGAGATAGTTAGGGAATGTTCCTATTAAAGAGATCACAATCTCGTATTTGGCTCATACGAACATCAACACTATTATTAAGACATCTTTTTATTAAGTCATTAGTGTGGCCAAGTTTCTTCCATTCATTGTTATAAGGAAGCCAATACGCTGGCGGACTGACTGGCGAGTCTAGATTATGAGAGTAATGGTATTTCTGTGTGGAATTGTCTCTCACACAAAGCCTTCTTTCCCTTCTCCGAGCTGACGCCTTGGGATTCCCATTTAAACAATAATAACCTTGAGAACCCTTGTCTTTACCTCTATAAAAAAAATTCCGAGTTTCATATTACGAACTCTAAATATCTATTAGTCTATAGAACACATATATCCTTATATCATGTGTTAGAAATATGCTTCAACATTTCGAATTGAGTGTCAAAGTTGTTCTACTAAGTTTTTAACGAACATAAGGAAGACATAATTAGAATTTTTCGAGAATAACTTATTTAATTTGTTCTTCTAAGCCTTTTATCCCACATTGGAATATGTACTTGATACTTTCCGTAGATACCTTATTCCATATAAATGTTAAATTATTCTTTTGTCCCATATTGGAATTAGAACTTAATGCTTTCCTCGTTTAATGTGCTTCACATGGATTGAAGAAAATATTAGGTAGAGTACAAATATCTTAACATGCGCTAAGAGTCGATAAGATGTTGGCACCCCATGGAGCAATAGTGGATCGCCCGTGCACCAAGCCCGATTGAGTGACGAGCAAGGGCTTTTGCTTTTAAGACATTTTTTTTAATTTTAAAAAAGGTAAGGACAAGGCTAAGAGATCCTTAGGATTGCCCCTCAATATAGAGAACCCCAAAGATTCAGCATGAGAAATAGAAAGGAAGGCTTGATAAGGAGCACGATCCCAAATAAAAACACCAAAGCCCTCATTCTGACCGGCATTGGTTAACCAGTCGGCTAAACGATTCATGATGGTAAGAGATGTCCTCAATCGAGGCACTAATAATACGGATGTCTTTCACAATGTTCATAATATCAGTTGGAGTCAAACAAATGCCCTTAAACGTTTTGAAGACAACCTCATTATTTCATTCAAGAATTATCCTGCTTGCGCCAGTCCTAATTGCATAAACCATAGCATCTCTAACAACAATAGTTTCAGCCACAATAATTGGAGCTTGACCGAGATTTCTAGTTCCAGCTAGAATAATCTTCCCATGCTAATTCTGAATAATGAATCTTGCAATAAACATATTTTAAGACATATTCTTTGTCCATGACTATCGATAGTGGAAAAGATACACGTGCTAGATTACTCGCTAACAAAATAATATGTGCCAAAATTCCATGAGACAACTTGGCTTCCACCGCAGCAAGAAAACCTTCATCTCATTCCCTCCCCTCTTGGCTCTCTATGTTGCTCTTATGGCTTTCTATTACTGGTTTGTTTAACACTATCTCATGTCGTAGTCCTTGAATACATGGGATTGCGATCGACGAGTTAACCTTGGGGATCATTGGTCAATAAGGCAAGTGTATACTAGTGTTAAGGCAAAATTGACTTTAAGGCAATGGTTTTTTCACTGTGCGATAATCTATTTCCTTTTTTTACACAGTCAAACTACCTTGTGCATTTGTCCTATTTGACCAAACATCACTTTACCATAACGAGGTCATTAGGACACACCTCTAGACCTAAAAATTCTTTCAAAATTTTCAAATTATCCGATCGTGCTCGTCTTCGTAATTTGAGTCCATTTCCAAGAACCCTTTTAAAAACCGTTAGTAATGTATCCTATTATTTTTTTTATTTCTCTTTATAATTGGATTATTTTCTTTAATGGATTTCATTCTTTTTTTTTCTGAGTAAGTTCCATATGTGAGAGAATATGTTAGAAAGCATACCCAATAAGGTGGTTGAGATACGTATACATAATAATGTGAGTACAGAGGAAAATTACAAGAAAGTCCTTAGGCTGATAAATATACAGATAAATAGAGATAAAGTATATATTGGCTTTGTTGAAGCGGAAGCGATCAGTAGCCAATCCTTTCGTGAAGATATCAGCAACCTGTTTGGTGGTGGGAGTGTATCGAACCTGGATATCACCCTTAATAACTTTCTCACGCACATAGTGAAAATCTACATCAACATGTTTACTGCGATTATTGGAAATAGGATTCACAGCCAAGTATGCAGCAGACACATTATCACAATAAATGAGGATTGGACCAGAATGATGTAATCTAAGGTCACGCTTGAGATATCGGATCCAATCACATTCAGCAACAGCCTTAGCCACAGCTCAGTATTCATATTCGGTGGTAGACTTAGCAACCGTGGGCTGCTTTTTAGCACACTAGGAAATGAGATTAGGACTAATAAATAGGGCAAACCCAGTGGTAAAGCGGCGCGTATCAGGACAGGCCCCCAATCAGCATCAGCATAGGCAGTAGCAGACGTGTAAGAGCCAGGGGCGATGGTGAGGTGAGCTTAAGATACCGCAGAATACGTTTCACCATTTGCCAATAAGAGATCATAGGAGCATGCCAGTATTGAGACACATGGTTAACCGCAAAGTAGATGTTAGGACGGGTCATAGTGAGGTACTAGAGAGCACCAACGGCACTACAAAACTTAGTGGGATACGCAAGTAGGTCACCATCAGTCACCGAAGGTTGAGCCCAGGCCTGTATAGGGGTCTGGACGGGTTTGGCCTCAAGCATGTTATGCTTACCAAGTAGGTCTAAGGTATACTTGTGTTGAGAAGGAAATAAGCCATGTCGGGAGTGGCGGGCTTCAATACCAAGGAAGTAATGAAGCGGTCCAAGGTCTTTCATAGCACGTCCATGACCTTTGCGCCAACACCCACCATGACCCCGGCCATTACCCATGTGCTCGGGTGCAGGACCAGAGGCGGCTAAGGCATGCATATGATCAAGTGTGGACCGAGCATGAATCCTAGATAGAGCAGCCTCCTCATCTAGCAGTGCAATCTTTAACTACTCGAACGAGAGATCACGTGAGGACTGTCGAGTGAAAGTGTTGAAGGCGGCATACTCCGATGGAAGATAAAAGAGAGCATAGTGCATCAATTCGCGATTGGGGATCGGTGAATCAATGGCTGCAAGGTCATCAACTATGGTTTTAAGTTCCGTGAGGTAGGTTGTCATGGTCTTGTTGTCTTAGTGTAAGGTAACCAATTGAGAACGTATATCAAACTCTTTAGCCAGAGCATGGTCACGAAATCTGTTGGCTAGGACATCCCACATATCTTTGGAGGTAGGATGAAGAATAACATTATTGAGAACAGGATGGACAAGAGAGGCAGATAGACAGGCCCTAATGCTTTGATCAACACAAGACCAGATATAATAGTTAGGATTAGACATAAAGTTACCCGTTAGTGTTTGGATTTGAGAGAGAGGCCAAGGAAGAGAGATATCAACAAAGCCCATAAGACGATAGGCATGCAGTAGCATGGAGACTTGTTCCCTCCAAGCGGTGTAGTCAGTAGGGTTTTCAAGTTTAACTGTAACAAGGCTCGTAATGGAGGAGATGGGAAGGGGAGCCAAGGGAAAGCCAGGTGGCGGCATATAAGAGGAACTGGGAAGAGCAGTGGGAAGAGGGGTTGAGTAATTGTATTGGGAGCTAGGAATCATGGGATAAGAACCAGAGTATCCCGTTTGACAAGTGGAGAGTGGATAGGAGAGTCCAATATTTGGAGTCGGGAAGAGGGAAGCCGAGTTAGAGGGAGGTAGAGACCTGAGACTAGGGGGAATTGGGAGACGGTTGAAGGACGGCCAAGGAGGGAGGTAGAGACCTGAGACTGAAACATTTTTTATAAAATTTATGAAATAAAAAATTAATACATAACCTACTAATGTGTAATTTACTCTTTTCTTTAAGGATTTTTTTTTACCTAAAAGACCACGTAAATTTTAGATGTGATTTCAAAAAACTACTTAAATTTAAAAAAAATTTTAATGTTACACCTAAAATTTTCAAAATTTTTCAATGCCACGTCATGATGTTAACGTCGTTAATATCCGTTAGCTTTTGTTGGCGTGGCTCTTGAAAAAAGAGAGAGAAAATAATTTTAAAAATTCATTTATTTATTTTAAATAATTTGAAAAAATTATAAATATTTTAAAAAATAACTTTTTAAAATGGCACTTTAACAAAAACAAATTAATGTCAACGGCCTTATATTAAAGTGTAACATTAAAAAATTTTAAAAAGTCTATATATAACAGCACAAAATTAAAAAAATTAGATAATTTTTAAAAAACGCACCTAACATTTGGATAATATTTATTAAAACATCCTTTCTTTAAATATTATCCGAAAAACAAATTGATTGGAAGAGGACTGTTGCTAACTTCACGCGCGGTTCATCACTGCAATAGCCAACATGCTTGTTTCCGCAATTTCCTCTATGACGTGTGGCTGTGACCAAAATTATAAGGCTAAATATTATAATCATAATAATATTATTAACATGACAAAATTATTATTGACAGAATAAAATTATAGTTTTTATGTCAATTTTATAATTTTTATTATTTATAAGCCACATTATTTTTTTGATAATAACAACTCTCTATAAAAGTTGATGAAACTTATTCAAAACAAATTTGACTTTTAAAATTTTTAATTTGTATTATTTACCCTAAAGGTTCTTAGGGGGTGTAAATGAGCCGAGCCTGCTCGCACATAAAGGTTGAAATGCCTTGGCTCGCTTTTACCTCGAGCCGAGCTGAGCCGACTAGTTTAACTTATCTAGTCGAGCCCAAGCCTTGTGAAGCCCGAGCTCGTAGGCTCGGGAGCCTAAACGGGCCTCTTTAATATAATATATTTGTTTAAATATTTCTCAATGAAACTATATTGGAGCCTAAATGAGCCGAGCCTCAGTGTATACGAGTCCAAACGAGCCTCTATCGAGTTTAAATGAGCCCAAATATTGCAAGTTTAATTCAAAAGTCACCGACCTCAGATTGAGCCAAGCCAAGCTCGAGCCTAAACTTTCAAAACTTGGCGAGCTTTGAGCGAGCTTAATGCAAACGAGCCGAGCCTTGAGCCTGGCAGGCTCGGGCTTGACTCGGCTAGGCTCAAATACACCCTTGGTTCTTTGCACATTGTGTTAATTTAGTTAGTTTTAATTGCATAAATTTAGTTCTTAATATGCAATTTACTTTGTTCCGGTCCAATTTTAGAGTAAAATTGACATTAAGTTAGAGAAGAAAATTTTAGTACTTGGAGTCACGAACGAGTGAGTTTAAATTGGGTGAACATGCATGTTTGTGTAGTATTTATATCTGATATGACCAACATGTTCAAATTAACCAACAACAACAACAACAATAACAGATCCAGTGCCTCAAGAGCTCCCGTATAAGCGAGGTCTGGGAGGGGGGATGTACACAGCCTTACCCCTTCAAGGTATAATCCTACCGAGAGGCTATTTTCGAGGACCCCAACCTTATAGAGTTGGTAATACGAGGACTTCCCAGGAGGTCACCCGTCCTAGTACTACTTTCACCCAAGCACGCTTAACTTCAGAGTTCTAATGGGATCCGATGCCTTAGTACTTGGTAAATAAACCTTTTTATTAACTTAACCAACAGCTAAAAATAAAAATGACTAAATTGGCATAACAAATAAAATAAGATTTTTTTTATTAAGTATGCTCCTTAAATTATAATTTTGTGCTAATTAAGCGTATCATGCCACTATTATCAAAATTATACTTTCTTAACTATTAAAATGATGTAAATAATATAATATGATTCTATATATTAGTATATTACCTTACATTTTTTTTTTTTGATAAATTGCGACAATGTCGCTAAGCAAACAGACCACTCGCTAGGCGAAGCCTGAGTCCGACTGTAACAAAAAGGGGGACCAAAAGTAGCAAACCAAAAACAAAAATACAACCAACAGGAGCAAAAGCTCGCCTCAAACATGACACCACAGACATCGAGTACAGACCATACAAGACACGAGGGGCAGGAGAAACAACGCGCCAGAAACAGCTCAGACAGGGATCCCAAAAGAAGAAAAACCAGACGATCAGCACAGAAAACACAAGCAAGACTGAAGCCTCAACCAAAAACCCAACCACCTCAATTAGTAAGCAAGTCCGCCACCATAGGTGGGTCGAAACCATCAAAATTAAAACCTACTATCTTCCCTGTCTCTATTACCCGCTCCGCTTGTAAGATTATCTCTTCACACTCCGCTTCCGAGATCTTGTCGAGCCGGTTCCCCCTATTCCAATTTTTTCTTCTTCCAGGCTATCTTTGACGATTTCCTTTGTTTCGCCTCGTTCCCCTTTTTCCGCCTGCCTGAGGCCTTGGTCGTTTCCGGCGAGTTGTTCCTAGGCGACATATCTTTCAAAAAAACCTAAAGCTCCCGCTTTTCATTCTCTTTTTCCTTGTGCTTCAACCCGTGCAATATACAGATGGTGTTCACATTTAAAAAAGAGTTAACATGCCGTATCTACGTGTTTTTATTATTTCTAAATTAAAATATCATTTTTTATCTTGTTATTTATGTAATAAAATTATTTTTAGATGTTATCATGGTGATTTTATGAAATTAAGGTTTTAATACCGACGTAACGACTTAATTTAGTACTTGAAAGATAAGTTGAATAGTGAACTAATAAGATTGCTAGAATTAAAAAATTGAAGGCTTTTGAATGGGGATAACTTTGCAATAATATATTTAAAGATAAACGAGACAAAAATGAAGTTGAAAATCCGAATTAATATAAATTGATAGCTAAAAATCTATTTAATTAAATAAAAATTAATAATTTAAAAGATTTTAGGATATCTATGCTTTATATGATAAAATTTAGGATTATTTACACCAATGGTCTTGTACTTTTCTTATTATGTTAATCCAGTAATTATATTTTTTTATTATGTTAATTTAGTCCATTTAGAATTTATATTGTATCAATTTAATCATTTGTTCAAATTTAAGTTTAATTATTGATGTAATTTTTAATAGAGCAATGACATTAGATGCAAGTAATCTACTACAAATTCATCAATTGACTTAATTTAACCAAATTTGTGGTCGGACCACTATAATTTTTAATTAAAAACTCAACAAAAATTTTACTTCAGGGACTAAATTAACGCAATATAAATTATATAGGGACTAAATCGATACAATTAAAAGTATAAAGACTAAATTGTCACAATTAGAAAAGTACAGAAACTTTTTATGTTAATAGCCCGGAAACTTATGATATATATATGTCACATTTCAAATTTACATGAGATCTGGTTATCAAAATTTTTGCCACTGACCTAACGTCAAATTTTTTTCTAAAAATTAAATTGATATAATATATATTATAAAATATAAAACTAATATAATAAAAAATATAAGAATTAAATTAACAGAATAGAATTGATTACACTGAATTTGAGAAGTAAAGTGTGTGGCTAAAAAAGCAGAGGGGTCAATGTCAAGAGGCAAATGGGCATGTGATTATGTAAAGAGAATAATATTAATTGTTAGGCAATATTAATTAATTTGATGGAATTGATGCTTACCTAAGCCACCAATCACCCTGACCCATAAATTAAAAAAAAATAATTATGTTAAGATATATTAAATATACTATTTTTTATATTTAATTAGCCAAATAATAATATATTAAATATATTATTTTTTTATTTATATTTGGCCAATCAAATATAAAAAAATGATGTAATTAATGTACCTTAACATATGCCCTTAAGACGTATGTTAGAAAGACCCATAAAAATTATCACTTATATATTTTGAGATTTAAATATTTATTTTATCTAATATATTAGTATATATAATTGAGTACTCTTAAGTTTAAATATTTATCGCCTAAGTATCTTATGTCTGAATTTGATGAATTTTTATAAGAATTTGACTAATTTTATACAAAAATATTGATATAGTACATGATTACCATAATATAATAGATATGCCAATTTTGATAAAATATTCATTGAATCATATGTTACTTTTCATATTTTAGGCAAAAAATATTAAATTTTGAAGATATTAATATATCGTTAAAATTGTATTTAATTTTTGCATTTGGTAACGAAAATCTATCTAATTTTGATAAAAGGGTATTTTATTGATAAAATTTTAAAAATTCAGGGAAACCTAAATGATAAAATATTTAAAACTTAAGGTACTCTTATATATATATATATATATATTAAAATGTCATATTATTTTGGTAATAAATGGTTAAACTTCAATAAAATCTTATAAAAATGATACTTTTTAGGGTTTTTTGCATTAATGATTTTATTGGCAAGGGCTTGAAAAAAATCTTATAAACCGAGCTTCAATAGAGATTTAAAAATTTGATAAGAGTTCAAACAAATCTTATAAACCGAGCTCGAACAAAGATTCAAAAATTTGATAAGAATTTAGCTCGAACTCAAATTGAATAAGACTCAAATTCAAATAAAGGATACTCAACTCGAGTCAACTCAACTCATTTACGCCAGTATATTTAACAAATGAGTGAAACAAAGTCAAAAAGGAGAATTAATTTATTTGAGTAAGTACCAACGAATCAGATCTATCTTTAGTAAGTGACCAGGTGATCCTCATGTTCACCTACCTTTGCTAGTTTCACCAATTGCCAAAATTATATTCCTCGAACGTTCAAAGATGCAAAATCAATCCAGGGAGGGGGGACAGTGTTCCACCAATCATGATTACACTTGCCTGAGAAGTGCCCCTTAGCTACAAAATGGGCCACCCTATTACAAATTCTAGGGCACCAAACAAAAGACGAAGCGATAAAATGAACAACAAAGGAAGAAATATCATCGACGATAGCTTGGATCTCCCACGGGCACGAACCTCGAACAGAAAAGGCGTCAATGAGAATTTTGCTATCACATTCGAAGACGATGCCGCGCCATCCTTGAGACTGAACGTAACAACAAGCCGCCCTTAGAGCGAGGGCCTCCGCAACAAGAGGGGAAGACGCCTGAAAGGAACCGCACCAACCCCTGACAATCCCACCTGAAGAGTCTCTAGCAACCACGGCAGCCGCCGCCAGGACATCTTTAGATTTTCACGCAGCATCGGAATTGACCTTGATAAACCGGTCCGAAGGGCGAGACCACTGAACCGGAGCCGAAGGACCAACCCTTCGGGACAAAGCCGGGGAGGAAGGAAGGTCAAGAAACTCCATTGATCCTCGCATAGCATCCTGAGCAATCTTATGGGGCTCCTTGGTTAGGCCTTGAAAAACAAAAAAATTCTTGTTCTTCCAAAGTTCCCAACAGAGAAAAGCAACAAAACTAAGCCTTTTTTTACATAAGGATAAATCGTTACAAATATGA
The DNA here is from genome assembly GCA_018398585.1 of Simmondsia chinensis. Taxonomy (NCBI): domain Eukaryota; kingdom Viridiplantae; phylum Streptophyta; class Magnoliopsida; order Caryophyllales; family Simmondsiaceae; genus Simmondsia; species Simmondsia chinensis. The sequence continues at coordinate 24,045,972 of JAGTTD010000019.1, forward strand.
TCCCACCACCAACGAAAACCCTCAAAATCTTCTCTTTGAAAATGAAAACCGAACATAGAACCAAACCATGCCGCCCTGGCTGGGAGGTAGAAAAATAGAATATGATCAATAGATTCAGGATCTTCCCCACACCGAACGCAAGCAAAAGGGCCATAAAATCTTCTTTTTCCAAGATTTTCCTGAGAAGCGAGAGCATTGTTGTAGGCTTTCCACATAAAGTGATGGATTTTGGGAGTGGCATGTAAGGACCAAATGGCTTTAAGAGATCTAGAAGAGGGAGGCGTGGATGATGAAGGGGTATTCCGAGGCGGGGAACCCCATCTAATGCTCTTGCACCAGAAGTTGTACCCCAAGCGCACGGAAAAAACCCCGGAAGAATCAAAGTGCCAGACTAAATGATCCAAGCCTCCCGGCCTCCCAATCGGGATAACAGAGACATAGTCAACAGTCTGTTGTTCGAGCCAACGATGAATAAGAGGTAAATTCCATCTTCGAGCTTCCGGAATCATGAGCTGATCAACCGAGAACAAAGGGCAGCCCTCCGGTTGCGGGACCGACACGGTGAAGTCCAGAGACGAAGGAACCCACTTGTTGTTCCAAATATTAATAGAAGAGCCACTAAGGACGTTCCAACGAACTCCTTTAAGGAGAAAGTCACGACCCTCGACCAAAATTCTCCACCCCCAAGATGGGTTGTAACCCAGCTTGGCCTTGGGGAAGGAGCAATTGTGAAAATAAATCTCCTTGTGGATACGGATCCAAAAAGCGTTAGGGTTTTGGACAGCTCTCCAAGCTTGGTTGGTGAGCATGGAAATGTTGACCCCTTCCATGTCTCTGAAACCGATACCCCCTTGAAATTAAGGTGTCAAAATTTTATCCCAACTAACCCAATGAATTCCTCTGTCTTCCATAGATCCCCCCTTCCACCAAAAAGGAGCGAAGAGGGCGTTGATTTTACGAACAAAAGTAACCAAAATTTTGAAGAAATGCATGACGTAAGAAGGGATGGAGGCAAGGACTGATTTGATGAGGATTTCTCTCCCTCCATGAGAAAGCATTTTCGCTTGCCAACCTTGGATCTTGTTGCGAATTCGATTGAAGAGAACGCAAAGAGCACTTTTTTTTGAGTGACCCCACAGAACTTCGAGGCCCATATAGCGGCGCCCCTCCCTTATCAGACGAACTCCCAAAAGAAGCAACAGCTCCTCCTTGGTTTGGGTAGTTGTGTTAGAGGAAAAGAAAGCCTGGGATTTCTCGAAGTTGACAGTTTGACCTGAAGCTTCGCAAAAACAAGAAATGATGTCCTTGACACTTTCGCCCCCTTTATTGGAGGCTTCGAAGAAGAGAAGGCAATTTTCGGCGAAGAGGAGGTGAGAGATAAAAGGACAGGTCCTTTTAATGCGGAGACCCTTCCGAACCCCTGAAAAGAGGCCTTGTTGATAAGGGAAGAGAGACAATCCATTATCAGCAAGAACAAAAAAGGGGAAAGGGGGTCCCCTTGTCGAAGTCCCCTTTTCAAAGGGATTGAGTTAAGTCTCTTCCCATTAAGAATTGGAGAAGCTTGAACTGACGAAACACAGTTCATGACACAACTGACAAAATTTCCGTGAAAGCCTCTTTTGAGAAGTAATCGTTCCAGAAATGACCAATCAACTTGATCATAAGCTTTTGAAAGGTCGAGCTTAAGAGCCATGGTAGCAGAACTGCCTTTTCTTCTATTTTTTAGAGCGTGGAACGCCTCATGGGCAACAAAAATGTTGTCTTGAATTCGTCTTCCTTTAATAAAAGCCGCCTGAATTGGATCAATGAGGTCATCCATGAGAGGATGGAGTCTATTAGCCAAAATTTTTGAAATAATTTTGTAGCTAAAATTGCAAAGGCTAATAGGCCGAAAATGATTAAGATTCTCCGGTCTAGGGACTTTAGGAATCATTACAATATTAGTAAAATTAAAAGAAGAGAGAAGGTTTCCACTTTCAAAAAAATCCCAGACCGCCCCCAAAACATCAAGTGAGACATCATCCCAGAAGCTCGAAAAAAAGATACCTGGGAAGCCATCAGGTCCCGGAGCTTTGAGCCCTCCTAGCTAGGAAACAACCACTTTTATCTCCTCATCACTGACCGGGCAAAGCAGGCTGTCGTTCATGTCACTGGTGACAGTCGGCATGACGCTGTCCAGCGCCTCTTCGGTGCGTGAAGTTCTGTGCTGTTTGAACGAGTCCACGAAGTGGTTTTTGACCATTGATTCAATCAAAAGGGGATCATCAACCCATTCTCTTGCCCTGTCTTTCAGTTTAACAATGGTGTTAACTTTCTTCCTTTGCGATGCCGAGGCATGAAAAAAGCGAGTATTTCTATCCCCGAAAGAAAGCCAATTAATCCTTGCTCGTTGGTGCCAAAATCTTTCTTCAGCTTCCCAAGTGGTCTTGAGTTCAGAAACCAATCTCTCTTCTTCCTCTCTGTCTTTTGTCTTCGAAACTGTACTTTGGATGAGGGTGAGTCTTTGCATGGCTTCGTTAATCTTTCTTTTTCTCTCCCTGGATCGGTCAATGCTCCACTTTTTCAGCTCCTTACGACAGTGAAGGAGTTTTTTTTATTGAAAGTGAACACACGGGATCCCCCCATTTGAACCCCCCACCCTTTCCTGACAACACTACTGATATCCTCTTCCAGGAGCCACTTAGATTCGAATTTGAAGTCCCTAGTGATCTTTGGCTTGTCAGAACTAAGAATAACAATCAAAGGAGAGTGATTAGATCCTACCGCAGGCGAGAGAATGACTTGAGCACTTGGAAACATTGTTTGCCACTCGTAATTTGACGCTGCTTTATCAATACATTCTTAGATGTTGAACTCATCATCTTGTTTATTTGTCCACAAAAAATGGAATCCACTCGAGGGCAGTTCCAAAAGGTCACATGAGTCTAGAAAGTCGTGGATCCATGCAAGCTGAATGTCACTAACTTGGGACCTCGACAGTTTATCCGAAGCTGAAGAAATCATATTGAAGTCCCCTAAAACCATAATCAGGAGGCCTGGACAGTTGCAAACAGCAGCAAAATCAGTCCAAAAGCGAGCCCTACGATGTCTGACCGGTTCCCCATACACAAAAAAATGACGCCACTTTCGACCTGTATTGATATCCTCGATATCCGCAGAGATGAACCTATTCTACTCAGCTAAAATCGACACAACAACCCCATTTGTCCACCACAGGGCAAGGCCACCCGACAATCCAACGGGTTCGACCATGTGAGAAGAATCAAAACCCATGCTTCTACTTCTATGTCGCATATAATTATTTTTTTGTTTAGTTTCAGAAAGAAAGATAATAGCGGGCCTATGCTTCGTAATGTGCTCTGTAAGAGCCTGAATTATCAAGGATTGGCCCAATCCCCGATAATTCCAACATAGAATACTCATAGCCCCCGAGGTGATTGTTCTGGGACAACCGCCGCAAACCCAAATCCAGGGGTTGTTGGAACTTCATCATCATTGATTTCTTGCAGAAAATCAGTGTGACCAGCCCTTAAGTTAGGGCCCTCATCTAAAATTCTGATTCCCCTTGTCGCGCTATTGTTCTGTCTTACCATTCTCTTTATTCCTCTCAGATTGGAAGGCCCGGATTTCCCCCAAAGAGCGTTGCGAACTCTTGAACAAGGCGATAAAACCCTCGAAACTAGACCCTATTCCTCAAAAATGTTGCTCAAAATGTCAGAGTTGTCGTTAAGGATTGACGGGTGGATTTTCCAGTTACCTCGGTCATTTTCCTGAACCATTTTCGTGACCATATCATGAAAAATAACCTTAGCTCTTTTCCCCCTCTGATCAAAGCCGTGACCTTCATCAGCTTGTCGCTTCCCTTTCCTGGAGTGGGCTCTAACAGATTCATTGTTTAACAGCAAAGAGCTATCCATCCCCCCTGCAGCCTCACAATCTGTATTCTGTAGGGCTTTGAGGGTTGTAGCTAACCAATTTCCATCAACAACAGCTTCGGTATTCACTTTCGGTAGATTAGTTAGGTTGTGCTCAGCACTACATGATGGCCCCAACTTAATCTTACAGGAAGAAAACTCCTTAGCTCTCACAAAACTTCCGTAAAGAGGGTTTCTTTTAGGAAAATCAAAAACAGGACAGATATTCATAACATGGCCAATTCTACAGTAGGAATAACAGAAATCACCCAATCTTTCATATTTGAAGCAAACTCATTTCTCTTCTTTCCCGATTCGCTTGAGTACGAAGCCGGGTTTAAGCGGTTTTGATAAATCGATTTGAACTCGCAATCTTATGAATTTGGTCCAAAGGGCATGCTTAGTGTCTTCCATGTCAATAGTGATGATTTTATTAAAGAATCTACCAATTTTTGAAGCATTTTCCAATGTCATCATATTGAGAGGAATACCATGAGCTTGCACCAAAAATCAGTGGTGAGAAAATTAATCTTATCAAAGGAGACATCCCCAGGCCAATCTTTGATGACCATTAGGGCATCATTGATGGACCAGGAGGTACCTCTAAAGACCCTGTTTCGATCTTGTTTCTTTTTGAAAACAAACAAAAAGATATTTGAGTTAAGTTCATGGATTTCAAGATTACCTTTGATTTGCCAAGCCTTTCCCACAATAGCACGAATTGGTCCAACCTTGATGATCTTCTCAGCCATAATCTTGCCCACTAAAGTGCGCTCCTTGAGGGCTTGGTTGAATCCTTCGTCTTGTCCTAGTTCCAGTGAGTCAAGCCCAGCGTTGAGGAGGTCAGGTAACCCCGTTTCGTTTAAATCAGCTTTTTGCATTGTTATTTGAGGGAATCCCCAGATGCTCAGTGTCACAGGTAAAATCAGGAGAAGGAGAAGTGGGGGTATGAGATGTTGCCAGAAGTCCCCTGCTCTTTTCTGATATAAGTGCTGGCGAAACCCCTTCCTTTGTCTGAGTAGGTGGGGACTTGAAGGCTCCATTAATTCCGTTTCAATGCCCCTTATTTCAAATCTGAGCTTTCGAAGGGAGAAAGGGGGAAAAACCTGATGAAAAGATCTTTGGCTGTATCCTTTGACAGTGAAAAAGCGAACCGTACAGAAATGGAAAAGGGAGAAACGCAATAAAGGAGGTAGGTGAGAGGAAGAGTAAATGTGAAAAGAGAGGAAGCCAGAAGCCGGCGCCGGAGGGAAAATGGATGGGAGGGTATGAAACCCTAGAAATCGCCACAGGTACCACCGGGCGAACTTTAAAGACAGGGACTCCACAAGTTGTTAATATCAGAGTATAAATTATTATTATCAGAATAACTATATAATTTATAAATAATAAAAGTCATAAAATTAACTTGAAAATTACGACTTTGCTTTACAATAATAATAATAGACCCAGTGCCTCAAGGGCTCTCTCGTAAATAGGGTTTGGGGGGTGGGATGTACGCAGCCATACCCCTTCAAGGTGATACCCTAACGAGAGGCTGTTTCCGAGGCACGATTTTGCTTGGAGTATAGGACTTAAATAAGTCAAGATAATTGATTGGAAGTATTATTTAGTAATCAATAATTAATAGGATAAATTTTGATCGGAGAATATTGCATGAATTTACAAAACTTCTAATAAAATGCAAGAAAATTAACTCTTAATAATAAATAATGTGTGATTAATGCACCGTAATATGTGTCCTTTCAGATAGAGGATAGACAAACCTTATTCAGTAAAGATAAAATATAATTCAGATATTTTAGTATTTAGAGTTATTTGTGACATCGGTCTATATTTTACCTTATTGTGTTTGCTTTCCAGATTAAGGGGTGTAGGTTGACGTTTATATAGGGTAAACGTGCTTTATAATTTCTTATTAATGCTACAAGTTTAATCAGAATTATTGTTTATTTCAATGTTAGATCGAAATTGCTGAAGAGGCACGTATTATAATATACAGGTGTCAATCTTACTACGTGTAAGTACAAATATAAGTGCTTAAAAAAAAATTGTTAAATTTTGACAAAAAGTCACTAAATTAGAAGTATCTATATATTATCAAAATCATATTGCATATTAGCATTTTTGAGAAAAAAATATACATCGGATTGCAACAAAAAGACATGGTCACACTTTTTTCTCTCCCTTTGGTTCTTCCATCTAGAGTTCCTTGCGTACATGATTCCTAACGAAGATGAGTAATTGAGTCTAAGTTGCTTGTAGTTGTATGATTTTTTGCTGCTTGGTTGGTGCTTGCTCAGGTGATTCTTTTTGGATCCGTTTTAGTCTTCTGGAGTTTGGTTGTTGTCCTGTTTTAGGGCGTTAGTCTTTGGTGTCTTCTTCGGTGGGGCTTTCTTTATATGTCTGGAGTTGTTTGTGGGTGATTGCTTTTTCTTTGGTGTCCGGTGCTGCAGGTAGGATGTTATATTTCTTTTGGTATTTTTTCTTTTGCTCTGTTATGTTATCTTTTCGTTGTTTTGGAGTGGTTCTGAGGGTCGGGCTTGTCTTTCTTATTTTTGCAAGTTCCTTATTATTTTTCCCTTTTCACACTGCGTGTTGTATTGTGAGTTTATCCTCGCTAATTACCGGAAAAAAACAAAAAGATATGGTCATATATTATTAGAATCATGTGTCAAGCTAGTATTTTTTCACCAAATATTCCTACGATTCTGACAGAGTGTACCTAGGTGAAATTTTTTTTAAACCTTATAATACTTAACTGATAACATATTTAAACTGTAAATAACCTTATTATATATATTAAAATATTAGTATATCTAAATATTCTTTCAGTTTAAATAAATAATAAGCCCTACAATATATAATACTCACATTCACTTTTTAATGATAAATATCATATTAGTCAAATAAAAATTATCTCCAAACTTTTAAGTTCACCAAAGGCGCACTACTATTAGTTAAAATTATGTGATCCCCTCAGCTTTTTATTTTTTTCAAAGACACCTATAAACTATGGGTCAAAATTAATATTGTGAGACTATGAGTTAGTGAGTATACTCAATAGGACTGCTGAGACACATATATATAATAATATGAATACAGGGAGAATTACAAGTAAGCCCTTAGGCTGATAAATATATGGATAAATACAAATTAGAGGTATTATCCTAACAGATATTATTCTAAGGGATATTATCTTAATACGCCCCCTCAATCTGTGCGAGGGGGACCAACGTGTAGATTGACTTTGTGGATGCGGAAGCGATTAGTAGCCAACCCTTTAGTGAATATGTCAGCAACCTGTTTGATAGTAGGCGTGTATCGAACCTGGATATCACCCTTAACAACCTTCTCACGAACATAATGAAAGTCAACATCAGCATGCTTGCTGCAATCATTAGAAATAGGATTTGCAGCCAAATAGGTAGCAGAGACATTATCACAGTATATGAGTATCGGGCCACTGTCGCGCAAGCCTAGATCACGCATAAGGTATTTGATCCAATCACATTTAGCCACAACCTTAGCTATAGCACGATATTTGGACTCAGTGGAGGACTTAGCAACCGTAGGCTGCTTCTTCGCACGCCACGAGATGAGATTAGGACCAAGAAACAAAGCAAAGCCCGTGGTGGAGCGGCGGGTATCAGGACAGCCACCCTAGTCAGTATCTGCACAGGCAGTGACAGAGTTGCATGACCCCGAGGTGATGATGAGGCCATGGTCAGGCGTGAGCTTAAGGTATCGTCGGATGCGTTTAACTAACTGCCAATGGGATGTAGTGGGAAAGTGTATGAACTGAGACACATAATTAACCGCATACGCTATATCCGGACGAGTAATGGTGAGATACTGGAGGGCACCCACCGCACTGCGGAACTCGTTCGGATCTGGTAAAAGAGACCCATTAGACAGATATTATCCTAAGGGATATAATCATAATAAATATAATTCACCCAACTTTTAATTTCGTCGAATATACCCACATTACTAAAAAAAGCTACTGTTTTAACTGTGATTTAATCGAGATGATTTTGAAATTAGAGTTGAGAATGATAATAGATAACAAAGTAACTTTTAAAATAGAAAATCTTATACGAACAAAGTTACTATTTGTGATTTTTACGAGGGGTGGATTTGAATCTGAGGTAAGGTCTCGGGGGGTAATTTATTGATTTGAAAGGGTTAGGGAATATTTTTTTTCTAACGAATTATTGACTATTAAAAAATATATTTGATTTATTCCTATTTCGAAATCTGAGGTAAGGTCCCACTGTATCAATTTAGTTCTTTTACATTTAATTGTGTCAATTTAGTCCTCGTACTTGAAAATGTTTCAGTTTATTCCTTAGAGAAAAAAAATATGTTAAGTTTTTAATGGAACACGAATTCGACTAAATTGAGTGCAGATGAATTTATAACAAGTTACTTGCATCTAAAATAAATTTACCGTTCAAAATTACGACATTAACATAACTTAAATTTGATCAAAGGACTAAATTGACACATTTTGAATTATTCAGAGACTCAATTGATGCAATCAAAAATACAAGAACCAAATTGACATAATAGGTAAAGTACAAAGACCTTTAGCGTAAATAACCCAATTAGAAAATATAGATAATTTTTAAAAGGGTTATTTAGATTTTACTACCCTGACCTTTTGGTAATTATAAAAAGCACCCCGACGTTTTGGAATTATTAAAAAAGACCCCGAGATTTTATCATATTAATAAAAAGGATCCTATCCGGCAAATTAGGGTAAATGACTTGCCTTTCAAAATGGGGAAAGTCATGATTTTGAGTGGCCCAAAAACCTTCATGGTAATTATCATGCAAATTCAGATTAAAACGAAATAAACCAAATGGCCCAAAAGCTTTTCAAAATGACGTCAGATGGCTGGAGAGGGTCCTTTTTATTAAAACGATAAAACCTCGGGGTCCTTTTTAATAATTTCAAAATGTCAGGATTCTTTTCATAATTACCAAAAAGGTTATGGTAGTAAAATAAAAATAATTCTTTTTAAAACTATATCATAGATTTTGCTAATTTTTAATAAAAAATATTAAATAATTATTTTACAAAATTTATAAACTAAAATATTATTTACCAAAAATATTCTGAAACTAGTAGGGAGCAAGATCCTCCAAGTTTGTTGGCAATGCGAATGGTCAAAATTGTTGACCCTTCATGGGTTCAAAGGGTCCGTTCAACATCCCCTTCACCTAGATCTGATAAAATCTGACACGATATGATAACATAATACAAATATGACACAAAAATTGTGGGTTGGGATTGAAATTTTTGACGCTGGATTGAATTTGGGTCGACCTGTTCAACCCATTTAGGTATTTGAGTTGAATTTAGGTTTCACCTATTTAACCTGTTTTCGACATGCTTGACCTGTTTATATGGTTATATTAGGTATTTGAATGGTCCATTATTGTTATTATATATAGATTTTGGGTAACTCATTCCCCATAAGATAATTTAAATATATTTATTAATATTAATTTGATAGTTTATTCTAGCAATTATAAATATATTGTTTATTTATTGCTAGTATCAACCATTATACTTATTATTGACATGTTTGTAAGTTAAAAATTTAGCATTTATTGGAAAAAAAACACCAATATAATTACAAGTAACCTGTGGATTACCCGTATAATAATTGGGTAGGGTCAGGGTTGAGAGTTCCAAATCCGTATAATAAACGGGCTAGGTTCAGGTTGGCTTCATTTCTAAAACCCCTCATATAACACGAATGAACACGACACATTTGTCACCCCTATCATCACCATCTTCTTTTTTTCCTTTTTCCCCCTAATTTTTTAATAATGTTGTCCGGACAAAAATATTGATATTAAGACAATTTAATATTTTTAAATTAGATATTACTTTACTAATAACGCTGATACTAGTATTTTCTGCCCTAATAATATAAATTTTCTTTTTCTTATTGTCAAACAAATGTAGTGAATATTTTTAAATTTCAACCATTCATTATAATATATTAATTAGGATAAAAGGTCTTTCTTTATGGTAAAGTTGATCTATATCTATATCTGCCCATTAGGGCATTGTCATAGTAGTTTGTAACGCCAGGACCCATTCGGGAGGTCCTAGGTTCGATTTCCACTTGCCTTGAAGGTGGGCCTCTTAATTGAGGCATTTAAGGGATTTACTCCACCCCCCTCCCCCCCCCCCCCCCCCCCCGGGGTCTTTATAATGTTAAAAAAAAAAGTTGATCCATATCTCTAACTTTAGATAAAACCCACTTATATTAATGTACTGATAATTGATGGGTTACTTTCCTTTTCGCGAAAAAGATAAGCTAGAAATTCTCATTACTCAAGTCAAAGAATATATACAATACATTTTAGAGCGATCAAAACTACAGGAAAAGTAAAGAAACGCATTCAAACTATTCAAAGAATAAAACTTTCTAAAGCTGCTAGAAAGTTTACCTTGCACCACGCTAATTTCTGAATAGCTCTTTTGGAATCAGTAATAATCTAATTCCGCTGCAAGTAAATATATCTCTCCAAATTCCCTTAGATTCCTGGTTCTTGTAACACAGAACACATCTACCAGCTAGCTAAACATCCCTAACTTGTAATCTATCTTCTGTCAGTAAGCTTCTCGAGGCAGTCAACCACAATGTAGAACTACGTTTGGGCAAGCAGAACTTACCCCATATCGTGCAACCGCAGTGCATCTTATCTATTTGGACCCAATTGATGGGTTATTCTGTAGTAGTAAGAAGTACGTCTTTTGGATCCAATTAGAGCAATCAGTATAGAAGTACGTCTTTTGCAGGTGTACACACACCCATCCTTAATTGGATCAAATATAGGTTAGGGGACCTCGAAAACAGTCTCTCGTCAGGGTCTCACCCTGATAGGATAAGATTGCGTACATCCTTCCCCTCCCAGACCCCGCTCGAGTGGGAGCCCTCCAGGCACTGGGTTTGTTGTTGTCGTTGTTGTTGTTGTAGTAGTAGTATAGGAGGACGAGGGAAGATAAATTGAAAGCACGGCTTATACTTGGGAGCATAGTTAGTAATATATAATATACGCATTAAATGAAATTTAATATACTCATGCATTACTCGATTCTTTATGTAAAAATTTCGGTTAAATATTTATTGAATTACTAATAATATGTATATGATTACATTCATGTCTGTATACTCATTCTAAAATACTCATCAAGTGGATAGAGTTACAAATGTTTCAGTTTAACTTTTATTTGATGACGTTACTCATAATACTAATAGCATTAAAAAAAATGAAAGAGCAGGTGATTAAAGTTCCGAGTTCTATTCTAAAATTGGTGTTAAGTAGGTGATTAAAGTTTAAAAGAATATCACGTTAAAATGTATACTAAAGAGAAATCACTGTTCAAAAAAAATGAAAATCAACTTGTTGTAAAAGTCATAAAACCAAGTTATATTACTGTGATTTAAAAAAGATTAACAGTTAATATAATATGTAAAGTACATGAACTTATAGTTTAAATAATTCATAATGTAATCATATCAAATTCATATTTATAGTGAAGATAATGAAATAGATCGATATTTTAGCTAGTTTTGTTCATTCAAGACTTATGAATTGTGTTAAACCCATATAATAACGTTTAGGGTTCTTGTGTGTTGTGTGCTTCAGCTAATTAGTCACACAGTCATCTGTTATGCACAAACTTTTTCTCAACGTCTGCGCAGAGTAGGGTTGCTTCTCGTACATCCTTTACTTCGCCCGCACTTCGTTGGCATGAGCCTGTGATTTGGGCCACTAGACAACTTAGACCATGGGATTGACCGTGTCTTGCCCTCCTTTGTCTATCTACGATTGTTTATATCCTTCGGTGTGAGCATAACTTAAGGATCCAGCACCCCAATCTAGGCCTTCTTTTGCTGCCCTTGAGGAGGTCATCTGATTGGTATGCAGTCGACTTTTGAAGCTCCTTCCCTCTGTGATGCTCATCGACATAATCAACCTCTTCTACGGGGGAAATTGAGCAGTAGTTGATTTCTTAGCCGACTGGGTTTCGATGTAGCCTGTGTCCTTTTTTTTTTTTTTTTGGTCTTTGTGGTATTTGATTTCTGTTTGTAGGCTTCAGCCTTGTCCCGAGGTATCATCCCTTATAGACTTGTACCTTTATTTTACATATATGTATTTTATGGCTGATTTACCAATTTTTTTAAGCCCAATATAAGATTTAGATAAGATAAATAAGGGGGAAAATTAAACTAAAGGCCCACCAAGCCCAACAAAAAAATGAAGGCCCATAAATCTGGTGGGCTGTTACAAGGCCCGCTACCGATAACCTAAACTCCATTTAACTCCACAAATTTATTTTGCAAAAATTATAAATTATGAAAATATTAAAAAATATATTTATATCCTTAATTTAGTATTTTTCATATGTTTTATTGTTCAAATGGATAAGAATAAACAAATAGTATTGTATTTAACAAAACTAAAAATTGATTGACAAAACTTTCGGGTTAGAAATTGTTAATTCAACCCAATTAATAAACAGGTAATATGTAGCTTACCCATTTAATTATACGGGTGACACTTTTTCGTTGTAAGCTAGTTTGTCAACTTACAAACATTTCAATAGATATTTCATAATTGTTACTAATAATAAATACATTGATATACTTATAATTATTAAAATAAATTATCAAATGAATAACATTTAAATACCTATTATAAATATATAAACAAGTTGAACATGATGTTGAAAACGGGCTTACCGCGAAAGGCCTCCTGGCCCAAATGGTTGGGTAGGCATTTGCCACGCACGGGATCCAATGTTCGAGGCCCGGCATCCCCCCTTCCCATGCCTTTAAATAAAGGCGTTTGTACTGTTCAAAAAAGAAAACGGGTTTACCCAACTCAAATCCAAATTTAGCCCGTTTATAAAAACGGGTTAAATGTGTAATGTCAAATTCAACGTAGCTCGAACATCCCAACTCAAACCCGCGATCTTTTTGTTAATTTAACTTTTATATAGTTTACATTGCAATAATCTAGTTGTATAATAAAACTAAAACTAAATTTGTAATGATGTAATTTTAACTCTTTAATCATGTTAAATGCAACTGATCTAATACGAATCCACCTATTGACCTAATTTAAACTAGTCCCTTAGGGACATAGCCGAGTGGTCATGATCACCGGGTGCCAACATAGTGACCCGGGATCAAATCTCAGGAAGCTCAAAAGTGGTGTCCTTTTTATGAGGAATTTAAGGGGTTTATTCCCTCCCTCCTCCCCCAAGGCTTTACCATGATAAACAAAAAAAAAAAAAAATCCTAATAGGTGACTCGAATGTTAAAGAAATTCTGGGAAAAATCTGCATATACCTAAAGCAGGTGAGAAAGGAGGACACCAAAGTGTCTCTAACAACCCGGCACCTCAAAAGGGTAGGAAAGCAAATAAGCGTGAAAAGAAAAGGCAAGAAAAGAAAGTTTTTCAAGAATTTATAAAGGATATGGAAATCAGCTCGAGTGGAGAAAAGAATGCTCGCACAAAGCCAAGACAAAGAAATCACAAGAGAAGAGGTGTGATAAGTTAAGGGATGAAGAGGACCTTCAAGAATTAGCCGATGATGATATGGTATCTGCCGAAGAAACATGGGCACTGGGGAAGAAGCTTGTGGCTTAAATTTCGATGGAGATGAATCTATTATGGTAAATCAAATTGTGCAGAGGAACAAGGATAACAAAATGAATTGTACTTCCCGGTCTGTTTCAAGGTAGAAACATGATGGGTCATGTGAAAGAGGTTCGAAGAGCATCAAAAGCAAGCAAGTATAGACGTGCTCGTTTTTTTTGTGAAGGGGCGTGGCTGCGTGGGAGTTTGGATAGTAAATTAGGTTGTAACTCCATGGGGTTGTCTCTATTATGGTGATAAAGATAGCCAAATTTAATAAGGACAGCCTATCTCAATTCCTGTCCTGATCCCTTAAGTGAACGTATCTTATTGTCGTGTTGAAGGTTTGGTCTCTAGTTTGGTGTCCCTTGTAAGTCACTATTGTCATGTTGTCGTCTATCTTAGGTGTATTATCGTATCTTTAGGTGTTTTTGTTTTGGAGTTCGGTTTGCGGGCATCCATTTTGTTCAGGGTGTTTCGATGCTTCTCTTGTTTACCTCGGGACCTGCCCTGCACTTTTGTGCTTTTTTGAGGGCTTATATTCAAATTATCTAAAAAAAAATAGTAGTCAACTTATAAAATTATTCATGGGCCTTCACCTATGAGCTTAAGCTTTTAGATAAGATGGTTCATTGACATGGTATTAGAGCCTTAATGACCTAGAGATCACAAATTTGAATCTCAACAGCCATTGTTTTCAATACTAAAATAATTTAAGCACAAGGTATGAGGTGGACGTATGCAATATTCACGCTTCAAGCCCCGTTGGCATTCACATGAGGGGGCATATTAGAACATAAAAACTATTCATGGGCCTTCTCCTATCAGTTTAAGATTTTGGAAAAGATGGTTCCTCGACATTAACATCAATTTTACTTCGTGACTAAGTGTGAAAAATGTAACAACATGTGATGCCTAAATTTAAAAATATTAGGATTGAATAAATAAAGTGGTCAAAATATAAAGAAATATTTCGTAAATAAATATTTTTTTATTTTATTATATATTATGTTGCATATAATAATGTAGATTATACACGTACATGATTATCTATTAATGACGTCAGCCACTTTCGATAAAGCATAATGTAAATTTCCACGCAGCGGCTGATGTTCCAATTTTGCATTGCCGACCAAATATTATAAAAAAAAAAAAAAAAGCTTCTCATATATAATTTAAATTTCAAATAAAATTTATGTATACTATATGTAAGATAATAAAATATAAAATATAAGATTAATTTTTTTTTTTCTAAATACACAAAAGGACCTTGTGTTTTGTCCATTTTATTAATTTAGTCCTCGTTTTGGTCCTTAGAAAAAATTCATATTAAATTCTTAATAACATTTTTATTAGTTATTCAATGGGTAATACTTACAACTAATGTGATTGTGCCGTTAAAAATTGCATCAATAATATAACTTGAATTTAACCAAAGGACAAAGTTGACACAATATAAATTATAGAGGGATTAAATTGACATAATTAAAAGTATAAGGGTTAAATTAATACGATATGGGACTATTGATGTAAATTAATACAATAAGGGTTAAATTAAATAACACATTATCCTTAAAATTGGAGAAAAAATGGCCTATATATGATATATTATAGAGTAAATTGCAGAAAATTTTCTAACTTTTGCTTTAAAAATAGAAAATCTTCCTCACAAATAAAATCACTCATTAAACTTTCTCACTTTTAAAAAATTATTACTTTGTCCCCAAATAATTTTTTTGACCATTTTGGTCCTCAAAATAAAATAGTTAAGTATTTAATTTTATTTTTAGGTAGGATTTTATGTTTTGAAAAAAATAAGAATTTTTTGTCATATTTATAGGAGAAAAAAATGTTTTATATTTATAAAAATTATTATTTTAATTAATTATATAGTAGTGATATTATAATATCAATAAAAATATTAAATTTTATGTTAGAATATTTTTTATAAAAATTTTAAAAATATTTTTTATCTTCTAAACTTATAATATCATTACTATAATTAACTAAAATAATTATATCTGTTATAAATATATAAAATTTTCTCAATTCTATTACAAAAAAAAAAAAAATTCTAATTTTTGCCTAATAATATAAAATCTTCTTCTAAAAATATAATTAAATATTTAACCCCCTCACTTTTAAGGTGTAAAATGGTCAAAAAAAGTTTCATGGGGGTTAAGTGGTACATTTTTTAAAGCGAGAGGATTTTGTGAATGCTTTTATTTGTGAGGGGAGTTTTCTATTTTTGAAGCAAAAGATAGAGAGATTTTTCGTAATTTACCCTATATTATAAGCGCATGTGTACGTATATAATACAAAAGAACTCCTACATTATCTAATTTATAATGTAAAGAAGATCACCGACATGTACATAACTGGTCTGATATCCCAGTTACCAAAAAAGAACCCATCCATCGAACTTACTTTTGGTCCACAAAATCTGAAAACTAATTGTGGTTGAAATGAAAGAGTTTTAGTTTATTGTTTTGCATAAATCACAAATTAGTACCTTCAGGTTTGGCATGCTAATTTTTTAGTTCACAAACTTTGTGAAATGATATTTTAATCCAAAAATTATATGTATTTAAAGAAAAGGTCAAAATGCTATGTGTAAGGGTGTAAATACGCCTCTCATCCATGGGTGTAAACGAGCCGAGGCGAGCACCTCCTTGTTCGAACTCGAGTTCGATAAGGCTTATCGAGCTCGAGTTTGAGCCAAGCTCTTATCGAGCATTTCTAATCCATGTTCAAACTTGGTTCGATAAGAATATAGTGTGTTTGATACTCGGCTCGTTAGGCTTATCGAGCCGAGTCGAGCTCGTTATCGAGTCAAGTCGAGCTCATTATCGAACCCAATCTAGTTTAAAACCAAGCCAAGCTCGCAATCGAGTTGAGCTCATTAATGAGCCAAGCTTTTTAAGTTATTATCAAACCATTATCGAACCAATATCAATTGTTATCGAGTTCATAACAAGCCCTTAAGGAGCTCATATTGAGCCCCTTAATGAGCTCTTATCGAGCCCTTATCAAACTGTTCGTAAACGTTAGCAAGCCTAGCATCCCCTGATCGAACTCGGCTTGTTAAGCTTGTCGAGCCTACTTGAACTCGGCTCGATAAGCTATAGAGCCCTCATAATGAACACGAATGAGCCGTAATCGATTTCGAACATGAGTACTTCATCGAACGTTCGATTGGTTTACACCTCTTCTCTCATCCAACCCTTTATCATTAGCAGTGTCACAAATTTGCGGTTTTTGTGTGGGATGAAGTAAATAGCAAGGGATAGGGCTGCAAATGAGTTGAGCTAAGCCAAATCACAACTGGCTTGGCTCGGCTCCGCTCGGCTCATTAACTTCATGAGACCGGCCCAACTCAGTATCATTTATTGAATCGAGTTGCATATCCGTGATCGGCTTGGCTTGACAAACAAATTGAGCGGCTCAGTATCTGTATCATTTATGGTTGATTTTTTAGCAAGTCAGCTTGTTGAGGCTTTGGATCATTTACACCTACAGTCGTTGGGCTCATTGATTGGGCTCGTTAGGCTAGCTTATTTAAGGTCACTGCTACTTAGGTAGCTAGAAAGAGGTAAAGAAAGAAATCATGCATGAAAAATAGAAATCCAAATTTTATATGTAATTCAATAAAAGGCCAAACCCTAAGAGACGTTCAAATACTCAAATAGCAACATATGCTTCAAACGATGAAGGAAAGGCCGCAAGACGCAGTCTAGACAAGCGAGCCACCTCGTGAGCGTTTCAAGCCAAATCACCCTTGGTTTGATTTGGCTTGTTTATATAATCGAGCCGCCCTTAAATGAGCTAAGTCGGCGCTCGAGTCAACTTAGATGCACCTGAGCCAACCCTTAACGAGCAAAGTCAAACCAGCTCTCAAGTCCACTTGGCTTATTTGCAGCCCTAAGGGGATATGATAATAGATTTACGAATAAATAACGACAAATTTTACACTATTTCACATTATCATCTGGACTATTATATTAAATATATCTAACTTTTTGGACTATTGTAATATTTCACATTATCACCTAGACTATCGTATTAAATACATCAAACTTTACAGTACCACAACAACAACATACCCAGTGCCTCAAAGGCTCTCACACAAGTAGGGTCTGGGAGGGATGTAATGTACGCAGCCTTACCCCTTCAGAGTAATACCCTAATGAGAGACTGTTTCTGAGGACCCCCAACCTGAGAAACTTGAAAAGCACGAAAAGCATAAAGAGCATGATAGCAAAAGCGCACAGTCATCAAGGCGTAACAGTAGACACAACGCCACATATCATCATAGCCAGATAACAGGCATATAGATATTATAAGTAACGAGTATGCAATACTAATATATAGTTATCATATGATAGCAACACCACTCTTTTTATAGCCACAAAGTAAATGGAGAAAAGTTCCAAAGAAAATGATCGCAATCTCACAATATCTCTTGGGGGGATATATCTAATCATACCGTAAAATTAATTATTTTTTAATAATATTTTTTTTTATAAATTATAAATTATAAATAATGGTATTTTCATCTAAAAAATCGTTATTTTGGATCTCTTTCAAAAGGAAAATACTATTTTTCTTGAGGAATCCTGAAAAAAACACAATTCTGGACTTAATTTAAAATTATAAATACACTTGTTTAAGCTATCTTAGGTTAGGGGTCTTCAAACACAGTCTTTCTCTAAGGTAGTAACCGGAAGGGGTAAGGCTGCGTACATCCCACCCCCGACCCAAGTATGCAGGAGCCCTTAATACACTGGGTTTGTCGTTATTGTTGTACACTTGTTTAAGCTAAATATCCTATAAAAACTAAAAAAAAAAATTAAAGTAAAAGAGAAAAATAATAAAATTTCACAAAAAGAAAAAAAAGCCAAAAAAAAAAAAAAAAAACCCCACAGAAATTAGTACAACGAGAAGCATTAATGTAATGTAATAAAAAAATAAATAAGTACACAAAAGCCAATGCGAAAGGCATTAAATTTGCCTCACTTTTGGTTCTCTCACTATGCACCACAAAACAAAAACAAAAAAAAAAACTACCAGAATAAATAAATTTTACGTTAGACTTTATTTGAAATTAAAAAAATTTTTAAAAAAATACAGAAAAAAAATTAAAGGGAAAGAAAATAAAAGAAAATAATTTTTTCTTTCATTGTTTGGTTTATAGAAAATAAAATAGGAAAAAAAAATTATTATCTAACTTGATAAGGTCTATTCACTTTATATCTTTTAAGACATGTGATATTTCTGATAACCGTTCTTGATGTTTTTACGTTAAAAATTTATTATTTAGGCACCCTAAGTTTAATTATCACCTATATATCTGATATTTTAATATATACAATTAAAGATCTTGTGGTTTAAAAATTTCAGGAAAAATTTAGTTTAGATACATAAGTTTAAAATATTTTTTTAATATGTTAATATTTTTGAAATATATGAACATTTTTTAAATATTTTTTTAAAAATTTATATATTTTATTAATATTTGAAATATTCATAAGGATTTAAATATTTTTAAAATTTGAAAATATTATAAATACAAGAGAGTCTATCACTTAGATAATCTAAAGTTTGAATATTTATCAATTAAATACCCTGATATTTCAATATATGTAATGAGGTACCCAAGCTTCCAAAATTTTATCCCTTAAGAATCCTATGCCGGAATGTTGATGTCGTTAATGATTACAATAGTGCATATGAGATATATCATTGTTATCAATGAAAATCTAGCAGATTATGAACAAATTTACTGAACTATGACGGAAGATATGTATATATTGGTGAAATAATGCATCATATTAGCATTTTACGACAAAAATTCAGACCTTGTTGATTAAACATGAACATGAGATCAAGTATAATACGTAGGGGTTAAGCTGGTTTGGACTAAGAATCTTTTGTTTCCCATTTTTCTATCCATTTCAAGAGGAAAATTGTTTTCCTCAAATTCAATTATAAAGTTTTAAAATTTTCTATTCGATTTTTTTTTTCCTTCATGTTTTCCGTGTACTTCAAACACGGGAAAATGGCTTTCCTCCAAATTTTTTTCCTTTGCCAACATTTTTTCCGTTCCAAATGGTCCTTAATAAATTAAATTAATTACTTAAAAAAATAAAAAATAACCTTCATTACAGGAAATCAAACAATATTAGCATAGAATCATAAAAGTAATGAAGAATTTATTTTCATTGTACTTAAAAAATGGTAATTTAATGGAATAACATTCACGTATGTTAAATATTATTTTTAGTGATACAAAACAAATATGATTCATATACTTTACAAATGGACAAAATAATGTACAAAATAAAAAAAATATTTTATAGCTATAAAATACAATATACAACAAAAAATCACCCATGCATTGCACGGGAAGATAGTGCAATAAAAAATAACAATTAATTTAAAAAAATCAAACTATATATCGATATACCAAAAAATAACTCAACTCTAACTTTTCTACTAAAAAATAACTCAACTTTATTTTCTAACAAAAAAGTTATCCAACTCTAACTTTTTTACAAAAAAATAACTCAACTCTAAAATTAATTAAAAAAATACTAAATTGATGGCTAAGTATGGCGTGTGGTATGATGCTCCGACAATATATTTTTTTCTATGTATTTTTGGTTTAGCTTGATTTCTTTTCTCACCTAACCAAACTAAAAATACATTTTTCCGATAATTGAGTACAACCCCCAAAAAATGCAACATCTCAGGACAAAAAACAAGCAAAATAACAAAGGAGTACAACCAAAAAACTAGGGCTGCAAATGAGCCGAGCCGAACTACAGCTTGCTTGGCTTGGCTCAGCTCGTTAACCAAATATGACTAGCTTGATATTGGTATCATTCATCTAACAGAGCCGCATATCTGTGCTCGCTCAACTCATTTACTAAATGAGATCGCCTATAGAGAATAAGCCAAACCAAAAATATGTGGAATAAAAATATGTTGTCAAAGCATCGTAATTTAGTATTTTTTAAATCAAATTTTAAGAGTTGAGTTATTTTTAGATTAATTTTAGGATTTGATTATTTTTTAATAGAAAAGTTAGAGTTGTATTATTTTTTAGTTAAAAAATAAAGTTAAATTATTTTTTAATATATTGACATAAAATTAGGTTACATTTAGATTAATTATTGTAATAAAAAATAAATAAGTACACAAAAGCCAATGCGAAAGGCATTAAATTTGCCTCACTCTGGTTCACTCACTGGCCTTTGTCTTTTTTGTCTCCTTATTAATTTTTATGTTAATTTTAAACAAAATTAGACTCTGAAGTCTCCACAAAAAGAACAAATTAAAATAAAAAAAAAAGTTAAGTTAATTGGAATTATGGACCAAATATAATTAGAATTATGTACTTCAATTATAATTATAATTTTAACCTTAATTACAAGCTTTAATTATATATATAACAAATAATACCTAATAATAGTTATTACTTTAAAATTGTACAAAATAAATGGGAATTATAAATTAAATAATTTTAATTCGAAGTGCTTAAGGATTTCTTCTTGTACTTGTTAATTTTAGAGAAAATTTGGTTCAAGTACTCTAAGGTTTGTTAATATTTTTTTAAGTATCATAAAGTTTGGTAATATATTTTTCCGGTACCTAAGGTTTTGAAATGTGTTTGAGGTACCCTAGACTTTGTAACTTTTTTTACGGTACCCTCTTTGTTAGTAGAGGGTATCTGAAAATGGGTAATAAAATTCAGGACACCTCAAAAGTATTTAAAAGTGTCAAAACATCTAAAAAATATATTACTAAATTTTAGAGTATTTGTTCCAAAACAAAAAAAAAAAAAGGCATCTTAACTAAAGTTTTAAAAAAATTTAGATAATTTTACATTTATTTTAATTATAACCTTTTTTACCTTACATCTTTACCCAATTATCAACTAAGGTTAACTTATTTACCTTTTTTTACTCTTACTCCCCCTTATTTTAATATATTCGAATAAAAAGAAGATCTTACCTTGCTTTGCTCTTTTTTTTACCTTCCCCCTTTTCACCCCTTTTCACTCTCATTTACAAAGTTGTCAAATTTATCTTATACATTATTGCAAAGTCCTCATTTCTCTCAAAAACATTTAAACTCCAATTCCATGCATTATAGGCTATGACTTTCTTATTAATGAATTCACCCTTACATTTAAGTTGGAGACTTGCATTTTTTTTGAACATTTGCGTAGAAGGTTTTGAGTCAATAAATTTTAGGCTAATTTAGCAAGACGTTTTTTAAAAAATAGTTTAAGAATTGAAGAAAAATTTCAATAAGAAGTTAGTAGTTAAAAGAGATAATTTAAGTTTAAAACAACGAGATATATGGACGTAACATTTCATTTTTTTTAAATTATAAATATCCTCCATATATCGCACGGGATAACACTGTAAGACATTAATCTAAATTAAAAGTAAAGAAAGATCAGCAAGGTCAATGCGGTTTGACTCTGAAAGGCATTGACCAAAATGACCCTCTCTCTCTCTCTCTCTCTCCTCCAGATCCCAAGACTCCCCCCCAAAACCTTTCTTCTTCTTCTTCTACTTCTCTCTCTTCTCATACACAAAACAAAACAAGAAATCTCAACAAGAAATTTAAACTCTTTGAGGAAGAGACCGACCGTTACTGTGATCATTCTTCGGTATATTTGGTTGAAAAAAACGTAAAAATATTCAAAGACAAGTACGCGTCGTCGGTAAGCCTTTCATGGGAGAAGGTGGTCTTTTCATGTCCATTCGGGATAAGAAGTTCTCGGGGATTATGAGGCGAACCCTTGGTTGATTTGCAGAGAGACTACAGTATTTTATTTCGGTAATTTATAGTTTGTTTTTTTTTTTTGTTGAGAACTTTACATACGAGTTTTATTAGTAAGAAAAGATCGATATATCAGCCTACTGCATTATTCTACCTAACAACAATTGATTTTAAGATAAAACTCTACTTGAATTTATATATATATATATATCTCAACAACAACAACAACAATAGACCTAGTGCCTCAAGGGTTACCGCCTAAACGGCGTCTTGGGGGTGGACGTACGTAGTCCTATCCCTTTAGGATGTAACCCTGCCGAGACTCCTAACCTTATAGGGTTGACAATACGAGGACTTCCCAGGAGGTCACCCATCTTGGTACTATTCTCGGGCTAAGCACGCTTAACTTCGGAGTTTTAATGGGATTCGGTGCCTTAATGCCTGATAAATAAACCCTTGAACTTATATATATACCACATGTACGCTAACTCCGTGTTCAGGCTTAAAAGCCCGGTAAAATTGAACAATTTTTTCGTTACAATATCAATTCTTTTAACTTTTTGTATATGTTTTGTTTTATATTTTTTAATTAATAATATTTATTTTTGGTGTGAAAAAAAAGCAGGTGGTTATGAGGAGACAAGTGGCTTCTTTGTCCTTGATTCTACTTATGGTGTTGCCTTATGATCACATCCCGATGAGTCATGCATATCATCATCATCATGGTCATGATGGTCATGGGCATGGACATAGAGGCCAATTCAACATCAAATTCAGAGGTGGGTCTGCACCCGATGGGCTCATAACCCATCATGAACATGATCATCATCATCATGATGTGGAGATGGAGGGACATCATGAAGGGCATGGAGATGACATTTTTTATGATGAAAAGAGGAAAATTCATACTGGTCCAAACCCACTTCATAACAGATGAGTATCAGTATGTTCCCTCCATTCATCAAATTTTACCGTTAAAGATTTGAAATTTAATGTCGGTTTGATTAATCAAATTGCGTTAGGCTTTCTGTGTAGAGCCTGATTGGAGTACAGACTCATTTGAGGGTAATTTTCAGGTGCGTTAGGATTTTGTGCGGCTATATATATCTATGTTGAAAACGAGAATTCTCTGGTTTCTGTCTGAAAAGATTTTGTGAAATCATTGCAACTCCATAGACATAGGCTAGCTAGCTGAATCATGTAAATCTTATTTTTGTTTTTATTTTTTGGTAATTTAGTAGAAAGATTTTGACTTCAATGCTTTCATGAAAAATTGAACATGGCACGAGAAAGTAGCTGCGAAAATGTCACAAATTGGGCAGGGTGGGCACTTAAGGAGAAGTTGGTCGTTAACGACCATCTTTTTGCCTGGCTTGCCCTGCTCGCTGACCGGCCCATTTCGTGCCATTTTCGTGGGGTTCTCCTGGAACGTATAACAGAGCTCATATTTATTATATACATATAATATTCAAAATGTATATCAAAAGATTTGAGATGTTTTTGATGGGTTCTTAATTCTGATCCTACTTTTTCAAATTTTGCATAGCATAATTTAATCTTTTTAATTTTTTTTTTACATAAATGTAGGAAATACTTGTTCAACAAAAGTTGGGTACTTCAACCATCACGGGGTGTATTTGGTCAAACTGTAAAAAAATTATTTTTTTAAAAATATTTTTGTAAAATGTGTCGTTAATAAAAATATTTTTGCCTGAAAATTTTACTTAAAAGCAGAATTTAAAAGCATTTAAAAAATGTCATTAATAAAGATTTTTTTTAATTGATAAAAAAGCAATTTTTATGCCAAATACTCTTTAAGTTTATTAAGAAACTTGATTCAACAAGTTATTAATCTGATTCTCGTTAGGGTTCATTTATCAGGCACTACTGCAATCGGATCCCATTAGAACTCCGAAGTTAAGCGTGCTTGGGCGAGAGTAGTATCAGAATGGACGACCTTCTGGGAAGTCCTCGTATTGCCAACCCTATAAGGTTGGGGGTCCTCGAAAATAGTCTCTTGGCAGGGTTACATTCCGAAGGGGTAAGGCTGCGTACATCCACCCCTTCCAGACCCCGCTTATGAGGAAGTCCTTGAGGCACTGGATCTATTGTTGTTGTGGTTGATCAATGTTGTAAGCTAAGATAAAATCATCCCTCATAATCCATTATATTTTAGTTTATGACAAAATTAATCTTCGTCTTTGAATGCTCACATGGTGTGACTCATTAGATGGGAGACCGGCTTTGTCATTATTTAAAATATGATCGACTATTTTATACCATAAGAAAATTACTCAATTTGAGCAAATTTAGAAAATTATGGACTATTTTAAATAAAAAAGTAAAAATAAATTCAAGTAAAATTTACAAATATTTAAAACTAATCAAATAAATAAAGTGCTAATATATTTGTCAAGGTAATTAGTAAAACTTTCTGAAGCTTATTATGTTGAAATTGCCCTAATATTATTAAAAATTGCCCGTATAATAATACCAATCTAAATAAACTTATCTTCAGAACGTTGTTATTGTCAGGGCAAAAATTATTATTGTCAAAGCAGTAATATAACTTACAAATAATACGAGTCACAAAATTATCTTGCAAACTGCGATTTTATTCTGATAATAACAATACTGCCCTCCTACTAGGGCCTTGCCTAAGAGAATCGAGTGTTACTTTAGGTTAAAAGGTCTGGAGTTCAAATCCCTTCTTGAACCCCTCTCTGAGGAATTATTAATTTAACTGACTTCTGTGGTGTGCGGATTGCTGTATGGACCGGGGTTTATCAGGTAACCAGATTTTTCATTAGTAAAAAAGAAATAACAATTTTGCCATGATAATTAGAGGTGGCAAAATATGACCCAACCTGGTGACTCGACCCATTTGACCTGCTACCCAACCCAACCCTAATCCAAAAAATTTAAACTTATTGGGACCCAAGCCTAAAAATGAACCGACTCGAATTTGACCTGACCTAAACTTAACCCGACCCGCGTTGACCCAAAACCCGAATTGACCTGACCAAAATTAGACTCGACCCAAGTTTAACCCAATCTGTGATGACTCGAGACTTGAACGAAACCTGTCCTATAACCCTAGATAACCCAAATAGAAATCTAACTTATTATAGAATCCAAATAATAGGCTAATTACAGTAACTTATTTATAGTTTTGGTCATAATTTTCAAGATTGAATAAATATATTATCAAAATAACATGATGAATCAAACTGAAATCCAACCCGACCCAAAGATGACACGACATGAGGTTACCCTAACCTCTTTCTACCCAAACTAAGACTGACCCAACCCGAGGATAACTCGACCCAAGGCTAACCCAACCCAATTTCGACCCTACCCGTGATAAATTTGACATGAGATTAACCCCACTCGACCCAACCCGACCGGATTGCGAAGTCTATAATTACATGCTTAAAGAAATATGGGATGGGGGATATTCCCAAGTAGGGGTGGCAAATGTGTTGTGTTGTATCGTGTTCGTGTTCGTGTTATGCAAAGGGCCTTAGAAATGAAGTCAACCCGAACCCGACTTATTTATTGTACGAGTTAGGAACTCTCAACCCTGACCCAACCTAATTATTAAACGGGTAACCCATTTAATTATATCGGTGATTTTTTTTAAATAAATGCTTTCTAATGTACAAAATAATACACCTAATGGTTAATACTAGCAATAAATACATAATATATTTATAATAAACTATCAAATTAATATTACTAAATATATTTAAATTATCTTATATAGAATAGGTTACCCAAAATCTATATATAATAACAATAATGGACCATTCAAATACATAACATAATTATATAAACAGGTCAAGCGGGTCGAAAACAGGTTAAATGGGTCAAATCCAAATTCAACCTAAATACCTAAATAGGTTAAATGGGTCAACCCAAATTTAACCCGGCTTCAAAAATCCAAACCCAAATCCGCTACTTTCGTGTCGTATTCGAGTTGTATTTTTATATCGTATCGGATTTTGTCGGGTTTATTCCCAAGGGAAATAAATGGGGCATTAAAAAGGGGTTTGGTGGAACAATTGAATCGTCCATCTGTCTGCATTTCAATTTTCCTGCAGTTGGTAGCTGCTCTATTTCTCTTCTTTTCTGTTTCCCTCTTTATATTTTATTTTTCTATTTTTGGCTATTTATTTCTTCGGGTTATTTATATTTTAATATCTCTAAATTTTTATCATATTAATAAAAAAGCCACTCACAATTGTTATAAGGTCATTTTTTATTGACACAGCTGGCGTAACATTTGCTTTGAATTAATGTTACAAAAAATGACCTCAAATACACTTCAACACATTTATTCTTACTTTATAAGCACAAAATTCAAGATATTATGTTATGTAGAAGTTATCTGTTTTCGCTTAATTTGTTTCGAAATATGGTTATTATGGAGTACTTTTGTCATTTTACTGTAGTATATTACGTTAGCTTTGTCGATTAAAAATGATATTTATGTCGGAGATGGACCTTTTTATTATTACAACAAAAACTCAGGGTCTTTTTATTAATATGACAAAAATCTAGGAGCCTTTTTATGATTTAAAAAGGTCATGATTCTTTTTATTATTTCTAAATACTTCAGCGTACTAAAATATATATAACCTTATTTCTTCACACTTGGTTCATATATTTAAAAAAAAGCCTGCATGTGTCATAACAAGCCCTTTCCCATGTAATGCAATGGTGTTGCATACATTTTAAATACGTAAAAAGATTAAAACTTATTATTTATTTTCTTATTAGTTGAATTTTTCTTAACTGTTATTCCTTATATATTTACAATAACTGTCACAATTTACTCTTTTGTAAATATACACTCTTCGTTATTTTCATACTCACGTCTAATTGCTTCTTGAACTGTTTGCCTTTGTACATCAATTGTTACAATTTTAATATAGATAGATAATATCATATTATATGGCAATGTATCTCTCTATGAGTCTTTTTGGCCAAATTTTTTTTCTTTAAAAAGTGTTTTCTTAATATAGAAAAAGTAATTTTTCGGATTTTAAGAATATTTTTATAAAGATTGGATGTGTTTTTATATTTTTAAACACAATTCTGAAAATAACGTTTCTCTCTATTACGATAATATCTGTTAGGATAATATCCCTCATTTATATTTATCCGTATATTTATCAGCCTAAGGGCTTACTTGTAATTCTTTCTGTATTCATATTATTATATATACGTGCCTCAACAACCCTATTGGGTATATTTCGCTAAACTATTCTTTCACATGGTATTAAAGCATACCTAACAAAAAAAAAAACAAAAATCTAAACCCTACCCACGGCGCCGTCCCCTCTCTCACGCGCTAAATTGCCCAACGCAGCCCTTGTCACTGTGACGCACCACCGTCTCCGGCGCTGCTCCCCTTCTCCTCTCCGGTACGTGGGTTTTCTCCCTCTTGTGGTGGCTACACAAGGTGCATAGTGTGATATTCTCGGTTGATCAAAGTTATGGCAGCCAATCCCAACCCCCCGTCGTCCCTCGCCCAGCCTCGGTCTCCCTCCCTCTCGTCACCCATGCCCGATGTCACCAAAACCATCACCAGCACCACTGTTCCACTGCCGCCCACCCTTGGGCCCGAGCCTCCCCCCACGTCAGGACCCCTCTTCTTGACGTCGACATTGGTACCTCCCTTCCTCCTTTACAACTAGGTTACTCTGGCTCTCAATATAGTGTTTCTACTCCTCTCCCTAGGTCGTCTGACCTGCAGCCCACTCCTCCCGTAAATCCACTTCCCACATCCTCTATTATGAGCCTCGTAACTGTCAAACTAGAAAACCCTACTGATTATACAGCCTGGAGAGAACAAGTTTCTATGTTACTGAGTGCCCATCGTCTCACGGGTTTTGTTGATGGTACTCTCCCTTGCCCTCCCTCTCAAATTCAAACACCAACAAGTATCTTTATTTCCAATCCTGATTTTCATACCTAGTCTTGTGTCGAACAAAGCATTAGGGCTTGTCTCTCTGCATCTCTTGCCCGGTCGGTTCTCAATGATGTTATTCTCCATCCCACGTCCAAAGCTATGTGGGATGCCCTGGCCAAACGCTTTAGGGACCACTCCCTTGCCGAGGAATTTGACCTCCGATCCCAATTGGTTACTTTGCGTAAAGATAACAAAACTATGACCGCTTACCTCACTGAACTCAAAACAATTGTCGATGACCTGGCTGCCATTGACTCCCCGGTGTCCAATCGAGAATTGATGCACTATGCTCTTTTTGGTCTCCCGCTGGAGTATGCTGCTTTTAACACCTTTACTCGTCAGTCTTCCCATGATCTCCCGTTTGAACGACTCAAGACGGCCCTGTTGGATGAAGAAGCTGCTTTGTCTCACATTCATCCTCGGTCCCATGAACATGCGCATGCCCTCGCTGCCGTGGGACACGTGCTTGACACTTCGGGTCAGAATCGGGTTCATGGTACGCAAGAGTCGTGGGCGTAACTCAAACCGTCAAGGAGGTCGTGGTGGTACATACGGTCAACCAAACTCAGGGTCAGGTCAAAACCCTCATGGTCAAGCGCGGCCGGCACCACAACCGTGGGTCCGCAACAAGGGCCGTGCTCCGCCTCCGCCTCACGTAGGTATCCTTGGTCCTGGGCCTCTTGTCTGCCAGATTTGCCATCAAGCCGGTCATGTAGCCTCCCCTTGCCCACACTGCTATGTCAATACTGACCTCTCCCGCTCATTGTTTGCCATGTTGGTAACAGATTCTGCTGATCCTACTTGGTACCCCGACTTTGGTGCTTCTAACCATATGACACCAAACCCAGGTATTTTGCAAAATATTTCTCCTTACTCTGGTTTTCAATCTATTCAGGTTGGCAATGGAATACTATTACCTATTACACAGGTTGGCACTTCAAAATTGCGTGCTCCCTCACGCAATTTAGCTCTTTCTAAAGTACTTTTGGTTCCTGGACTTACTTATAATCTCCTTTCGATTAAAGAATTGTGTCGTGACAACAACTGTAGTGTTGAATTTGACTCATCCTCCTTTTGTGTCAAGAACAAGGCTACGGGGATGCCCCTACTCAGGATACTCAGTAATGGACCGCTTTATGACTTCTCACCTCACCTCATAGGACATGTTGCATAGACTGCTCCTGTAGACTTATGGCACCGGCAATTAGGATATTTAGGTCATTCTGTTTTTGATACTTTACGTAGTCATTCTTTAATTCTTTACAGTTTAGGTTCTAGTTCTATTAAACATTGTCAGGCTGTTGTTTGGACAAGTCACGTCGTTTACCTTTTGCTCGTGTTATGCATACTACTACTGCACCTTTGCAATTAATACATTCGGATGTTTGGCAATCACCTGTTAAGTCTAATTCTGATTTACGTTACTATGTGCTTTCATTGATGATTATTCTCGCTTCACGTGGCTCTTTCCGATGCAACGAAAAGATGAAGTGTACTCCATTTTTTCTGACTTTAAAACTCTTGTTGAAAATTAGTTTAACACCACTATCAAATGTTTTCAAAGTGATGGGGGTCGTGAATTTGATAACAAATCCATGGCCACGCTTTGTAGAAAATTTGGAATACACTTAAGTCTTTCCTGTCCTGATACTCCACAATAAAATGGGGGTGGCAGAACATAAGCATCAACAATTAAGTGAAATGGTACGGACCCTTCTTTTTCAGGCGCAACTACCATATGAATTTTGGGCCGATGCCGTTTGTACTGCGTGTTTTATAATCAACCGATTGCCTACCCCACTTTTGCATAACATTTCTCCTTTTGAAAAACTTTTTAATCAAGCGTCGAACTATATTGTTTTTTGGGTCTTTGGGTGTGCAGGTTACCCCAACATCACAGCCCGTACCACCCATAAATTAGCCCCGCGCTCTATCCCCTGTTTGTTTCTTGGGTATGCTGTGCGATATAAGGGCTATCGCTGTTTAAATCCTGCTACGAGTTGTGTACATGTTAGTCGTCATGTTTCCTTTGTTGAGCACATTTTTCCATACAAGGACCTAGTCTCTAGTTGCGCTGCACCATCCATTAATTCTGTTATTGAGGTCCCTCTTCCCCTACCGCTCACGCCTGACTTGGGTGGGGACCCACCGTCGGGTGCCCCACCCGCGGCGCCCTTGGGCGTAGCACCGGTGCCCCGGGTGTCCTCACCTGGTGTTCCTGATACGCACACCCTCGTACCCTTGTCCACCTTGGTCACAGTGCCGGTGGCACAGGTGTCCTCGACACCCACTTTCGTTCCTTTGCAGCCCTTGGCCGTGGCTTCGGTCCCGGCTCAGTTGCCCACGGACACGGCTTCGACCCTGGCTCCCGCGGCTTCCCGGCTTCCCCTCCGGGGGGTCACCCTATGCGCACCCATCTCAAAGATGGCATTCGTAAGTTCAAGCACATCATTTCCCTCAACTCTGCTGTAGTAGTCCAAGAACCCACCTGTTTTTCACAGGCTGCTAAAAACCCTCAGTGGCAGGAGGCCATGGTGGAGAAATTTAATGCCCTTCTCTTACATCAGACTTGGGAACTTGTTCCTCCTTCCCCCGCTCAAAATGTTGTTAGGAGCACTTGGAAATATAAAGTCAAGTATAAACCTCATGGTTGCCCAGGATTTTCACCAGCGTGAAGGCCTTGATTATTTTGAAACTTGTAGCTGAGTCCGAGTACCGAGCCGTGGCCAAGCTTGTAGCTGAGTGTGATTGGATCCGCTATCTCATGCGCGACCTTGGGTTACGTCATTCTGGGCCTATCCTTGTCCACTGTGACAATGTGTCTACCACATACCTGGCTGCCAATCCCATTTCCAATGATCGCAGTAAACATGTCGACGTTAATTTTCACTATGTGCGTGAAAAGGTGGTCAAGGGTGATATCCAAGTTCGATACACGCCTACCACTAAACAGATTGCTGATATCTTCACAAAAGGATTGGCCACTGATCGCTTCCGCTACCGCAAAGCCAATCTACACGTTGGTCCCTCCCGTTTAGATTGAGGGGGCGTATTAGGATAATATCTATTAGGATAACTTCCTTATCTGTATTTATTCGTATATTTATCAGCCTAAGGGCTTAGTTGTAATTCCTTATGTATTTATATTATTATATATATGTGCCTCAACAACCCTATTGGGTATGCTTTCCCAAGCTATTCTCTCACGCTCTTTTAAAGCAAAAGTTAAAATTTTTGAGACCAATTATTCCTATTACTGCCATTTTTTTCGATAATTGGTAAATCCCCAACAAAATGCACAACAATGCGAGGGGAGACAAAATAGAGAAAACCACAATATTAGGATAATATTCGTTAGGATAATATCTATTAAGATAATGTATTAGGATAATATCCCTTAGGATAATATTTCTGATTTGCATCTATTTATATATTTATCAGCCTAAGGTCTTTCCTGTACTTACTCACTATTTGGCATTACTATGTATACATACCTCAACAACCCTATTGGGTATGCTCCCTAACCTAAACTCTCACACACAAGAAAGCAGAAAGGGGCTACCCCAACAAAACAGTACCGACAAGGCCTCGAGAGGCCTAAACGCCCAAACAACCCATAACGCAACAACCCGCATTGATATCATATTTTTACCAAAGTATTTATGTACAAGATGCTTTTGTAAAAAAAACTGTTTTTTTGTTTGTTGTTTGAGTTCATTCAACATTATAATTGAATTTATAATAGAATTTTAAAATATTTATTACGGGAGTTTTTCTATTGAAAATTATCTACATTTTAGGTGAGGAATCATAAAACCACCTAAATTTTTTAAATTTTCAAAAGAAATTTAGTGTCACACCTAACGCTGACATTTTGACTTTCTGCCAAATAATTGATGGAATTTGGTAATTTTATATTTATTTTAACAGAAAGTTAATGGTGTTAGCATTAGGTGCGACATTGAAAATTTTTTAAAAGTTTAGGTGACTTTAAAAACTTAAACTTCATCAAAATGTAGGTATTTTGATACTTCACCTAAAATATATGTGGTTTTCTGTAAAAAAAAAAAAAAAAAAAAAACCCTTTATTATATATTTTTCGAAAAAACATAAACTTCATCAATTATTAATATTAATATTAATATTTGTTGAATGGAAGAATGGAGTAGAGAGAGTAGTTAAGTTATTTCAATGACAAGAGGAATCCAAAGTTTATGTTTGTTATCAACTCTTCAATTCATTCTGAGCAATTATTTCTAAACTAATTAATAATTAAGCTAATTATAATTTAGTACTTTGTTGCTTGTTGCTTACTGAATGGGGGTCCTCGGAAGCAGCCTTTTATTAGGGTATCCCCTTGATGGTGCGTACATCCTACCCCTCCCAGACCCTGCTCACGCGGGAGCCCTTGTAGCACTGGGCCTGTTGCTGTTGTTGTTGTTGCTTGTTGCTTATTGCTTCTGTGTTGTATTGTGCTCCACAGTGCTTTGTTCTTTGCTGGTGTCGCTTTATGATGCTTCTATCCCATTTGTTTTTATACTTTTTATAGGTGGGGGTTCTCGGACACAACCTCCTGTTATGGTAGTACCCTGTGTTTGCGACGAATTTGGCCAGTGAGTTTATTCCTCAAATAGGAGTTCAATATGAGATGGAGTTCATGAGGATGAGCAGAACTCAAGCCCGTCTGGTGTTTCCTGCAAGATTTAAACAACCGCGGGGAATCCCTCTGACGCTCAAGTCAACATTTATCTAATAAAATAATAATAAAAGCAGGTAATAAATACATATAAAAGACTTAGCCTTAGAAGAGTACAAGGTTAGAGTAGTTATTGCTCTAGAGGGATGACCGAAAAAGGACGATGGGAGGTTAAGGAGTGGGGAGGCCTACCTTAGACGGGCCTTGCCTTGGAATGGAGAGCAAGTGGTAGAGAGTAAGAGTATTAAAGAGGGAGTGTCAACGCTGCCAAACGGGTGGTCAACAGCGGTCAACACTGGTCAATGCTGGTCAACATGGTCAATGCTTGTGTACGCCTAGTCTGTATGCTTGCAAGTGTCTGGTTGTGTAAGTATTGAGCTAAGCATACAAAATACTAGGCTAATATTTTAAAATAACAGGCTAGCATTATAAACACCTTGAAGGGGTAATATTATGTACATCTCATCCTCAGACACTGCATTGGCCGGAGCCTTTATAGCACTGGATTTGTTGTTATTTGTTAGTATAATTTAGTACTTCAAAGTCTAGTCAATTAATCTTTCATTCCGCTAGTTAAAGTGAAAAAAAATTTCAGTCCATAATTCATAGTATAACATTATATTTTTATAAAATTTGACAATATAAATAAACAACAACAGACAACAGCCCAGTATCTAGAAGAGGCTCTCGCTATAGCACGGTTTAGAGAGAGTAAGATGCACACAATCTTATCTCTATATAGTGTTACCCTAGAAAGTCTGTTCTAGACCCCCAACCCTAAAAGAAGACAAAAAATGTCGTTAACTTTATCAATAGCATCATAGATGATTAACCCTATGGAAAACGGGACTCTTTAAGTTAATAAGATGAGAACACTTGTACTCATTTTGGATTGTGTTGGATTCCTACCTTTCCGGAGAGAATCTAACTTTGTCGCAAACTATTTTGCAAAGTATTGAATTTCAAGAGAATCCCATTCATTGTTTGGCTTTGATCTTGGTGTGCGCTCCCTACTTCCCTTCAGCTCTCATTAACTGCCCTTACTTTTTTTTTTTTGAATAATTTTTCTATTACAGTTGCATATATACTGTGTAGAAATTCTTATTTTTTGCTTCTTTCTCATAGCTTATTATACCTTCGAGGAGCCTAATATTGCTTTTATTATCCGGGTATGATAAAAAAGAGTTATCTTGTGACGTGCTACATTGTCTTTTCAATATATGCTATCCTTTGCTAGTATCACGTTATTATTTTAGTCAATAGTAATACAGTCCAAATACTTTTAGTTATCTTTTTGCTGACAAAGAATTTAGTTATCCAGTAAACCTCAGCTCATGCAACGACCCACACGCCGCAAGAGCCAGCAGAGGTTCAGGGCGGGAGTAATTGAACTCCAGAAGCAATACTCTATCCCCTCACTTGCTTCTTACAACCGAAGCAATTCTCTGGTGGAAATACTTTTTGTTATTTTTCTAAAATATGTTACTTTTTTGTCCTTTTTTTCAATCGTCCTCCTTATATACACATAATATGGTGCCTTCCCTGCCCAGTACTACCCTTGTCCGGTACCACTCCTGCCAGCACCCGCTGCATGTATCTCGGGGGAGGTAGGACTTCCCCTTCCAGTTATCGCCTCTCTCCTCCAGATCCCGGTTCCACACCCGACACCATCAAGGTCTTCGTCTGTCTCCAGCCAGGTGACTCTGTGATGGTTCTGCTCGGCTTCCCCCGTTGACTACATTCACCTGGTCCTGTTGTTTTTTGTCCTGTTTTTCCCT
The DNA here is from genome assembly GCA_018398585.1 of Simmondsia chinensis. Lineage (NCBI taxonomy): Eukaryota > Viridiplantae > Streptophyta > Magnoliopsida > Caryophyllales > Simmondsiaceae > Simmondsia > Simmondsia chinensis. The sequence continues at coordinate 24,080,808 of JAGTTD010000019.1, forward strand.
TTTTTCGGATATTATCTTTTGTACCCCCATTCTTTTATGGGTGATTCATGGCTCGTTTCGACAAGTTTTTCCTGTTTTGTATTGCAACAATGTCGCTAATTATCAAAAAAAAATATACATAATACACGTTCGAATCCTTTTTTTTCCCCGAATATTACACCTTTTACAGTATTTTTACCAGTACTCTACCATTCAAACTTTATAAAGTTGCACTCATGAACAGAATCTCAAATGAACTAAAAGAGTAACACATAAAATCCCCAGTTGTAAATGTTATATCTTATAATAAAATCTTATAATAACCAAAATGGGTAAGTAAAAATAATATCTTTTGTATAAAAAACTTTATGGTAAGATATGAAACAAATGATGTCAAATAATTGGAGCCCAAGAAAGGCAAAAAGAATCATGCCTTTTTTCACTTTAAAAAAAAGACATTTACGTTTACAAATTGTAATAATAACTAGTGTTATATCTTGCGATACACGAAAGATATTTATATTTTTAAATATAATTTATATATAATTACATTGTAATTTTATTGAATTTTATAAAAGATATTGAATTTCTTTTTTTTTTTTTTTTTCTTTCCCATAATCTCGAATATTAAATGACCATTTCTTAGATTTGTTTATACTGCAGTTTATAGGATTTTGGTAACACCCCTTTAAAATTGTTTGAATTAAAGTTTAGAGACATTTGGAGGAGAGAGTACATACATATATATATATAGTGCCGTTCTTATGAGAGGATGAGAGCGTGAGAGGGGGTGAATCCTGGCCCTCCATTGTAATGGATGGCCAAGATTGCTTGAACATTAAAAAAAAAATAACAATTTACGGCCCATACCTCTTTATTGGGCGGAAAGAAAGAAGGGGTAAGGAAGGGAAATTGTTTTTTCCCCTCAATACTCGGCAAATCTTGGCTGTAAATTATTATATTTTTAACGTTCAACAAATCTTGGCAGTCCATTACAATGAAGGGTCAGGATTCGTCCCTCTCACGCTCTCACCCTCTCATAAGAACGCCACCATATATATATATATATATACACGTGTAGGGAACTTTCTTCACTGCAAAAACTTTGTCCACAGGGCATCTGTACCGGTGTTCTTAGTTCGTTCTCATTTTTTGAATTGTTAAAGCATTTATATACTCCTTATGTCGAGGGTGTAGAAGAGTTGGACTGAGCCAAGCATCTCTTGATAGCCTAATTGAGTTGAGAAAAGACTTGGGCTCACTATCGAACTGAATTCTTCGAGTAACTATTGAGTCATTATCGAACAATTTTTGAGTTAACAATGGCTGTTAACGAGCTTTTATAGAATTCTTATCAAATTGTTCTCGAGCATTAACAAGCAAAGCATCCTTCTTTATCTCGGCTAGTTAAGTTTATTGGGTTTGGTTGAACTTGGGTTGATAAGCTATCGAACCCCAATAATAAAAATGAACAAGCCGTAATCTATTTCGAACACAAGTGGCTCATCAAAAGTTTGGTTCGTTTACGCTACTATTTACATCAGATATTTTTGACATATGCAAGCCCCATGCTCCATGAAGGGGTGCAGGAGCGCTCATGAGCCTACCTGTCATAAAGCTCAAAGGCTCAACTCGATTCGAGCTCGAGTCGAGCCAAATATGTGCCTAATGAAGCTCAAGTTCGTAAGCTTGTCAATCTAAATGAGCCTAACTACATGTTATTTATTAGAATAAATAATGCCTAATCGAGCCAATTTCGAGCCTAATTAAACGAGTACAAGTGTGCCTAAATCCAGTTTAAATAAGACTAAATAAAGCAAGTTTAGTTTGGAGCTCATTGAGCTCAGTTCTAGCTCAAACAATCCGAGCTCAAGTCTATTCTTACAAGGCAAAATTGATCTAATTTGATTATTGTGCAACATGTGAAAGAGAATTCAAGTTAAAGAAAACGCTACAACAACAATAACAGTCCGGTGACTCAAGGCTGCTCTCACCAAGGTAGCGTATGGGAGGGTGAGATGTATGTAGTTTTACCTTTACATATTGCTTCCCTATAAAGACCCTGTTTCCAAAAATACTGTACATATTGCATTGGATCCTATTAGAATTCCGAAGTTAAGCGTGTTTGGGCAAGAGTAGTACCAAGATGGGTGACCTCACCCCTCGGGTTTGGGGTTGTCGGAAACAGCCTCTCTTTAGGGTACCCTGAAGGGGAAAGGCTGCATACATCCACCCCCCAGACCTTGCTTAGGCGGGAGCTCTTGGGGCACTGGGAATGTTGTTGTTGCTGTTTTTACAGTAGAACTCTTGTATTTATCTTCTATCTCTATATATTAGATTTAGTCTTTATACTTATCTAGGTTGAGTTAGCTTTATACTATCTTATATTCTCTACTATTATATATATGACAGCATGACATATCAGTTATCATGCCAACAATTACTATCATATTAACACAAACAAACCAACAGAAACAAAACTATAATGAAAAATAAATATATAATACTTTAATACCTATGACAAGTCAAGTCCGAGTTGAGCCAAATGCTGACAAGCAAATTGGTCCCTGTTTCTTTCCAATGGTTAGAGTGACAGTTGGCCTATCTTGAGACGCGGGTTCAAATTCAGCATTCCCCCCTCCCAAATGCTGACAAGCCAAGCAATATTATTGTTGGATGCAAGGCAGACAAAAGTAAACATTTTTAATTTATGCAACAAGGGTACGGGGCTTTCCAAGACTCTGCCTTGGCAGGAGTCTCTTTAAGGCACTAGATTATTGTGATTGTTCTTGTAAGGATGCGGGTTGTAGGGATAAACAGAAAGAAAAAGAAACTGCTAACGAAAAGGAAGGGATTGACGTATACAAACTCCAATCACGTTACATATCTCATTTTCTATTACTAAACTCATATTAAGGGTTCAAGAACACCCTTGCCAAAGGGTAACTAGTAGTAGCGGACCTAGGATTGGTGTCATAATTAGAGTCAGTCGAGTGAAGCAGTTGATACTATAAATACAGACATGGATGACTTTCTTACCTTACATGTTTGTCAACTTATAACATGCTAATAATACGCCTCATAGTTCATGTCATGTTAATCGTAAGGAATTCAAAACCCACCGAAGCTGAGAAGAAAAGTCTAGGGCTTATATTCCCCCAGACAACCAACAAGTATTTATAGCCAACTTAAAAAAAAAAAAAAAAAAAACCCTAAAACGTAAAACTACAAAAAGAACCTTCAAACTAGTAACAAAACACAAAAGCGGCCCAAAACACATCTTAGAGGCTGAATTCGGGAAAATCGGTGGGGTTAGCGATGAAGCAGTTGACTTTCCAATTTTCGGTCCGAGATCTAAATTTTTATATGTTGTGGGCCCTGTAAGTCCTCCTAGATCAAAAGTTATGCCAACTTTAAGTTGAAAATACGGGTTATTACTTCCGGGTCTATCCTTTGTTGCTTCATAAACTCTTTAGCTACACATCCTATGTCACTCTCGAAAAACAAGTGCTAAGTTTTTCCCGTTCTACGCTCCATCTAGGGGACCAACTCTCCATTTCTTAACAACTGGCTTTGTCTAGGCCCCTGTGTTGTTCTTCGACTTTGCCGATATTTATCGGAAAAAAAAAATTCCTAGCAACTAAATGTTGTAATCAACAGAGATTCAACCTTATATTGCCTTCATTTCATAAATTCTAAAGATAAAAGAAAATTTTCAGCGAATGTGTGCGTTTTCAAGAGATAGATACACTGAAAAAGAACACAAAAGATAAAATTTACAACAATTCAATGAGATCCTCAGGTAAATACTATTTAACAATGCGATAATTGTGAAATATGAAAAACTATATTATTGAACGATTAAATGAAGTTTTATTGAAAGACATTTATAGAGAGTATAAAGAAATTAGAATTACAAAGGTACGCCGAATCTAAAGTATTCGGCCTACGAAAGCAAGGTGTTATATGAACCTCCAAGGACTTTGTGGTTACGATTGCTCTGTTGAGCAATCGTCCTTAGGTTATGTCAGGAAACCAACTATTCAAAAACTTAAACTGATAGATGAAGATTCGCGAATGATTTGCCCACTCAGCTTGAAGTGTGATATTGTACATAGCCACTCCATACCTTGTGCTAAAATTAACTGACATTGGGAATGGCACTTGTTAGTATTTAAACTCGTGACCTCTCGGTTAACAACGTTCTAATACCATTTCAAAAACCCAACTACACTAAAAGCTTAATTTGACAGGTAAAGGCCGGTGAATAATTTTATACTCTAACAAGTTCGATCCCTTGTTTCTGTTTTTTGAGGGTGTTTCTTTTCTACTATTGTTGCTAGTGATGTTCACGAAAGCCTGAAACTGAAAAAAATCAAACCGAAACCAAGAAAACTGAACGAAAAATCTTGGTTATTGAGTTGGAAGCTGAACCGATAAAAAATTCGGTTAATTTGGGTGGTTACGGTTCATGAGTTCCACAAAATCGGTGAACAGAATAAACCGATTAGTACCTTTTATATTCCGAGCCTAAGTCAATCTAATTTAGTATAACAATTGTGTACGGTTAGAAATCCAATTGACAACCCTAAGTGATTACTTGATTTACCTATTTTTGAGAGCAAATGAAAGTCGCAAAATATTAGGGATTAAACAGGTGAGAAAAATACTTGAATTTCTTTTTATAATAAGTGGCTAACCTATTAATCAGATTGAACTAACAAAACCGAAATCCCGGTTAACCGATTTTCAACAGGTGGTAACGGTTATTGAATTTTCACAAATTCCTTAAATGATTAGGGTGTTGCTAGTGAGCTAAATCCATTAGGCTACTATCAACAAGGGATAGAGGTGTAAACGAGTCGAATTGAGCTAAACGAAGTAAATGGTTCTTAGCTACTTGGACTAAGGGAAATTAGGAACAGGGGTTCAAATGAGTCGAATTGAGCTGAATTAAGCATAAGCGTCCATGTTTGAACTCGAGCTCGATAAGTGTTTATGAGTTTGAGTTTGAGCCAAGTTTTTATCGAGCTTCTAAACCTTTGTTTAAATTTGGTTTAATAAGATATTAGTATGCTTGATACTAGGCTCGACCCATTTGTCTATTGAAGCCAAGTTGAGCTTGCTAATGAGCAGAGCTCGACATCAAACTGAGTTATTCAAACTACTATTAAGCCATCATATGTTAATCACCAAGCTATAACGAGCTCTTAATAAGCCATTAATAAGTTCTTAACGAGCTTTTAACAAGCCCTTATCAAACCATCTGAAAATTTTAACAAGTGGAGCACCTGTTATTATAAAACAGCTTGTTAAATTTATCAAACCTACTCGAACACGACTCATTAAGCTTTGGCGCCCTCAAAATCAACACAAACGAGCCTAAAAACCCGAGCACTTTATTGAATGGTTGGAGACATGATGTCTAACTGATAAGCAGCTTCCATGAAATAACTATCTCGAGAAAGTTAACAAGTAAATCCATAATCACCATTTATCTATTTTACGACGAATAACTGTTGGTATATTTTTAAAATAAGTATAAAATAGTTGATTTGTGTCTTTCATTGAGGATTGTCTCTTCCCGTAAAGAGATGTCATCAACAACAACAACAACAATAGTCCCAATGCCACAAGGGCTACCGCATAAGCAGGATCTGGGGGGATGGATGTATACAACCTTCCTCCTATGCTACCCTGAAGCGAGGCTGTTTCCAAGGATCCCCAACCTGAGGGGTGTTAATGTAAAAAGATGTGTTTCTTCCAAAAGATCCTAGAGAACTATAAATACCTGCTCTCCGTTATCGAGATTGATCTATATAAGACAACATTTTTATCCGTCTTCTCAACACTCATTCTCTCGTTGCATTTTGGTTATCATTAATTGTTGAAGCACCATAAAATCTGCGGAAAGACGACAAAAAAAATTTGGACCATTTCTCGATTTGTGCGTGTCATCCTTGCGCAGGGGCCATGCTAATCTTCTCTGTATCGTTCCAATTTTATCGGATGTCTCCGAAGAGACATTGGATTAGGGTTCGCCATTACTATATAAACTTGAACAGCTTGCTCCAATTTGTGGATGTGGGATGTGTGAGAAGAAGAAAGAGAAATGGGCTGGGCTGGACTGGACTGGACTGGACTGGACTGGGCTGGGCTGCAATTTGAAAGTGATAATTATTGGACTTGGACCCTCTCGTGTAACTTCAAGATTCAGAATGAATAGAAGGAAAAGGTTATTAATGTGAAATACTTTAACTATTACATCAATTTAGTCCTTATATAATTCAAATTGTATTAATTTAGTCTGATAGTAAAAATTAAAGTTAAGTTAATGACTTAATTTTAAATAATTTGGCTATGTAAAATGCAAAGGATCCGATATAAATCCACCTGCTGAATCAATTTAAATTCGCCCATCGTTCGAGCATTGAAAATTTTGTCACCAATTGGATAATAATTTTGCTCTAGGGGCTCAGTTGGCCCAAAGTAAATAGTAAATTGAGATAATTAAAAATATAAGGATTAAATTGACACAATAAATAAAGTGTAGGTACCTTTCACATAAATAACGTTAGAAAAAAACGTACCAATTTATTTATGTAATTATATAGTCCAAAATTATTTGGGAAAATTATCAATTACATATTTTGAGGTTTTAGCATTTATTATCTAAGTATTCTGACATTTTCACATATATAATGAGGCACTTTGATGTTTAAAAATTTTATCACTCAAGTATCCTAAAATTTAAAAATCTGAATCAATCTGGTATGTCTGCCTAACTTTGATGGTGTTTTTATCGCAAAAATGCTATAGTGAAATATGATTCTGACAATATTTAAGAATATTCGTTAAAATTTGATAGGCTTCATTTACCAGGCACTAAGGCACCGGATCCCATTAAAACTTCGAAGCTAAGCGTGCTTGGACGGAAGTAGTATCAGGACGAGTGACCTCCTCAGAAGTTCTTATATTTCCAACCCTATAAGGTTGGGAGTCCTCGGAAATAGCCTCTCAGTAGGGTTACACCCTGAAGGGGTAAGGTTGCGTATATCAACCCTTCCCAGACCTCACTTATGAGTACCATAACAACTCCACTAATGTCGCACTAAATATAAAATACATACAAGATGACTTTCAATAGGATCGGTTGAGCTCAAATCTAACCAAACGAGCTTAGAACTCAGTTTTTCCATTTCAGGCTCATGTAAGCCTGATCTAGGCTCGTTTCAGCTCAATTACGCTCAAGGTTGGCTCATTTAAGCTCAAACTTGGATCAACTTGGCTTCGTAAGCAAAACGAGCCTGCTTGAACTTGAAATCAATGGAGTCTTTAGGGTCACAAGCTTTAATGAATCTAGCTGAGTTTATCTTAATACAATTTGCAATCCTAAACAAGCCCAATCGAGCCAAGGTTGAACCTACATAAGCAACACTTGAGCATATGTGAGCTCAAATCGAGTTTAAACGAGTCTAGGAAAAGTGAGTAAAGCTCGTTTTGGATCGAGCTCAATCGAGCCAACCCATGCTTGAGCCTATAACGAGTCGATCTCAAATTTGGAGTTTCCGAGATCAGCGAACTTCAAGCCTAGCCTGATTTGACCGAGCTAATATACGAGTTGAGCTTTGAGTCTCACGAGTTCGGGCTCAAGTTGGTCCATATACACCCCTTTTATGCTCTAATCATTGCATGCATTAACTTTAGAGACAGAAAATGTTTAATTTTCTCGAAAAACTTTTCAGGAAAACTGAAAGACGGAAAAGATTATTCAATAGTCCAGTATTTTAATTGGAGAAATTAAAAAATAGTTTTCCAGTTTTTCCCTTTTTTTTGAAAAACAATTGAAAATTATTTCTCATATATTTCTACCTCTGTGGTTAATTTATACTTTTTTTTATAGTTTAAGATGCTATTGATAAAACAGTAAGATCAAATTGATTTTGATCAATAGTTTTATATTTGATATTTATGTAAAAAAGATTAGTAATGTGGATGGGTTTTTTATGTGCTGATCTTATGGTTAATCTTCAGCTGGGATTCCCGGTTTGAGTTTGTTCTACCGCCTTGTTTTTCCTGTCCCCCCGTGTCTTGTTTGATTTTGTGCTCCGTGTATGCTATGTTGTGTTTGAGGCGAGTGTTTTGTTCTTGTCGGTCTGCCTTTTTGTTTTGTGTTGGTTGTTTTTGGTCCCCGTTTTGTTACGGTCGGACTCAGGCCACGCCTAACGAGTGGTCTACTTGTATCGCGACTTTGTCACAATTTATCAAAAAAATGTAAAAAAGATTAATAATTACTCCAAAAAGAATGGCATATAATGCATGTTTGGGACTAATCTCTTTCTTATCCATCCATGGAAGTAATGGTTGAGATTCTTAAGGAATGTTTGCCTTTCCTTTTTACTCCTTTTCTTATGGTGCCTTTATTCCTTACATCTTTCCGAGGTCTTGTCTGACATCGTTTTCTATTTGTATTTTTTTAGTTTTGAGTAGAGCTGGCAAAACGTCACTTGATCCGATGATTTCAACTCGTTTGACCCGCTATCTGACCTGACCCTAACCCAAACAAATTTTAATTTATTCGGACCTGAACCTGAAAATGAACCAATCCGAATTTTACCCAACCTGAACTTGATCCGACCCAAGTTGACCCGAAAAAACCAAAGTTTGATCCGACCCTTGATGACCCGAGACCTGAACCAAACATGTCTTATAACCCAAAATGGTCCAAATAGAAGTCTAAGTTATCATTTTTAGTTATAATTTTCAAGGTCGAATAGATATATTATCAAAATGCCTGATAAATGAACCTAAAATCCTCGACCCAAGGATTTCCCGACCTGAGGTTGAAACAAACAACCCGTTGTCTGCCCGACCTGATAGACCCAACCCCAGGACGGTCCGAACCCGATTTGACCTGATTCGGGCATTACCTAACTTGAGATAGACCCAACCTGACATTAACCCAACTCCACTTGATTGCCGGGTCTAGTTTTGAGAAACTAAAATCCATGTTTGGTTTTATATCTTCAATTTTCATTGAAACTAAAAAAAGTTGAAAACAAAGATAAATAAATTAGTTTCTAAAATGTAATTTTTAGTTTAAAGTAATGAACATCTTTAGTGTATTAATAATTGTCTCGACTAAAGTCCATAAATAACAAGCTAATCTATCTCACGAGCGTACCGAACTGGTATCGTTTTCAGTGTTCATTTTGATATTTTGGATATTTACTAGTCTTTTATCTTTTCATGTTCGAATTTGGATCAATAAGCACCTTGACTCCAGGGCGTTGACTTTATAGCTAGGCCAAAAAAATAAAATATTTTAGAGAAAAGCAGTGTTAGTAGCCCGCCCAGTTGGGATCTCCATTCACCAGTGCATGGAAAATCCTCAAAGACCATCACCCACATTTATTTCCAGATACAAGACATCACGATTAGATCCATCTCCTTAATTTTAGACTACATTCACAATTCCAGATTTTGATCATCTCTAGCCAAAATTGTTATTTTGATACGACGTAACCAGCATCGCGGACCATTTTTAATGCTTGGCCCCATGATTGCCTAGCTTTTATCATGATATGCAACTCAAATTGCGTTTTGAGATTTTGTTATTGTTTTTATTTCCTCCTCCCATTCGAAGGTGTGATGTACTCATTTAGGATTTAGTCCTCTTACTATTCATAAAGAAAAGCGGTGTTAGCCAACCAAAAAAAAAAATCACTTTTTCCACTAGGAATAATTTTCCACTCGCTATTTAGTAGGGCTGGCAAAATTTGACACGACACGATAGCATGACACTGACACGACACGAGGATAACAGGTTTGGGTTGGGGGTTTTGAAGGCAGGTTGAATTTGGGTTGACCCGTTTAACTCGTTTAGGTAATTGGGTTGAATTGGGTTTGACCCGTATAACCCATTTTCGACACGATTGATCCGTTTATATAGTTATGTTAGGCATTTAAGTAATACATTATTATATATATATATTTGGTAGTTAAGATAATTTAAACTATATTTAGTAATATTAATTTAATAATTTATTTTAATAGTTATAAATATAATAAGTATTTATTGATAGTATCAACCCTAAAGTGCATTATCAACGTGTTTGTAAATTAAAAAACTAGCATTTAATGGAAAAAAGTCGCCAATATAACCCGTTTAATAATTGGGTTGGGTAAGGGTTGAGAGTTCCTAACTCGTTTAATAAATGGGTCGAGTTCGGGTTGACCCAATTTCTAAGATCCCTCGCATAGCACGAACACGAATACGACACGACACGACACATTTGCCACCCCTACTATTTAGGGCCAAACAAAGAAAAAAGAGAAACCGACTTTCAAGAATTAATTTCCCTCTCTACCAAATGGATCTTTAGTCATTACATTTTAACTTGTTAACCTGAAAAATATTTTATGGCGTATTAGGTACGATTTTCTATTTACAACTTTTGATTTTTAAAAAATTAAAAATTGATTTTGAAAGTTAATTTTTTTTTTTCTAGTTTGTAGTTTTTGTTTTCAATTTTTCACATCTGAATGCAACTTAAAAATAAAAAAATAAGAATAAGAAATAATTATTTTTTAACTCTTTGTGTTTGGTTTAAAGAAAAAAAATCCTTAGAGTAAAATTTGTTATTGTGAGAGCAATAATGTAACTTACAAATAATGAAAGTTATAAAATTATTTTAAAAATAATAATCTTGCTTTTACAATAATAATTTGGCTCTTACAATAATATTATTCATTAAAAAATCATAATATTTTCTACTAATTACCCAAAAGTCAAAATTTTAACTTAATTAATTATTCTAATGATTTCCTTCTTGTCAAATAATTAAGGCATAATTAGGTGGCCCACGCGTATAGGTAGACAATTAGACCAAAACACCGCGTTTCAGGTACGTATCGAATGGACAGTGCATCGTGATCTGCGTTTCAATTTCCAGTTTGATTTTCCACCAATGTCAATAGTGTTTTAGGGGTATAAACGGGACCGGCTCAGTTGAGCCGAGCCGAGCACCTCCTTATTCAAACTCGAGCTTGATAAGACCTATTGAACTCGAGATCGAGTCGAGTTCTTATCGAGCATTTCAAACCTTTATTCGAACTTGGTTCGATAAGATTTTTGTGTGTTTGATACTTAGCTCGACTCAGCTTGTTAGGTTTATCGAGCCGAGTTGAGCTCGTTATCGAGCCAAGTTGAGCTCAAAACCTATTCGAGCTTGCTATCGAGCCAAGCTTTTTCAGTTATTATCGAACCATTTTCGAGCCAATACCAGTTGTTAAAGAGCTCTTAACGAGCCTTTAACGAGCATTTCATGAGGTCTTATCAAGCTCCTTAACGAGCACTTAGCAAATTGTTCATGAACATTGACAAGCCGAGTACCCCTTTTTTCGAACTCGGCTCGTCAAGCTTATTAAGCCTACTCGAACTTGGCTCGATAAGCTAATGAGCCCTCATAATGAACACAAATGAGCCCTGATCGATTTCGAACGCGAGTAGTGCATTGAACATTCGGTTCATTTACACCACTAGTAATACTATTACTTTCTTTTAAGGTAATGCTATTACCAGTGCAAGATTATAATTTATAAGATAATTTTATTACTCTTTGATGCAAACCAAAATATAGAAGTTAAGTGAGGGATAATTTAAGTATTAATAAATAGGTTAAATACTTAATTTCAATTATACCCATCTCCTAACTCCATATATACGAGCCTTAGTTGAAGAGAAGGACGTACTATGACTATGCCGATAATTATAGGAAAAAAATGGATGTATGATGAAATGTTTGAATCTCCCCCCCCCCCCCCCCCCCCCCCCCCCCGCGCCAGTCTCAATCTCCCTTTCTATCTAGTCCATCTATCTTCTCTATACTATTCGTATACTTAGAAATCATATACTATTGTACGGATTTTACCTAATTATATACAAATATACTACTATTTTTAAAGTTGGTTGATTGTCTAGGATCAATATGGATCGTAACACTTTTATTATTTGTAAATCGCATTATTGATTTAGCAAGAACAATTTTTTATCTTGACAAATAATTTCCTTTTTAGCATGGACAAAAATGTTTTTTCAAAGTATTTTCTGTATAATTACTTTTATAAAATGTATTTTATCAAGGAGATATAGCGTTATAGGTGACAATGAGACAATTATTAAGGCCCTCGATGGATCCTACTCGACTCTGGCGAAAATCATGACTATTATAAAAGATATCCATTCCATCAGCTTAGCCTTAGAGCATATATTATTTTCGCATGTTTTTAGAAAAGCTAACCATTCGGCTGATTGGTTAGGTAATGCTGGTCACGAGAGTACAGACATTTTTATTTGTGACCGTGCTCCCTTTGATACTCTCCTTTCCATTGCAAGAGCTGACGGCCTTGGATACCCTCTCTTGAAAGGGCATCCATAAGGATGTGTAATTCCATCATTACCTCTGTAAAAAATAAAAAATAATTAATTTCATGCCATATTTTACTAATGCCAGATCAATCACATTGCAAAAGATAAAATTACTTTGGATTAAAGAAGGGTAATTTTGCCTTATGTAATGTGAATGCTCTGGTAGTAGTAAAATCCACCATGACATTAACATTTCCCTTTTATCGAGATATTTTTGTCACGTAAAATTTTAGTTTTTGTTTTTACTTCTGCTTTAAAGGAGAATTAATCTGTATCAGAAAAACAATTTTGCTTCAAAAAAATAAAAGGTAGTATATATCTTACTCTTCCCAGACCCTTGACGGGAGCCTATTAGATGCATTGGGTTATTTGTGGTTGATGTAAAAGCACTTCTCTTTCTTTCCGATCAAACAATCTCAAATCCCAGAGATAGAAAAGAAGTTTGCCAAATAGACGAGAATAACATAATCATTATTTCTAATTTTGACATCCCATATTCAGTATGCTGTGAATAATTTTACTATGATTATTATTTTAGAGTTATGATAAGATTAATCCCGATGTCGTTACTTCTGATCCACACGAGTGCCACATCATCACAGCTGCCTCGTCACCCATGGTGCCATGTCACTCAATCACGTCTTCATTATTGCCACATCAGCCAGCGTCCTCTCTTCCTTAGTCGGCTTGTCCACCCCCTTAGTCTTTATAACTAAGTAGAATAGATTACGATAGAGATTATATTGATGATTGTGTGTGCATTATTCTCTCTCTCCCCCTAATTTCTTCTGTCTTCTCCCTTTTCTTCTACTTCTCCCCCTTTTTTCCTTAGTTCTCTACCAGTCTTACTTTACCTAACACTATACTTAATTATACTTGTATAGTTATTATAGCAATAAAAATACAATACAGATATCTTGAGCTTGAATTGCTGTGTGGATTTACTTTGGTTGTGGCGATTTGTATAATTGACTGATTTTGATTGATTAGAAGTTATCAGTTGATTTTCGATCGTATCAAGTTATTTCTTAATAATTATTTTTTTTAGATTATAAAGTGAGGAAATTTTTGTCTTAAATTTTAGATTCGCCCTCTAAAGGAAAGTAATACTTTTTTGCTCTCTCTAGACAAAAAGAAAAGTAGCTTATATTTAATTTAAAAATACTTTCATGTAACTCAATAAAAAACCTTTTCTATAATAAAGCATTATTTTTTTAGAAAGTATTATTATTGCAGTAAATTAATGTTAGGGCCTGTTTGAGATTGTTGTGAAAAAAAAACTATTTTTTTGAGAAGCACTTCTTGTAAAAGTACTTTTGTAAAAAGTGTTATTTCAAATAAGCAGTTTGTGTTTGACCAACCAATAAAAAAACGTTTATGGTATTATTGTGAGTGTTTGGCCAATGTAAAAAAAAATACTTTTTTTAGATAATTACCAGAAATGACACTAACAAAAGTTTTTTATAGTTAAAAAAAAATCACCCATGAACCATTCTAAATATTTAAAATATTTTTAAGTATTTAAAATATTTTTTTCATTATTTAAATATATAAATATTTTTTAATATTTATAAAATATTTTCTCAATATTTTTAAAATATTTAATTTTTATAAAAAAATACTTTCAAATATTTAAAATATTTTTTCCAATATTTAAAATATTTTCTAAATATATTAATAATTATTAAAATATTTTTTAAAATATATAACCTATTTGTGAAATATATAATTTGTTTTCAGATATATTAACAAATTTCAGGGTATTTAATATAAACTTTCTAAATTATTTAATTCTTGCTTTCGCTTTTGCTTAAAAGGAGAAGCACAAAATTTCTGCTTCTGCATTTAGTAAAAAGAACTTTTTCGCAGTTGCCAAATACTCTCAAATCTTAGAAAAGTACTTTTTCCATAAAAAATACTTTTTTTTTTTCCTGAAATAAGCAATCTCAAACAGGCTCGAAGTCATTGTTGCCTTGACTCTGTCAAATAAAACTTGCCTTAACAATAACATTAGTCTATTTACTCTCAAACAGCACAGTCAAACAGACAGTAACATAACTGGATGCCTAATTAGTAATCAAGGCTAGATCGTTTTGTGTATAGTTGTTGTTTCTTAGAGTGACTTGGATACTTGGATTCCAAATCGTATTTTACGGGTTTGAAAATGTGTAACTTATTCTATTTTTAGCCCTTATTACTGGATCAATTATTTAAAACATAGTTAGTGAAATACAGTACAAGAATTAACAGAGTCTAATACATTTGTGTATATCGTCTGGCTTTATATACAAAAATTTGGTCAAAAGTTTGTTGATTCATAAAACTATTATATATGTTTACATTCATTTGTATAACGATTCCTTCTAGAATATCAGTAGAATTTTTTATTTTTTTTGATAATTAGCAACTAGGTCGCGAAACAATTCAGGCGCTTGAGCTAGCGAGCCCTTATAAAACCCGTTAAATAACGGGGCACAGAAAAACAAGAACAGGATCGAACAAGACTACAAACAATAACCGACATTACATGGCCAACCTAACTGATCACTATGGCAATTGAAACAGGATAAAAGGCAGTCAGGTCACCATTTCATCAAGTATGGCTCTCACTGTGGGCAGGTCCAAGCTATCGAAGTTCAGACCTAGCCTCTTTCCTATCTCAATTACTCGCTCAGCCAAAAGGATCTTCTTGGCCTCATGCACGCTACCAATCCACTTCGCCATATTCCTCTTCCTGTGCTTGCCTCAGGTCTTACCTAAATTTTGCGCACTGTTAGTCAATTGACTTTCGTTTGATGGTGTTATTTATAATAGTGGTAGCAAAAAATAACATACAGAAAAAAAAAAAAATGGTACAAGTTAATAGTTCGGGAGTTAAAGTGTCAAATTCAGCAAAGTATATAATTATATGAATACTTAATCTAGAATAAGTATGATCATTTTCAAACACTGATCATTTGTTTCTGTTCGGAAAAAGTGGATAATGTATTATAAAATGTGCATTATACGACTAACATTAAAATATGTGTTTTACTACATTATGGAAAATTATACGTTAAAAAACCCTTCTTAAATAAAAAAATTTATATACATATTTAATACACTAATTACACGTATATTTTAATTAAAACTTTTTCAAGAAATTCCCTGTGCTGGCTGTAGTCCATATGATCTTGTCATCTCCACTTTTTTTGTTTAATTTTATTCTTTTTAAGAATTCTGAATTGGATATTATGAGATTCGTATATTTATTATCCACATACTCTGAACTTCTAATATATAAAATGAGGTACTCGTTATAATTTTATTATTGAAGGACTATGAAGTTTAAAAAATTTATCTATCGGGAACAATTTATCGGAATGAAATGAATTTTTGTTGAAAAACATTGACTTGGATTACAGCTTAGGTATCGTTTTTGGGATTTGATATTCGTTTACCCGAAATACTAGTTTGAAACGTAATTTGGGCAACTTATAGGTATTTTCTATCAGTATTCGGTGAACTGTTGTCGTAGTTTACTCAATTTTCATTGAAAACACTATTGTAAATTATATGCATTATCACGACAATGAATCACATTTGTATTTTCTTTTACAATTGACTGGATTTTAAAAGAAATCGGCTAAAACTTTAAAACTTTGAAAATTCAAAATATTTTATTGTGTATAGTAGAATATTAAGTTATCTAAGTAATAAATGATCAAACTTGATACCACTGTTATAAAATAAGAACTCGAATTAATGCACGACAATCTTTTAAAATCGAAAATATTCGGTTTCAAACTCTTGAAATATTCAAGGCTAATGGACATTCGTGCGAGGAGGCATGTTAGAATATAAAACCAATCTTGAGCCTTCACTTGCCATCGTAAGTTTTTCGAGAAAATTAGTTCCTTGATACTTATATGTTGATTTCTTCTATTTTATAGCTATATAATACGAAATTTTACTAAATTCATATTTAAAGCTATGAAAAATAGGGTAAATTATATATAATACCATGAGATTTAGTGTATTAATTTTTTTACTCTACAAACTTTATGAAATAATTTTTTAGTCCAAAAAGTTTTGATAGATTAAAAAATTAATATACTAAACCTTAAGATACTAATATGTAATTTACCCGTAAAAATATTGATGCTTTTGTGATTGCCCACCAAGTTTTAAAGAAATGGGTTCACTTTATTCCATGTAAGGAGTGGAGATGAGATGGGAATCAAAGAATAAGAATTTGTTCTCTTCTTTTTCTATTTCCCCTGTACAAGATAACTAAAAAGAAACATACCCAATGCCTCAAGAGCTCCCGCCTACACAAGGTCTGGGGGACCGATGTACACAACATTTCCCCTTCAGGGTGTTAACCTAAAGAGAGGCTGTTTTCTAGTGCCTCTAACCTGAGGGTAAGGAACCCATCCTGATACTGCTCTCGCCCAAGCACGCTTAACTTCGGAGTTTTAATGGGATCCGATAACAGCATGTTGGTGCCCTCTTTGGTCCTATACAAGATAACTACAAAGAAATATACCCAGTGCCTTAAGTACTCCCGCCTACGCAGGATCTGGGGGCGGATGTACGCAGCCTTTTTCCTTTAGGGTGTTAATCTAAAGAGAGGTTGTTTCCTAGTGTCTTCAACCTGAGGGTAAGGACTTCCCAGGGGGTCACCCATCTTGATACTGCTCTCGCCCCAAGCACGCTTAGCTTCGAAAATCTAATGGGATCCGGTGACGCGTGTTGGTGCCCTCTTTGTCCTGTACAAGATAACTAAAAGGAGCAAAAAAATTTCTTTTGGGCCCTGTTGAGTCAACTAAGGATGATAATGGGGAGGATAAAACTTATTATCTGGTATTTGCCACAATGTGTAACAAAGACGGGTAGTGGGTACGGTTTGGGTTTTGTATCCGCCATGGTTATGAGGCGGGTACGGGTATAATATTGTATCTGCCTCGCTTTGTTCCATGCCCGCCCGCCCAGCCTTATACCCACCATAGACCCTCTATTTTTATCTAATTAACTTTTAAATTAAAAAAACATGTCCTTAAATTTAATTACCTAAATTATTTATTAATATTAGAATAAAATATTTTTTTAATTTGTTATAACAAAATATAATTCTTAAAAATAGTATTAAATAATTAATAGGGGCGAATATGTATAACAGTTTGGTACTTAAGGCGGGTAACAGATATCCATTGGATACCTGCAAGTGGGTATGGGATTAGATTTAGGTGGCGGGAACGAGGAACGGGTATGGAAGAGGCATCCCCCGTACCCGTCCCGCCCCATTGCCATTCCTAAAGTCAACCAATGTCGAGAAAGTAACTATCGGGTTGTTTAGTACATGGGTACGAGAAGGCTGGGTGTGGAAATGACCAATTCATTTCATTGTTTGGTTATCTGGTACATGGGTGTGAAATAAAATGTGTTTCATTCCTACATTCTCATAGCCGAGGGGGCTAAGTTTACAGATTCATTCCCTACGAGAACGAAAATGTGGATCAAGATCATAAATTAATTTTCCTATTTTAACAACAATCTAACTGTTGTTTCACTTAATTATCCCCTCCTAATAAACTCTGAACAAGTTCTCTCCTTCCCGGATTTTGTTTTGGCCATCAAAATGCTAGATTTTTTCCCGTGCAATTATTAAGTAGGGGGGAAAAAAAATACAGGGGTTGAAGTAGTTATTTTTATTCCCACATGCCTAAAAAATCGGCTTTTTAGGTAAAGGTAAAACCGTATTGTACTATGGTTGTAAATGAGCCGAGTTGTGCGGTTCCTAAACTCATCATCTTAAAGCTTGATGGCCTTGACTTGTTTCGAGCTCGAGCTAAGCCAAGCTGACTCATTTAGCTTATTGAGCCAAACCTAAGCACAATGAAGCTCGAGCTCTGGCTCGCGAGCATAAATGTTACTAAATGGACATATCTTAATATAATTTATTGGGTTGAATATGCCTAATCATTACGAGTTTGAACTTAAAATAAGCCGAACTCGAGCTTAATTTAATTATGTTGTAGATATTGTAGAGTAAATACACCTTGATATGTATCCCTTAGACATGCTAGAAAAATCCGAATATAATAAATATATTTATTTTATGTACGGCTATTTACCCTAAAGGTTCATACGCTATCTTGATTGTTTCAATTTAGTTATAACACCTTTAATTGTGTCAATTTAGTCCATCTACAAGTTATATTGTGTCAATTTGGCCCTCAGAGTAATTTATGTTAAGTTGATGAATTGTTTAATCGTTCGGCCATTGGTTGAGTTAAATTGAGTTAATGGATGGATTTTTAGCTGGTCTTTTGAATCTAAAATGATTTTTCCATTAAAAATTACGTAATTAACTTAGCTTCAATTTGATCATATAACTAAATTGACAAAATATAAATTGTAAAAAAAAAAAAAAACTAAATTGGCATAATTAAAAATAAAATATTTAAATTAATACAATAAATAAAGTACTGAAACCTGTAATATAAATAATCCTTTATATATTAATTTAATGTTGTGGCATTAATGGGTAATTAAAAGAGTAACTAGGAAGGGTTTGAATTATTACAAAAATTACTGCTGAAATAGGGGCCCTTGTTATTTAATATTTGCCGACAAAATAGTAATTATATATTTAATGAATTTATATAGTTTAATTGAATTGATAATTAATCTTGTTGCCCATATAGTACTAAGTAAATTTTTAAAAAATAATAAATGCAAGGTATACCCATATAGTACTAAGTAAATTTTTAAAAAACAATAAATGCAAGTTATACTATTAATATAGTTGCTCATAGGGATGGAAATCAGCCAAGTCGGCTCGTAAGTCGGTTTTACTTCACTATTTAAAGGCTTGTCTCAAGTTCATTTAAGCTGACTCGAGAGCCGACTTGACCCAGCCAAGAGACCGACTCGGCTCGAAAGGCTCACAAGCTGGCTCGTTTATAGGCACAGGAGCCGGCTCGTCTATAGGCTCATGGTCCAACTCGTTTATGTGCTCACGATTTGGCTCGTTTGTGCGCTCATGAGCTGGCTTGATTATTGGCTCACATTTCTAGATTGTGCCATGCGGCGCTTCCTCCGCCTTTCATTATATGTTTTTGTTTGGGTATTTAAATATTTTTAGGGTTTGGCCTTTTAAGCCTTGCCTCATTAAAGCTTAATAAGCTAGCTCGCCAAATAATCAAGCTTAAATAATACCGATACCAAGCTAGTCTCATTTAGTAAACGAGTCGAGCCAAACACAAATATGTGGCTCGATTAGATAAATGATATCGATATCGAGCCGGTGGCATTTAGTTAACGTGCTACTCGGCTCGGCTTGGCTTATTTGCGGCCCTAATTGCTTATAACAAAGTTAGTAAATACATGGCACAATTTGTGTGTTATTCGAATCTATACATAAAAAAATTCAGTTAAAAATTAGTTCACTTATAAAAAATTATATATGATTATACTCATCGTTATAAGACCTCTTTTTAAAATACTAATAGCATGGAGAGAGGTGTAAGTTTATCGATTTAACTTTTGTTTGATGATAACCTGTAATGGTAGTAGCAAGAAGTATAATACATAAGGCTCTATTTGGCACATGGAATTGGAATTGGACTATAGAATTGTAATTTCAATTATATTTCCAATTCTAATGGAATTGAAATTCCATTGTTTGGTTTATCAAAAGAATTGAAGACCGAAATTTTAGTTACATAATGATTCGAATCATCATGGGGTTTCGGTCAATTGAGTTGGAGTATTTTGAGTTTTAAATCAACTACGGTTGCATTTTGGTTGAAGCGATTCACATTCCGTCCAAGTTACTACAGTTGGAGTGATTCACTTTGAGTTCAAGTTATTCAAATTTCGAGTCAAATCGAGTCGAGTATTATATCGGATTATTTAGTGAATTTTCAGTTAATCGGGTTAGGGTTTTTTAGGATTCATGCTAGTTATGATCAGGTTTGAGATTTTATAGGTCATTTCAAGCTCGAGTCATCTTAAATTTTGGCAAATAGGTTGTACCATTTCGAATTTCGAGTCATCTTAAGCTGAGTTTGAGATGGGTCGGGTTATTTTGGGTATGGGTCGTATTAAGTTGTGGGTCAATTTGGCCGGGTCATTTTCGCTTCGGCTATGTTTGTTTATATTACATTCAAGTCGAGTAGTTTCATCTTCTGTTTTGAGTCATCTCGAGTTTTAGGTCAATCAGGTTGGGTCCCTACGGACTTTCAGTCATTTCAAGTTCAAGTCATTCGAGTTGGGTGATTTCAAGGTTCAGATCAAATTTTAGATTATATCTAAGTCTTTAAATTTTGAGTCACAATGGATTTGGGTTAATCAAGTGTGGTCATTTTGGATTTTTGATCAATGAAGTTAATATGAAATTGCAATTCCTTATCCTCCACCCCAAGGAATTGAAAAGTATAATTTTCAGATAAAAGCTAATTTCATGGAATTAGGCAGTAGAATTGTAATTCCAATTCCAGCAAGTGAACCAAATAATAGAATTGAAATTATAGGCGCCAATTCTAATCTCAACCCCAATTCCGCGGTCCAATTCCGTGCTCCAAGCATAGCATAGTAGAAAATTAGGTATAAGTCAATAATTAGGGAAATGAAACGATACAATTAGTAAAATATAGAAAATAGATACTAAATTTAGGTATAAGTATGATTATTTTCACACCGATCATTTGCTTTTCATTTGGAAAAGAAGAGATACGTGGTACATATGTCTAATACATGGCTTAAAAATGCTTTTTTTTTTATATTTTTTTGCTTTTCTGGTTGGGGTTCCTCAGACCCAACCTCCGTTAAGAGTAGCACTCGGAAGGGGTAAGGATGTGTATATTTCACCCCCTCAAACCCTGCATATACGGGAGCCCTTGAGGCACTAAATTGTTATTGTATATAGTTAACATTTTTTTAGAAAAATACGAATATGTATTTAATATGTCAATTATAAATATATTTTGCTACAATGCCTCAGAATAGTACAATATTTATTTTAAGAAAAAAATTGTTATTCAAAATAAATATACAAATACTTTTGTTTTTTTGGATCAAAATACAAATACTTAATTCTTCTTAACCATTGCCCTAGCATATTAGATTTATTTATTATATTTTATGTGTACGATGAATAAATATATTTTAAAATACAACACATCACTTTATTTTCTATATAGGATTTTTTTTACTGAAAACCACATATATATTTTATGTGCACGATTTCAGAAATTTATCTAACTTTTCTAATTTTTTAAAGTTACACTTAAAACATTTGAAAAAAATTCAATGTCACACCTAATACTGAAATCATTAACTTTTTGTTAAAATAAATATGAAATTACCAAACTACCCTCAATAAAACTTGTTTTTATCAATTAATTATAAATAATTTTACAAATAAAACATATTTCTAATTTTTTTTGTGGCAAAAGGCTATAGCAATGTGCCAAACTCTTAATAATTTTACAAATTCAGATGTGAAGAGCAATTTTATCATTTACAAAATACATAACTTAATATAATATAATTAAATCAAGTTAAACTTGGTGTTTTGATATATTTATACCTAAAACATAGCGTTTTATTTGACGAAAAGTTAATGATGTCAGTAGGTATGACATTGAAAAATTTAGGTGTAATTTAAAAAAAATTTAAGTTATTTTCTAAAATAGTACATATATATATTGATAATTTTCCGTAAAAATATCCTTCTATGTAAGTAAGTGAGCTTATCATTTTTAGAATATTAAAAACTTAGCATAAATTTTTTTTCTAAGGATCAAATTAACACATTTAAATTATATAGGGACTAAATTGACACAATTAAAAATACAAGAACTAAATTAATATAATAGATAAAGTAAGTGGACTATTAGCGTAAATAATCCTTTTTAGAATATTGTTCTTGTTCTAACAAATATAAAATCAACACGTGTCACTTATTTTCCAAAAATGTACAAATACAAATATTTATTAATTTAATATTTAAAAAGACTATCTAAATAATTAAACCAATCATTTATATTTTGAAAAAAATATATATTGTACAACTTTATTGATAAAAAAAAACTTTAGCTAATAAGATGATAACACGTGCCTAGCATGTGAGGGGTGAAAATGACGTTGTAATTATTATTTTTTTCTGTTCAAAAAAAAAAATTTATTTTTTTGACTTAGCATTTTCGCGTAACTTTAAAATTACTTATTTAGTGTTGTCGTTAAGAAATGGCCTTCTTCTTAGGTCGATTCAAATCAAAACCTAGTAAGTCTACCTCGGGCTTTGGGATTTCTTGGAACTCTGTCTCGATAAGGCGGATTAAGGTGAATTTTGATGCTCAAAATGTGGTTACATGTGGTTAGTTGCGTGGCATCTCCCTAACAGCTGTTTGGCTTTTTCAAAGGGTTCTGTTGCTGCGTCTCTATTGTTGTTTTTGTGTTTGTTTGTTTTCAATTTTGTCCCCTAGGGGGCGTTTCTGGTGTGTATGCCCCCTGACTCGTGTTGCAATATTGTGGATGTTTGGCTTCTGTGAATTTGGCTTTGGGTGTATTGCGTCGGCATCTTCCACTTGTTTATCTTTCCCTGCACTGTGTGTGTGTATTTTAGGTCTCTCCGTGAACTACCAGATTTTGTATTCCGAGTTTTCCTCATTACTTATCGAAAAAAAATCTTCAGGCTTCATCATACGTGATCATCAGGAAGACATGCTTTTTGCTAGTTCATGATAGTTTGGTAATACTGCTATATTTTGGTGGCTGAAGCAATGCCGACTAGCTAGAGATATGGCGTATGCGGTTCTGTATGTCTTGGACCTTAAGATTACTATAGGAGGGTGATATTGAAGTACTGATTAAGACTATTATATGTTCACATGGGACTACAGCGGGCATTTTAACTATGGTGAATGATATTGATTTTAAGTGTATACAGGTCAGTAACAGAATGGATTAGCCAATTGGGGATCTAGGTTTGGCCTTTTTGTATTAGAGTGCCTCGAGTAGAATTGATACGTTACCAAAGTTTCCTCCAAGATTAAATTTTAAATTTCCCTTCCATTATTTTCTCTTATATTGGCTATAAATAGGCTTTAATTGTAATTTTTTTGTTTCCGTGACTCTATCGCTAATTATCAAAAAAAAAAAAAAAAAAAGGCTTTGATTGTAATTGATGATGATCCATAAATGAAAAAAAAAAAAAAAATGCTAACTTCTTTATTGTTCTCATTGCATTTCCACAGTTTAATTTAATTTAGTTTAGTTTAATAGTTCAATTTTTATTTTATTTTTTAAATATTTTTTTAGAACATATGGGTTTCTGGGATGATATTACTTAGTATTAGAACCTAGGACGGGATTTATTTCATTAGGAAGTGGAGCTCCGAGAATAGTTAACCCATTACCTGCAGGAAGCTCCGATCTCCCGTATTGACAATGATGTTCTCAATTGGTAACATGATCCCATAGATGCTGCTTAAATATTATTGTCAGGGGCAAAATTATTATTGGTTTGAAAGGATAATTGTGAAAGGTGTACCCTACAGGGTTGCTAACATAACATTATATAGTGAAGTAACATGAAGTATGATTACAACATAGCCCCTGAGGGATATAAAGCAAGATAATAAGAGTATCCTAGGATAATATGCTAATGCACCCGTTTAATATGAGCGAGGGGGACCAACATACAAATTGGCTTTGTGATAAAGGAAGTGATCTATGGAGAGTCCTTGGTGAAGATATCAGCAGCCTGTTTAGTAGTAGGCGCGAATCGAACCTGGATGTCACCCTTGACTACCTTTTTCCTAACATAGTGGAAATCAACATCAACATGTTTGCTTCGATCATTAGATATGGGATTGGCAGCAAGGTACGTAGTCGAGACATTATCACAGAAAATTTGAACTAGGCTATAATGACGTAATATGAGATCACGCATGAGATATCTAATCTAGTTAAACTCAGTAACAACCTTAGCTACAGTATGATTTTCAAACTCTGTGATGGGTTTAGCAATAGTAGGTTGCTTCTTAGCTCACCACGAGATAAGATTGGGACCAAGAAATAAGGCAAATCTAGTGGTGGAATGTCGTGTATCGGGGCAACCACCACAATCGGCATCAGCATAGGCCGTTATGGTCGTACAAGATCCTGGAGTGATAGTTAGGCCATGATTGGGAGTGTGCTTGAGGTACCTAAGAGTGCGCTTAACCATTTTCCAATGAGAGGACCTAGAAGTATGCATAAATTGGGACACACAATTAATAGCATAACATATATTCGGACAAGTCATGGTCAAATACTGAAAAGCACCTACCGCACTTCAAAACTCGGTTGGATCTACAAGGAGCTTGCCATCAGTAATTGACGGTTAGGTTTGAGCAGGAACAAATGTTTGCACAGGTTTTGCTTCAAGCATGTCATGCTTACGAAGGAGGTCGAGCATGTACTTATGTTGTGTAAGAAATAAGCCATGTCGTGTGAACTGAGCCTCTATCCTAGGAAAATAGTGAAGAGAGTTGAGTAATGAGACGATGGAGAAGGGAAGTATCAATGCCAGTAAGAATAATATTGTCAACATATAGTAACAAGCAAATTATACTAGTCGGGGATTGATGAACGAACAAAGACGGATCAACCTTACTACACTGGAATCCAAGACTGAAGAGGAACGTGCTAAATCTATGAAACCAAACTCGTGGTGCCTGTTGGAGTCCATATAGAGGCTTACAAAGGCGACAAACATGGTTAGAAAATTTACAGTGTATGAAACCTTGAGGTTGTTTTATACAGACTTCTTCATTGAGAAAACCATGTCAAAATGCATTTTTGACATTAAGCTGGCAAATGGATTACTTATTTGTTATAGCAATTGGAAAAAATAAATCTGATGGTTGTAGGTTTGAGAACAGGACTAAATGGTTTCAAAATAGTCAAGACCTTTACGTTGATGAAAGCCTTGAGCAACCAGAGGAGCTTTAAATTTGTCAACCGAATCATCAGCTTTATACTTAACCTTGTAGTTCCATGTGCTCCCTACAATATTCTGATGGGTTGAAGGAGGGACTAAGTCCAAATCTAGTTCTGAATAAGAGCATTGAACTCCTCAGCCTTGGCTTACAGCCATTGAAGGTTCTTAGCAGCCTATGAGAAACAAGTAGGTTCTTGAACAATAGTAATAGATGAAAGAGAGAGGATATGTTTAGACTTACGTATACCATTCTTGAGTCTAGTATGCATGGGATGAATATTATGTGATGTGATGACCACTCCATTTGATGGAATAGTAAGATTCGATACAGACTGAGGCAAACCACCCCCTTGGTCCGACAGGTAATGGGCAGTGGGCATGTGGTCTGAAACAGCTGAGCCGTCCAAAACCAGTGGCGTGGGAGAGGAGAAGGAGGAAACTGAAGAAGAGCTGTGTGGTATGTGAGTATCCTCGGTTGGTGGTTGGGAAACAATAGGAGAAGATGAACTAGGACCGACACTACCGATGTTAGAGGAAGAGGCGGAAGCTGGTGAGGGACCCGGGTTTGCCACATAAGTGACTCGTAAGGGAAGCTTAGCTGGAGGAGGAACATGCATCACCACTGAACAAGGCACAATATAAGGATAGGGAAATTGATCCTCTACAAAATGCACATCCCAACTAATATGCACCCGTCCACTAACGAGGATCTAAGCAACTATATCCCTTATAACGAGCAGCATAACCTAGAAAACACACGCGGAATTGAGTGAGGTCCTAATTTATGTGCAGTATGAGGAGTGATGTTAGGATAACATGCACACCCAAAGACGCGAAAAAGACTGGAATCAGGAGCCTAATGGAAAAGTTTTTTCAAACAAAGAAAGATTTTGTAAAATGGGGGTTGGCAAACTGTAAATTATGTAACAAGCCATGCATGCCGCATCGGCCCAAAATAGAGAAGGTAAATGAGCTTGAAAATTTAGTGTCCGTATTATTTCACTTATATGTTGATGTTTACGTTCCTACAGTCCATTTTGTTATGGAGTATCATGACATGAGAGAAGAAAGTGTTTGCCATGGTTTCGACAAAGATTAGCCATAGGCCGATTATCAAATCCACGACCACCATCACTTTGAAAACATTTAATTTTTGTATTAAACTGGTTTTCAACAAATGTTTTGAAATCAACAAATATAGAATATACTTCATCTTTCCATCTCATCGGATAAAGCCAAGAAAAGCAAAAGTAATCATAAACGAAAATAACATTATAACGAAACTCAGAATTAGACGTCAAAGGAGCTTGCCAAAATAATAGTATAGTTTTAAAGGCAATTTTATAACTTTAATTATTTGTAAATCATATCATTATTTTGATAATTGTAACTTTTTCCCCCTCAAAAGTTAATATTTATAGGGATGAAGTTGGTCCGGTCTTCAGTCCTAATATATGAGCTTAATCGGTCTTTGGTCCAGTTCGGTCCAAGACCGAAAAGCCTGAAGACCGGACCAAAGACCGATCAACATCAATTACGCATTAAATATTTTGGGTAAATAATTTTAATATATAATATATGTATTTTAAAATATTTTAAATCTTAGAATATTAAATATTTATTTTTTAACTATTTAATATTTATATAAATATCCCGTATAATTATCCTTGAATTATATATATATTGTGTTAATTATACTATTATCATTATTTTCTAATTTTTAACTTTCGTAGGAAAATATTTTTCTTCTTATAATTGTACTTGTTAGACAAAAAATCAGTCCAAATCGGTTCGGTCCTCGATCTCATGATTTGACATACTTCAATTTTTGGTCCGATTCAGTTCGGTCCGGTTTTAGACCGATGTGCACCCCTAAATATTTATATGATGGAAGGTGGGTGTTTTGATATATTCTCACCTACTTCAATGAGTGCAAATTGTTGCTACTTATTATACATTTGATTTGCATTCCTATTTTCCCTCAACTAATAATATTTATTACTAATAATTAATTTATTAATGTTGTTTGTATGCTCACCTAATGACATTATAATAGTTAATAAATAGCTGTCGGATTTAACATCATGGTTAGGTATCTATCCCTCAAACATAAAGCCTATGTCTCGCTGTATCTATTAGCTATTAGCGTTTAGCTTTTAGCTGGTTTCTATTAGCTAATTGACTAGTTATTAGCTGTGAAGTGATGGGTAATGCATTTGGTGGAATTAGATGTTAAAATTGGTGGATTATTGTAAAATAATAAATATAATTCGATTCCATAGAGTTTGAAAAATTAAAAGCTAAATGCTATGGCAACTCTAACAATAAAATTTTTATTAAACAGAGTTATTAGCTGTAGCTAAAAGCTATAAAAAATTACTTGCCAAATACAGTGAAAGTCTAGATATCGTAACTTATTTTCTAATAACCATGGTATACTTTTTTTACCCTTTAAAAAATAATAATAGTTAATAAAATAGTAATACAAAACTTTAGATTTTTAATTATAGAAAATCTAACAGAATATCATATATATATATATATATATATATATATATATATATATATGGCAGTATTCTTATGAGATGGTGAGAGTATGAGAGGGGCGAATCCTAACCCTTCATTGTAATGGATGGCTAAGATTTGTTGGATATTAAAAAAATAATAATTTACGGCTAAAATTTGTTGAGTATTGAAAAAAAAAAAAAAACAATTTTCTTTCCTTACATCTTCTTTTTTTTACCCCTATAAAAGGGTATGAGTTGTAAATTGTTATTTTTTTAATGTCCAATAAATTTTAGCAGTCCATTATAGTAAAGAGCCAAGATTCGCCCCTCTCACGCTCTCACCCTCTCATAAGAACGTCACTATATTAGAATATTTAATATGTATATTATTATTTTTTAATAAGACATTAATTTGATTCTTATGACTGTTTAACCCTTATAAGAGGGAAAAATAATCAGTTTTTTAATTTAGGAATTTTTAAATTTTTAACTTGATGTCATGTTATATTATTAAAGTTTTTTGGGTAATAAGAGACTGGGTTGCCCCAGCTAATTCTGTTCTATAAGGAGGCTCACAATTCCCATGAACAAGTAAGTCATGAGTAAAATGTGTATATCCTCAGCGAAAATTGAACTCCTGACCCTTAGGCAATGCCCGCATAGATATAAAATGTGTCTTAGGATACAATCAGTAATGTAAAAGATAATAAGATAAGTATTCATTATTAAATATAAAATAACCAAAGAACTGTTTATGTAAACTTTAAGTTAAATTTGAAAAATAACCTATGTATTTGACTTAAAATTATAAAAAAAAATTATTATATATAATTAATTATTTTCTCCTTATTCTTGGTGAATTGAAGAGTATATTACACTGAAGCATAAAGAACTTGATTTTATTTCTAAAAGAGTAATAATTTAAATAAAATATTAATTTTTCTATAATTTAAACCCATTCTAAGGGTAATATTATTATCGGAGTAAAAATTGTTATTATCATAGCAAAATTATGGTTTTTGATACGAGCCAAAATGGGATTGGGAGTGCTGATATAGATAGTCCCAGGCTTCATATTACGTTGTAGCTGTGCTGTGCAATTATACATTGTTGGTACCTCTTGGCGAACTAGTACCCGCCTAGTCCACGGCTCGCCTAACTGGAAGGACTGCAGCTCATCAGGTCACCAAGTCATCCACTCATCTAGTCATCTATCACCAAGTATCCACTCGCCTAATCATGCTCGCCAGCTACCCAGCACGCTACGCCATCTCTCAGATAGCCAGATAATCGCCATCTTGATGTCAGCTTCGTTTTCAATCCGCCACGTCACTCCTTTAGACATTTACTTAGATATTTTATCGTATAAATAGGATAATAGCTCCATTAGGTCATCTCATGCTCAGTATTGATGATGATGTATTCTCTCCCTCCCTCTTAATTCTTTCTATGTCTCTTCCCGTTCTTCTATGTCTTCTCTCCTTTTTTAACGATCTATATAATACAAATCCTTATATTTAATGCTTGATTTGAGTGTTTATGTTGGTGGATTGGATTTTGTGAGCTCAGATTGATATCAATTTGGTCTGAATCGATTTGGTTCGTATCAGTTTTTAAAATAATTTTGTTATTCTTATTATTTGTCAGTTATATAATTCTTCTGGTAATAATAATTTTACTCTGATAACACTTGACAAAGAACTTCACAAGAAAAGACCAAAATATAAGAGCAAAAAGAAATGAATTTAAAAAATAATAAAAGAAAAGAATAAAAATTGAGACAAAAAGCCAGTCAAAGCAAAAACATTGGCAGAGACAATGTAAGCTCACTTTCCAGTAAAGGAAATATACTAAATATGTCTTATTTTAATCTATAATATTTATATTATTAATTTATAAAAATATTAAAAAAATAAATTTATTTTAAAAATAATAATAAATATATATATATTATTTACCTATCTTATAAGGAAATTATTTTTTATATAATGAAGTTTGAACATTTATTGCTTAAGCATTCTAATATTTTAATATATATAATTAGATATCATAAGGTATGACAAAAGAAAAATTTTGTTACTTGGGTCGTCTATATTATAATTTGATCAAATCTTGTCAAAATTTGATCAATTTTCATTAAAAGAATGCTAATATGATATATAACTACGATAATATATATGCTCATTGTCTTTTTTTTTCTACGAAAATCAAGCAGAATTATGAAAAAATAGTCAAATTCTGACAAAAGTTGTTTATATATTACCAAAACCATTACGTTAGCATTATCAGGTAAAAAATGATTGGATTATAACGGAGGACACTTCCACATTAACAACAACAACAACAACAACAATTCCAGTACCTCAAGGGCTTCCGCAAAAGCGGGGTCTGGGGGGTTGATGTAAGCAGCCTTCCCCCTTCAGGGTCTCAACCTGAAAAGAGGCTGTTTTCGATGACCCCCAACCTGAGAGATATGTCTTTATCGCATTATAGTGACCCGTGAGCAATAGGGCATGAAAGCAAAAGAGTAAGCCATAGTATAAAATGAACAATACAAAGCATAACGTCATAGAGGAGACTACAAGGCAAAATATTCCTTTCAAGGCAACTAGTATAAGCAAATAAGCAGATAGTAGACAGATAGGCGTATAAATAGATAGGTGCAGCCTAATAGGCCCACACGCCTATGAACCCATATATAGCAGAATAAGCAGCGGTGTGAGGCCTCTACATCTGCTGCCTCTATGCTAGTCCTCCCTCGAGCTCTAGCTCTAACTCTATCTAAGGCCATCTCCACATTAACCATTTTCATTAAATATTTACCGACAAATACTTGACTAATAAAATTTTTAATCTTTGTATATATAGTAACAGCTTAGTATCTGAAAGAGTAAGCAATTACCCTGCAAAGAAGCTGTTTTTGAAAGGCCCCTAACTCTAGAAAGAAGGAACATTTTTACAAAATTCAAGAAAAATAAAGTAATATCTACATAAGTACTTAACAACAACAACAATAACAACAAATCCAGTGCCTGCAAGGGTTCCGGCAAACGCAGGGTCTGGGGGGTAGATGTATGCAGCCTTCCCCCTTCAGGGGGCTACTTTGAAGAGAAGCTATTTCCAATGACCTCCAATTTGAGAGACTGGTCCGCCGCAAAGAGCATGCGACCTAGCAGCAGGAGAGCAACAAAGCATGAATAGGGCAAACACACGGTGATCATAACAACAGACACAAAGTACACAAGATATAGGACACAAAGCAAGCCACATCAAGCCACATAAGTATTCAAGTAATAAATATTCAAACATTAAGATAACTAAATGATAAATTTTGTTCTTATTTTAAATAATTTTTTTTAAAATTTGGTATTGGTGCAAGTATGTACAAGGACAATGAAACAAAATCCCCTCACGCATCCCACTAACGACAGCCTGGAACCATCCAAAATCCAACCCCCCCATTATTATTATTTTTATTATCCCACCATTATTTTTTTTTTATTAGAGTATAAAATTAATCTAAAAACTTTATTTATTAGCTTAAATTTTTGGGATAGTTAATTTTTTCACATGATATT
Organism: Simmondsia chinensis; assembly: GCA_018398585.1. Lineage (NCBI taxonomy): Eukaryota > Viridiplantae > Streptophyta > Magnoliopsida > Caryophyllales > Simmondsiaceae > Simmondsia > Simmondsia chinensis. The sequence continues at coordinate 24,112,278 of JAGTTD010000019.1, forward strand.
ATAACGGTTGGATGATCCCGGGCATCATGGAGCCAATGCCCAAAATAACACAAAAATAAAAAATATTTCCTAAACTAGCTTTTTAAGAAAAATATTTCCCAAAATGGCATTCATATCATCATTTAACATTTTTATTATTTATTTTTACTTTTTTTACTTTCTTATTTTATTTTTAATATATTTATAATTTTTTAAATTTATAATACTTTCTTAATCACAACAAATAAATTAAAATAAATTATTTATTAAATATTTAGAATAAATTTGTCTACAAATAATTTTATATAAAATTTAATAAATAATATATTTTAATTTATTTATTAGAATACATAAAATATTATAAATGTAAAAATTTATAAATGTGTAAAAAAATAAAAAAATGATAACATGGATGCCATTTGGGGAAATATTTTTTTAAAAAAGCTAGTTTAGGAAATATTTTTTATTTTTGTGTTAGTTTGGGCAATGGCTCGGCATCATGATTAGTCGTAGTTTGTACTTGAGTGTACTGATAATTGAAAATATCTTGATAATAGGTTGAGTTAGTCAGTGAATTATTGGTTTGTTGTGAAGTAGTTAAAAATTGTACTCGAGTATAAAAGGCGTTGGTCCTCGACACTGAAGTATTGATGAATAAATATAAGCAAGATTACAATTATCTCTTCCCCGGATATTCTAATTCTCTTCTCATCTTCAATTGTTTCTATCTTTCTTTCTCATTTCAATTCTAGTTCTTTCCCCATCAGATACGTTCGTGACACCGGGCTCTTGTTTGACTCACTGTATCCTTGTGAAGAGGGGTGCATTTGAGTTTGTTGGCCAATTTTTTTTTTTTTTTTTTTGGTTTTCCAATTTTCATCAACCACAATTTAGACCTAAAATAAGAGGGTTTATTTACGTCAAAGGTCACTGTACTTTGTTTATTGTATCAATTTAGTCATTGTACTTTTAATTGTATCAACTTGGTCCTTGTACAATACAAATGTGCCAATTTGGTCCTTATAAAAAATTTTATGTTAAGTTTTTAACGAAAATTAAAATAGTTCAGCCACAAATTGGGTTAAATTCAGGAAATTGATGAATTTATAATAAGTTATTTCCATTTAACATACTTTTGTTGTTCAAAATTACGTAATTAACTTAACTTAAATTCGATTAAATGACTAAATTGACACATTTTGAATTGTTTAGGGGTAAAATTAACATAATTAAAAGTACATGGACTAAATTGATACAATAGACAAAGTACAGAGGCTTTTGGTATAAATAACCCAAAAAAAAAATATTTCCTAAAGTTGTATTTAAGTCATATATTATGTATTTTATTATCATGCTCAAAAAATATTATGTATTTTATTAACTATATTAATGTAATTTTCATATTTTTAGTACACAATTTTCTTATAATTTATATTGTATTATTTTAATATTAGAGTAATAGGAACATTAGCACTTTTTCATGAGACTTCCCCAATTGAAAATAAAATAACTAAATTAATACAGTGGATAAATGTAAAAAAACTCTAATGTAAATAACATTTTTTCAATTTAAGTTTTTAACGGTCACCTATAGAAAAGAAAAAAATACCTTATAATTTTACACATAATTTACATATTTAATACATGCGAATAATTAATAGATGGATGTATTTTTAAATTCATTTAACAACTAGTGTTATCCCGTGCAATGTACGGAATATGTTTATATTTTTAAGTATAACTCATATATAATTATATTGGAATTTTATGAAAGATACAATATCATATACTTTGCAAAATTACGTATTAAAGTAACATCGATTATTAAATGACACTCTTTTAGAATTACTTATATTGGAGTTTAGAGACTTTTGATAACACCCGTTTAGAAGTATTTGGATTAAGGTTTAGAGGCTTTTGGGGGGTAGGGGCATTTGACAATAATATATAGAAGATAACTATATTTATTATACACAAACAACTATACGCTTGTGTGATATTATTTTAAAAAAGCAAATATTTAATTAATAAATAAAATAAAGCAATATATCAAGTGCCTCAAGGGCTCCCGCCTAAGTAGGGTCTGGGGGGAGGATGTACGCAGCCTTCCCTCTTCAGAGTATTACCTCTAAAGAGAAGCTGTTTCCAAGTACCCTAACATGAGGGTGAGGACTTTCCAGGAGGTCACCCATCCCGGTACTGCTCTTACCCAAGCATGCTTAATTTCGGAGTTTTAATGGGGTCTGGTTACAGCGTATTAGTGCCTTCCTTGGTTAATTAAGAAATAAAATGTAAAACTAAATATGGATAAAATTTAATACATTTGTCATTATAAAAATACCTAACAAAGTTTTTTTTTTTTTTTTTTTTTGATTTATGGGTATTTTCTCCATGTATCCAAAATTTAAATGAATGTGCATGTAATTATTCAAAAAAAAAGGTAAAGTACTAGAATTTTGAAATTAATATTTTACATTGAGATTATATTAATATTCAGATTACAAATTATATTCTTACTATCTCAAAAGACCAATATAGTTTTACTGGCTACTACGTAAAAATCAAACTATCTCAAAAATTGGGAGCATGTTTAGTATCATTTTATGCATGTAGTTTATTGATTTTTGAAAAACTAAAAACTTGAAAAATATAATTTTTGATTTTTAAAAACAATTCTATATGCTTTTTGATATTTTGTTTTTCATTTTACGCTGGAATGGGATGAAACTAAAAATATAAAAGAAAAAAGTATTTTTAAATATAGTTCTAGTTGTGAATAATTATATTTGAATGATAGAGGAGTACATGGAGGTCACAATATATAGGCAAACATCAAGAATCAAAAGACTAAGAATACCCCTAGGGTTACATAAGTCAAAGGGCAAAAGAGCAAACTGCAAAACCCTAGGAATATTCTAGAATATAGTCTAATAGGCCCCCTCAATCTGAGCGGGATGATAGCACGCGAAGATTGGCCTTGTGTTGAAAGAAACGATCGACCGCAAGACCTTTGGTGAGAATATTAGCTACCTGCTTTGTGGTTGGAGTGTAGTGAACTTGAAGATCACCCTTGAGGACTTTCTCCCGAACATAGTGGAAGTCAACATCCACGTGCTTGCTACGGTCATTGGACACCTGGTTAGCAGCAAGGTAGGAGGCGGAAACATTGTCACAGTAGACGATGATGGGTCCTGGGTGTCGGATAGCCAGGTCGCGCATTATGTACCGAAGCCAGTCACTTTCAGCAGCAGCCTGAGCCACAACCCGATACTCAGATTCGGTCGTACTTTTGGAAACGGTTATCTGCTTTTTGGCTCGCCAGGAAATGAGGTTTGGTCCAAGGTAGACGGCATAACCAGTGGTAGAGCTATGAGTGTCAGGGCAACCACCCCAGTCAGCATCAACGAAGGCTGTGATAGTGAGAGTGCGAGCAGGTTGTAGGAGAAGACCATGATCAGGAGTGGATTTGAGATACCGGAGAATATGCTTCACAGCCTGCCAGTGGGGATCACGGGGAGCATACATGAACTGGGAGACCAGGTTGACAGCATAGCATATGTCAGGACGGGTCATAGTGAGGTACTGCAGGGCACCCACTGCGCTCCTATACTCAGTAGGGTCCTCAAGCAGGGCCCCGTCACTCAAAGAGAGATGTGCTCGGGTGGGTAGGGGGGTTTTGACCGGTTTGGCGTCACAGAGACCAAGTTTGGTGAGAAGATCCACAGTGTATTTGTGTTGGGAGAGAAAGAGACCACTAGAATTGCGAGTGGCCTGAATACCAAGAAAGAAGTGTAGCGGGCCAAGATCTTTCATCGAAAACTGGGTCGAGAGGGACTGGATGAGAGACGTGAGGTGCGAGGGGTCAGACCCAGTGAGGATAATGTCATCAACATAGAGGAGGAGACAGGTCAGATGAGAACGTGTTTTATGGATGAATAGTGAAGGATCAGCCCGACAACAGGTGAAGCCAAGGTGAAGGAGGAACGTACTGAACCGTTGGAACCATGCCCGAGGAGCCTGCTTCAACCCATACAACGCTTTCCGAAGGCGACACATGTGATTAGGAAACTTTGGATGTATGAAGCCTTGTGGTTGTTTCATATAAACTTCTTCCTTAAGGTGACCATGTAGGAATGCATTTTTAACGTCCAACTGCTGTATAGACCAGTTGTATGTTACAGCAAGTGTAAGTATAAAGCGTATGGTGGTTGGTTTAACAACAGGGCTAAAAGTCTCCTTATAATCAAGGCCTTCACGTTGATGAAAGCCTTGAGCAACAAGGCGGGCTTTGAACCGTTCAACCGAGCCATCTGCTTTATATTTCACTTTATATTTTCAAGTACTACCTACAAGGTTTTTCGAGTGGTCATGTGGGACAAGATCCCAAGTGTTGTTAAGAAGTAAGGCATTAAATTCATCCGCCATGGCTTGCTGCCATTGGGGATTTTTAGCGGCCTGCGAGTAACATGTGGGCTCTTGAATTACCGTAATAGATGATAGTGAAAGTGGGTACCGATTTTTACGGATCCCATCCTTAAGCCTAGTATGCATGGGATGCACATTATGAGTAGGGGAAGGCGGTGGGTTAGGCACGGGACTAGGGTCGGACTCGACATTTGGAATAGATGACGAAGGAGTATCATCACTGGACACAAGGACCGAAGACCCGAGGGGGGAGGGGGGGTTGGCGTCCGATGGAGCGGGCGGGGACTGCGCAGGCAGTCGGGCCGGTGTACCGACACTAGCGGGGACGAGAGGCACCGCAGGCACCAGCGGGGTTAGCCCACGGTCAGGAGGTGCTGTGGCGGGTTAGGCCGGAGCCGGAGTCGCGGATGCAACACCCGGGAAAGGGGAAGTTCAAATTACCAACGGTACATTATGGTAAGCATCAGTTTTGGGCACATTAGGGCTAACTAGTTCAGGATAAGGGAATCTGGATTCATCAAAGACTACATGCCTACTAACATATATTCGTTTGTTTAAGATATCAAAACATCGGTAACCTTTATATCGAGCAGCATACCCGAGAAAAATGCATGGAGTGGAATGAGGGGCTAATTTATGAGGGGCACGGGATGTGATGTTGGGGTAACAAACACACCCAAAGACTCTAAAACGATTATAATCCGGGTTGGTATGAAAGAGTTTTTGAAAGGGAGAGAAGTTAGAAAGATTTGGTGTAGGGAGACGATTTATGGCAAAACATGCCGTGCAAAAAGCGTCGTCCCAAAATTCATAGGTAAGTTTTGAGTGAATTAAGAGAGTCCGTGCCATTTTAGATAGATGTCGATGCCTGCGTTCCGCCACCCCATTTTGTTCGGGGGGTATCAGGACATGATAGTCGAAAATGAATTCCAGCATCCCGGCATAGCGCATTCATGCGCCGATGATCGAATTCACCCCCACCATCACTTTGGAAAACTTTAATTTTCAAATTAAATTGGTTTTCAACTAAATTTTTGAAACCGGTGAATATGTCATAAACTTCAAATTTGCGTCGCATCGGATAGAGCCATGTAAAGCGGGAAAAATCATCAACAAATAGAACATAGTATTTAAATGCAGAATTAGAGGAGACGGGCGATTGCCAAACATCAGAACGTATAAGTTGCAAAGGCATGGTAGTGTTATGTAGCACACGTTCAAAAGGAAGTTTTCTAGATTTACCCAGACAACATGAAGAACATTTATCTAGAAATGTAACAGAAGGACAAAAATGTTGTTTACACAAAGTATTAAGAACAGAGTTGCCTAGATGCCCTAGTCGCTGATGCCATAATGCGCCATGAGTGACCCGTGCAAGGAGCCCAATGTCATGTGATGAGAAGTTATAAAGTGGTCCATTACTGGGCACTTGTAGAAGCGGTGTCCCCCTAGCTCGGTCCTTAACACAAAAAGAGTTTGAGTCAAATTCAACTCGACATTTATTTTCACGATATAATTGTTTAATCGACAGAAGGTTGTGAGTTAAATTAGGGACAAGCATAACATTGTTTAAATGAAGGGTTGTTTTAGGTATTGTAGTAGAGCCCACATGTGTTACAGGCAATAAGGCCCCATTCCCAACAAGAACACCTTTATGACCAGAATAAGGAAGTAGGTTATAGAGGATACCTGGGTTCGGCGTCATATGGTTGGAAGCACCCGAGTCAGGATACCATTTGTAGTCATGTGGTTCCCTCATTGTCATGGCAGCGAAGGATTGGCTGGGGTCCGGGAATGAGGAGTTGTCGAAGCGATGAGAACAGGTAATAGCAGTATGACCAGTTTGTGAACAGATCTGACAAAATTGGGGAGCGGGGCCGAGCACACCAGCATTAGAGTGGAAGGGGGGGACCGACCGGAGGTCGAACAGAGTAAGGAACACTAGAGGATGGCACCCCAAGGTGGGACCCGTACGGTGGGCCGGTATGGGGTGGCTTGCCACCGCGGCCCCCACGACCCCCTTTTCCCTTCCGACCACGACCACGGCCGCGGCCACCGTGCGTGTGGTGCGGTTGGGGGGGTTGCCCGGAAGCAACCATGGCATGGGCAGGGTCCGGGTTGGTACGACCATTGTTACGGTTGAGGGCACCTTCCTCATTAAGTAAAGCGGATTTTAACGCATCATAAGAATACAATTTTGAAGTTGTCGGGTAAAAGTTGCAAAAGCTGCGTATTCAGGGGGTAACCCATGAATAGCAAAGTGTTGAAATTCTCTAGCAGACACAGGCGAGTCAATGGCAGCTAAATCATCTGCAATTGATTTAAGTTCAGAAAGGTAGGCATCCATGGTTTTGCCATCTTTACGTAGGGTTATGAGTTGAGTCCGGAGGTCATACTCCTTAGCCGTGGAGTGATCCCTAAAACGCTTAGCCAAGGCATCCCACATGTCTTTGGAAGTTGGATAGCGGACAATATCATTAATAAGGGAGCAGGAGAGAGTGGCAGCTATACAAGATCAGAGACTCTGATCTGTGTGTAGCCATGTAATGTAATCCGGATTAGAATAAGTCGATCCGGTGGGGAGAGTTATTTGAGCAGGGGGACAGGGGTAAGATCCATCAATGAACCCTAATAATTGGGGTGCAAGTAGTAACATGTTAAACTGTTCTTTCCACGGGGGATAACCAGAAGTTGATTTGAGTTTAATTGTTACAATGCTAGTGATATTGGATAAAGGAAGAACAATTGGGGAAGCGGGATGGTTATAGATATTAGGGTTGAAGTAATTTGTATTTAGGTAATTGGGGTTTGGGGAAGAGAGAGGGGCGGCTGATAGCGCCACACCAGCATCCCCACCGACATGGGGGAGGGTCGGGAAGATTGCCGGAGCAGATGCGCCACCATCGGTTGGCCGGAATCCACCGGACAGTGTGGGTCTGGCGAAGCCAGCACCGAGCGAGGGTGCAGGGAAAGCAGAAAAAGGGTTCGACAATGACGGGATGCCCAGATTAAGGGTCGGGCTCGACAATGACCTCCCAAGTGGTGGTAGAGTACCGGAGATGGCGACACCGGCATCCACCGATCGAGAGAAGGAAACACCAGTGGTGGTGGTTCCGACAATAGAGGTGTCGGTCACCACCCCTGGTGGGTTAGGCGCTGTGGTGGTGGGCAGAGCACCAGCATGGGGAGGGCTGGGCACTGCCACCGAGCGGGCGCCGCTGGGGGGGGAGGAGGGGAGGGAGTTTAGGGCATTTGCGTAGGATCGATTTGGATTAGAATCCATTGCTCAAATAAATTATGAAAAAGTACGAAAGAAAGAAAAGAAAACAGTAAAAGATGTAACGTGCTAGAGAATTCAACACTTCAATTGCATAGAAAAAAAAAACCGACAAACAACGAAATGAAAAGAACAGCAGAAGGAAAAAAAGAAAATCAGAGTAATTGCTCTGATACCATGTGAATAATTATATTTGAATGGTAGAGGAGTACATGGAGGTCACAATATATAGGCAAACATCAAGAATCAAAAGACTAAGAATACCCCTAGGGTTACATAAGTCAAAGGGCAAAAGAGTAAACTGCAAAACCCTAGGAATATTCTAGAATATAGTCTAATACTAGTTTCTAGAAGTATTAAAACTACTAAATAAAAAATGTATCCCCCAAATAACATAAGATCCGAGTATTCTATAATTCGGGTGTCATTAAATTTTTATACAAACAGTGAAGTACCCAAAAATTTAAAAATTTAATCACTTTAGTTTAGGTCTATAATATTTAGCAATCTTATTAATCAAGTAACTAAAAGAACTAATTCATCAAATGTTTAGAAAATATTATATATATATATATAATTTATCTTAAATAAACAACAACAATAATAACGAACCTAGTGTTTTAAAGGCTCTTGCTAAAGCAGGGCCTGGGAGCGAGAAGTACGCAGCCATACCCCTTTAAGGTGTTACCCAAAAAAAAAAGCTGTGTCTGAGGATTCCCAAACTAAAAAACATAATTTATCTTAAATTATTACTCCAAATTTACAATTTAAAATAATGGTTATTTGCACTGAAAGTCCCTATACTTTGCTCATTATGTCAATTTAGTCCTCATACTTTTCGTTGCGTCATTAGAACTCCAAAATTAAGCGTGCTTGGGCGAGAGTAGTACCAGGATGGGTGACCCCTGGGAAGTCGTCACCCTCAGGTTGGGTGCGTATGGATACAGCCTCTCTTCAAGTTAACACCCTGAAGGGGGAAGATTGCGTACAACAGCGCCCCCCAGACCCTGCGTAGGCGGGAGCCTTTGAGGCACTGGGTATGTTCCTATATTCCTTTACTTTTCGTTGCGTCATTAGAGGAAAATGATGTAATTTTTAATAGTACGATCATGATAAATATAAGTAATCCACTACAAATTCACCTATTGACTTAATTTAATCTAAGAACTAAATTAACACAATTTAAATAAAAAAAGAGACTATATTAAAATAATTAAAAGAATAAAACTTAAATTAATATAATAGACCAAGTACAAGAATAAAAGGAACATACCCAATGCCTCAAGGGCTCCCGCCTACGCAGGGTCTGAGGGCGGCGGATGTACGCAGCCTTCCCTATTCAGGGCGTTAATCTGAAGAGAAGCTGTTTCCCAATGTCCCAACCTGGGGGTAAGAATTTCCCAGGAGGTCACCTATCCGGGTACTACTCTCGTTCAAGCACGCTTAACTTTAAAATTCTAATAAAATCCAGTAATGATATATTGGTATCCTCTTTAGAAGACTTAAGTACAAGAATTTTTACGTAAATAAATTTATAAAATAAATTTATAGTCTGACCCAAAAAAGCAAGTGAAAAGAAACACCCAATTCCTTTCTCTTTTTTCCCTCTTCTTCTTTTTTCTTTCTCTCACTGCCAAGCATCTTCACCTTTTCTCCTCTCTCTCTCTCTCTCTCTCTCTCTCCCCTCTTGCGTTTCTTTTGTTTCAATATAAAGTCCTCTCCCTTTACAATTCACTCCCCATTTTTACTCCAATTTTCACCCCAAAGTTGTCATTTTTTCACTCAAAGTCCTCTGATTCTTTGCTTGTAATTCACTAACAATGGCGTTTTGTTCTTTGATTTCTCTCTTCTTTCATACCCACTTCATTTAACCTCTTATTTGGTTATAATTTTGCAATTTTTTTTGTGTTTTTTTGAGTTCTTTTTTGTGGGTTTGTGGTTAGATGGGACTTTGTTATAAAAAACCAATCGAAATCCCTGACACCCAATTCATTTAACCCCTGATTTCGCTCTATTTAATTCTAATTTTTGCGGTTTTTTTTTGTGTTTTTTGGGTTTTTTTGAGTTTATTTTTGTGGGTTTGTGCTTAAATGGGACTTTGTTATGCAAAACCAATCGAAATCCCCGACACCCAATTCGACCCATCGTCGGAAACCGGAGATATTCCGGCGTCGACACCCAATTCCGGCGCCGGCGCCAGAAAAACCCCAAAATTCCCATTTTACCCCTCACCCGCGAACTCGTCGAGTTTGACCTCGACGCCACTCCGGTTGCTGAAGAGGCCATTTCCGCCGCCTTCTCCAGCGAAGCATATTCGGGCGTTGCTGGCGAGGCGGCACGGGTCGGTGAAGCCAAACGGGGCGACGATACCAGAAGGGAGAGAGAGTGAGATGGGGTTGGATAAGAGTTTTGGGTATTCAAAGATGTTAGAGAGAGATTTTGAGATGGGTGAAGAAGTGGGTAGAGGGCATTTTGGGTATACTTGTGAAGCTAAGGGGAAGAAAGGGAGTTTAAAGGGTGTTGATGTTGCTGTCAAGGTTATCCCTAAATCTAAGGTATTGGTTTCATTCATTTTTTTCTTAATTTTGTTGATTTGGTTAGTCGGTTGTGAGAAAGAAGAGATCAATATATTAAAAATTTGGAAAATTATTATTTAGCTACTCTGAGGTTGGGCCGGTTTTGACATTTCCGGGGCTTCAAGCGAAATTCTCAAACGGAGTTCTTTATATACAACAAATTATTATAATTTTGACTATAAAATTTACTAATATTAAGAATTAATATTTTAAAAATTAAAACTTTAAAACTTTAGGGCCCTTAAAATTCGGGGCCGCCAAGTCAGAGGTTTGACTATATGTTTCAATATAAATGGGTACTTTGAGGATTAGACGTTTTATTGCTTAGTTCTCCAAAGCTTTAAAATTTTGTCACTTAAGTACCCATTTATTGAGAGTCGATAGATTTGCATTGAAAAATGTTAAAATAGAATATGATTCCGATAATGTATTGATATCTTTGTTAGAATTTGACCTTTTTTCCATATTTAGGGCATTTACATCAACGTTCGCTGTTTTTTAATCATAATTTGCTGAAAATATTGACATATTTCGTATATATTATCATAATCATGTACAATATCATCATTTTATATATAGAATGGGTCAGATTCTTAGAAAAGTTCATCAAATTCGAACATAGGGTAACTAGATGATAAAATATTCGAATCTCAAAGTACCTCACTGTATATATTGAAATGTCAAAGTAACTAGGTGATAAATAGTCAAACCTTAGGGTATCTAAGTGATAATTTCCCTAAGAATTTTGCGTGTGAGTATAGTATAAAATTTCATATCGAAGTTGTAAGAGGGAAAAAATCAACATATAAGGCTCCATTTGGAAGAGGAAAAACATGATTCTAGGAATTCGTTTTTCTCGTTTTACTTCTTTTGGCGCAAAGCAGCGAGTGGAAAATTATCTCTAGAGCGAAATTGTTTTCCCGTTAAAAAGGGGGAAGTCAATATTCGAAGAGAGTTGAGCTGGGCTCAAAACTGATGTTATGTGCAAAATTCCAATTTTTTTGGTTCGTCACGGTGTTTCTTGATCAAACTCGAACCTGAACGGACAGAAGACTAGCAAATGCTTAAAATGTGAATTGAACTAGTCTGGTCATGTAATAAATTAGTGGCTCAAGTTTGATTTTAGTTACGCGATATTAATAAATTAAAAGTGTTCATTATTAAGAACTTAAGCATATTATGTTTTCCTTAAACCAAACAAAGGAAAATGAAAACGAGGTTCTAATCTTCTCTAGAAAATGTTCCCCAGAAGAAAATTTTTTGCTAGGGAATAAGTTTTCCCTTCGGCCCAATGGAGCCTAAGTGTTGTAGCTTACTCCACATAATGTTTTTATACTCTTAACAGTTTGAGCCTGCACAACATATTAGAGTCTTGTTGACCGAGTGGTCATGAGTTTGAATCCTCGGATCCTTTACTCTCTGTATCAATCAATTTCAGCACAAATTATTAATTGGGCTTGTGCATTACCCATGCTTCAACCCCAGTGGGTATTCACGTGAGGGGGCAAGTTAGAGTATAAAAACATTCTTGAGCATCACCTATCAACTTAAGCTTTTGAGATAGTGGGTCTCTTGACAAATTATCATACGTGAGGACAAAAACCGACACTATATGTTGTTTTCATGCGTGTTCTGTAGATGGCAACTGCAATTGCCATTGAAGACGTGAGAAGAGAAGTTAAGATATTGCGGGCGTTGACTGGCCACAAGAATCTAGTTGAGTTTTACGAGGCGTACGAAGATGATGAGAATGTTTATGTAGTGATGGAGTAAGTTTAACTCTCATTACCTGAATGATAAAGTGTCTTATTTTTCATTGATATCGCCTTTTTTCTTCTATTCCATCTAGTATGACTATTGGTTTATCGTTGTAATGTGGATACATGGCAATTTGACCTCGTTCCGTTAGAGGTGTAGTTTAAGTACGCTAACATCTCTTCTATGTAGGGGTGTAAATGAGCTAAATCGGCTTGCGAGGGTGCTCAGCTTGTTTCAAGCTCGAGCTGAGCTAACTCGTTTAGCATCAATGTGCTTGATTCTTTGAAACTTGAGCTCGTAGGTATGCGAGCCTACTTTAATACAATTTATCAGCTTAAATATGCCCAATTGAGTCAAGTTTTAGCCTAAATAGCTTGAGCCTAGATTGAGCTTATATTAGCCTAAATATGACAAGCTTCATTCAGAGCTCACCGCGCTAGTTTTGAGCTAAGCGGAATTAGTCCTCAGCCAATGATGAGCCGAGCTCGCTTGAAATTTACAAGCTTGGCAAGTTTCGAGTCAAGCTAGAGTCGAGCCTCGATTTTGAAGAGCTCTACATCGAGTTAGTTCAGCTTATTTACCTGCACTTCAATGTGTTGGTCAGTTAAAGAGTTTTTCTTTTCTTTGGCGTCATCTCATAAAACTTGAGTTGTCAATGCCAAGAATTTGTCAATGTTTTTCAAATGTCGAAGTTTGACTTATTTGATAATGCCGTCTTCGTCAGCTAGAGGAAAATATTTTCTATCTTTGTGATTGTTGTTACGATGTTCGGGAGAAAAAGTAGAATTGAGTAAGAAAATGTTTTCTATCCAAGCAAATGGAGCCTAAGAGTTTGCGATCTTGACCTGATTCATGCAGGTTATGCAAAGGTGGTGAATTATTAGATCGAATACTCTCAAGGTACTGAAGTACGATTAGATCTCTGCTCCAAGGGCGCATTTTGACCTCATTTTTTGTTTACAGTTTTTGGGTTTTGCGAAATTGAAAACCGGGTTTTGGAAGCAACTTTTTTTGGTTTTTGATTTTCTGTTTTCAGTTTATAGTCAAAGAGGTGGCAATCGGGTCATTTGGGTCGGGTTCGGGTGAACCCATTCGGGTTTGGGTCATTTTGGGTTTAATAAACTCGGGTCGGGCCGGGCCGGGCTCAGGTCGACCCATTCAGACTCGGGTCGCTTTCGGGTTTTACTTGTACGCGGGTCGGGTTGGGTCTAAGTCAAGTTATTTTGGGTTCATGTCACTTTAATTTTGAGTGGTCTTAGGTTTGGGTCAATCTTGGGTTAGGTTGTACAGGTTTCAAGTCTTCATTATCCTACTATTTAGTATCTTGATGGTATGAACTAGTTATAAAAGTTTAAATTATAAAAAATAATTTATATTTTTACCAATATATTTATTATATTTTAAATATATGTGTTCACTAATATGTTATGAAGTTAAATTGTACTTCTAACAACTACTAATTCTCGTTGAGTTTAAAGACCTTGGGTAAATTTAGCTTTCAAGTTCGGTTGGGTTCGGGTTCATGTTAGTTTGGGTTAGGTTGGTTCAGGTCAATGGTGAGTCGGGTCAGGTCAAATTGGTATCGGGTTATTTTCAAGTCAAGCAAAGAACGGGTCGGGTTAGTAACAAGTCAGGTCATTTCAGTTTCGGGTTCAATTATTTTTGACATATTTTCGGTTTAGGTCAGGTCAGTTTACTGGTTTTTCAGGTTGGTTTTTCGGGTTGGGTTGAATTTGCCACCATACGGAAAAAAACTTAAAACTGGAAACCAAAAACCAGAAAAACAGTTTCCGAAATTTGTTCAATAGTGTCTAAAATACTAAAACTGTAAACAAAAAAGATACCAAATAGGCCTAGGATAATCCGTGGTTCTTTTCACAATGACGGGAGTAACTAGAAACGTTCTAACCTTTCAGGGGTGGCAAGTTTTCGGAAGAAGATGCCAAGGTCGTCATGGTTCAGATTTTAAGCGTGGTTGCCTATTGTCATCTCCAAGGGGTCGTCCATCGAGACCTTAAGCCCGAGGTAACTAACAAGACCTCAAGCAACCCAAATAGTCACTTTGGACTTGAAAATTGTCTATTGGCTTTACTGTGTATCATCATTTATGACTGGACAAGTAGCATATGTGTATGATACGTTATAAATGTACGAGAATATATATAATATAAAGGATTCACTTGTTCATAGATCTCTTTCTATGACATGACGATTGATACATTGGCGAATTTGCGTTATTCAAGGACCTATTTATCTTTTTTGTTTGTAGCTTTTGGTTTTCAAAAACTAAAACCCGAGTAACTCTTTTTTTTTTTTTTTTTGTTTTCTGTTTCTAGTTTTCATTCAAAAAACAGAAACAACAACTAGTAGAATCCTTTCTAGAAAATGAGTTTTGGTTTCTAACAAACCAATAACTGCAAACAGAAAATGATATCAAACGAGCTCTTACTGGTTGGAATATGTGGTGAATTATATGTACTGACTAATTAATCTTTCTCTATCCACTTCAGAATTTTCTTTTTACATCGAAAGACGATAATTCCCCTCTCAAGGCCATTGATTTCGGACTTTCCGACTACGTAAGACCAGGTAAATTACGCTTCTAATGCTCTCTTTTTAGGTTTTCGTGTAGGTGAATGGGCGTGTTTAAGGATTCCACGTGTGAGTCTAGTAAGAAATCTCACGTTGCTATTGTGAGAGAAAAGAGATCTACGTATAAACCTAGTGGGGTACTCCATCTAATGTTAATTGGTTTTAAAATAAAGCCTCACTTGCGCTTATACGTGGATCTCGCATATGCCAACTACATGAGTCGGGCCTAAAGCTCAGTAAACTTTACGGGGGGTTGATGATTTTATACATTTGTGCAGACGAGCGATTGAATGATATCGTGGGGAGTGCATATTACGTGGCTCCCGAAGTTCTTCACAGATCCTATGGAACCGAAGCAGATATGTGGAGCATCGGTGTGATCGCTTATATTCTTCTATGCGGAAGCCGACCCTTCTGGGCTCGTACTGAATCTGGAATCTTTCGGGCCGTTCTAAAGGCGGATCCGAGCTTCGACGAAGCACCCTGGCCATCTTTGTCCTCCGATGCTATCGACTTCGTCAAGAGATTGTTGCACAAGGATTACCGCAAGCGGCTGACCGCGGCACAGGCTCTTTGTAATTTTCTGAACTTCTTTTATGCTCTATTTGTATAGCATTCACGCTTGGATAAGTTTAGGTTGAAGTGAAATATAAGGCTTCATGTTACAATGGAACACGTTTTCCCCTTCTATTGAAGGAAAGTCGATTTTCCTTTAAGGGAGGAAAACATTTTTCGTATTTATGGTTGTCGTGAAGTTATACACGGGCTCTTTGTAACTTTTTCGATTCGTCCTCAGCGAGGCCAGTCAAATTGCAAACAATGGAAGCAGTTGCTTGCGGCTTCCAATTTGATAACGACATCATTTAAAAATTGGTTATATTATCAGTTTGCTTATATTGGTGCAGGTCATCCGTGGCTCGCAAGCTATCAGGATATTCCACAAGACATGATAATATATAGGCTTGTAAGAGCTTATATTTCTTCTACTTCTCTTCGGAAAGCTGCTCTTCGGGTATGCAATCTCTCTCTTTTTCTACGAGAACTCTAGTTGAATATAAATTTCTGAAAAACAACGTTGATTGTAGAGTTGTTTATGTCAGAGGTCCTTGTACTTTGCTTAACGTGTCAGAGTAGTGCTTTTGCTTTTAACTGTATCAATTTAGTCTATCTACAATTTACCTTGTATCAATTTAATGGTGAAATTAAAGTTAATGATATAATTTTTAACTGCACAATCTTGTTACATGATAGTGATTGAATACAAACTCACTCGCTGACCCAATTTAGACCTACCTGTAATCCGAAGCACTGTTACCAATTTAATGTTAATTTTGCTCTTAGGGTTAAGTTGATGCAAGACAAATTGTACATGGATTAAATTGGCACAATTGAAAGTAAAAGGACTAAACTGATACAGTGGATAAGTACGTGGACCTATAGTGTAAATGATCCGTGATTATAAAAGGCGTGTGTAATTCGAATTCTATAGTTCTTTAATTCTACTAAAGTGAAAACTATCTAGAAATTTTAGAAAATAAAGAAAACGACCCCTTTACGTGAAGAGAACTAGAGCTGACAAAATCTGACATAATACCATAACACAATATGAACATGACATGCAGAGGATTTGTGTTGGGGTTTTTGGAGGTGTGTCGAATTTGGGTTTCCATTAAATCAACCCATTTTCTACACGTTTAACCAGTTTATGTAGTTATGTTATTAGTTATTTGAATGTATACTACTGTTAGTATATATATGTCTTTTGTAGCCTATGTCATATAAGATAATTTGAACTTTATTTGGTCATGTTATTTTGATAATTTATTAAACGATTATAAATGTCTAGTATTTATTGCTAGTATGAACTTTGAGGTATGTTATTGACATGTTTATAAGTCGACAAACTTGGATGTAATGAAAAAGTCATAATGGGTAACCCGTGGTTAGCTATTTATTAATTAGGTTGTGTAAATATTCAAAGTTTCTAGCTCATTTAGTAATTGACTCAAGTTCGAGTCAACTCCTTTTCTAAGACTTTTTGCATGACATGAACTCAATTCGACAAGATAAAATTGCGGATAATTCCAAGAAATTGGGAAACCGAGATCACTTGAACGCATTTTGCAGTTGTCTCCATTAGATAACTGTTATTGATCTTTCAGTCCTAAACATGTTTTCCAAATGGAAATAGAAGGAGGAAAACGGGAGATGAAAAAGTAAAGTGAAAATAGAAAAAGAAAAAAATTATTTTCTATTTCTAAACAGTAAAATTATACGAAGTTCTTATTTTGGCAGGCTTTGGCAAAGACGCTGACCGTGCCTCAACTAGCTTATCTGAAAGAGCAGTTTCATCTTCTTGGGCCCGGCAAAACCGGATTCATAACCATGCAAAACTTCAAGACGGTACGTTTTCGATTTCGTTGTACTCGTTTCTTCCGATTCCATACACGTTTTTGAGCGTTGTTAGTAAAATATGCGTATAATTCGTGTACTAAATATGTATTCGTACTTTTCTGTTTAGAAGGAGCATTTGCTTATCTTTGTCAATAATACTGTATCGCGTTTTTTTATGGTTACTGCATAATGCACGTTTTCAAACACGTATCTGTATGAGCGGTTAGAAATAACCATACATATGCCTAAATTAAGTATCTGTATTCTATACTTGCTGAAATTGTAACTTCAACTCCCTAACTATTGACGTATATCTTAATTTTTTGTTTTTTAATTATATTTTATACTTTTTGTTGCCGCTATTATAGGTAACACTATTAAACAAAAATCAAATTGACAGAATTATATCTCTTTGATTCCGTTGATATTTTAGGCGTTATAGAGCTGAATTTTTTATAATCATATTAACCCCTTATAAGTGAATGAAATTTTGATCGAATTTTTTATATAGAGTAATGATACAGAAACGTATTAATCCCATTTTAATTCTCATACCGTATTTAGCTAACTACTGTAATCACCAGGCTGTGACGAGGAACGCTACCGATGCCATGAAAGATTCACGTGTCGCAGATTTTGTTAACATGGTACTGCTTATTGACTGTAAATTTCTCCGAAATCTTACGGCATGTTTGGCATTGTTTTCCATTTGCCTTTTTCGATCTCTTAGAAAATAAAAACTATATTTTGAAAACTATTCTTTTATTTTAGTATTTTGTTTTTTTGTTTCTTTTTTAATTTAAATGAAAACCAAGAACAATACTCAAAATAAGGAAAAATCATTTTTAAAACCCGGTTTTTAGTTTCTCAAAAATCAAAAATTGCAAACGAAAAACAAGATCAAACAGGAGAGCGAACATGAGTGCAATAGTTGACGTCTGCTTCGATTTTTGCAGGTGGGCGCAATCCAATACAGAAAAATGGATTTCGAGGAATTTTGTGCATCAGCAGTGAGCGTACATCAACTAGAAGCGACGGACACGTGGGAGCAACACGCGCGCCACGCTTACGAGCTATTCGAAAAGGATGGAAACCGACCCATTATGATCGAAGAACTCGCCTCGGTATTTGCGTCTTTCTTTCTTTCAATTGCTCAATCTACTATATTCTGAGTCTGTTTGCCAAACCTATGAAAAAACTTTTTTCTTTAGAAACACTTTTTATAAAAGCACTTTAATAAAATATAAAGCAACAACATTCCCAGTGCCCCAATGGCTCCCGCCTACGCAAGGTTGTGGGGGTGGATGTATGCAGCCTTCCCCCTTCAGGTGCTACCCTGAAGAGAGGCTGTTTCCGAGAACTTCCAACCTGAGGGGTGCAACACGAGGACTTCCCAGGAGGTCACTCATCTTGGTACTACTCTCGCCCTAGCACGCTTAACTTCGGAGTTCTAATGGGATCCAGTGCTTGCGTGTTGGTATCCACTTTTGTAAAATTTGTTACTAATAATGTAGTTTTATTTGAAAAAATCATTGTTTTCCGGCTTCTACTCAACTGTTTCTTTCCCATCAAACATTCTTAAAAATCTGTAAAATGTGCTGTTTTCAGGGGCGGGGGAAAATCCCTTTTTTTCAAAAAGAAGTTTGATCAAACAGATCCTGAAAATGTAGCACAGTTTTAGTACTGCTCGGGCAGGCAGCTCTTATTGAGAATGAACTGCTCAATAAGCGTCTCGGTTCATTTGGTGTGTGCGAATTTGTCTCGACCCATGCTCTTAGGAATTACAATGGGTCGGATTTTTCTCCATCTATATTCAACCCGTTAAAAATTTTACCCCTACCCAAATCCAAAGAAAATATGATTACCTTAATAAATCTCAACCTAAGTCCAGGCCTCTCGGATTAAGATAATACTTAACCAAATCCAAAACCTATTTAAATCCTGGCTTCTCGAGTTGTAGTTGGGGAGTCATGATGTCGATGGTTGATAAAGGTATTTTGAGGTGACAAAAGATAGCTTTGTGAATGTTAAGGAACCAATTTTCTCAAAAGGCTCTGATGGCTGAAAGTTTAAAAATGATTTTTACACTGTAATATGCCCCCTGATGCTATTACTCATTGGGTCTGACGTGTGGATAATGCATGGGCCCACATCATACTTTATGTTAAAATTATTTAATATTGTGCGGCTATTGGGATTCAAATTCATGATCTCTCAATTAGCGAAGCTTTGATACCATGTTAAAAATTCAACTATCTCAAAAGTTCAAACAGATGAGTAAATCATAGCAATGGTTTTTATACTCTAAAGGTGGGGTGCGGGTTCATTTAACTGCATCCAAATCTATCGATCCCGGCCTGTTACCTGATTATCGGCATTCAAATTTAGATCCATTTAAAACTCATTTTTTACATCCAAACCCGCATTATTCTTACCAAAATTATTTTGCTGTGGCAGGAACTGGGACTCAGCCCATCGGTACCGGTTCATGTAGTCCTCCAAGACTGGATAAGACACTCCGACGGAAAGCTCAGTTTCCTGGGGTTCGTTAGACTCCTACATGGAGTATCTTCTAGAACATTCCAGAAGGCTTGACATAGCAGTACCGGTTAAAGATCGTCGGTGTCAGAGTCGCTAATCATACGAAGGCCGATATCCCGGAAACCAAGCACAAATGGCAAAAAAGGTCCACTCTTTTGTTGGATCTGATGTGATTGTAGAATTTGGTGGTATTGGAATGCTAGGAAATTTGTACAGATGAGGTTAGATTTATAAGATGTGCTAAGTTTATGCATTTAAGCATTTGTATTAGATTTTAAGGGTAATTTGCTTGGAAAAAAAAAGTGTTTTGAAATAAAAGTAACAGTTGTTTTTCTGCTTTTAAGTCAAAGCAGGAAAATAATGCTTCTTCTTTAAAATAAAAAAAAATTTTCAGATAAAAATACCCTTATTGAAAGCACTGCAAAAGCACTTATGGAAAAAGAAATTTTTCCACAGTTTGGCCAAACAGGCCTAATTCGACGCTTTTCTTCTGTTTTTTCCCCTCTCCTTAACTGTCGTGGATGGTGGCGGTGGCAATAATAAAGGGTGCGATTAACGAAGATATGATTCATGCTGGAATATATAACAATGCACTTAGATCAAAGTAACCGTTCCGTGAAAAAAGTTGTTATTGCTTCACCTTGAGGGGGAGTTAACTTTTTCTGATGGAAAATATTTTCCATAAAATAAGAGCTTGTTACTCGTATGTATAATGAAATTATAGGAATGTGATGGAAAAGTTTTTTCATCAAAATAAATGAAGGCTCCAATCAGATGGATAGTTTCTGTATATAGGATGACAATTAGTTTTGAATCCATGGATATTCATCCGACCCGGTTCATTTATGATGGGTTTGATGTAAAAAAATGAGTTTTAAATGGATTTGTTGTATGTCGATAGATGAGTTCTGGGTTAGGTTGGTTTCGGGTTGTGTCAAACCTGTCACCTGATGCAAACTGAATGCGTAAACTATGTTGTAAGAAATCTATGTTTAAGAATCATCGGTCGAGGTCTTTTAAATGATTGCTTGGGACGTGTACAAAAGACGGAAAATAAGAATGCAAAAGAAGAAAACGGAGCAGTTTGGTCGAATATCGGCTTGTGATATATCATTATTGTTATATATGTAAATATAATGTTTTATCAAAAAGGGTACTAACACCCTGTCACCGGATCCCATTAGAACTCTAAAGAGGGTACCAACAGTTTGGTCTTTTAAATGATTGTGTGGGACATGAACAAAAGGTGGTACCAGGATAGGTGACTTCTTGGGAAGTTCTTATCCTCAAGTTGGGGGCGCTCGGAAATAGTCTCTCTTCAGGGGTAATACTCCTTGAGGGTAATACCCTGACGGGAGGCTGTTATCGAGGACCCTCAACCTAAGAAGTTTGAAAAACACAAAGAGCATGAAAAGTATGCAGCATAGAATAATTATAAACTACTTATAACTACTTATATCAACTACTAATTTGCATAAATTAATCATAAACCCTTACTATAATTTTATCTAAATTTTGATCCCATTTAAAAGGTACACATTACTTAAGTAGTTCAACTTAGATATTTCACATCACATCATTATATAATCTTGCAGGAGTACACGAACCCATCCTTAATTGGATCAAATAAAAGGTTGAGGAACCTCGGAAACAGTCTCTCGTCAGGGTCTCACCCTGATGGGTAAAGACTGCGTACATCCTTCCCCTCGCAAACCCTGCATGAACGGGAGCCCTTCAGGCACTGGGTTTGTTGTTATTGTATTGTATCATTATATAATCTTGGTTATTATCAATAAAGTTAAGAAAAAAATTGAACAAGATTAAATTAGAAAATGCAATTAATATAATCTTATAACTTAATCAATGCCTTTCATGAAATTAAAAGTTTAAATGGTGTTCTTAATTTCAGAGAATCTATTTACTGAGGGTTTGTTCGGTATGCTTTTGTTTATTATTTTTGGTTTTTGAGAAGGTATAAATTAGATTTTAAATATATATATATTTGATTTTCTATTTTCAACTTCTACTCAAACTAGCAAACATCTAAATACAAAAACCAAAAATAAGTGAACAGCAACAACAACAAATCTAGTACCACAAGGGCTCCCACGTGAGCGGGGTCGGGGAGGGATATGATGTACGCAGCCTTACCCCATCAGGGGGATACCCTAATGAGAAGCTGCTTTCAAGGACCCCCATCCTGGAAAGCAAGATGGCATAAAAGGCACAGAGAGCATGACAAGCACGGAAGCATCTAAGCAAGAGAAAAAAATGCAAAAGCAACCAAGCATCTATGGGAAAGAGCCTACCTAAGGGCAACCTGCAAGTATATAAATGGTGCAAGTAACTAGAAGTAAGGCAGAAATGCGCATAAACAAATAGGCATGCAAGAAGCCTAGTGGCGCTAGTACTAGCCTAGAAGTGCTCGACGTTCCTACCCCGCTATATCTGTTACCCTTATACTAATCTTCCACTGAGCTCTATCTAGGGCTATTTTTTCACTGAGGTTCAGATAGGCGGGGTCCTGTCAAATTGCTTCCATCCAATTCTTTTTTGGTTGGCCTCTTCGTCTCTTCCTGTGTAACATGGAGTTGTTCCCATCTCCTGACAGGTACAGTGCTCGATTTCCTCCTAACATGCCCAAACCACCTCTTAACATACCCAAGCCATCCAACTTCCACTCAAACTAGCAAACATCTAAATACAAAAACCAAAAATAAGTGAAGAATCGTTTAAAAATATTGACTTTAAGTGTTTAAATAATTAAAAACTGTAAATAAAAAACCATATGAACCTGACCTTTTGTAAATTGGTCCAATGTAATCTAACTAATATCAAGAGATTCATTGGTTAAATTCGACTACTGCTTCAGGGAAATATGACAATTGATTGGATCACAAAATCTATACACTCAATTTCCTCGTATATGGATTGGTCGTTTTTATGGGGCCACCTCCCAACATTCGAAAAAAGAAGACAAATAAGCCTCGAACTCAGGATTCATATTTTAGGATAGTTAGCCTAACTGTTATACTAAATCTAACAAGTCATCATAAAGTAATGATTTTTTTTTTTTTTTTTACTAAAAATCACCTAAATTTTAGGTACAGTTTTAAAAAATCATGTATATTTTTTTAAAGTAACACTTAAACTTTCTAAAATTTTTCAATGGCACACCTTAATATAATATCGTTAATATCCATTAGTTTTTACTCACATGGGATTTACAAAAATATTTTTTTAAAAAATAAAAATTATCTTTTAAATGTTTATTAATTTTTAAGATACTTCAACTATTTTTAAATATATTTTAAGATTATTTTAAATCTAAATTCAAAATTTTTAAAATAAATTTTTTTTTTCTTCAAAATCCATGTCACCAAAATTAACACATATTAATGGCATTAATATTAAAGTGTGACATTAAAAAATTTAAAAAAATCTATATATAACAACAACAAACCCAGTGCCTCGAGGGCTCCTGTATATCCAGGGTCTGGAGGGTGGAATATACGTAGCCTTACTCCTTTAGGTACCTTAGAAGATAAAAAATAAAAAATCTGTATAATTTTTTAAAACCGTATCTAAAATTTACGTAATTTTCAGAAAAAAAATTGGCTGAAAATTTTGGCCCAAGTGCACAAAAGAGAAGCCAAGAAACTAGTTAGGGTTTAAGCTCCATTTTCATTTCCAGCTTGTTAGGGTTTATCTCTCTCTCTCTCTCTCTCTCTCCTACTTGGTACGCCATTGTTGCAATCTCCGTAGGGTATCTGCAAGCAAGCTTCCATGTGGGCCCTTCGTCGAGCTTCTTCTTCTTCTTCTTCTTATACTCTCCCGTAAGCTTTTCTTCTCCTCCTGCTATGGATCCTTCTCATTCTTACGTATAAGTCTACTGGGTTACTTCACTTAATGCCGATTGATTTTACGACGAGGTGTGATACAACCAAAACTAGAACGTTTGGGTTGTATTAGAAAAATTAAAGCTAAAGAAGAGAGAATGGAAGGGATGTGTTAAAGACTTGACATGTGAGTTAAGTTGAATCCTGCATAGAAGTTTGTGAGATAGAAGAGATCGATATGTAAGCTTAGTGGGTTAGTTTACCTAATGTTAATGGGTTCTAGGATGGGACCCTGCTTGGGCTTATATGTGAACTTTGTATGTTCCAACTCTGTGGGATGAGCCTAAAGGTCCGATGAAATTTAACAGGATGGAATTGATAAACCTCAAGGGGTACATTTGATTTGGGAACCAACCTCATGCTTCGGGAACTATTATTATTGACGACTATAGGTGGGATGCTTCAACTTCGTCGTATTATATGCTGGTGGTGTCCCCTGAAGGCTCTTCAGCCTTGCTTGGGCATGCTAGGGATGCTGGGCCTCCGAGGGTCTAAATCTGAAATTGGTCGGTGGCAGTGTCTTAGTCGACTGTATTATGTGGGAGAGGGGTCGGGCCAAGGCCACCTTGGACTTGCATGTCTTTCCCGATTCTATCAGGGCACGCATCAATATGAACCTCTTATGTGCCAATTCCATGAGTTAGGCTTAAAGCCTAGTGAAATTTAACTATCCTGATGTTTTTTTTTTTTGGTTGATTCATAATGTGATTGTCAACCCGCTAAAGTAATTTCTCAATTATGTCTACTAATTACAAATGAATGTTTTATGAAGTGAATGGGGGTTTCTGCTTTCTCTATGAGCCAATCCATCACATCTTGCATCCCAATGTTGAGAGTTCACATATGAGTATGGTTAAAATATCTCACATCGTATTGTGAGAGAGAAGATATTAACATATAAGTATAGCGGACTACTTCACTTAATGTTAATTGGTTTAGGATGGAATCCTACTTGAGCTTATATGTGGATCTCATATATGCTAACTTCATAATTCAAGCCCAAGGCCTAGTGAAATCACAATCATGTTTTCCAATTTCTTAGTTCGAAGTTGTTTTTGTCTCTAAATTGGTCGGTATTACTGCTTCCTTAATGAGCATCTCTAGTTTCTTCTGTACCATGCTGATTGCACTTGGTTATTGTAATTTGGTCATGTCCAACTGATTCCTCCTTGTTCTACGGCTGCCTGTTTCTTGTTCAGAGTATGTTTCATTTGAGTTCATTGGTTTTATCATTTGGCAATGTTTTCTATCCTTTTTTGTAGATAAATTTCTTAGTTTGCATTTGTCGTTATTAGGAAATTTCACACACATACACAATATAAGCGAAAAAGCATAACAAATAACACATTGAAATTTCCATAGAAGCCCTCTCTTAGCAAACCATGAACTTAATTCGGTAGCACTCTCTTATTATGAATTTTGGAATTAGGATCTCTATTGTATCCAAAACCCTGTACAACCAAATTCCCACTCAGAGTTATATGTGATCACACAACTCACAAATAAATAAACAATCTAAAGAACACACTATTTTCTTCTCTCCTCAGCTTGTGTGATCCCTGTCATTTTCTTTTCTTCCTCACTTTTATCTCAACAGCAAACATTTGGTTTTTGTTTTTTTTTTTTGGGGGGGGGGGGGGGTTGGGAGGGGGGAAGAAACCGTTTTTTTTTTCATTTTCGTTTCTTTTCATTGTAGACTCAATTAAAAAAATAAGACTAGGAAATTTAGGTTGTATCCTGCTGTCGTTTGCTTTTGATAGAGCTGGTCCTATGATTTCTAAGGTTCGAAGTGAATATTTGAAACGCCTTTTATATATATTATTATTTTCTTTAGCAATAAAATACTAATTAAATGAGCTACAAAATAGAAATTTAGATCCGTCACAAATTAAGGAACTTATAATTTAGGGGCTCCTAGATCTTGAGAGTCCCAATCAACTATTTTGTTGCTTGGGATCTTGATTGGTCTTGGCTCTTAGCATTAAGAATAGAAGATAGTTGGCAAGAATATCAAGATTCTAAAGATCCTCCAATCTATTTCTGTGCACATTCTGGTTTCTTGCCGTTTCAAAGGTTGCAGTTATGGTGTAACGTGTTGATCCTCCGTTTATATGCCAATTTTTGGTTGGTGTATATGCAGTAATCCTTTTCATCAGTGTTAGTTTGTAGAATTTAATCTTCGGTGTATTTGCTTTGGAACTTTAAATGTTACATGTGATTTCTTATGCAAAACAGGTTGAGCACCTCCATAACACCTGTCACCAGGAAGAATAAAGTAATCACGTGTACGGCTTGTGAACAATATTATTTTAGTAGATAGTTTTTCTGGGCCCTTCAAAGACGGTCTCACCCTATAGGGGTAAGGCTACGTACATCTTACCCCTCTAAACCCTGCTATAGTGGGAGCCTCTATGAGGCATTGGGGGGTGGTTGTTCTTGTACCTTTCAGTGGGTAATTAGGGTAGTAAGTGGTCTCCCTTCCCCGCAATTTTGGTATAAAACTAGCATTAGGGTTGTATGGATAGAGAAATGGATGAATGTTGACCGGTTTTTCTCTTCTCCTCTCCCTCAATTTCTACTCCTCTCTCCCAACCAAATTCTATAATCAACTCTGGCTAAACCTGGAGGATAATCTAGCCACCCTTGGTTTTAAATGTATCTACATCCCACCCTCCTCACGAAAAAAACTAAATTAGAAAGGATCTGTCTGTATCGTGATATGAGTTTTTAGCTCCAATTGACTATCTCAGAAGTTAAGGACGAGAGGCCCGATTTTGAAGTTCGAGTTAAAATTTCT
This sequence comes from Simmondsia chinensis, assembly GCA_018398585.1. NCBI lineage: Eukaryota > Viridiplantae > Streptophyta > Magnoliopsida > Caryophyllales > Simmondsiaceae > Simmondsia > Simmondsia chinensis. The sequence continues at coordinate 24,138,516 of JAGTTD010000019.1, forward strand.
TTATTGTCCATTGTTTACTTGACCTCTGCATAGTGGTAGTCATAATTTTAACAGGCATTTTTTTTTTTTTTTGGTACTTTGTGATCTGTCTTGCTTAGGGTTGGGGATTCTCGAAAATAGCGTCCCTTTAGGGTAGGACCTTGTAAGAAGACTGCGTACATTTCACTCCCCTAGACCCTGCCTTAGCGGGAGCCTTTCAGGCATTGTTGTTGTTTATTGTGGTCTGTCTTGCATGGTTCATTCATGCTGTCTTTTCCAGAATAAGGGTGTATACGAGCTGAGCCAGGCCCGAGCTTGTCTGGTTGTGGTTCAAATTGTCAACATTTAGGTTGGCTTAAAGCTTGCTGAGCTTGGAAACCTCAAGCTCAAGCTCAGCTAGCTATAGGCTCAGGCTCAGTCGGCGTGGTTAGCTTGACAAGCTCCAAGCTAAATCGCCTTATTTAGGTTCATTTACGATAGATCTAGGCTTCTACGAGTTCGGCTCATTTTAAGCTCAAGCATGACTTGATTAGGCATATTTATGCAAATAAATTGCAATAAGATAGAGTTAGGGAATATTGGACCTTAGCTGGAGTTACGTCTTTCTTATAAAGGTTGGTTGGTGCATCTGTGTTGTGATTCTAAATCCTTATTCCATGTAATCAGAACCAAAGTGACGAGGACGGCACCTTACTGGACTTGTGCTCAGCTCGAGTCAGCTCATGGCAATATCAATGAGAAGTCGAGCATTTGGCGGCCTCCCCAATTCATAAATGGAAGATCCAAGAAATTGTTTTCCGCTGTACAAAATCTGTGCCATTTCTCTATGGGAAGTCAGAGTCTTTCTTCACAAGCCGGTGCAAAAAGTGGCGGAGAAGAAGAAGAGGATGACTTAGAAGATGGATTTTCTGAGCTCGAAACAAAAGAAGCCACCGAGATGAGCAAAGCAACTCATGGGGAGGAAGATGAGGAACTCGTTTCAGATACATCTGATGAAGAAGTTGATATCGAGGAAGTTCCTGAAAATGAATTCATAGTGGATACTGAGGGGGATACCAGCGAGGTAGTATCACAGAAAAAAAGGATTCCATCTACTCTTTTTAAGGCGATTATAGAGGAAACCCAACCATCTATCCGGAGCGCTCTTGATAAATACGTCAAAGATGGCAATGATTTGAGCCGTCGGGAGGTCTGGCTCGCTATGCTGAATCTTCGGAAGCGTAAAATGTTCGGGAAAGCCTTGCAGGTAATATGCTATATCACTTCGGAATGAAGTTGGCTTGTGGATTAGTTTGCTGCTTGTTTTTATATATGATTCTGAAGTGCTGGTGCCACACTGGGTTCTATTTGCATTTAAGCTTGGGGCAGGCACATTGAAGTGCAAACGAGGACTTGGGGCATGTTTGGTCATGCTATGGAAGTTAAGTCCCCAGGATTAGGGGTGTAAACAAGCCGAGTTGGTTCACGAGGTCGAAAGGCCCGACTCATTTCAAGCTCGAGTCAAGCCAAGTTTTTGGCTCACCGAATTGAGCCCGAGCCTAGTGAAGCTCGAGCTTGTAGGCTCACAAGCCTAATGAGTCTAAATGAGCCTATGGTAATGCAATTTAGTAGCTTAAATATGCCCAATCTAGCTTAGTTTGAGCCCAAATGAGATGAGCCTGAGTGTCAACAAGCCTAGATTGAGCTTAAATGAGCTTAAATAAGGTAAGCTCAGTTCGAGCCCTTGCGAGTTAGGTTAGAGATCAACTAAGCTGTAGGCCCGTAGACCGAGCTTGAGCTTGAAGTTTCCTAGCTCAGCAAGCTTTGAGCCAAGCTAAAGCCCAACTAAACGTGGATGAGCCAGGCAACGAGCTTGGGTTTGGCTTGGCTGATCCATACCCTTAGCTTGGACAAAAGGTCCTCGGTTCAATTCCCAACACCCATTTACCTACCAAAAAGGGTACACCGAGGCATACTTCTACATGTTTCTCATTCGTCTTCTTTCTTTTCTGCGTTATGCAGCTGTCAGAGTGGCTTGAAGCAAATAAGCACCTAGAATTTACCGAGCGAGATTACGCATCTCGACTTGACTTAATTGCCAAAGTACGAGGACTTCAAAAGGCCGAGAGCTACATTGAAAATATCCCTAAATCCTTCCGAGGAGAAGTAATATACCGAACATTACTAGCAAACTGCGTTTCCACCACCAATGTGAAAAAAGCTGAAGATGTCTTTAACAAGATGAAAGAACTTGGCTTCCCATTGACCGCCTTCACCTGCAACCAACTTCTTCTTCTCTATAAGCGCTTCAACAAGAAGCAAATCGCAGATGTACTTCTTCAAATGGAGAGAGAAAACGTTAAACCGACTCTTTTCACATACCGAATCTTGATCGACACAAAAGGCCAATCCCATGATATATCTGGAATGGACCAGATTGTTGAGACAATGAAAGCTGAAGGGGTTGAACCTGACATACATGTACTCTCGACTCTTGCTGGGCATTATGCCGATGCAGGTTTGGAAGAAAAAGCCGAGTCCGTTTTAAAACAGATGGAGGGAAAAAATTTGAAGGAAAACCGATGGGTTTGCCCGCTTTTGCTTCCAATATACGCGAAACTGGGGAAAGTGGACGAGGTTAGAAGAGTTTGGGAATTTTGCGAGGGGAAACCAAGGCAAGAAGAGTGTCGGGCTGCCATTGAAGCGTGGGGGGAGCTTAAAAACGTCGAAGAAGCAGAAAAGATCTTCAATCGAATGCTAAAGTTCTTGAAAAGGCCTTCTTCGAGGGTTTTCTCGGTGATGTTGAAAGTTTATTCCGATCACAAGATGCTGAGTCAAGGGAAGGATTTGGTGAAGATGATGGGAGAAAGCGGGTGTAAAATTGGACCGGTTACTTGGGATGCGCTCGTTAGGCTTTATATTGAAGCGGGTGAAGTGGAAAAGGCTGAATCTTTATTGCAAAAGGCGGCACAGACGAAAGAGAAGAAGCCGTTATTTAACTCCTATATAGCAGTTATGGACGAGTTTGCGAAGAGAGGTGATGTTCATTATGCTGAGAAAATACTTCATAGGATGAGAGAGGTCGGGTACGTGTCGCGAGCCCGGCCTTTCCAAACTCTAATCCAAGCTTATATAAACGCTAAGGCTCCGGCTTACGGTCTGAAAGAGCGGATGAAGGCAGATAATATATTTCCGAACAAAACGATGGCGGCTCAGTTGGCTCAGGTGGATCCGTTTCGACGAACGGCCGTGTCTGATTTGCTGGATTGAAGAGTGAGTTACTCCGTTCGTTGGTCTCTGTTGTTTGTATGTTTGTGACATTGGTTTTCTCATCCTTTCTTTTGTTCAAAGTGGTGCCTAGTCTTTGTAAGTCGGGTCAAACCGATGCTTCGTCTTTTCTTTTCTTCAAAATAGTCTCTAACGTTTTATTTTATGACAAATTCGATCTCTCATCTAGTGACCGAAATTAAGTAAAAATTAAAAAGGTGAGGAATCGATTTCATAGGGCCTATTTTAAACAAAAAAACAAACGTGGAACTAATTTGAACAACTTACAAATATTAGGGACCAATGGAACAAACTTATATTGGTCTGGCAACTTATAGAAGCTCCCGATTCCCCGTTTTCGAGCTAACTACAGCACGATATTGTTATCATTACTTGATTGTTAGTCTTAAGTTTCTGGACAGTAGATAAGCGGCGGCAAAGATTTGAACCTAAGATCTTTTATCCGAGATCGAACTTCTCGGAACTGGCAGAGATTTAAACCCTTTGTAGTTCTTATGCTAGAAAGATTTTCGAGTGATTTTGATTTTACGCTTCCGTTTTTGCCATTGTTTGAATCGGATTCGGTTGGAAGAGAGATTGTTGTTGCTATATCACTTCAATCTTGTTACATGGATTTGAATTGCTTCAGACAAAGTTATTTATCTGTTAGTTTCTAATGTTTGTAAGTTTGTTTAAGTTAATCTCGTATTGTTACTTTAACTAGTCGATAAGTTTGTAAGCTTGTTTGAATTGATCTACTATCTTTTTCTATGTGAAATAATTTCTTACGTTTCATTTTATGATAATATTGAAACTTTTTTTAAATTTTTACTAGTGTAGGACACCCACTTAAGAATCAACTTTGTAATAAAATAAAATAAAAGGCTATTTTAAATAGAAAAAAGATAAGAAATTAATTTGTAAATATTAAAAACTATTTTTAAAAAAAATAACAAATACACAGTTTATATAAACTTATAAATATTAGGGACTTGCGGTGTAGGTAACTCAAGAGACAATGCTCTTCAAGCTTTGTCTAATTTCTTTGGATATGCATATTGGAATTGTTTTAAAATTGAATTTTTTAGTGAAAATCATCTATATTTTTGGTGAAGTATCAGAAAACTATTTAATTTTTAAAATTTTTTAAAGTTACATCTAAATTTAAAAAAAAAAAAAAATTCAATATCACCTAATACTGACATTGTTAACTTTTCCTTTAAAAAAACACTACGTTTTGGAATATAAATGCATAAAATATCAAGTTTAACTTAATTTAATTATGATCAATTATCTTCCACGTTTAAATTTGTAAAATTGTTAAAGGTTCAGCATGTTACTAACTACTTTTGCCACAAAAAAGATTTAGAAGTGTTTTTTGTTTTTAACCTTGCCTATAATTCATTGATAAACAAGTCTTATTGAGGGTAGTTCGATATTTTTATATTTATTTTAACGTAAATTTAATGGCATCATTATTAGGTGTGATATTGAAAATTTTTAAAAAAATTTAGGTGTGACTTTAAAAAATTAAGTAATTTTCTGATATTTCACCTAAAATATAAGTAATTTTCAGTAAAGAAAAAAAAAAACCATTAAATTTGGATAGTGTCACAAAATATCTTGCATTGTACAATTTTCAATGGTGAAGTACATTACAACAACAAAATTTGGAGTTCAACAAGTACTATGAAGTTTTACTGAGCCTTTAAGCTCGACACACGGAATCAGCATACAAGAAATTCACATGAGCCTTTAAGCTCGACACACGGAATCAGCATACAAGAAATTCACATAAGATCAAGTAGAGTTCTATCTTAAGACCAATTAGCATTAATTAAAGTAATTTATAGACATATATATTGATCTCTTCTCTCTCGTAACTTTTATCGTGAGATTTTTACTAGACTTACATGTGAAGTCCTTAATACGTATTGACTTGAGATAAATGGTAGAATTTTCCCAAGAGTGGGAAAAGATAATATTAAAATTTGACTCTATTTTAACCTATAATATTTATATGTGATAAGATATTCAGAGCTGAATATGACCTCAAGTAATCCAAGTAACCGAGGTCGTGTTTTGAACAAACATTAACGACCCTTGAACAAAGAAGAAAAATGAACCTATTTGAACAAACTTACGAACATTAGAGAGCAACAACAACAACAATCAAATGTCTCATAGAGGCTCCCACTGAGGCTACAAACATTAGAAACCAACAAAGCAGAATAACTCGAATGTGATTCCACTTTTAGAGGAAAAATTACAGAAAACCTCCCGGATCGGAACAAACACTGCAGCCTACATTTAGACTAATATTGTTATGATTACAAAAAATATACAAGAGCAGGGTGACTTACCATTAACGTGAGAAGTCAGTTTCTTTACACAAATGAATTATGGGGTTAGACACCTAACAAAAACAAGAAACCGGATCGAGAAGCTTGCGAACCTCGTAACTTTTGCAGATGATATAACTAGTAAGTATGTTCCTCCTCGTGTCAACATATTCTATTGTCTAGGAGGAATTACGCTTGTTTTTTAGCGCATGAGCTCCTAGTCCGGTGGTAGCCCATCAGCATTCTTCGCAGATTGGTCTAATGTCGAGTGAGAACCAAACAAAGCTTGAGCTTTAGGTAAGTATTTGTCGTTCGTCTACGTGTTCCTTGCATTCCTGAAAATCGAGACTGGACCCTGTTATAAAACTATTCATATATGGCGCTTTTTCCACTGGCCAAAGTACTTGTGTGTTGTGTCAACGAGACTATCACAAAGGCTTAAGCTAATAGGTAAAAAAGCTATGAATAGTTTCATACTCGAGCATGCCTCCTCAAATAAATGCCTACCGACCTTGTAACGTGGATATTGCATAGATCTGCTTGGTACCTTATGCTAAAACTAATTAATATTGAGGGTTGGATTCGAACTCGTGACCACTACGTCAAAGATTTGATACTATGCCAAAGCATCATGTATTTTGAAAGTTTAAGCAAATAGGTGAAGGTTCAGGAATGATTTTCTCTAATTATTAGGTCCTGTTCGATCCTTTTTATTTGCAGTGTTGGTATTTGAAAAGCTAAACTAACAACAACAACAACAACATTCCCAGTGCCTCACGGGCTCCCGCAAAAGCAGGGTCGGGGGGGGGGGGGGGGGGAATATACGCAGCCTTACCCCTTCCGAGCGGAAGAGAGGCTGTTTCTGAAGACTCCCAACCTAAAGATCTTGCAGTCCTGGAAGCAAGGCATCCTGAAAAGGGTTAGGTCATGTCAAAGACACATCCACAGCACATAATAAGGCAGCGAGACCACATCCATACACACATACGCATACGCACATAAGCACACCACATGGGGTAAATCCACGTTATAAACCCTATGCTAGCAGCAATAGGCAGTATTACTCTAGGCCGCTACATCGGTTACCCCTATGCTCGCTCTCCAATGAGCTCTATCCAAGACCATCTCCTCACTTAGGTTTAGGTGGGTCAGGTCATGTCGGATCGTCTCCATCCAACTCTTCCATTTGAAAAGCTAAACTAGGTTTTGGAAATGATTTCTTCTGCTTTTTTCATATTTTAATTTTTATTTTTTTTTCCCAACATGAAGTGAAAATAAAAAAATCAAAAAGAAGAAAGAATCATTTTCAAAATCTAGTTTTTAGCTTCTCAAAAATTGAAAATAGTAAATAAGAAATAATACCAAACAGGCTCTTAGTTATCTGAAAAAGAATTGCGGCAACAAGCCAACTAATTGTCAAAACATGTATGCTAGGACGCTCATTTTGTTGCTAACGCAAATGTCATGTTAGCATTTTTAAGTAACGTTTTTGTTGTGTATTTTTACATGTAACAAGAAGGTTATCCGCGTAAGTAACACAATCAACTCCCTGTCATCTTTGCTATAACTATGATCGTTGTAGACATGGCACGGTGATAGAGATTAAGTATTCATGTACTTAATTGAAGCAGTTCCTTAGCAATCTTTTTCCTGTGCCTTATAGGACAGTTTAATAGGCCTTTCTGTATCCAACCAACTGAATGTCTATGTATTTAGTTTTAAGCAGTCTTGTCTTAAAAAATAGGAAACCGAGTTTAACCAAAATAGTCTAAGATCTCCTCTAGATTTGTTTATACCTACTCTAATAGAAGTAAAATAACAATTCGAAGGATATACAGAGATTTACGACAAATCAGATTATTAGTACATATTGTAAATCTAAATCTCAAGTTTTTATCCTTGATATCCACTACTGGGGCGACGGAAATGATAAGAAGAGAGATTACCTCATCGAATGTGAGTGAGAGCCGTTGGCTATCCCTCTAACAATACTCATTCGGCGAGCCCTTTGCTCGTTCTCCTTGCTGACACGCATAGCCGCGATTTCCTTTTCCATTGCTGCAACTTCTCTTCTCATTCTCTTGGCTTCGACTTCCATCACCTTGTTTAGAGTCTCGACTTTTTTCGATAGCATCTAGTTAACCCAAAAACTGAATGTCAGACAATTGCGTTCAATGGCATCTTTTGGGTTGTATTTTGAGTAGCATTAATATCTTGGCCATTCAAAATGCTACCGTCAAATTTTTGGGTGTTCGGAGGTCGTCTTAGGGAGTATTTTGGGGAAAAGTAGCGTTTGGCGAATAATTACTCTTACGCATTTTAACATGATTGCAAAGTGAAACTCAAAGTGTGAACCGCTAATTACTAATGCTACTTTTACCAAACACAGTAGTACGTTTCGTAAAAGGAGTCGATTTTGACCTCAATAGCATCATCCTTGTCCTTAAGGCTCTGATCTTTCTCGTGACCCGCTTTTCTAAGAGTTACAACTTCCTTCTGTAACATATCGTACAACGCTCCAGAAACATAGTCATCGTTGTCCATTTTCGTCTTTTGATGTCCATTTTGATCGTGATTCTCACTGTGTCTTCCATTAGCGTTAGTAATCCGATTCTGAGCATCGCTAGATGGTCCATGTTCTTTGCCAATTGCCATATGTCCTGGATTATCTCCTTGAGATTTGTCACCCCCATCAAACGATCTCGACGACATCTTGACGTTCTTTAACAATACAGCGGCACTCTTGGACCGTGCAGACCCAGATGGAGAATTCGAGGCTTTTTTTGACAAATACCCATTTGCAGCCAATCGGGAGAAATTCTCTGCTCCCCCAATAGACTGACGTCTTGAATGACCATTGCTTATACTCCTTCCTTCGGAGATAGGCCGTGTTGGATTTCGCATGGGAGATGATCCTCTTAACCTTTCTTCGAGAACCTTGAATCTTAATTGGTATTTTTCCTATACATGAGAAGCAAAATCGTCGTTAAGATGGACAAACTGAAGAAAGAGACGTTGAATAGATGGTAAAGGCGATGCTAAGAGACGTCGAATAGACGGGAAAGGCGACGCTTCTTACTTTCAATTGTGCTTCCGCCTTTGCAGTGCGCTCGGCTACTGCAAGTTTATCCCGAAGTTGCTGCATTTCTCCCTGAAAAGATATAGCAAGCCTCAGTGTCAGGCAAGTGCCCAAGAACTGGGTTATTTACTTACACAACAATAGGCATGAAAGAAATTGGAAAGAGAAGAGAGAAAGCAAAAACAATAACACAAAGATTTATACGGAGAACCCTCAAATTTAGGAAAAAAAACTCCAAGCTGAGAAGAAAGAAAATCCACCAGCAATATAAAGGAGAGGGTGCAACTGATGCTCCTCATGCGTCTATATATAGACAACAACAACAACAATAACAACCAAAAAAAAAAAAAAATCCAATGTCTCAAAGGCTCCTACTCGAGCGGAGTTTGGGGGGTGAGATGTACACAACCTTACCCCTTCAGGGTGCTACTCATGCGTCTATATATAGATGCCTAGAAAAAATCCTAATTTCTCTAGCAAGCCCAATGGGCCGAAGCTAGAAAATAACAGGTCCATACCATGGGGGGATCTATTAGAGATGAGTGGCAGGCTACAATTTCAAGCCTTCCACTGCCACTATAGACCTTTGTTTCTGAATCAAAACATAAATGCAAGACACAACACAAAAAGTATAACAAGCGTAAACATTTGAGCTCTCCTCTTCATCAAATTAATAAGCAACCTCCCATAGTGAGTCGAATGAAGACAATAAAATCGAATGACAGTTTGTGATCGTGTCACGATGTTACAATGGCAGGGTTTTTAAAGGGAATAGCAGTTGTTTTAAAGCCTTCTACTGACAAAGTCTTTGAATGAATAGTCATACAATCCTTTGATAGTTTTCTCCATGTAAATATAGAAGCAACGACGGGATCGATTGAACAAATACAAGAGGATCCTATTTATTTCTCCCTTTGGATTTCTTTTTTCTTTTTAGAATAACTCTATACTAGTGTACTCGGAAACAGCCTCTCGTTAGGATAACTCCCTGAAGAGGTAAGTCTGCGTATATCCCACCCCTCCCATCCCAGACCCCGCTTAGGCAAGAGCCCTTGAGACACTGGGTCTATTGTTGTTGTCTATACTATTGTAGAGGGAACACAAAACGCACTGAATTATCATTATGCAGCAATACTGAGAACGAGGTTTTAGAAGAATCAAAGTAAGCAAGACATGCCTGGTAATACTTCCTCTCTTCAAGCCATTGTTTCACAGGCATAACTTTGTCATTTCCATCTTTCCATTCATTTGCAACCACCGTTGCTACTCTATTTGCTGTAACTTTTGCACGAGCAAGCTCTCTGTCTAGAGTTTTCCTCTCTTCCTACAAGACCATAACATTTTCAATCAACTACCGAATACAACAAAGAGCAAGAGAAGCTAAGACGCTGATTAGAAACAGAGAATATTTCAATTCCTCGAAAACTAGAAAAGTTGTTGAAAAGTCCGGTTTTCCAATTTTACTTATTCTTTTGGAAAATTTAAAAATTAGTTTAAAACCGTTTTCTAAATTTTTTACTCTAGTGTTTTCTATAGGTTTCTTCTTGTTCTCTTCTGTTCTCTTTCTCTTTTCTTCACTCCACCCTTTGCTTCTCTTTCTTTTACTCTCTTGCGCCTTTTCCATCAAACGTTATGAGCATATAGTTTGCATTTGAAAATGTGTATCCTATGTAGTATTTGCACCCGTACTAATATTCAAATTTTGACGAATCAAATGTACTTAAATTGGTCACTTTTGATTCAGTTTCCCTCACTGTCTGGAATTTTCAAATTTACGAGTATTACTTACGCCTACATTTTTAATTTTTAGAAAACTAGGAAACTGGAACAACTTGAACGTATTTTACAGGAAAACCAAAAATGAAAAATAAAAATGTTTCTTGTTTTTAAACAGAGTGTCTCCACGGGAAAGAAGTTAGATACATTCATCTCCTGCATTTTACGCTGATAATCACGGATAGAGTTCGCAGCCGCGCCACCAGCCAAAACTGCTTCTTCGAGGTCTCTGACAGTTTGCGTCAACTTTTCGACTTCCGCAACCTTTTGCCTTTGCATCCTGTCCAGAATCTTGTTCTCCTCCTTATTCATCACAACGATACACAAGCATTGATCAGTTTATGACATTGCGGATATTGTAGGCTCTGTTTGATTTGATGGAAAAAGAAAATTTTCGATCACAATTTATTTTTTATTGGCATAACTTCATAGGAATAACTATAAATATGGAAAACGTTTTCCACCATCGAAGGAAAATCAATTCCCCTCAACGAAAGAGGAAAACATTTTCCTTCACGGGATAGAAAAACATTTTTCTACATAATCTCATCTTATATACTTCACTTCAACTTCAATTTAGCTTAGTGTTGGCCTATATAAATTTGTAGAAGTAAATTATTTTCTTTAACTAGAAAGAAAAAAAATTTAGGAAAGAAGATTTAAATTGAAAATATTTTGTGAAGAAAATTATAAAGGAAAATGTTTTCTACTTAAAAAACTGAGTCTTAGCGCAAAGCATTTTCACTAAGAAAAATATCTCTTCCCACAATATTTTTAGTTCAAAATGTTTCTTTCTTAAAAGTTTTTGTATTTCTAGCTAAAGAAATTGTTATATTCTATACATTTATATGAGGTTCAAGTTTGGCTAAGCTGAGTTAAATGTGAAGCATATGATATGAAATTACAACAAAAAAAAAAGAAAAAAAAAAACTCCCCCGTGATGGAATATGTTTCCCCCTTTCGTTGAGGGTAAATTGGAAAACATTTCTGTATTCATAATTGATACTATGAAGTTATGCAGAGAAAGAACACAATTGAGACAGAAAAATGTTTTCCGTCAAAACAAAAGAAGCTAGGCTTACAATTCGAGAAGGCAAATTAGCACACCTGACATATTTCGATCTGTTTCAATAATTCCTGGTTTTTGTTTTGTAAGTCGTCCACTAAGGATGCTTTCGCTAGAGCCATTTCAATCATTTTCTCGGCTTCTAGTAATGCGGCTTCCTTGGATTTTGTAAGGCGATCCAATGCTCGATTGTCGTCCTGCAGTTTGGCAATCTAGGAGACGGGAAGACAACAAAAACGGTTCATCAGTCAAAAAGTTCTGCGACTGAAGTGTGTGGCAAATACACTAGTAGAGGTGGTCAATGGGCCAGGTCGGCCCAGGATCCAGCCCGGCCCACCCCGTTTGCCAGGCCCGGGGCCCGGTTAAGTTGTATTATGACAAAAAATGTTTGAATACTTTGTTTACCCAACAAAATTATAAAGAAATTGTAGCTGACATGGTAATGGGTGTGCCTTACATGTTAGAGGTATGGGGTTCGAACCCCACTCATGCGTATTGGTACCCTCTAACATGTAAGGCACACCCATTACTATGTGAGCTGCAATTTCTTTATGATTTTGTTGGCACCCTCTTAGGTTGCTACACGCAACATGCATAAGCAAAAAACTAAGAGAACCCTAGTGGGTCTATTGGGTTGAGGTAGCATAGAAGGTCTATGCACAGAAGCCCTCAAATTAAGGAAAAAACCACAGGCGGAGGAGAAAGCAATCAACTAATAATTGAAAGGAAGATACAACAAGGACTGCACACAATGTGAGATATATATAGCGCTCAGCCCCAATGGAGGTCAATGGTGGGAAAAATCCCGAGCCCTCCTTTACACTACAGACTTTTGTTTCTGAATTGAGACATAAATTCAAGATACAACATGACAAGAAGATTTAAAACAAGCATGCAAACGCTTACTATCTCACACAAACATCTGCCATTCTGTATATTCTGAGAATTATAGATAACCTTTACAAAGTCATATATGTAGCATATCAGGGGCTTGAAAAATAAGAAACATACCTCTTGTCTCGCAAGCTTGAGCTCGGCTTCCAATGGAGCAATGAGAGCCTCAATGGGAGGCATATCATCATCTTTTTGAGCGGAGTGTACTCTTCTGAGTGTTGCTTCTGCTGCAAATTGTGCAGCCAATGCGGCCTTCTTCTCTTCGTTTATCTTTTTTATTTCAAGGCTCTAAAAAATTCTCGAATTAGCCAGCGCAGGCCATTTCAGGCGAAACGATAATAAAAAGATGATATCCCTTTGGTACCTTGCTTTCGAGGACGGCTTCAGTTGCTTTTAGTTTCTCATCTACCTTCTTCAACTCTTCCGTAAGCTATAACACACAAAAACAAGGATTTTGCATCAACGACACACTTAAACAGTTCGGTTCTCTGATAGGAATAACAATCATGGTAGGAACTCGAAGTGAAGATTTAGCCTCGTTTGTCAATATTATCTGCTATAATCTAATGTCACATTTTCCTCAATGAAAATATGGATTATAGCAATAACTACACATATGGATTATATTTACCTCAATGAAAGAGGGGATACATTTTCCTTCGCAGGGTGAAAATATTATACGCTATAATCTAATGTCACATGCCTTATTTCAACCTCAGTTTAACCAAACGTAAACGTTATACAAATTTATAGAATGGATTTATTTTCTTTAGTTAGAAAGACAAAAAGTTTTAAGAAAAGGATAAAAAATTGTACCACCAAATATTGACCCAAAGAACAACCTAAGTGTTCAAGGGTGTGGTGAAATTAATCTTCATTCTTTAGTTTTGATAGGTACCCAAATCAGGTATTTGGGTATATAGTATTACGGTAGCTCCAGAGATAATATAGCGGGTCCCGCCTAGGGTGGAGGTTATTCTATGATACGATCTAAAATTGAAAATATACTGAAACTAAAGGAAAATAGTAAAGTACTAAAAGGAATAAGAGAGAAAAATAAGGGATGATATTTGATTTGATTGATTATTTGCAGCACAATACTACTCCTATTTATAGAACAATCCCCTCGCTAGGCGGGACCCATTGCACTATCTATTGAGCTATCCTAATATTATATATACCCAAATACCTAATTTAAGTATGTATCAAGATCAATCATAACCTAAGAGGATACCAACACGTAGACACCGCATCCCATTAGAAATCCAAAATTAAGCGTGCTTGGGCTGGAGTAGTACCAAGATGGGTGACCTCCTGGGAAGTGCTCGTGTTGTACCCCTTAGGTTGGGGGTTCTTGAAAACTGCCTCTCTTCAGGGTAGCACCCAGGAGGAGGAAGGCCGCGTACATCCACCCCCAAAACCCTACTTAGGCGGGAGCGTTTAGGGCACTGGGAATGTTGTTGTTGTTGTATCAAGATCAATCGTAAAATTTGGGATTTACCTCTTCAACTGCCTTTTCTCTAAGGCGTTCTGATTGCTTTAATGCCTTCATTTCAGCGTGGGCATCTCCCAGTTCCCTATCCTTATCTGCACATAAAATTAAACTCTGAATGAGATTTCCTTACTGCAAACCAAATGTTGGATGAACTACACGTGTTCGAAATCAATAAGTGCTTGTTCGCTTTTCGTTTTGGGCGCTTCATAGCTTATCGAACTGGGTTTGAGCGGATTCGAGAAGCTTAACGAGTAGAGCTCCAGTAGGGGAGTGCTTGACAGTGTTGACTCGTTAACGTTGGCAAATAGTTTGACAAATGACTCAATAAGGGCTTGTCAAGAACTCATTAAAGGCTCGTTAACGGCTTGATATTAGCTTGATATGGCTCGATATTGATGCGAATTGATGGGATCAATTGCAAGCTCGACCTCATAGCAAGCCAACTTGATAATGCTAACGACCTTAATTAAAATTGAGTATCGGACACAATAATATGTTGTTCAACGGAGTTTGAACAAATGTTTGACAACTCGATAAAAGCTCAGCTCAAACTCAAGTTCAGTAAGGCTTATCGAACTTAAGTTCAAACAAGGAGGTCTTTAGCTTGACTCCACTCGTTTATATCCCTACTTATCAAAAAGATCACATGATATTTATGATAAGCCTTCATTTTATTATTATTATCAAATTGAAAATTTTAGACTCTGTTTGGTTTAAAGAAAAACATGCTCCTTATGGATAATTTAACAATATATTTCAATTCAAAATATTTACTTAGACATTTTTGTTTTCTGGCCAAATTTGAGTAAGGTTCACGCTTGACAAAGTGAAATGAGTCGTGTGACATTGATGTTACCCCAAAAATGTTTTTCTCTCCACTAAGGAAAATATTTTCTATTTTCTCTGAGACGAAGTCAATTTTTCCTAAATAGAAAAAAATATTTTTCATATTTAAATTTGTTGTGAAGTTAAGCAAAAAAAATAATAGAATTAAAACGGAAAATTTTTTTGTCAAAACAAATTGTGCCAAAATATGACAATTCCTACAAACATGTGAGGTTTTGTCAAAACAAAGTGCATCAAGCGGTTGTTGTAATCTAAAATAGTTTTGTTACGGACTTCACATGTGAGTCTATTCAAGAGACCATTGGTCCATATTTTTTTTAAGCTTGTTTGTATTGCTTCTTGGTTATTTCTTTTATTCAACATAGTCCTGAAATATTTATAACTTTGTTTAAATTGTTCTCCAATCTTTTTTTTTTGCTCAGTGTTAGACTTTTTGACAACATTATTCACTCACTTAACAACCTAAATTGGGTAAAAATGGAAAAAATTGAGAAACCAATTTTATTATAAAATAAAATATAAAGGACTATTAAACAAGAAAAAAATAAGAGGCTAATTTGAACAAACTTATAAATATTAGGGACTATTTTGAAAAAGAACAAGGGATCAATATGAACAACTTAGAAACATCAAAAAGATCAATTAGTTTTAGAATAAAACCCCACTCAGATTTATATGTCAACCTTAACTCGAGCCTAGGCGAGGTAAAATTTAACAGAGCTAAAAAAAAAAAAAGCAACATTCTCAGTGCCCCAAGGGCTCCCGCCTAAGTAGGGTCGGGGGTGGATATACACAGCCTTACCCCTTCTGTTTCCGAGAATCCCCAACCTGAGGGGTGCAACACGAGGACTTTCCAGGAGGTCACCGATCTTGATACTACTCTTAACCAAACACGCTTAACTTAGCTAATAAACGAAAATAGGTACAGACCCAGTTCAGCATCATTCAGAAAAACAGAAAAAAATCAAACTGACTGTTAAATTCTGCTATCAATTCTTCCCCAAAAAAGGAAAATATTCACCAAAAATAGCAAATTCCATGAAACAAACAGGAGTTATTTAATGGGTTGGTCCCTTATGTTTTAAAATTTGTTCAAATTAAACTATTATCCTTTATTTTATTTAAAATAGTTCTAATATTTATAAATTTGTTAAATTAAATTTATTATTCTTTTCTTTTTCAAAATAGTCCCTAATGTTTCAAATTTTTAGAAAATTGGTTAAAATTAAAAAAATAAGGGATCAATTTTACCGTCAAGTGAAACATAAAGAATTATTCTAAACGAGAAAAAAATGAGGGATAAATTTGAGCAAATTTACTAAATCCCAACTTTAAAAAAGATCAGTAAAATTTGAATAAATTTATAAACATTAGAGATTAACTTGAACACAAAAAGAAAAAAAAGGAGGAACAAAATTTAAATAAATTTATAAATATTACGGACAAGTCTCCAAAAAAATAAAAGAATGTGGACAAATTTGAATAAATTTATTAAATATTAGGGACTAATTTCAAAGGGAAAAAAATGGGAACAAATTTACAAATATGACAACCAACTTGAACAGAAAGACAAAGTAAGATATCAATTTGAACAAATTTACGAATATTAATAACTCCAAACGGAAGAGCTAGAGAGAGAGAGAGGGAGATAACCTCGAAGTTCATTTTCAAGGCGAGCGAGCTCGACTCGAACCGGATCCGACCCGTGTAACATATGCATGAACTCATCCACCTCGGACCCAACCCGAGTGTGAACTCCACTCTTCTTCCTCATCTTCAATGACGCCGATGTCATCAGCCTCGCCGCCTCCGGAGTCGGTGCACCTTCTCCGGTGCCGGAATAATTGCTGGTCATCGGATTGGAGGATGATCTCAGGCTCAATTTCAAACGGATTCAAACCCTAAAAGGAGAGACCCGCAAAAGTGTAAAGGGTTTTAGAGAGAGAGAGAGAATTTTGGAGGATTGAATTTGAAAGGGTTTAGGCGGGGTATGAACAAAAGTGAAGGAGAATTAAATAATGGGAAGTCACCCGTGTATCTAGGTCACTTTCAATCACTGTTTCTAAAAAGTAAATAAATCGACAGATTGATTAGCCAATTTGGTGTTTAGCCGACACTCGTTGAACAGTGTTATTTCTTCTTTTGTCAGAGCTGCTACTTGCCTACCGGTCCTTTGATTTCTGCTTGATGTGGCTTGCTTTGAGTTTATTGTTTTGTTCGCCGTGTATTTTGCCCTACTCATGCTTTAATGCTCTCCTACTGCCAGGTCAGTTGCTCTATATTGCGGACCAGCTTTTCAGGTTAGGGGTCCTTGGAAACAGCCTCCCTTCATGATAGCCCCCTGAAGGGGGAAGGCTGCGTACATCTATCCCCCCAGACCCTGCTTTTGCGGGCACTGGGTTTGTTGTTGTTGTTGATACTAGTTTGAAGTAGAGATGATAAAATCTAACTATGAATGTGATTTGAAAATAATGGGGTTGGGCGATGGTTCTGAGACCGGATTGAATTTGGGTTGAACCATTTAACCCATTTAGGTAATTGGGTTGAATTTGGGTTTGACCCACTTATCCTATTCTCAACACGATTGATCATTTTATATAGCTATGTTAGTCATTTGAATACTATACTACTATTATTATATTATAGTTTTGGGAGTTAAGATAGTTTGAATTGTATACAATAACATTAATTTGATAGTTAATTTTTGAAAAATTAAAAATATGACAAGTATTTATTGATAACATCAAACACGAAATGTACTATTAACATATTTGTAGTTGGAAAACTAACATTTAATTAAAAAATTCACAAATATAGTGAAATGGATAACCCACAAATTACCTGTTAATAATTGGGTCGGGTCACGGTTGAGAGTACCTCATCTGTTTAGTAAACAGGTCGGGTTTGAATTGACCTCATTTCGAAGACCCCACATAGAATATGAATGATACGAAATTAAACCAAAGACACTCAAATCAATTGAATTGGGTAACCAACACACAATATCTCGGGCCTACGGGGCAGTAAACGGCTGTCATGTTGTATATTTGTATATATATCTGATAGATATAGCTCCTAAATGGAGTAATTACATACAGAAAGGGGAGAGGGGTGCATAGAAGAGATTTGAGAGAGAGAGAGAGAAACAAACGCATAATCACTCATCAACATAACGCCCCCTCTCTACTAGTGGCCTTATTTATATTAAAAGCTAATGACCATAATACTCTCTATTAATCCGGTTTAGTAATCAGGTCTAATGTCGGGTTTGTATCAATAACCCTAAACCCATTTTGGCTCGTATCAACAAACATGACACAACACAATATATTTTTACCACCCCTGAGTTTCCGGTATGTTATGACGGTCTTAAAGCTATCTGTTTTGATAATTTGGTGTTATCCGACTAATAATGTGACTTGTAACGAATAATACACACAACATTTTATATATTTGTTCTATCATTATCATGATAGTAACATTATCCTTTTGGAATTTATCATTTAGGTACCCTAAGGTTTAAACATTTATTACTTAAGTATCCTGACGTACTAATATATACAATGGAGTACCTTAAATTTTAAACAATTTGTCACTTAGCACCTTGAAATATTAAATTTTCATCAATCACATACATTTGTGTTGAAATTCGATAGATTTTATTGAAAAAAGCTTAAATTAAACACAATTTCAACAATTTAATTAGTATCTTCACTAGAATTTGATAATTTTTTACCCCAAAACGTAAAAAATGATACATGAATGTGGCAATATTTAGACAATTCATATCAATGTTGGGGAATATTTATGACAGTTCACTGAATTTTTGATGAGAATATCCGCATGACTTATATATACATTATCGTAATTATATATTATATCAGCATTTTTTGGTATAAAATTGGTTAAATTCTTACAAAAATTTAACAAATTCTAACATAGGATACCTAAGTGGTAACTTTCCTTATACTTTTTATAAACTTGCGCCAATTTTTTGTTTTCATAAATTAAAAGTTTGTTGGGACCTTTCGGAAACAACCTCACTTCAGGATAATACCTTGTATAGGTGAGGCTGCGTACATCCTTCCCGTAGACCTTATCATGGCGGATATAATTAAAAGTTTATTTTTCACATTTGTACGGAGTACAACTTCCTAAACCGAGATACATACACTTGGGAAGAATATTATGAGTTTTGAACCCGGGACCTCTTGCTTAGGGATTGGAAACAAACTACTATACCTACACAATTAGCTTTTCATAAACTATTAACGGTACGTTTAGTTCAACTTATTTCAGCTTATCTTTTTTCAACTTATTAGTCTCAATAATATCTGTATCCTTTTACAGTTGAGTGTTTGGTTGTGTAATGCAGAAATATCTTTTTTTTGCATAATAAAGTATTTGGATACATGTTTTAAAAAGAAAGTTATATAGTATAATTACAAAATTAACTTAATAATATAAATCAACTAATAATAGCAAGTACAAGAGAATCATGATTACAGTTGGTCATGATAGTCAAGAGTAGTGAGTGTAATGACCCATATACATAAAAGGAGTAGTGGCAGGTAAGAGTGGTGATATCAAGTAAAAATAGTTGATAATGGTGAAGATTTAATGTCGATATAGTCTTTTTAAATCATTTTTCTAAAATAAGTTGTGAAAAAGATTGAGTTTTACATCTCTTTCTGTTTAGTTATAAAATAGGTTTTAAATCATTCTATTTAAATCATGAAAAATATATAAAAAGATCTTTTTTAAGAATCAAAAGCAAATCTTCTAGTCAACTATAGTTTTGTTCTTTTTTTTTTTAAGAAAGTGCGTGTAGAGGTGGTATAATGATGGTTCAACAAACGAACCTCGGATGAGATTGATCGAGCGAACTTCCCCTTAGCTCTAATAGAACTTCAATTAAGTTTATGGTTCGATTAACCAAATCAATTAAGTTTTATTATTTCGAGTTGATAACAGTAGAGAGTTCTACCCGTTCCGATAAACCAGGTTACCCAAATAATATATGTAGACTCATACATGCATATATACATTTTAGAATAATATATACATTTTAGAATAAATATATATATTAGAACTTAGAGCAAACTTAGGAAAGATAAGATTAATATGCAAAAATTTACCAAGCTTGACTTTGTCTAGTGGTGATGATCACTAAGAGCCAAGGACGCCATCTCTTATCGAACTCAACGAGCCGCAAAACATTTGCGCCCTTTCTCGGCTCATTTCTACTCCTAGTGTCCAAGACCCTCTCACCCGTACCCTCGATTGACAACTAGTGGAGCACTACTTTATTTTGCACTGTTTGAAATCCTAAAAAACACCTACAGACAACCTCAAAAGAAGAACACTCCTGAAAAGTGGCTAAAATAGGGATGGCAATGGGGCGGGGCGGGGCGGGTACAGGGGGTGCCTCCTCCATATCCGTACCCGCCATCCAAATTTTATACTCGTACCCGCCCCATTATTCGCCACGGGTATGAATTAGGTACCCGTACCAGTACCCGGCCCCATACCCATACCCGTCCCATTACCCACGGGTATCTAACGAGTATCCATTACCCGCCTCGTACCTTCCCTAATGTGTGTAAAAAACTATTGTCTATACCCGCTCGTATTAGTTATCCAATACTATTTTTAAAAATCAATTATATTTTTTTATAGCATTGATAAAAAAATTTGGATTATTGAATTTAAACACGTATTTTTTAATTTGAAAGTTAATTATGTACAAAATGAAGAGAGTATAGTGGGTATAAGGTGGGGGGCGAGTACAAAACTATACCCGTACCCGCCCCATACCCATGACGGGTACGGGGCAGGTGCACCTAACCCGTACCCGCTATCCGCCTCATTTATACTTGTGCCCGCTCTAAAAGGGGAAGGTACCCGCCGGCAGCGGGTTTTATCCGCTCTATTGCCATCCCTAGCTAAAACACACTACAACCTCCGGCTTGTATTAATGATTGCCCTAAATTTCCTAGACTTACTGCTCCCGTCTATCATGTCTTTAAGGGTCTTGATAATGATTTCATCATCACTATCATACTGAAGACCAAGCTCACGCCCCAACTTCTAGACTCGCTTAGCATTTGAGCACGGGTCAAACCCTAATTCAGACGGGGAATTACCCACATCTAGAGGCACTGGAGTTATTGGAACTTGTGGCTCGATCCCCAGTCATCACCACCCTTTCTCTCGTTAAGTCTTGCCTTTTTTAAACATCCAACTCCGCAACCTTACGAGAAGGTTGTACCTTTTAGAGATTGAAAAAGATTTTCAAAGACTATCGATTATATCATATAAAAATGTTCTGTATTTGCAGATAACCGATTAACCGATCATTTTGGCAATTTGGTTAACCGAATCATTATCCAAGTCATGTGAACCAAGAGCTACAAGCGCGTGTTCTCCTTTTTGAGGACTATGGGGCCTTGCGCTTTCCGGGAAAGACAATGCGGCCATGCCTAATTATATTATAGGGTTATTTACGTCAATAGTTCCTGTACTTTGTTTATTATGTTAATCTGGTCCTTATATTTTTAATTGTATCAATTTAGTCCCCGAACAATTCAAAATGTGTCAATTTGGTCCTTTGGTCAAATTTAAGTTATGTTAATGACGTCATTTTGAACAGTAAAATTATATTAAATGTAAGTAACTTATTATAAATTCATCTATTTATTCAATTTAATCCAATTTGTGGCCAAACTATTAAAAACTTAACATAAAATTTTCTCTAAGGACTAAACTGACACAATGAATAAACTATAGGGACCTTTGGTATAACTAATCCTATATTATATTTTTACTTTATACAATTACTAACGAGTAATGTTATTGTCGACAGAGCAAGATCGTGGTTTTCAAGGCAAATTTGTGACTCTCACTATTTCTAAGTTACATCTTTACTCTAATAATAATAATTTTTACTTTAACAGGAACAACTCCCTTATTAATAAACCCAAGGATAGTCAATCTTTTTTTTCTTAACTACAAGAAGCAATATTAAAACTTATTTTTGATTAAAAAAATGGTCTAATTATTAATTCTAATTAGTTGAGGAAAAGTGACAAAGTCATACACATTTATACCCCATAAAATTTCTAATATGCAAAACAATAGTCATAACAACAACAATAGCAGACCCAGTGCCTTAAAAGCTCCCGCCTAAGTGAGTTCTGGAGGGAGTGGATGTACGCAGCCTTACCCCTTCAGGGTGTAACCATACTGAGAGTCTGTTTCCGAGGACCACCAACCTTATAGAGTTGGCAACACAAGAACTTCCTAGGCGGTCACCCACTCTGGTACTACTCTTGCCCCGGCATGCTTAACTTCGGAGTTCTAATGGGATCTGGAGCTTGGTAAATGAACCCTATGCAAAACAATAGTCATTGAAAATAAAAATTTTATGATTATTTACACTAAAGGTCTTCGTACTTTATCCATTATATCAATTTAATCATTTTACTTTTAATTATCTCAACTTAGTCTTACAGTTAGAGTTAAATAAATAACATAATTTTTGATGATCCAATAATATCATATGTAAATAATTTATTACAAATCCACTAGTTGATCCAATTTAAACCCACTTGTAATCTGAGCATTAAAAGTTTAGTCACCGACTTAACATGAACTTTTTCTAAAAATTAAACTAACACAATATAAATTGTACAACAACTAAAATTTAAAACAACTAAAAATATAAAAACTAAATAAATATAATGAAATAAGTCGAAGAAGGGCCAAAGAGTGTTGAAGAGTAGGAAAACAGAGCGAGCCAAGCAAGATGCGGTCGAATTTCTGAAGGACATGACACCCAGGAGTAGCGTGAAGAGGCCAATTAAGTCCTCCGGTAAACAAAGGAGGCGGAATCCGGTGAAAAAGGGAAAAAATGTTAAAAGACGTTGATAATCTTCTTGCAGCGGAGAGAGCATGGGAGATCGGATGGTGATCAATCGATTATGGTCAAGAAGATCGCAATGACAAAATAGGGATATATGACAGGCCCGCATTTCTATCGATGATTACCTACCCTCTTCCCTTCCCAGCTTTGGCACGTTGATTCATCATCTTCCTGTTCTTGGTCTTTCCTTGATCATTTCTAGCAGTGGTGTAGTCATCTAGCATGTTTTAGCATAGGCCGTGTTTCCCTCGTAATCCTATTTTCTCGAGTTGTAATGTTCTATTTTGTCTTTTTCCGCTGTGCACTATTATGTGAATTGGCTCAAGCCTCGCTTTTGCAAGCTTGCCACTGTCGTATTGCAGCTTTTGTCGCTAATTACCCGGAAAAATAAAAAAAATAATCTACAGTTTGAAACCCAAGCC
This sequence comes from Simmondsia chinensis, assembly GCA_018398585.1. Classification (NCBI taxonomy): domain Eukaryota; kingdom Viridiplantae; phylum Streptophyta; class Magnoliopsida; order Caryophyllales; family Simmondsiaceae; genus Simmondsia; species Simmondsia chinensis. The sequence goes on from JAGTTD010000019.1 coordinate 24,161,585, forward strand.
AACGAAATCGTAGTCAGTGACAGCCCACACAAAAAATAGGGCCATTATTTGTTACTAATCATTTTGTGTGATAACTTGGTATTATTTTGCGTTGGTATCTAACGGCCATATATATAATCTCTTTTTCTACAATGTAACTTCCATGTTTGAAATTTAGGCATCGTTTGGTATGCAGGAAGTAGACGCGAGAAGTAAAAAATCAATCGAAAATACGAAATTTAGCTCTTGTTTGGTTGATAGGAAGCAATTTCCGGTTCCTTAAAAAAGTAGGGAATAACTTACCTAACACCCCAGATAAGTTCTAATTCATTTGTTTTTAATCAACTTTTCCAAAGAAGTTCTGTTCCCCATTTCGGCAACCAAATACCTTGTACTCACTTCCTAGGAAGTTGACGTATGAATTGAATTCGCGGGAAACACAACTTCCCGTAGGAAGTCAATTCACGTGACAATCAAACAAAGCCTAGAGCATCAGAACTTTAAACGTTCAAATAGTGATGCCAATACCAAATCCAACATGGATTTGATTTCACTACCAAATTTCGATTTTGAACGGTTGAACGACTACTTAGGCCTCGTTTGATTAACATACGAATTAAATTCCTATAAAAAAATTGTATTTTCTAGAACTTCAACTCATGTGTCAGCATGTCTAGATAAAAAAGTATTTGGCTGTCAGGATGAGATCCAAAATTCAAATCCCAACAACTCCCACTCTCAGTATTAATATAATTGCAGTACAAACCATAAAATGAAATGGACAATCGCATGAAGGGAGCATGTTAGCGTAGAAAAAATTTCCGGAGTCTTTACCTATCGGTTTAAACTTTTGAGATACTCGGTTCCTTGACACAGAGATATAAACCGAAAAAGGGCGGGAAAGCAGAGAAAAAGCAAAATATACTGATGGGCACAAGCGAGCACATGGTAGTAGGGGACACTGAAAACATGTTATTCTCAAAGTATTAGGTGCCCTCAGATAAAGACCGACCAAAAGACCATAAAAGACATCGTCTTTGATAAAACGCAACAAAAAGGACATAATATTTACTATACGTATAAAATGGGCAACAAATTAAAAAAAAAAACGAATAGGAAAAATATGTTCTAAAATAAGAGCATCGAGTTTGTTATAGTGAATGGAAAAATGATGCGGCAGCTAAAAGGATGGCAATGGCATGGCTAATGACACGGCGATTGAAGATGTGACATGGTGAATGAGGTGGCAATTGGTACTGAAATCAATGCCTTTCTTGTTCTCTTTCTAAAATACTTTTCCGTTCATATTCTTTCGAAACATTTTGTCCTCTGTGTACAAGGAAACGTGGCTGTACTTTTTACTTCCTTTTCTCAAACATAATTCCGAAAATAGGAAAGAGAGCGCACAAGCAACTGGCTTCAACTCATAAGAGTAACAGTAGGGGAAAGATGGGCTGCACAGAGAGCCCCACATTATGTGGTCTCTCTCTCTCTCTCTCTCTCTCTCTCTCTCACTCTCCACAGAACACCGGATCTGTATCCGCGAGCCATAATAAAATCCCCGAGCCTTTTAACTAATCTCAATGGCAAAAATATTTCAAAGGGGCATAATGTTTAGTAAAAGAACCAAAAAGGGCAACATGTTCAGAGAAATGGACCAGAAAAGGCAACATGTTTTGAAAACAAACCAATTGCCATGCGATACACCACATCATCTTTCCAACTATCATATAATCTTTCCATTTTCCATTGCCACGTCCTTGTTTGGTTACCTATGACGTAGTCGATATCGTTCTAAACACGTTACCCTCCTTGTACTGCATCACTCAGTCTGTTTCCAAAATATATTACCCTTCTTGTGCATAAAGTAAATACGTGATCAGTTTCCCAAACCTTATGCTCCTTTGAAGTACTTTTGCCAAATCTCATGCTAATTTCGTGTTTCAGTAAAACAATCACGGTTGCGCTAAATGCAAATAAAAGGTAGCACAAAACAAAACAAACTAATTCAACTCAATTAATAAACTATGGGATTCAATTTCATTCAAAGATGTCTCAATCAGGCACAGAAGGGCCCTGTATATAGTGTAGGTACACTGACTTTAAAAAGTTAAAAGAAACCTATACCAAATCTAACCAGGAAATAGAAATAACCAGAATCACAATAAAATATAATCCTAACCGAACTAAAATAAAAGAGAATCCTAATAATCTCAATCTAGCCTCACTCAAATAAATTCTAAAAGCTAAACTAATATTACAATTGGACTTAAACTCCTTTTTATCCAAATATTCTCACAAGTCCCCTATTTTACATTATCCACGTATTGTATTAGCATTATTACGAGATATGTAAGTAGGCAAGAAAAGAAATCACCCGATGTGCCCTCGAAACCTCAGGTAATGAAGAATGCATACATTTTCGACTTCATTGCCATCTAGATAGCATGATCCTCAAGCTGATAATATTGAGTCGGATGCTTTTGCCTTGGAAGCCTCCCGCTCCAGACGTCGTCGTTCTCGCTGGGTTATCCCAATAGCACCAGAACATGGAAAATATTGGTAAGAAAAAGCATCAAGCAGTTTCCATGGATGATGCATGCGCGGTTCATGGTTAATATTAGCAGCATTTCTTTGTCTGAGGCATAGTTATAAGAAACTCCCAAAATGCTAATGTTTTATGCTCATAAATTCAATTTTGTGTTTTGTTCTGAAGTCGGATTCGCTTTTCAAAGGTGTATCAAATTCAATGGAAACACGATTCAAACAATTACTGAATCATTTGGAATGACTGACTCATGTGAACATGTTGGAGTTAATTTTCTTGATCTTATTTATTGGAGTACTAAATTTTCTTGATTATTGCTTAGCATTGATTTTGTTTTAGAATGTTATACTTTAATGGTTCAATTAATGATATTTCATTATTTTTTCTTGTATATCTAATACGTAATAATATAAATGCTCCCTTTCCGCTCTCAACCTTAAAAACTTCTATGATTGTCCGCTCCTCCATTCCCGCTTCCCTCCCACCCTTGCTTCGTGCAACTAAGATCCGGGGCATGGCAGTTTGATAATTATCATGTTGGATGTCATTAAGAGAAAATAAACTAGCTACTAGCAAATGAATGAATATATAGCCAGTCCATAGTTGAACCATCAAAAGAAGAAATTCTAACTCAAGAAAAATTGCACAACGTCACCAAAGCCAATGGACTGATCAAATATCATCACATTTTTTGGTAGCGCAAGAACATAAATTATATCTCACAGATCTTCAACATGAAACACAACTCTGCCATTCAGTGCATAGACATTACAGGAGCGCAGCTAGATGGCTGAGCCTGTAGGCGACGAGCAAAATTTATCATTTGCAAGCTCATCTACTGTCATAGCGGCAAAAGACTGGTCAAAAACTTTCAAGTAATCTCCCCTTGGCCTAACAACCTTGTTGGATCTATAAGAGTAGAGAAGAACCTTTACGCATTGTCCCAAGCGTATTTTGCGTCTATGTTGTTTACTGATGCCCTTATGCCTTTGAACAAAAGCTTGCCATTAGCAAACTGTCCATATTTAACAGAATTTGGCTCCCGTGAAGGGTCACTAGGGGTGTAAAACACATACTATGCACCTTAAAGTCACCTTTTGTCTGACCTCAAAAACACATCTATACACCTTAAGAACTCGCCAAGTTGACTTGCCATCAGAAAATGCCCACAAAATCATCCCTGGAATAGAAAGCCAACCCTTTTCTTCCATAGTCGAGCTCATAAGGTTTTAGTAGCATGTCACTGATACCACTAGTTACAAACATTAAGATACTGCCTATCTCTAAAACTTTCCTTCGCTACAGGAGAAAATTTGAACACTATCAACAACCCACATAATTTTTAACTACAGCTAAAGTTGATATTTCTTATGATATGTATCGTAGACAATTCCAACTGGGCACAAATAATAATTTAGTATACCATTTGGAAGATGATAGCACCATCTTATTATTGCTTCTTTCCTGTCAATCTTGGTGAGAGGTGACCCAAGTAGACCAATTAAACGAGATCTTTATTCATTTTTCCTTTTTTTTTTAAGGGAAGTTGGGCTTCTTGTATACAGCCAGGTTTTATTCTGTAATGGGCTATATATATGGAGCGGAGGATAGTTTTTGGCTCTTGATAAGACCTAGGCCTAAACCTATCTATGGTTGTTATTAGACACACAAGGATTTTGTGTGACTATTAATATCCTTACCTAGGGTTTGTGATGCATAATGTGAGAAAAAAGGAATTTTATTGTACTCTTCCAAGAAATGGTGAAAAATCTCTAGAACTCCATGGACATAGACACGTAATTGGTTGAACCACATAAATCTTGTTTCATGTTTTCTTTTACTGGTTGTAATTTTTTGTTGTTCTTTTGTTTCACTTCAGTACAGTTTATTTTTTCGTGGCACACCACCAAAGAGGGAATAAAATGAGGAAGGGAGAGGGAATAGAGGGCCAGTACAGAGAGTACTGCCCATACAAGTTTTCTATGAAATAAATAGAGAAACAGATAAGGCTAACAGGAAGCAAGCAGAGGTTAGAATTGACATTGAAACATGAAGATGACAGAGAGCTACATTACATACCCTTCTTTCCCAGTAAGGGAGAAAGCACACAAAGTCATAGACAGGAGATATTGTTGACACCAATATAGCATTAAGTCCAGTAAACAACAGAAGGGCTGCCATGGGTCGTGTTCGATGTGGCATCTTTGAATTCTGATCTTCAGAATCTGCAGAAAAAGCAAAATGTGCACAGTTCGTGTACATTATCAAAATCATATCATGGATCATAGTTTAACCTTAAATTAAGAGAAAAACAGGATCGAGCTGATAGAGGTTAGGGAAGGAAATGAAGGAGAAAAGTTGAACGACCATGGGCCTAAAATGAAACCTAATACTACAAAGACAAAGTAATCTTTAAACGAAACTGTGCAAAAAAGATCAATAGAACATTATAAATATGCTTAATGTAACTACTAATCCTAGATGAACCCTAACTCATCTATGATCTCCTACGAGAATAGGCCTTCCTCAATCTTCTAGAACCTCTATTAGAAGCCTTAAAAGCGTTAAAGCTACAACTATATTTTTTGGAAGAGATATAAACAACGAGATTGAAGTATAGCCTGAAAAGCATAAAAGGACAAAGCTATCTTGGCACCATATATGAGGCACGTCAGCTCCTAAACCCTTCCTAATCTACATCTTGGTGATTGAAACTTATGAGTGCTACACATTTCGATCGTAATTTTTTCAAATAGATACCATCATAGCCATGTGATGCAGCACTGCATAGGCCATCCATACCTTTGAAATTTTTACATTAGATGGTTGAAAAAATTTCAGGGGATCACTAATGTTTCAAAGTTTCTTTGTTTTTGGGAAAACCTTTTATGTTTAAAGAGTTCTCCTATTTTGAGATTTTGAATATTTTTAGCAAGTTTCCATATTTTGGGTTAATCTAGTTTCCTAATTTTGCAGTAATGATACCTATATAAGCTGATATATGTACTAATTATGATAAGATGTAATTGAGTTATATATTGTCTTCCTAAGCCCCTTTCTCCCTTCTCACGAGTCTCTCCACATCACCGTGTCCTTTCCATCCTTGTCTAGGCCTAGAGCCATCAACATATCATCCTCCAATCAAGGGCCGAACACAGTGATGTCAATGGTCATTGAAGACTTGGTCACTAAAGCCCTCAGAAGGATAACTAAACCGAGATACTGCTTATGCATTTGCAGGCGCCAATTTCAAGTTGCACCTAACATGGCCAAAATATGGAAAGGGGTAGAACAATTTAAAATCGACAGATGTGTGGGCACACAAGGAAGGATAGGGTCAGAAACGACGCTATAAGAGGAAAGTTGGGCGTAGCCTCGATAGAGGACAAATTGAGGGAGCAATGCTTGAGATGGTTTGGACACGTTAGGAGGAGACCGACCACAGCTCCAGTCAGGAGATGTGAACAGCTACATACGACGCTAGGAAGAAGAGGGAAAGGTAGGCCTAAGAAGAGTTGGATGGAGACGATCCGAAATGACCTGACCCACCTAAACCTAAGTGAGGAGATGGCCTTGGATAGAGCCCGTTGGAGAGCGAGCATAGGGGTAGCCGATGTAGCGGCCTAAACTAATGCTGCGTATTGGTGCTAGCATAGGGTTTATAACGCGGATTTACCCCATGTGGTGTGCTTATATGCGTATGCGTATGTGTGTATGGATGTGGTCTATTTGCCTTATTATGTGCAGTGGATGTGTCTTTGACATAACCTAACCTTTTTCAGGATGCCTTGCTTCCAGGACGGCAAGATCTTCAGGTTGGGGGTCCTCGGAAACAGCCTCTCTTCCACTCGGAAGGGGTAAGGCTGCGTACATCCACCCCCCAGACCCTGCTTTTGCGGGAGCCCGTGAGGCACTGGGAATGTTGTTGTTGTTGTTGTTGTAGATTTCAATATTTAGTTTATATTAGTTTTTAGGCCTCTTTATACAAGCTTTTCCGTCCCTGGATTTTCTTCATAAAATAAAAGGGTTGTCATGCCGTTCACCATGATTGAATGAATGAAAATTACCTCGCCCTTTATGTTTCTCTCATGGTTGGGGGTCGTTTGGAAATAGCCTCTCTACAGGGTAGCACCCTGCAGAGATAAGGCTGCGTACATCATACCCTCGCAGACCTTGCCCTTGCGGGAGCCTCTTTGAGGAACTGGGCTACTGTGACCCTTTATGTTTCTCGCTCCACCTCCTAATTTCTCTCCAATGGTTGCTCCCTCTTCTCCCTTCTAATTTCTGTCCATCTCATCTCCCTCTAATTTCTACTATTCTCTTATCAAAAGAATCTAGCTCGTAACAACAGCAAATTAGACATGAAACACAGAATCGAAAAACGAGTATAACCACAAAGAATGGTAGGATTTAACGAATGAATCAAACTTTTATGTCATTTCAATACTACTGTTCCGTCCATTCCTTGCATTGATGAGAATAATTAACGCAATACATTGGAATCAATATAAAGACATGAATTCCAAACTGTACAGGAAACAAGTAAACCAAATAAAATCAAATACAAAGTGCACTTTGTTAGAGAATAAAATCAATTTTAAACCTTTACCCATTAGCTTAAGCTATTGGGAAAGTTGGTTCTTTGACATGGCATCAGAGCCTAATAGGCATCGAATCCCAACAACCCCCCACTTTTAATATTAACATAATTTAAGCACAATTATAAGGTGGATCTATGCAATATTCAAGCTTCAAACCTAATGGGCATATTAGAGTATAAAGCAAATCTCGGACCTTTTTCTGATCAGCTTAAACTTTTGGGAAAGCTATTACTTGAAACACTCTTATAAACTCATGGAGGCAAATTAACAAACACCTTATAGGCATTACCTAGAAGTCATAAAAGCATGACAATCATCAATATATGAAAGTTTAGGGCTTAAGCCAAGCTCCTTCAGAGACATTATCCATAACTTCTAAATAAGAATTCGGTGAAACGTTCATGTTAGAATATAAAACCAATTTTAGGTTTTCACCTATCAGCTTAAGTTTTGGGAAACAAAATCTTATTGATCAAGAGATCACGAGTTCAAATCCCAACAACCCCACTTTCAATATCAACATAATTTACGCAGAAATAATAAGGTGGGCTTATGTAATATCCACTCTTCAAGCCAATGAGCATTTACATGAGGAAACATATTACAGTATAGAACCAATATTGGGTATTCTCCCATCAGCTTAAACTTTTGAAAAGCTCGGATTATTTGAAAGAATGGGAAAAGAGAGAGAAAACGCAAGTAAACAGAAAAGTTTACCGGATTGAGTACGAGGAGGATCGATGAGAGAGAGAGAGAGAGAGAGAGAGAGAGCAGTGATCACGAAGAAGTATGAGCAGCATCCAAAAGGTCCGGTCCAAGGAATATTACAACAATGGATTATTTGTGGCACGGGTTTTTGTATTTTATTTATTATATTAATTTAGTTATTATATTTTTAATTAATCAAAGAGGGCACCAATACACTGTCGTCGAATTCCATTAGAACTCCGAAATTAAGCGTGCTTAAATGAGAGTAGTACCAGGATAGGTGACCTTCTGCAAAGTCTTCACCCTCACGTTAAGGACACTAGGAAACAACCTTTCTTCAGAATAACACCCTAAAGGGAGAAGGTTGCGTACATTCGCCTCCCAGACCCTGTGTAGGCGGGAACCCTTGAGGCACTGGGTATGTTCAGTTATTATATTTTTAATTATATTAATTTAATTTCTAAACAATTCAAAATATATTAATTTAGTCCTATAGTTAAATTTAAGTTATATTAATGTCCTAATTTGAACGATAAAATTATGTTAGATGTAAATAATTTATTATAAATTCATGTATTTACTTAGATTAACCAAATTCGTAACTGAACTATTAAAAATTAAATTAAAACTTAACAGAAAATTTTTTCTAAGGACCAAATTAGCACATTTTAAATTGATACAATTAAAAGTACAAGGACTAAATTGACATAACAAAGTACAAGGACATTTAGCGTAAATAACTCTAGAACTTCATTGATTTTACGGAAATTAAGGCCTCGTTTGATACATGGGAAGTAGAGATTCAAGAAAAATTCGGATTTTGGCTCTTGTTTGGTTAGCAGAAAGTAGGCAGAACACAGGAAGTGGGAAATGCTGACCAATTTCCAATTTCTTTTAAAATGTAGGAATTAACTTATCTAACCCCCTAGAGAAGTTTTAATTCTTTTGTTTTTCAACTAGCCTCCCAAATAAAGTTCTATTTCTCATCCTAGCAACCAAACATGTTTTACCTATTTTCTGGGAAGTTGACAAAGGGCGGTCTCCCCCCATGGCCACCACGGCCCCCTTTGCCTTTTCGACCACGACCCCGACCACGGCCACCATGTGGTTGGGTCGGTTGGGGGGGTTGCCCAGAGGCAACCATGGCATGAGCAGGGTCCGGGTTGGTACGTTCATTGTTTCTGTTATGGGCACCTTTCTCGTTAAGTAAAGCAGATTTTAACTCATCATACGAATACAGTTTTGAAGTTTGTCGGGTAAAAGTTGAAAAAGCGCCATATTCAAGGGTTAACCCATGAATGGCAAAGTGTTGGAATTCCCTAGCAGCCATAGGTGAGTCAATGGCAGCTAAGTTATCGGCAATTGATTTAAGTTCAGAGAGGTATGCATCCATGGTTTTGCCATCTTTTCGTAAGTTTATAAGTTGAGTTCGGAGGTCATACTCCTTAGCCATGGAGTGATCCCGAAAACGCTTAGCCAAGGCATCCCACATGGCTTTAGAGGTCGGATGACGAACAATATCGTTAATAAGAGGGTAGGAGAGTGTGGCGGCTATGCAAGATCGGAGACTTTGATCTGTGCGGAGCCATGTAATGTAATCCGGGTTAGTATAAGTCGATCCTATGGGGAGAGTTATTTGGGCAGGGGGACGGGGTCAGACCCATCAATGAACCCTAATAGTTGGTGCGCAAGTAGTAGCATGTTAAATTGTTCTTTCCATTGGTGGATAATCGGCAGTTGATTCGAGTTTGATCGTAACAATGCTAGTTAAATTTGATAAAGGGAGAACAATTGGAGAAGTAGGATGATTGTAAATATTAGGGTTTAAGTAATTTGGGTTTAAGTAATTAAGGTTGAGATGGTGTGGGGTGGAGGCGGGCAGTACCGCACCATCACCACCAACCGAAGAAAGGGCCGGAGGGAGGAGTGGTGCGGGTCCACCATCCACCGGCCGGAAGCCGCCAGACAAAAGGTGGCCGGCGAAACCAGCCGTAGATGAGGCGAGCGAAGGGAAGGGGTTCAGTAGAGGTGGGATGCCCAGATTAAGTGCTGGGGTTGACAATGACCTCCCAAAGGGTGGTGGGGTGCCGGAGATGGCGACACCGGAACCCACCGACCAAGGGAAAGAAACATCGGTGGTGGTGGTTCCGACAGGATGGGTGTCGGCCACCACCCTCGATGGGCTACCAGCCACGGTGCTGGGCAGAGCGCCGCCGTAAGGAGGGCCCCCAGCCACCGTGGGGTCAGTGCGAGGAGGGGAGGGAGGTTAGGGCATTAGCATAGGATCGATTCGGATTAGTTGCTAGGGATTTCAACACTTCACGCGTATAAGAGATAAAAAACAAACCCGACAAACGACAAGATAGAGCAGCGGAAGAGGGGAGAATCAGAGCCAAGGGTAGCAGCCGCAGGGTGACTTGAGGAGGCGGCGGCGCAAGGGAGGAATAGCCGAGTGGAGCAGAGCCGGTCGGGCGTGTGGCGGCGCGAGAGGCCGGTCGGGCGTGCGGCGACGCGAGAGGCCGGCGCCGAGCACCAGGGGAGGCCGGATGGTCGTGCAGCGGCGCGAGGGGCTGGCCCCGTGGAGAGAGAAAGGGTTAGGGAAGGTCGTGTGGCAGCGCCGAGCAGGGACGGTCGAGAGGGCAGCGCTGCGGCGGCGCGAGAGGCGGGCCCCGTGGAGGGAGAGGGCTGAGGGTTAGGTGAGGGGTGTGGCGGCGCTGATCGAGGGAGCGGACTGAGGGTTAGGGTTTGTGTGTGGCGGACCCGATTTTCCCCCTTTTTTTGTTTTTTTTTTGAGAAAAGAGGGTATTAGGGTTATGGCTCTGATATCATGTGAAATATTATATTTGAATGATGAACGAGTACATAGGAGGCCTCAATATATAAGCAAAGTACAATGACCAAAAGACTATAATGCCCCTATAGATTACATAAGCCAAAGGACAAAAGGGTAAAACACAAAACCATAGGAACATTCTAGAATACTCTAGAATATAGTCTAATATCAAACACATCGGCGTATTTTAGTGTCAAACGACATCGTTTATATTCGCTTTTAATTGTGTTTTGGAATCCTACGTCGAGAAATGAGAGTTCTTTCTATCCAAGAGCCTGTTATAAATAGGGGTCTTTAAATTAAGGGTTAGCATCCAAAATTTTCTAAAAAAATTATTTCTCGAAGAATTAAAAATGAAAATTTTCTCTTTAAAATTTTTCTTAAGTAAATGTTTTTTGGATCCTACACTTCCGATGGTCAAGAGGTCATTGCAGAGAAGGTCTTGCGGTCTTTATAGTTTCTCCCACGCGACATTTGCGGTCTACTTTACAGGTGTTCCTGATTCTTTTCTTTTAAGCTTTCCTTTAATTTTTGTATTTCTATTTATGCATCTATTTTTGTTTATTATGTTTCCATATTCTATGCCGTTATGAATCTATTATATTAGAGGTCTTTAAATTGTTTCGCTGTGCTACTTTAGTCAATTTTAGGGAATATTTTTGAAATATTTCCTAATAACTTGTCCTTCAAGTAATGTCTAGTCATCCAAATCAAGCACGCTAGTAGCTAGTCGTGGAATGTCAGTTTTATTAAAGACGCACGAGAATAAAGCTCCATGTATTAGTTTTTGACATTAAGCTTCACCAACTCGAGTTCCTTGATCAATTCCCCATCCACCTTAACCCCATCAACTTAGTTGCGTTGGAATCTTGCTTCGATGAGGTGATACAATCAATTAGATTGTATCTAAGATTTACGGTTAGGGTTAGGATAGATTGAGAAAGAGAGTTAGGTGAGAGAAAGAATTAGAAGAAGGAGATGAGAGATTAGAATAGAGGAAGATGAGAAATATATTTGATTCTTGTTACTGAATGACTCCATCTACATATGTATTTAAAGAGTTACTTTGTAACTCATCACAAGAATGCCCTTAACCAACTCAACCAAACTCAACTACTAATTCTTTATACCTACTAACAAACTAACTACCTAAATGATCTACAATTATATGTAACAATACCTCCCCCAATAGAACACCCTTGTCCCCAAGGGTGATATTTTTTTTTTTAAATAACTTGAGGAGGATATACAAACTAATGATGAATATGTTCCCCCCGGATCAAAAATAAAAACAGTTACAACAAAAACAAAACTGAGCACGAGACTTTGCTCAACACAATAGGTGGCACGATGCGTCAATGGTACCAAGTTGATAGCTTCTTCTGTTGCATATGAAAATTTAAGCTTGCCCTTGAAGAACTCCTTGATCTCATTGGACCACGAAGAAATCTCAACCAAATAGTACTGTTTATTGTCTCCAAATATCTTCATGTCTTCACCAAATGCCAATGTGAGAAGTGTTTCAACAATTGCATTGTCTTCAATATTTGAAATATGGTCCATGGTTTGAGCTCTACCATCAATTAAACAATCAACTGATTTCGTGATAACCAACGGAGATGCCTCAACTTTTTTAAATTGAGCGGTAGATGGAGATGCGTCAACTTCATGTGTAGGTTTAGGCTCGACAATGTCAACATAAGAGGTTGAAACTTTATCTTCAGCTTGTGTTGTTGTAACTTTACTGCCACTTTTGATACCGAAATCACTCTTGACATGAATTGATTTCACTTCATTAACTATATTGTGCTTATGACAATCAGATGAGGCATCATGTGTCCCTCCAATAGGCTGTGTCATGTTATATACTTGAGGCTCAAGATTGAGAAATTGAATATCCATGTAACAACAATGGTCAAATATAGCTCTTCCATTGAACAAAAATGCAGAAATCGCATTTTGTCTTGAAGAAAATGCGATGCGTGCTTTAACCGCAAGAATTGATGATGAGATGACTTCAAGTTTTGCAATGTGACCAAAATGAGAGAATACCTGATGAAGAACATCTTCAGTTATAGGATAAAAAACCTCTGTGACTTTGATCAAGAGGGTAGCATCATCACTAGGTCGATGATGACGTTGCAAATTCCGCAGAATCTCCATCATTTTGCTTTGTTCTTGCTTAATCGAAGTCATCTCGGTCACCATTACTTGCAATCTTTCATCAAGATCATTCAATCGACCTTCAAGACGATTCTCGGTGTCATCTAACCAAGCCTCCAAGCGTCAAATGTCTGAGGCACTACACGTGCCCTCGGCCATTGATCACGATACGCAGCACGTTGCCTACTCTGATACCAACTGATACAATCAATTAGATTGTATCCAAGATTTAGGGTTAGGGTTAAGATAGATTGAGAAAGAGAGTTAGGCGAGAGAAAGAATTAGAAGAAGGAGATGAGAGATTAGAATAGAGGAAGATGAGAAATGTATTTGATTCTTGTTATTGAATGACTCCATCTACATATGTATTTAAAGAGTTACTTTTTAACTCATCACAAGAATGTCCCTAACCAACTCAACTACTAATTCTTTATCCCTACTAACAAACTAACTACCTAAATGATCTACAATTACATGTAACATGAGGGCAAAGAAGCAGTTTGTACTCCGATCTCCCTCCTTTAATCCATTTGCATCTCGATTTTTGCTTCCAAAATCTTTCCTCCCTTAATGCCACATCCATAGGTCATGTTTAACCTCGGCTTTCTGCTTTAAGAGCACTTTGTTTGCATCTTCAAATCCCAGCTGCTTCTAAATGTCCTGTTGATTCGACTCGAGCCTAGCAAGGCATTGGTTAACATTTTCGAACTCAATTTTGTTTGAGTAGTTTTGAGCTTAGGACCTATCCTAGCATAGTTACTTCTCCAAGCATCAAGGACCATCTTGATGAAGTGCTTGTGATCTAGCCAACAATCCAAAGAATGAAAGGAGATGGGACTCGAATTACATCTTATGTGGTTTCAATAAGTAATGGGCAACGTCCCTTTGCCTGTCTTTCCTTTCCTTCGTGCCAGTTAGGCGAACTTTGTCATCTTTGAAAAAGAGTTTAATCCGAACATGCCCATCATCCTTCCATTTTAACCTCATCCTCGATCAAATTTTAGCCACCTTTGCTGCTTCCTTCCTGATAACTTCGTCCCCACACTCGTCTTCACCAAATGAGAGCGAATATGCATCGAACTCTAGATGTTGTCACTTGCCTAACCAATTTCTGCTTCTTAGTCTTCTGTATTATCGCCTTGAATATGTTTATTAGTTTATACATAGGAGCTATTATTGCCAGAGTAATGATGTGACTTACAAAATGAGAGCCTCAAAATTGCTTTGAAAACTATGATTTTCCTCTGGCAATAACCATTTTGCCCTGCCAATAATATATAGGAAAATTATCAATTAGGTACTTTGAGGTCTGATCATTTATCAATTAGGTACCCCAACATTTCAATATATTCAATGAGGTAGCCTGAGGTTTGAATATTTTATTACCTAGGTGCCCTATGTTACACTTTTAATGATCTTAAATAATCTGACTAATTTTATACAAAAAACGTTGACTTTGTACATGGTTACAATAATATTTAAAGTTATGTGAATATTTTTGACAAAAATTATAACGAATTATAATAAAATATTTACCAATTTTAATGTAAACTACGTATATATTGTTGAATTCATGTATTGTTTCAACATGTTTTAACAAAAATCATCAAATTCTAATAAGATAATTATATATTGTCGGCATCATATTTCAGTTTAGCATTTTCAAACGAAAATCTATCAAATTTTGGTAGGAGGGTACTTAATTGATAAAATTTAAAATTTTAGGATATCTAAGTGATAAAATTTTAAATTTTAAGGTACCCCGTTATATATAATGAAATGTCGGGGTACTTGAGTGTTAATGTTAAATCTCGAGTATTTAAATGATTTTTTTTTTTTAGCTAATGAGGAGCCCGGTTACCCAGTAAACCCAGCTCATGAGGCGACCCACATACCACATGAGCCAATTAAGGCAGGGATTCCTCAAGGAAAGGTTCAAGGGGAGAATCGAACTCCAAACCTTTTGACATAAAACAATACTCTATTCCCTCACTTATCCCTTACCACTGAGCCAGTTAAATGATCATTTATTTTACTTTATTTTTCTCGATAATTAGCAACAAAGTCACGAACAAAGCAAGTAACTCGACCAAGCGAGACCTGAGTCCACCTCTAAAGAACGGGGAGCAAAAGAGAACAGAAAATAAGACAAAAAAAAGAACAAAATCCAAAACAGGCAAAACAAGCGCCTCAAAACACGACTAACGCACTGCAACTACAGACTCGACATCAACTACAAGATCTACCAAACTACAGGAAATTGTAGCATCGGAGCGCTAAAGCTGACGAAACATGGGACTCAGCAAAGTTGGATCAAAGCCATATGTATTTATGTATCCAAATATTAAATTAAGTAAAACAATCATTTTCATTAAATAACTAAACGACATATTATAGAAAATATAGATGTCAAATATAAAGATGTTATTATTATTATTATTTTGAACTGAAAAAGTCCGAGGCCAAAACTAATCTTTGATATCATGTAAAAGAGCTCGTACAACCCTAGGAATGGATCGAAGCAAGCGGACCCTAACCTTTAAGTGAAAACTTACAAATTATTTTAAATTGTAATAATATGCCACTTTACACAAATACTCATAAACATTTAAGAATTTTTACTGAAAATCACCTAAATTTTAGGCGAAGTTTTAAAAAGTCAATTATATTTTCTAATTTTTCAAAAATTCATCTAAACTTTCCAAAATTTTTCAATGCAGCACCTTAATTTTAACGCAAATAATCTTAGTCAGTGTTTGCTTACGTAGCTTTTAAAAAAAGAAAATAATCTTGAAAAATTCGAATTTATAATTAAAATATATAAATATATTAAAATTTTGTATATATTTTAAAAAATAACTTTCATAGTTAAGAAATAATATTTTAAATGCCATGTAAGCAAATATTAGCTGAAGTTAACGGTTTTACAATTAAGGAGGAACATTGAAAAATTTTAGATATTTTTTAAAATATTAGAAAATGTAGGTAATTTTTTTAAAACTGCATTTAAAATTTAAATAACTTTTAATAAATGGTTATTTATGCCAAAGTTCCCTGTACTTTGTTCATTGGTGACAATTTAGTCCTTGTACTTTTAATTGTGTCAATTTAGTCCCTGTACATTTAAAATATGTCAATTTGGTCCTCAAATAAAATTTTATGTTAAGTTTTTAATAAAATTTTTAATGGTTCAATCACGAATTGGATTAAATTGAATAAAATGATGAATTTATAATAAGTTACTTGTATCTAATATAATTTTATCATTCAAAATTATGTCATTAACTTAACTTAAATTTAACCAAATGACTAAATTGACAGATTTTGAATTATTCAGGAACTAAATTGATATAATTACAAATATAAAGACTAAATTAATATAATAAATAAAGTACTGCAACCTTTAATAGAAATAACCCTTTAATAAATATCCAAAATTTAAAGCACGAATAATACACATAACTGGCTACGAGAAAGTTGTGTTGTCCTTATCCTCATTAATTGCCCCCTTTTTTGTTCGTCCACCCACATACATTGTCCTACCATAAATACAACAATAACAATAACAATAACAATAACAACAGACACAGTACCTTAAGAGCTTTCGTATAAATGAAATCTGAGAAGAGTAGATGTATACAGCCTCACCCTTTCAGGGTGTAACCCTACCGAAAGACTGTTTTCGAGGACCACCTACTTTATAGGGTTGGCAACACGAGAACTTCTCAGGAGGTCAGCTATTCTGGTACTACTCTCGCCCAAGCACGCTGAACTTTGGAGTTCTAATAAGATCCAGTGCCTGGTAAATGAGCCCTTAAAATATCCTAAGTTTATTTAAAAAATTGAATTTTTTTACTGGAATTACTTTTTTGATTTTACAAAAAACAACCTAAACTTTAGAAAAATTTTCAACATTATATCTTAATGTTAGCATCATTAATATCCATTAGTTTTTACTGATATAAATTTTGAAAAAAAAAAAGAAAATAATTCTAAAAAACGAATTTTTCAATGTCTTATATTTGGTTTCTTTTTTTTTTTTCTATAATTGTGAAAATTAAATATTGCTTCATTGATTTGAAATTTGAGGTAAATTCAATAGTACTTGATATTAAATGGATAAGTCAACTAATTATCGGGGTCGGTCCTGATATTTTTGAGTCACCAAGTGAAAATTTCAAGTGAGCCTTTTATATACTGTAAATTATAAAAATTATTAATATTAACAGTTGATACTTCAAAAGTCATAACCCAAAAATTTGGGGCCCAATCGATTGCTTGGGTCACTTGGAGTTATGTCCAGCCGTGCTAATTATACACGGCCATCTATGTATAATACAACTTACACAAGAGGGTTAGAGGTGAGACGACGACAACAACAACAAGTCCAGTGCCTTACGGGCTCCTGCCTAAGCAAGGTCTGGAAGGGTAGGATGTACGCAGCCTTGCTCTTTCAGGGTGATACCCAGAGGTGGCCAGTGGGCTTGGTCGGCCCGGAACGTGAGCCGGCCCACCCCGCTACAGTAGCGGGCCGGGCTCAGGCGCTGTTCGAGCTTGGCCCAGCCTACCTAAGCCTGGGCCTGGGGCCTCCCAACCCATTTTATGACAATTTGGGAGATTATTTGAACATTTTAACTTATTTTTATGTTTTATTTTTTTATTTAAATTGTTATAATTATATTTTTTTAATAAGTTATAATATTTTTATTATATATATATCTTTAAAAAAAGGGGGAAGGTGGCCATCCAGGCTGGGCTAGTTGGGCCTGGGCGAAACCAAGGCCCGGTCCAGCTTCGACCTGGGCCCAGACCTGGCCTAGCTCGGCCCGTGACCAGCTCTAATAATACCCTAACGAAAGGCTTTTTTCGAAGACCCCCAACCTGATACGCATGAAGAGCAGGTTAGAGGTGAGATGACGTAATAATAACCATTAAATTTAAAATTAAGGGCTTATATTTCAACATCGTTTTTACACATTTCATTAAAGTTAATAACTCAAATTTTCATAATTAAATCTAATGATCACTGTTTTCGCTCTCACCTCTCACCCTATCACGAAGAGATATATATATAAAATTAATTTTTTTGTCAGTAGGAAAAAAAAAAAAAAACAAGAGATAAGTGCAAACTCTAATCGTCCATTATGGCTGGTGGTCAAGAGATAAGTGCAAACTCTAATCGTCCATTATGGCTGGTGGTTCACGATCTTCCTCAATTGGATACGATCGTATCGAATAATTTTAATGGAATGTAGGCTTTATTATGCTAGAAAAACAAAAAAAAGAAAAAATCATCCGTGTTGTCGGGTTCAAGTTGATCTTTAGGGATTTTGCATTCAAGTAATCATCCATCGATGTATTCACAGCTGGTGGACCGCGATCTCTCTCAATTGGTACCTTTGTAACGAATAATTTTAATGGAACGTAGGCTTTGTTGTGCTAGAAAAAAAAAAGAAAAGAAAAAATCATCCGCGTTGCCGGGTTCAAGTTGATGTTTAGGAATTTTGCATTCAAGTCCATGCATTTAAAGTTGAGAAATATCTCAATATTAAATTTATGCACTAAATAATACGATAATATAAAATTAAATTATAAAAATAATTGATAATTAATTTTGTTGGTTTTTCCTTAACATAATTTTTAGGTTATTTATGTTTTTTATTTTTTTTTCATTATGCTCAAGTCATTATACTTTTAATTGTATCAATTTAATACATATAAAATATATATTATGTGAGTTTAGTGAGGATAAAGCTAGCATTAAGGTAGCGAAATGATTTCCAAAAGTTAAGTCATGTGTGAGTTTAAACTGAGTTATTTGCGTTTGACATGATCTAAATGTTAAAAATTATATCATTAATTTAACTTTAGTTTTATTATATAACTAGATTGATACAATATACAATGATACACTACAAGAAAAAGACGATTTAGTATCAGAAAATTTTCGATACTAAAAGCTTATTTTCTGATACTATAGACCTTTAGTATCGGAAAATTTTTTCGATTGCAATACTGGTGTGGCTATTGCCCTAGTATCAGATAAAACTTATTCGATACTAATGAATCTAGAGCAATAGTATCGGATGTCCCAATAGTATCGGATATAGTATCGAAGGTTATTGATGCAAATGAATTTTCTATAGTATCAATTTGTGGTTATTTCCGATACTATTGACGCCATTAGTATCGGCGTCTTTCCATTGCTAAAGGTTAATACAATAGTATCAAAAATCTCCTTTTTGATACTATTGGCTTAGCCATAATAGCATCAAATTATTTTTCAATACTGTTAATATGATTAGTATCAATTAATAATTGATGCAAAAGACCACTATAATAGAATCGAAAACTTTTCAATTCTATTTAATTTTTTGTGATATTTGTATCGTTCAGTAGCATCCAAATTTAGATACAAGCATAATATAAATAACCAATAGAAATTACTTCACATGAAACTATAATTTAATACTATCAATTTCTATTATAATCCAAATATTCACTTTAATACATAGTAGGTCAAGCAAACTACGTTCAAGGTATTTAAAACTTCTGCATCAAATTTTCTAAATTCCTAGTACAAAATATTACAAATGACCAAGTCTCCAAAAAAGATATTTCCAAACATGTGTTTTAGCATCACGAACAAACCAACTTTGAACACGTCACAAAAAAAAACCAATCCATAAACACAATGCAACAAGACCACAAAAACATCCTTATGACATTGATCGCATCCTTAGTTTGAACTTGACCTCTGTAAAAATAAAAAATAAAGTGATCAGCACAATAGTATAGTACAACCAAATATTTGCCATAGTATAACAAAAAAATTAAAAAACCAATAACAATTTTGTGTATCACTTAAGAAAGATACAGAAAAATAAACAAGTCCATGACAATCCAACGTTTAATAAGACCATTATTAGAAAATTATATGACAATCATATTAGTAGAATAAAAATGTCATTAGGAAGAAAAATACCTTTTTCTTTGATGATTTCGACTTGAAAAATAATTCCTTTAGCATGCGTATTTCTTCTTCCATGGCTTTCGTCTTATTAACAAAATCTTCCTCCGATTTCTGTTGTTTTTCTTCCATAGCTTTTGTCTTAATAGAAAATTCTTCCTCAAGTTTCTGTCTTTTCTCTTTCTCAGTAGCTATTTCTTCTTCTAACGCTCTTCTCTTTTGCACTTCTTCAGCAACTATCATTAATGTCTCGTGATTTTTCTGTTTTGACCCACCAATGCAACTTCTCTTCACTCCAATTCCACATGTCTTCTTATATGCGTATTTGTCTTCTCCCACAACTTCTTTATAAATTTTATCTCACTCCTCATTGACATCAGAATCTGACGGGGCTACAGCTAACTTTCTTTGTATGGCATCCTGTATTTGAATCCACATTTGAGTTAATTCACATTGTATAATAAACATGTTCAATATTATAGATTGATTAATTGCAAAAATTATAAGCTACATACAAGCTTTGCCTGTGAATCCTGATCCACAAATGCTTTTTTGGCTTGTCCATATGCCACTTGAAAAAGTTCCACTCAATCTGGTTCTTTTCCTCCATTGCTCTCTTTCTAGATCCAATAAATAAAACACAAATACATTAAAAGAAATATCAAAGACGACATAAAAGCACTAAAGTACATGCATAAAACATGTCACTTACTAATTCTTCACGTTTTTGAGCATAGGATTTGGTCCCCAAGTGGTGTACCATTTTGCTCGAGTCACGATTTTCAGTGTTTTGAGCTGCTATTTTCTATAACATAATTCATAAACAAAGAAATGAAAAGGCTAAATAGGAAAATACATTCATATGACAAATAAATGTATATAACAACATGTTTGAAGATACCTTCACCTCAGTAGATTCCCAACGATATACCATATTCCTCCATTGTTGTGGATCCACTCTGTCATTTGGTGGTTTTAACTTCAATTCAAGACTCTTTACAACTCTATAGTGTTTCTTTTTTAACCTAGCTCTCCACGATCTCATACAATGATTCATCTTCTCAAATGCCCATTCTTTTGGACTTGGAGCACTAAAAGTAAACCTTGACTACAATATTTCAATCACAACCAAACATTAGAGAATAATATAACCACAAGACTATAACTGGATAATCTAATCTTATATCATTGATAAAATATAAAGTAACATATTTTACCTCAATAATATCCCATAACTCTTTCTTTTTTGTTCCCTTTAAAAATATCTTCCAATTCTTCATATCAAAAGGCACTAAATTTGGATCTCTAGCCAATATCCCAACGTATGAAGAAAAACGTCTTCCTGATTTACCAATCGATTGTCCATCATTATTCAATTCAACAACAATTTTTTCATCACCTCGAAAGTTGGAGCACTTATTTGGTCCTGGACGTGGCTTCTTAGAACCATCTATCAATCATAAGAAATAATAAACAAATAGTAAAATCATAATCAGAGTCTTCTCTATATAGATAACCTTGGAAAAAATAACAAAGTAAGGCTTATGTTACCCTTGCCACTGGATGTTTGAGAAGTTTTAGAGGTAGTTTCTACATTCTGTTCTTCGTAAATTGATTCGTCATCAGAAGTCTCATCTCCAAAATTTTCAAAACTCGAACTTACATTGTCCAAACTTCCATCATCTGAAGGATCATTAGGCTGGAGCACAACTTCTGGATCTCCACCCTTAGCACTCGCTAGACTCTTTCTAATGTTTCTGATCATTGTGTTCTACATTGCATTTCATGTAAACATAAAGCAATAACAACATAATTTTCATTATAATTTCAGAAAATAATGAACAAAGATCAATCCAATACTTAAAAAGTCATTTACAAGGCCAATTACATTAAATACTAGCAATACTCACTTTCATCCGTATGAACTAACAAAAACGCAAATTACTCAAAAATCAATCAACTCTCATCATCAGTATAATCATCATAATCATGTAAAGTGGGGTCCTCTTCACTTTCATCTTCTGAATCATAATCAGAGTCTTCGTCGTTGTCACTGTTATCTAATTCTAAATCGTTTCCATCATCTTCTTCTTCAATGACTTCAGGACAAACTTCAACTTCATTTATATTTAGCAAACTATGATCAATTATGGGCTCACAATCAAAGTAAGTCTTGGTATCTTCATTGGGATCCTCATATCCCATGTCAAAAACATCTCTAGGTTTTGTCTTTGTAACAACATTCCAATTTGCCTCAACTAGGTCAGGTGTATAAAACACTTGGAATGCTTGAGATGCTAACACAAATGGCTCATTACTTTTCAACAAGTGTCAAAAATTTACTAAAGTAAAGCCCAGTAAATCCTGCTTAACCCCTTTTCCCAAGTCAGCCCAGTCACACTTAAGTAGAACAACTTTCCTCCCTTGATAGTAATTTAATTCCATAATTTCTACCAAAGTTCCATAGTATGTGACTTGGTCTTCATCAGAAATGATTGAATTCACAGCCACTCTACTATTTTGGGTGGGAGAATTAGCCTCTACATCTCTTGTGCGGAACTTGAAGCCATTGTAATTAAACTTTTTGAACCTCCTTACTAGTCTACTTGGTCCTTTACTAAGCCATTGAAGATCCCTATAAATTTCATCATCATATGCATGACTTATATTCCCAACCTGGTAAAAGAGCCAAAAAAAGTTAATAAATAAAAAATTTTAATTTACATAATTACAACTAAAGTTTCAAGTTGCCCACATACATTCACTTTAAACCACTTAACAAACGTTTTTTTGTGAAGGTTGTCAGTATCTTCTTCTCGCAGGTTGCTATGTTCAAGACAAAGTGCGACTTATGTTCTCTGCATCATACATATGTTAGCAAGAAGAATAGATGTGTTCAACAAATTATAAAGATATTTTAATAGATTTAGCTGTGAGGACTTACTGTACATATATATTCACTTCATCACAATTAAACAAAACATATTCATGTGCTTGCTTCCGTGTATCATTGTTCAAATGCACTGAATCTTGCTTCCCTAAAGCATGGCCACATATGGAAAAGATGGATAGACCATTTCGTATTCCACGATCACCGCCGTCATAATTCCTTATAGATCTATCCTGCTTGGTTTGGATTTCATTTAGATATCTTGAGCAAAAAATCATGCATTCTTCAGCAATGTAAGCTTCTACAATTGACCCCTCTGGCTTTGCTTTTTTGCGTACACTCTTCTTCAATCGATACAAGAACCTATAGTTGACAAACATGTACCTTACATTAGTTTCATTTATTTAATGCATGGACAAAATTTCATATCAAAACTCATTTTTCTTGTGTAAAACTCACCTCTCTATTGGATACATCCAGCAAAAGTGTACCGGTCCTGCAGTGGCAGCCTCAAATGGTAAATGAACAGTTAAATGCACCATGACATCAAAAAAGGTCGGTGGAAAGATTTCTTCCATACGGCAAATTATGTAGATGATCCGTTCTTCTAACTGCTCATAGTCATTAACAGAACCATCTTTAGAGCACATTTCCCCAAAAAAATTGCTAAGCTCAATTAATATCAGACTGATTTCCCTAGGCAAGGCCTTCCGGACAGCAAGAGGTAGCAATTGCTGTATTAGAATATGGCAATTGTAACTTTTAAGGCCAAAGACTTTGCCTTTCTCCAAATCCACATGCCGCGATATGTTAGAAGCATAACCATCGGGAACCCTCACCAAAGATAACACTTTGCAAAAGATTTCTTTCCGCTTTTGATCCATAAAATACGGTGCAGGTGGCAAGTAAGGTTTCTGTCCCTCCCCTTGATCAACTGGATGAAGATGAGTTTTGATACTCATATCTTTAACATCAAGACATGCATTCAGAGAGTCTTTTGATTTTCCCTCAATATCTAATAAAGTCCCTATCACACACATTTTTCTCAATATGCATTACATCCAAATT
The DNA here is from genome assembly GCA_018398585.1 of Simmondsia chinensis. Classification (NCBI taxonomy): domain Eukaryota; kingdom Viridiplantae; phylum Streptophyta; class Magnoliopsida; order Caryophyllales; family Simmondsiaceae; genus Simmondsia; species Simmondsia chinensis. Next base: position 24,185,345 of record JAGTTD010000019.1, read on the forward strand.
GTGTCGTATTAAAAGATTTTTCCAATAAGGTAACTTAAAGAATATACTTCTCTTTTTCCATCCTATTTCAGGACTATTTTTATGAATTGTCCTCCTTGCCTTCCTCTTCTTCTTTTGACTTTTAGTCTCAACATTTGGCTTCCCAAAGACAACATTGATGTCACGCATTTGCTTTAACAAATCAAATCCAGAACGGAACTTGGGTGCAGTTTTTTTCTCAATTGTACCATCAAAAGATGCTCTTTTTCTTCGAAACTTATGAGTAGGATCAAGAAATATGCGATGGCGCATAAAGCACATTTTTCTGCTCCTCTTAAGATAACGAGAACAAGTGTCAATGTTGCAATGAGGACAAGCAAATTGGCCTTTAGTTTTCCAACCTGACAAGTTAACGTATGCTGGGAAATTGTTTATTGTCCATAAAAAAGCAGCATGCATATTGAAGGTTCCCTTAGTAAAAGCATCATAAGTCTCAACCCCATCTACCCACAATTCCTTTAACTCATCTATTAATGGTTGTAGATAAATATCAATGTCATTGCCAGGGGCTTGTGGACCAGAGATCAGGAGGGACATTATAAAGTAGGAATCTTTCATGCACAACCAAGGAGGCAAATTGTATATCACAAGCATGACTGGCCATGTACTATGAGTGATACTCATTGTGCTAAAAGGATTGAAGCCATCACTTGCCAAACCAAGCCTAATATTCCGAGCATCCTTAGAAAAATCTGGGTATTTGCTGTCAAAATCTTGCCACGCTATTGAATCAACTGGGTGTCTTACTTTCGCATCTTTACTACGTCCCTTTTCAAGCCATCTCATCGAAATTGATGTTTTTGCAGACATAAAAAGCCTTTTTAATCGAGGTATTAATGGAAAGTGACGTAAAATCTTAGATGGAATCTTAGTTTTCCCGTCATCAGCTCTTTTCCATCTTGAAGCTCCACATGCAGAGCATGCAGAATCATTAGCTTTCTCCTTCCAATACAACATGAAATCATTAGGGCATGCATCTATCTTGGTGTAGCCTAAGCCTAAATTAGATATGGTTTTTTTCATTTGATGAAAGTTTTTTGGCAAGTTAGCCCCTTCTAGGAGAAGCTCAACGAGAAAATCTAGCAGATCACTCAATGATCTATCACTCCAACGATGAAGACATTTCATATGATAAAAGCGAATAATGCAAGAAAGCCTTGTAAACTTTTTACACCCAGAATACACTTCTTTCTCAGCATCATCAACCAACTTATAAAATTTTTCGACTTCTAATGTTTCATATGTCCTATCTACTTCTTCATAGTCATCCATAAGGTTCTCATTGCCTGACATCCCAAATGCATCATGTAACAACCCATGCATATCATCAAGTGGATCATCTGACTCTCCATCATCAATACTCTCATCATTAACATCGGTAGATAACAACTCATCTCCATGAAAAATTGAAAAATTTGTATGAACCCCCTTCCAAACTAAGTGTTCACGAACAATGTCTGGTTGAACAAATATCACAGAACCACATATCTTACATGGGCACTTGATCCTACCATTTAAAGATGTAGTACTTTTTGCAGTGCTTATGTATTGTTCAACTCCATTCATAAATTCTTGACTAAACCTGGGCAAATTTATCCAACTTTTTTGACCATCCATTAATCACTTCTCCAATAGAAGTCAAATTGAGAAGCATCACAAATTAGTTAATTCTTATAACTATATTAAAGTCCATACTCATAATAAAAAAAGTTTCCTAATATAAAATCTTCTTACATAGAAACATATATTAGTGTCAATATATCAACCATATATTAGCACAACAAAGTACAACAATATCACAAATGTTGCAGATCAAATAATAATAGATAACAACATGTCACATTCAACAAACTTGAATCTCATTTACATCATCTTCATGAGTATAATCAATTACAAGCTCACTTTTCAATTAAAATTCTACTTCTAATTTCCATATTTATTTTTCACAATCTCTAGTTTTTGACCAAATATAATTAAAAATTAATTATAAAGGAAATACCTTCACCAATATAACAAATTTCCAATTACTTTCTCCTTTCACTCTCTACACACATATTGTCATCCCAATAGAGAACTCAACTAAAATCCAAATAAAAATTCGGAACTTTTAGTTGTCACAATAAGTGAACATTACCACCAACAACTAGCAAATGAACATTCATACAAAAGTAACAAGAAATTTCAACAGTTAACAAAACCCCTAAAATACACCAAAAACGTGCACACTTAAAACCCTAATTTTAACAGCTTCATTCACTTCTAAACCCTAATTTACATCAAAATCCAACGAAATTAACAAAAAAAATGGATAAATTGAAGAATATATCAACAAAAAAAGAGACTGAAATACAACAAATAGAATAGATTAACTCACTGCAAAGGCGACGAGAATGGAAATGTGGATAAGCAAATAGATGAAGAAGAAAAGGAAGAATGAAGAAGGTTAAAAGAATGAAAAAATCGTGCAGTTTAAGTAATTTTGGAGAATAAAATTTGAGCGGGAGCGGGAGCGGGAGAATGAAATTTGAGAGTGGGATAAAAATCGAGAGGGAAGGGGAGGGTAGCAGGGAGGATAAAAAGCGAGACGCGGCTTATAGGTAATTGAACCGCGTTTCATAGACGCGGTTTACAGACGCGGTTTAAATTGGAGTCAAACGCGTCCACCAGACGGGGTTTTATTTATGTAATTTTATTTTAATGTTGCTGTGCACTGGTTATAAGTCGCGTAAGTAAACGTGGGTTTATCTCAAGATAAACGCATTTTGTTAATGCGGTTTTATTTGAGTATAACCGCGTTTTTTAAATGCGGTTTTTGTTATGTAAATATTTTATTTTCAGCGTTATTTTTTTGATTTTTTTTTATTTTTGAGAACCGGCTGTAATATATATTTTATAGTCTAGTATCAGAAAATCTTTGATACAATAGGATAACAACTCAATTGTATCGGAAAACCTTAGATACTATAGAATTTTTAGCATCGGTTACAAAATTTTCTGATACAATAATAATTTTCCCGCTACAATGCGCCACCATGTTGCTTTAAGTGTCCACAACCTTCGTATCGGTAGCATATATCTGATACAATTAATGTCTTTTTGTATTGGTTCACATATCCGATACTAAATTTTTCGATACTAAAGGTTATTTTTCTTATAGTGATATAATCAGAAATAAAATGACTAATTTAACACGTTGAATAAAATACACGAACCTTTAACTTAAAAAAATTTTGAATTCTTATAAAGCTAATAATTTTATAAAAAGGAACATACCCAATGCCTCAAAGGCTCCCGCCTACGCAGGGTCTGGGGGGCGGATGTACGCAGTTTTCCCTCTTGAGGATGTTAACATGAAGAGAGGCTGTTTTCCAATGCCCCCAATCTGAGGGTGAGGACTTCCTAGGAGGTCACCCATCCTAGTACTTCTCTCACCCAAGCACGCTTAACTTTGAAGTTCTAATGGGATCCGGTGACGGCGTGTTGTTGCCCTCTTTGGTAAGGCTAATAATTTTATATACATAAAAAATAAGGATGTTAATTTAATACCCATAATAAAAAAGCAACATTTTCAGTGCCCCAATAGCTCCCCCCTGAACAGAGTCTGGGAGGGCAGATGTATGCAGCATTACTCCCCTTCAGGGTAGGCTATTTCTGAGAACCCCCAATCTGAGGGTTGCAACACGAGGACTTTCCAGGAGGTCACCTATCTTGGTACTACTCTCAACCAAACATGCTTAACTTCAGAGTTTTAATAGGATCCGATATTTGCGTGTCAGTACCCTCTTAGGTAATTTAATGCCTAGTGGGCCACCTCTCAACTGGCTTCCTTGCTTGTATTGTTGTATTAATTGCTTGAACAATATTGTATATTGTTGATACATTCAAAATATAAAATAAATTATATATTATTACATTGAGATGTATTATATTAATTTTTTTAGTCTCTAAATTTTGTAAAATAATTTTTTAATCCAAAAAGTTAGGTGTATTTAATAAAATAGTCCAAACAAGGATATGAAAGAATGAAAGTGTGGTCAGTTTTACACTCTTACATGTTGCTATCTGAATTATTTTATTAAACACATGTAATTTTTTTACTAAAAAATTATTTTACAAAATTTATGTATTAAAAAAAATTAATACATCAACCTTGAGATACTAATATGTAATTTACGCTAAAATATATACACAATGTAAACAATTAATATGTTATAAATACTAGTTGAAAAAGTTATGTATAATATAATATTTAATATTGTATGTATTAAATTACATATGCAAGCAATTTACTAAGGTCTTATTTGGCGGATGAAATTGAAGCTCGAAATTGGGGGTCAAATTTCAATCCCGTTGTTTGGTTTACCTGTTAGAATTTGAATTACAATTTGACAACCTAATTCCGTGTAATTGAATTTGAACTGAAAAAATCACACGTGCCAATCTTTGGGTCGAGAGTAAGAAATTGCAAATCTATATTAATTCCAATGGCCTGAAACCAAAATGATCCCACTGATTAACTCAATCCAAAATGACTCAAAACCAAAAGATTTAGACGCAACCTAAATTTGAACCGAATCTCAGAATGACCCAATCCTAATGATTTAAATATGAAATGACCCGATTTAACTTAACTCAAGATCCAAAGTCACAAAACTGATTGACCCAAGCACCAGATGACTCAAATTCGAAAAATGAAACTACTCGACTTGATTGTGATAATAACCAAATTGCCAGACCATATTGACTTGAAACTTAATATGTATTAGGATAATAGAGTTATTTATATTATTATTAGCCCAAGGGCTTTCTTGTAATTGTACTTTTCTTAGTTTCTCTGTATATATGATACCTCAGCACCCTGTGGGGCATGTTACCATAATTCTTCTCTCACATGGTATCAGAGCACTATCCTTGATACCCTCTTTTCTCAAAAAAAGGGGGAAAATTGGGGCAACAGTACCTTAACCCAAAATCAGCAGCCCTTGCGCCACCGCCACACACCTTCCCTCAGCCTCTTCTCTCCACGGCGCCTCACCCTCGCCCCACCGCATGACCTGCTGTCACCCCCTCGTGTTGTGTTGCCATCGTCTCTCTCCCGCACGAACAGCCTGCCGTTCTCCCGACCCTCTCTTCTCCACGCGGTTGCTCCTCCCTTGCGCCACCGCCCTCCTTCACGCCACGTTGCTGCCGCCTTTCCTCAAGTCCGGCCGCCGCCTTGTCTCTCCGGTCCGATCTCAGGAGGCATAGTCCGTGTATTCCTCTTCGATTGGTAAATCTATGGCTAGCAACCCATCACCCTCCTCCTCCTCTCCAACCGCTTCGATCACTGTAGACCGCCCTTCCCTGGTGAACCCGTCACCGACAGCCCAACCCATCTCTGGCCGACCGTCCATACCCCCAACTCTCGACCCTCTTCCCCCTGTCGTCACCTCTGCTCCCTCTACCGGGTACACCTATGGTATGTCCCTTCCCAATTACAGCTCTCAAAGTTTATTTTCTATGCCTCCAGGTATTAATCATGCATCCTTGATCTCTGGCCTATCTCTTACCCCTCCCGGTTCCCTAGCCGTGCCCTTCTCTGGGTATCACCAACCGGCCCTCCCTTCGGCTCCCCTCCCCACATTGTCTTTCATAAGCCTGGTCACTGTTAAACTTGATACCCTAACAGATTATGATGCCTGGCATGAACAAGTCTCCATGTTCCTTCGTGCCCATCGCTTAATGGGCTTTTTTGATGGCTAGTTACCTTGCCCTCCTCCTAAAATTCAAATCCTCACTGGTGCCTTCATCTCTAACCCCTAATCATCAAACTTAGGTTTGTATTGATCAGAGTATTAGGGACTGTCTCTCAGCCTCTCTTGCTCGCCCAGTCCTCAATGATGTTATCCATCACCCAACCTTCAAGGTCATGTGGGATGCCCTAACTAAAAGATTCAGTGACCACTCTCTAGCCAAAGAATTTGACCTTCGCTCCCAACTTGTCACTCTCCGCAATGATAACAAAACCATGCCTGCATACCTAACCGAACTTAAGACCATTGCCGATACCTTGCTGCCATAGATTCTCCTATCTCGGATCGTGAATTAATGCACTATGCCCTCTTTAGTCTTCCATTGGAATATGCGGCCTTCAGTACATTCACTTGTGAGTCCTCTCGGGATCTTCCCTTTGAGAGCCTTAAAACTACACTACTGGATGAAGAAGCTGCCATCTCCTGGATTCAGTCACGGTCTTCCTTTGATCATGCGCATGCCCTTGTCGCTTCAGGTGCGCCATCCGACTTGTCGGGTCAAGGCCGGGGTCGTGGTGGTCGTGGGCGTAAGGGTCGTGGGCACAACTCCAATCACCAAGGAGGTCACGAGGGTCATGGCGGGTCATATGGTCAATCGCCAAACCCGGGGTTAACTCTGGAGCTGCACCCACTCTATCGCAATCTTGGTTCAACAATACCGGCTATGCTCCTCGTCCATCGCAAGCAGGTATACTCGGCTCTAGTCCCATTGTTTGTTAGATTTGTCATCGGGTTGGCCATGCTGCTTCTCTTTGGCCCCACCACTTTGTTCAAACCGATCTCTCCCGCTCCCTCTCTGCCTTGACTGTTGCGGACTTTGCTGATCCTACGTGGTACCTTGATGTTGGAGAGTCTAATCATATAACCTCTAACCCAGGTATTTTACAAAATATTTCGGTGTACAATGGTTTTAAATCTATTCAAGTTGGTAATGGATCCTTGTTACCTGTTACCCATACTGGCTCCTCTAAATTACGAGCTCCCAAGCATGATTTAAAACTATCTAACGTCCTTCTGGTGCCTAGTCTCACTTATAATCTTTTATCTGTTAAACAACTATGTCGTGACAGCAACTACTGTATTGAGTTTGACTCTTCCTCCTTTTGTGTTAAGGACAAGGTTACAGGGATGCCCCTATTCAAGATGCGCAATAGCAGTCTTCTATATGGCTTTTCTCCGCATTTCACAGGACTTGTTGCTCAAACCGCACCCCCAGATCTTTGGCATCGGCGCCTAGGACATTTAGGTCACTTAGTTTTTGATATTTTACATTCACGTTATTTACTACGTTGTAGTTCTAGTTCTATTTCCCATTGTCAGGCTTGTTGTCTAGGTAAGTCTTGTCGTTTACCGTTTACTCGTGTTTTACATACAACGACTGCTCCGTTACAGTTAATTCATTCTGATGTTTGGCAATCTCCGGTTCAATCAACTTCGGCTTTATGTTATTATGTGATATTTATTGATGATTATTCTCGCTTCTCTTGGCTTTATCCGATGCAACAGAAAGACAAAGTATACTCCATCTTCTCCGACTTTAAGATTTTTGTTGAAATTCAATTTTCCACTAAAATTAAGTGTTTTTAAAGTGATAGAGGTTGTGAGTTTGACAACAGGCAAATGGCGGCCCTTTGTTTCACTCATGGTATTCACATTCGTCTTTCATGTCCTGATACTCCATAGCAAAATGGAGTGCCGGAACGTAAGCATCAACATTTAAGTAAAATGGTATGGAACCTTCTCCTTCAAGCCTAACTTCCTTATGAATTTTGGGCAGAAGACGCCTGCACTGTCTGTTATATTATTAATCGGATACTGACTCCTTTACTGCCTAACTTGTCTCCCTTTGAAAAGCTTTTTCATCGGGCCCCCGATTATAACCTTTTTCGGGTCTTTGGGTGTGCTTGTTTTTCCAACATCACATCCCGTACCGCTCATAAATTAGCCCGCGCTCCCTCCCTTATGTTTCCTCGGATATGCCGTCATGTACAAAGGTTACCGCTGTTTGGACCCCACTACTGGTCGTGTTCATATTAGTCGTCATGTGCATTTTGTTGAAAATATTTTCCCATACCACACGTTAGTGTCTAGTTGCACGGTGCCCCCGTCTAGTGAACTTGTTGATGTTCCCCTTCCCCTTCTCCTCGGTGCAATGTCTACAGGCACCATGCCTTTGGTCCAGCGGGCTGCACCAGCCCCGGTTCCTACTTTGGCCAATGCCGACGCAGGTGCTCATGGGACTCCTTCGCCTCACCCTTGTGGTGTAGGCCTATCAGCTCCAGGGGGCATCTCGGGTGGTTCTTCACCCACGCCTCCAGCCAATGCCATCCGTACCTCTCAGCCTCTCCTCTGTTCTAACTCAGGCGTTGCCACACCTACAGTCCTGGAGGATTCGTCTCCTGTCCAGTGTGGCCACCCCATGCGTATGCGTCTTAAGGACGGAATTCGCAAGACCGAGCACATCCTATCCCTCGGCTCCGTTGTTGTGATTCAGAAACCCACTTCTTTTTCTCAGGCTGTGAAAAACCCTCAGTGGCAGGAAGCCATGGCTGAGGAATTTAATGCTCTTATTCAAAATCACACTTGGGATCTCGTACCTCCCTTTCCTTCTCACAATGTTGTTGGGAGCACTTGTAAATATAGGGTCAAGTATAAACCAGATGGTTCAGTCGATCGCTTCAAGGCTCGCCTTATGCCCAGGGCTTTGATCAGCGTGAAGGTATTGATTACATCGAAACGTTTAGCCCTGTTGTAAAACCCACGACTATCAGGTTCATACTGGCCCTTGCTGTTACAAAATCCTGACCCATTCGCCAACTTGATGTGAAAAACATGTTTTTACGTGGTTTTTTGAATGAAGAAGTGTACATGCGCCGGCCACGTGGGTTCATCCACCCTACACTCCCTACGCATGTACGCGAACTATGCAAAGCCCTGTACTGCTTAAAATAGGCTCCCCGGGCCTGGTTTCACAGATTTAGCACGTTCCTTTTCAGTCTTGGGTTCTACTGTAGTAAGGCAGATCCTTCCCTATGTATTCATCGCTCCCCTACAAGCATTATGTGCCTTTTGCTCTATGTTGATGACATCATCCTCACCGGCTCTAACCTTGCACTTCTCAGTCAACTAACCGCCTCCCTATCCACTCAGTTCGCTATGAAAGACCTCGATCCGCTCCACTATTTCCTCGATATTGAGGCCAAACGATCCCGCCATGGCCTTTTCCTCTCTCAGCACAAATATACCCTGGACCTTCTTTGCAAGCATAACATGCTTGAGGCCAAACCTGTACAAACACCGATACCAGCCTCAGCACAACCTTCTTTGACCGATGGGAACCTCCTAGCCGATCCCACCGAGTTCCGTAGCGCAGTGGGTGCACTTTAGTACTTAACCATGATCCATCCCGACATATGCTTTGCGGTTAACCGTGTGTCCCATTTCATGCATGCTCCCACGACGTCTCATTGGCAAATGGTGAAGCACATCCTGCGATACTTCAAGCTCATTCCTAATCACGGTCTCACCATTACTCCTGGGTCTTACATATCAGTCACCGCTTATGCTCATGCTGATTGGGGTGGTTGTCCCGGTACGCAACGCTCTACTAAAGGTTTCACTCTTTTCCTTAGTCCTAATCTCATCTCCTAGCGCTCGAAAAAGCAGCCCACAGTTGCGAAGTCTATCACTGAGTCTAAGCATCGTGCCGTTGCTAAAGTCGTAGCAGAGTGTGACTGGATCCGATACTTGATGCGTGACTTGGGTCTGAGGCACACTGGTCCGATACTTATTTACGGTGATAACGTGTCTGCTACTTACCTTGCTGCAAATCCTATCTCTAATGATCGTAGCAAACACGTTGATGTCGATTTTCACTATGTTCGTGAAAAGGTTGTCAAGGGTGACATTCAGGTTCGATTTACTCCTACTATCAAGCAGGTTGTTGATATTTTTACAAAAGAGTTGGCTACTGCTTACTTCCGCTACCACAAAGCCAATCTGCACGTTTTGAGGGGGCGTATTAGGATAATAAAGTTATTTATATTATTATTATCCCAAGGGCTTTCTTATAATTGTACGTTCCTTGGTTTCTCTATATATATGATACCTCAGCACCCTATTAGGCATGTTACCATAACTCCTCTCACAATATGATCCAAACTCAAAATAACCTGACCCATCTTATCCTCCCCCTAAATTTGATCTGACTCAAGTTAACTTGAAATTTAAAATGATACAATGCAACTTAATGGACCAAAACTAAAATGACTCGAACTCGAAATGACATAAACTAACTCAAGCTTAACCCATTCTTAGCTGAATCCACCCCCCCCCCCCCCCCCCTCCCCCCCAAAAAAAAAATCTAACCCTATTAACTGCAAATTCGAAATGACTTGAATACAAAATGATTCAACACGAATAAAACCTGACTAATTTGATTCAAAACTCAAATAACTCAAACTCAAAGTGATTCAATCTAACCAAAATCCAACCTGATGGATTTGAAACCCGAAGTGCTGCAACTCGATTGACTAAAAACCTATAATGACTCAAACCGTTATGAAATTATAATTCCGACCTCTAATTTCATTGATTACCAAATAATAAAACTTTAATTCCCTCGAAATCCTAATTTAACCAATGAGGAGATGGTCCTACATAGAGCTTAGTGGATGATTGGTATAGGTATAATTGATATAGCGGTGTAGGAATATCGAGCACTTATAAGCTTGTTCTAGTGCCACGAGGCTGCTTACATACCTGCTTGCATACTACAATCCTCCCCCCCCCCCCCAATCTCTACTTCCTCTCTCTCTATCTCCTTATACTCTTGTCGTATGTATAATCTCTCCTCTAGATGCTTGTCTGTTTTTGCCTTTCTCTTTCGATGCTATGCTTCCATGCTTAACTGCTTACATGTTTACACGCTTACATGCCTTCATGTTTTTCATGATCTCATGATCTCCATGACCTATATGATCTCTTTTATCTCTATACTTTCTAAGCTCGTTGTACCTTTTAGGTTGAAGGTTTTCGGAAACAGCCTCTTTTTAGGATCCCACCCTGAAGGCGTAAGGTTGTGTACATCCTACCCCCCAGACCCTGCTCATGTGGGAGCTTTTCAAGCACCGAGACTGTTTTTGTTGTTGTTGCAACCATAATTGAAATTAAAATTATACTTTTATAATTTAAATTTGATTTTATGTATCAAACAGAGCCTAATACGTTTATTGTAACACTAGGGGCCTACCACCTACAATGTTACTATTAGATAGATGAGCAAGTGGGTGGACCTTTGGCCCAGTTGACTTCGCCCGAGTCCACTTCAAATTTATCTTCCTAATTAATTAATATAAAGCAACATTTTCAGCATCTTAGGGGTTCTCGTTTAAGTAGGAATTGGGGGTAAATATACGCAACCTTCCTCTTTTAGGGTACTACCGTTAAAGAAGGCTGTTTTCAAGAACTCCCAACCTGAGAGGTGTAGCACGAGAACTTCTCGGGAGGTCACTCATCTTGGTACTACTCTTGTCCAAGCACAGTTAACTTTAAAGTTATAATAGAATCTGGTGCTTGTGTATTGGTACTACAGCATTCATAAGGAATCAAAATTTTCTTAAAAGAAGCAAAAAAATTGGGTTATTTATATTTTAGTTATATTTTAGTACTCTAACGTTTTTAGAAATAATAAAAATAATTATAATATTTTTAATTCATAAAAGGACTCTTAAGTTTATGTCAATAAAAAGACCCCTTTTAAGTGTAATGATATTATTTTTTATCGACAAATAGCAACTACTTTTTTATTAGTGCTACAATAAATGATAAAAGTACCTTTTAATTATTCTTAGTTATTAGCACAAGATTCAAGATGTTGTAATATATAGAAAATATTTATTTTTGATTAATTTATTTAAAAATATGATTATTGAAGGATATTTTAGTCATTTTATAATAGCATTAATAAAAAAACAGTTGTCACTTTAGTTTTGTCAAAAAAAAAATAACGTTATTAATATGATAAAATGTAGGGGGTCTTTTATTAATGCGATAAAAACTTAAAAATATTTTTATTAGTTTATAAAAGTTAGAATCTTTTTTATTATTTTGAAGCGTTACCCAAAAAATTTCATACATAATCATTGAAAACAAGACAAAAAATTGAGGCCAAAATGCACTGTTTTTTTTTTTTTTTACTAAGTATGGCCAAACCTAGTGGTGGCCAACGGGTCGAGTCGGCCCGAAAACCGGCCAGAGCCTGGTCTCCCCCTGGGTCGGGCCACGGGCCAAAAAAAATATGCCTCTAGGCCCGGCCCCGGCTCTCAGAGAGCCGTTGCCCCAAAGGCTCTCAATAAAAAATATATATATTTTTTTTCTATAAATACTTAATCTTCTCCAACCCATTTCTTCATCAAATCTTCAATCTCTCTTCTCTCTCTATGCATTCATCATCTCCTAACTTCCTCAACTTTGCTAATTGCAATATTGTGATCTAAAGTTCGAAGTTCATAAGTGTTTGCCTGAAGTTCGAATTTTATTGTTCTCTCATTTCGGTAATTTTAGTATCGCAATTTTATTTGGTTCGCATTTTTAGTTATTTAATTTGCATTACTATTTGCATTTTATAAATACTAATCACTTACATTAATATGGCACACAACTCTTCATCATCCTCTGGAGCTGGTCGTGCTAGTTCTAGCTCTTCTCGGCCACCTAGAATCCCTAAAAGGAGTAGAAATTGTTATACTGAATACGGAAGAACAAGCTTTTATACAACCAGGCCCATCACCCCCATACACTGATGATAGCATAGATTGGAACTTTGAACAACAACAAGATTATCATGAGTCGGGTGGTAGGCGTGGAGACTCACAAACTGATGAGGAACCCACGCCCACTACCGAAGCCCAGCCTGAAAGTAGTACCTCTACTAGTAAGCGTACAACTAGTGGGGTATGGAATTACTTTACCCTTAATAGGACAACTAATAAAACAATTTGTAAATTATGTGACCTACCTAGGACTTTTAGCCATCAACCTAGCACTGGGACAGGCACATCAAGCAAACATATACTTAGGTGCCACCCCGAGCAATGCCCAGATAAGAGCCAACAACGTCTAGTATAGCAAGTGATCGGTGCACTTGCTAATTTTAGGTTCTCTCAAGAGGGCAACTGAAAGGGCATAACTAAATATATAATTTTGGGTGAAAAACCTTTCAATGCCGGTGAAAACCTATATTTCGTCGACTACCTCCAACAATGGGTGAACCCCGCCATTGTGAGGGTTCCTCGGAACACCGTAAAGCGGGACACTTTTACTGAGTACCACAGGATGAAAGCTGAGGTCTTAACACTTTTTGCGACGAACACGAGCATGCTCTCGTTGACGTCGGACATATGGAAGGCGAAACCCGGCCAACCTCATATATGCATAACGGCACACTGGATCGATGACTCCCATATCCGCCAAAAGAGAATAATTCATTTTGGTATTTTAGATTGCCCCCACACTGCCGAGATAATTACGGGTGCGATTATGTCGACAGTCCACGATTGAGGCGTAGAGCAACATATCTTCAGTATTACGTTCGACAATGCTACCAATAACATTGCATCCGTTACATATTTAATTAGGCACATGAGACCCACGTTAGGTGGGAAGTGTTTTCATATTCGTTGCATTTGTCACATTTTGCATTTAATGGTAATGGATGGCTTAGAGCTTGTAAACGCATCCCTTAGCACCTTAAGATCTGTAATAATATCTATTAAATTATCCGGAACTAGAAAAAAAAGATTTAGAAATTTATGTAGGTTGCATGGCATAGAATATAAACAATTCAAATTAGACTTCCAAACTAGGTGGTCGTCTGCGGTAGAAATGTTAGAGCGTATTCTACCATATAAAGACGTTCTGATGGAATTCGCATAGGACAATCCTTCAGAATGGAGCGATTACAACCAGGACGGTATACATTGGGAGACAATAAATGAAATTTGAAAATTTTTTTGCCTGTTTAAAGAGGCCACGACATTTTTTTGGGTTGCTACTATTCGACCATGCCTCAAGCAATATCAAGATTGCTTGATATTGTAAATTGGATGACGGGTAATGAATCCAACCCTATTTTGTTCGAATCGATTAAGGCAATGAAAGAAAAGTTTGCTAAATATTATTCTAAACTACCTCTTACATACTGCTAAGCAACTATTTTAGATCCTCGTTGTAAACGTGGGGGTTTAAACTTGTTTTGCCAATATTTTTTCAAATATTTGTATCATAGTCTCAATATCGATACTTTCATTGCCGAAGTCGATAACGACTTGCATAGTTTATTTTTCCAATATTTTAGGAAATTAGCATCTAATAATCCATATCCTAGTACTGCTGCAGTAGGATTTTCCACATCTAGTGGAAGTAGTTCACACACGTTATATTCGTGGAAGCTGTTGGAGCAATTTACGTCCACAGTAGCCCCCACGTCATGTGACGAGATAGATTATTATTTGCGAACATCGTTGGTCCATATTTTTGGGCCGCCGGCAAACCCGCATTTTGACCTTTTACAATGATGGAACACAAACCAAGTCCAGTATCCCATGCTTTCCACCATGGCACGTGATATACTAAGTTGTCTGGTGTCTTCAGTAGCATCGGAGTGTGCTTTCAATCTTGGTGGCAGGTTGCTTGGAACAAAAAGGGCGAAGCTATCGCTGCCAAGTTTGGAGATGTACGTGTGCTTGAAGGATTGGCTGCTAGCTGAGGCAAGAAATCAACAAAGAATGAAGCTGGATTCATCGAGCGATGAAGAAGATGACCGCACCACTGATACGTCAAATGATGGCACGGCAACCCCCCCATGCAACTGATATCAACACTTTTGTTTGTCAATTACTTTTAAATATTTACGTCAAAAGCAGACCGCACCCCCCATACGTCAAATTTTGTATTTTTTGATAAATAAATTTATACTTTTAAATATTAGGCTCCAACTGCGTTGTATTTGTACTTGTTACGTTATTTATTTACCATTATTTTTTTGGATAAGATATTTACTATTATTTACTATTACTTATTGTATATTTCATTTTATTATATATATTTAGCATTATTTTTTTTGAACATGTATATTTAGCATTATTAGTACTTGAAAAAAAAATATATTTGTATCTCATATTATTTATCAATGAATTATAATAATTTTAGTATAAAATAACTTTGTATTATTTAAATTTTGCTTTTTTTTTTTAAAGCTGATGAAAATGGGCCAACTCGGGCCCACCCAGCCCTGCCCGCAAGGGCCGGGCCTGGCCCTGGAGGCCTCCCCGGCCCGTCCTGACCCGGCCTGTGGCCACCTCAAGCCAAACCTATACACAGAAATATATTAAAAAATTATATGGGGCTCCCATCGGGTCTCCTCGGGAGCCCTATAAACATTGGGTGTTGCCTTAGACATTATTTGGTGTGCAGGAAGTAAAATTTTATAGAAAGTAAAACTTTTAGCTCTTATTTGATTGGCAGAAAGTGAGCAGTATGCAGGAAATGAAAATTGTAATCCTTTCAAAATACAGGAAGTAACTTACGTAATAATTGTAATCCCTTCAAAACACAGGAAGTAATTTAACTAACCCCCTTAGGTAAGTTCGACTTTCTTCGTTTTTAATTAATCTTCCCAAGGAGGTTCTTTTTCCCATCCTGGTAGCCAAACCTTTTTATCTACTTCCTTGAAAATTGAGACAGGAAATACGACTTTCCGTCGAAGTTGGATTTATGTGGCAACTAAACGAGGCCTTAGGCTACCTATTCCCCAAATATGAGGTCTAGGGCTCGAAATTCATATCCTTCAACTCTAATGTTATTGACCTTTGTTAAGATAATGTTACACTTCTTACCTTCTTAATAAGAAAATGTGGACCGCACTGCCCACATCGCCATATAGATAAACAACAGTAACAACCGATCTAGTATCTCAAGGGCTCCTGCATATATAGGGTCTTGGGGGAAAGGATATACGCAACCTTATCCCTTCAAGGTGTTACCTTTATAGGAGGCATACGAGCATGAAGCATAAAGGCATAAAAGCACAAAAGCAAGAGCAGCAAGAACAACGGCACAAAGTAAGCATGAAACAACAATAGGTGGGGGGCGATATGGTAGCAAACATATCGCGTAAGCCAAACAGGCAGACATATAAGCCTAGGGTACTAGTGCTAGACAAAATAAGCTCCTCCATCCTACACCGCTACATCGACTACCCTTCTACTAGCCCTCCATTGAACTCTATTTAAGGTCATTTCCGCATATATGTTTAGGTGGGTGATAAATTATAACATGAGGGGGGTTCAGCTCAATATATTTGCGAAGTGGCGACCCCACCCAATTAAAAATTAATATTTATATAGGTAAATTAATTTTAATTTTAGAAATGAGACTTTTCTAATTTTTTTTGTGTCATTTTCTATAATTTAATTTTAAAATATAAAATTAATTTTAATTCTAAACATAAGAGTACGAGGGATTATTTCCTTATTATGTAGTGTCATTTTTTATAATTCATGAAATAATGTAGAGTTACTCCATCAATCTTAAGGTTATTTTAAATATTTTAAAATTCTTGTGTAGAGTTTTATTTGACATCATTTTTCAAAATTCTAATTTTAAAAATTTTAACATTTTTAGAATTTTAGTCAAATTAAAATTATTAAAAGTTGTAAAAAATTTATTTATTTTTTGAACGGAAAAGCCCGAGGTGCATCATTGCATAAAATCATTTATAAGAATCGACAAAAACAACGAGAAAGGAGAATCAACCCAGTCATGGGCGCATACTCCCAAACAATATATTCTAACCACATTATGAGCTGCCTTATTGGCCTCTCTATTACACCCAAAAAACGAACAAGAGAAAAACGAAGACCAAGAAATTCTAATATCCTACTGGGAAAAATCTCCCAAGTTGGGCAAGAATCATCCAGAAGAATATAAATAACCTCACGACAGTCCAATTCAAAGACTACTTGTCTGAAACCAAATTGAATTGCTAAGTAGCACCCAAAAATACGTAAGATATAGAAAACGACACCCAAAAATGAGGAAATAACTTCTCGTACTTTCATTTTTAAAGTTAAAATTAACTTATTTATACAAATGTGAATTTCTAATTGAGCAGGGAGACCTCTTTGCAAATATGACGTGGCGAACCCGAGTCCATGGATAATTTTTCAGGTTTTTTTTTCCACTGAAAATCACCTATATTTTAGATAAGATATTAAAAAATACACTGGGAAAGAGTAGAACCAGGATGGATGACCTCCTGGGAAGTCCTCACTCTCATGTTGGGGGCATTGGGAAACAACCTCTCTTAAGGTTAACACCCTGAAGGGAAAAGGCCGCGTACATCCACCCACCTAGACCCTGCGTAGGCGGGAGCCCTTGAGGCACTGGATATGTTCCTTATTAAAAAATACACTAATTTTTTTAATTTTTAAAATCACACATAAATTTTTCAAAACTTTTCAATTTCACACCTAATACTGACACTATTAACTTTTTATTAAAATAAATATAAAATTACCAAACAACCCTCAATAAAACTTTTTTTATCAATGAATTATAAAAAAATTCACAAATAAAAGATACTTCTAAATTTTTTTAGTGGCAAAAGCCTGTAACAGCACATCGAACCCGTAACAATTTTGCAAATTAAAAGGTGAAGGGTAATTTTATCATTTATAAAATATATTATTTATTATAATTTAATTAAATTAAGTTGAAGTTAGTGTTTTTATGCATTTATACACCAAAATACGGTGTTTTATTTCACGAAAAGTTAATGACGTTAGTATTAAATGTGACATTAAAAATTTTTAAAATTTAAATATAACTTTAAAAATTAGAATAGTTAAGTAATTTTTCGATACTTATCTAAAGGACGGATAATTTTGAGTGAAGAATCCTAATTTCTATATAGACATCGTGCAACAATGTGGGCAAGGGTTTGTTTATGACGTAATAAATTGCAGGATTTATGACGTCATGAAGTAATAATGTGCCACCAAGTTGATGACACGTGGGGCTCACGTTGATCAAGTTGCTGTTGCTCTGTGTGTATTGTAGCAGCTGCCATAAATGACCAATTTGTTCACGAACATGTTAAATGTACCCAAAAATATACATATTAAATTTAAAATAAATTACAAAAAAAAATTTTATCTTTTATTTTAAAAATAATTTGTTTTTCTCATAATAACAATACTTACAAAACTTTTTCACTTTTAAAAATTTATTACTTAACCCTCATATAACTTATTTTTTGACCATTTTATTCCTAATATTTAATTTTAGTTTTAGAAAAGGATTTTATATTTTTAGCAAAAGAACTAAGAAAATTTTTTATATTTATAAGAATATAATTATTGTAATTAATTATAGTAATATTATATAAGTTCAGAAGATAAAACATATTTTTAAAATTTTTATAAAAAAATATTATGAGACAAATTGTAACTTTTTTCTGTTGAGGGGCAAAATGGTCAAAAAAAAAGTTATTTGGGGGCAAAGTGAAAAATTTTTAAAAGTTAGGGGGTTTAGTGAGTTATTTTATTAGCGAGGGGGTTTTTTATTATTGAAGTAAAAGTCCGAGAATTTTCTGTAACTTATCTTTAAATTTAATTTAATAATTATATAGAATAAATTGTTACTTATACAAAACAAATTAAAAATAAATATATTTAATAAAATAATAATATTATATTATATTATATATGTTGAAATATAATTAAATATAGTTTTATGTACAATAAGTTGCTGATAAGTTAATATCAGAGTTATTTATACCGTTGGTCCCTTTGTCTTTCTAGTTTTGTTCAAATTGGTCTTTCTCATTACATTACATTACATTACATTACAGTTCCAGTGCCTCGCGGCTCCGGCAAAAAGCAGGGTTTGGGAAGGGTGGATGTACGCAGCCCTACCCCTTCCGAGTGGAAACGAGGCTGTTTCCGAGGACCCCCAACCTGAAGCAGGGTCTTTCTCATCTTTTATTTTATTCAAATGGATCCTTTATCTTTTTAAATTTGTTAAAATTAGTCCTTTATTTTTTCTTTTGCTCAGAATGGTCTTTCGTATCTTGTTTTATAATAAAATTGGTTCCTTATATTTTTAAATTTTTACCCAATTTTGGTCAGAATATGAGAGATTAATTTTGATATAAAATATAATATAAGATACTATTTTAAACAAAAGAAAATGTAAAAATTTAATTTGAATAAATTTAAAAATTTGTGGGATTAATTTAAATAAAATTATAATGATAAAAAATTACTTTGAACAAAACAAAAATAAGGAACTAATTAAAATAAATTTAAAAGGATAAGGAACTATTGATGTAAATAAATTATTAACGTCAATACCGCTGGCAGAGCCAACATTAAAGGACTGAGGGCAAATGCTATGAATTTATAATAAATATTACATTAATATTATTTTATGTAATACACGGAGGATATTTATATTTTTTAAAATATAATTTATATATTATCATATTAAAATTTTATTAAATTTATAGAAGATACAATATTATAAATTTACCAAAGAGGGCACCGACACGCCGTTATCGGATTCCATTAGAACTCCGAAGTTAAGTGTGCTTGGGCGAGAGTAGTACCAGGATGGGTGACCTCCTGGGAAGTCCTCACCCTCAGGTTGGGGGCACTGGGAAACAACCTCTCTTCAGGTTAACACCCTGAAGGGGAAAAGCTGCGTACATCTGCCCTCCCCAGACCCTGCGTAGGCGGGAGCCCTTGAGGCACTGGGTATGTTCCTTTTTACAATATTATATATTCTGCAAGATAATAGTAAAGAACTTAAATTCGTATCTTTTTTCTATAACTTAATATTAAATGACTATCTCTTATAATTGCTTAGATTAAAGTTTGAAAGCTTTTTATTACACACCTTAGAATTGCTTGAATGGAGATTTAGAGGCTTTTGGGGGTGGAAGTACTTGGTAATAATATATAGAAGATTCAATGTACTTATTTATATAAAAATTAAGTTGTTATTAGCTTTCTCTGTTTCTAATCTAGAATATATATATAAGAACGTACCCCAAACCGAACAAGTGATGATTGGCGGGGATTTCAATGGGCACGTTGGTGCGACGGAGGACGGTTACGCTTCTTACCACGGAGGATTCGGTTTTGGAACCAGGAATGCAGATGGCAAAGCCCTACTAGACTTCGCGGTTACATACGACCTAACGGTGGCCAACACCTTCTTCAGAAAGCGTGAGCAACACATCATCACGTACCAAAGCGGTGGGACAAGAACACATATTGACTACATACTATTAAGGAAAATGGTGCAAAGAGACTGCAAGGACTGCAAGGCTAGCCTAGGAGAAGACCTGCCTACACAACATAGGGTGTTGTGGGCAGATATAAAAGCCAAGAAGAGGGCCAAAAGAATCAGCAAAGTCGCGCAGACGTATACCTGTTGGAGGGAGTTGAAGGGGGAGAAGTACAAGGTATGCAAGGAAAGAGTGGAGGCCAAGCTCGGGGAGGACTTCGAGGGAGATACAAACTAGATGTGGAACCAACTGGCCCAAAAGATGAGAGGACTAGCACGAAAAGCTCTCGGCACGTCAAAGGGAAGGGTACCAAGCAACAGAGAGTCCTGGTGGTGGTGCGAGGAGGTCCAAGAGAAGATTAAGGGGAAACGAGTTTGTTTCAAAGAGTGGGATCATAACAGAGATGAGGATAAGCGACAGCGGTATCTTCAAGCCAGGAGAGAAGCTAAGCGAGCAGTCAGAGAAGCACAATCAAGAGCTTACGAGGATTTCTACAAAAGGATGGAGACCAAGGAGGATGCGAGGGACTTATATAGAATCGCCAAAGCTAGAAAAAAGGAAGACTAGGGACTTGGATAGAGTACAATGCATAAGAGGGGAAGATGGACAGGTACTTGTGGACAGGCATCTAATTAAGGCTAGGTGGAAAGCGTACTTCCACGAGCTATTCTACGAACAAGGTGGGACAGAGATATCCTTAGGTGATCTTCAAACATCTGAGGAGCATCAAAACCACAATGGCTGTAGGAAAATTAGCCCCAAGAAAGTCAAGGAAGCCCTGAAATCCATGAGAAGGGGTAAAGCAGTTGGCGCATATGGTATACCCATAGAAGTATGGAAATGCCTTGGACAGAGGGGCGTCAGATGGATGACTAAACTATTTAACCAAATCCTTCGTGGGACAAGATGCCTGAGGAATGGAGGAAGAGCACATTGATACCAATATATAAGAACAAAGGCGACATTCAGAGTTGCGCCAACTATCGGGGTATCAAACTAATGTGCCACACTCTAAAGTTGTGGGAACGGGCCATAGAGAAGAGGTTAAGGCAACAGATAGAGGTGTCCGAGAACCAATTCGGATTTATGCCCTGGAGATCAACAATAGAAGCCATCCACATCCTAAGGCGGACGATAGAGCAATACAAGGAGAGACAAATGGACCTTCATATGGTTTTCATTGATTTAGAGAAGGCATATGATAGAGTGCCAAGGGAGGTCCTTTGGAGAGTTTTGGACAGGAAAGACATCCCCGTGCAATACATCCGAGTCATTAGAGACATGCATGAGGAGGCACAGACTATGGTGCGTACAGTGGATGGGGAGACAGACGCTTTCCCTATAACAGGAGGGGTACACCAAGGGTCTGCTTTGAGCCCCTATCTGTTCATTCTGGTTATGGACGAGCTCACTAGGCACATCCAGGGATGTGTACCTTAGTGCATGCTTTTTGCAGATGACATAGTACTGGTGGGGGAGTCGCGGGAAGAGATAAATGAGAAGCTGGAACTGTGGAGAGAGGTACTAGATTCGAAGGGTTTACGACTAAGCAAAGCCAAGACCGAGCACATGAAACTCAAGTTCGATCCCTCTACCATGCCTAGCCAGGAAGACGTCAAGATTGGATCTGAGGCCATATCGAAAAGGAGAGATTCAGGTACTTGGGGTCCATGATACAGCACAACGGTGAAGTGGACGAGGATGTCTACAACCGGATTAAAGTGGGATGGCATAAGTGGAGGATGGCCTCCGCCGTACTTTGTGACAGGAAGTTTCCCTTGAAGCTAAAGGGAAGATATTATAAGACGATTGTGAGGCCAGCCATGATGTATGGGATGGAGTGCAGGGCGATGAAACAACAGCACACACAGAAAATAAAGGTGGCGGATATGCGAATGCTGTGATGGATGTGCGGATACACAAGGAAGGATAGGATGACATCATAAGAGGCAAATTAGAAGTAGCCTCCATTGAAGATAAATTGAGGGAGCAACGTCTGAGATGGTTCGGACATGTTAAAAGGAGACCGGACAACGCTCCAATAAGGAGATGCGAACAGCTCCTTACTACACTAGGCAAAAGAGGTAGAGGCAGGCCAAAGAAGAGATGGCTTGAGACTATCCGACAAGACCTCACCCACCTAAACCTTCGGGAGGAGATGGCCTTAGATAGGACCCAATGGAGAGCTAGCATAGGGGTAATAGATGCTCCGGTTGGAGTAGGGTAGTCCAACTTACTAGTGCTAGGCCTTGACATCCTCTTGACGCACGTAAGTTGTGTACTGGCTATCATGAGCTGATACTTGCCACTTGCCTACTTATCTTTATCTCTATTCTCTATCTCTATCTCTATCCTCTATCTCTATCTTTATCTTTATCTTATCTGTTGATTTGTGCCTGATGCGGCTTGCTTTGAGTTTGTGTTTTGCTCGTCGTGTGTTTTTGCCTACTCATACTTGATGCTCTCCTGCTGCCAGGTCTATTGCTCTATGCTGCGGACCAGATTCTCAGGTTGGAGGTCCTCGGAAATAGCCTCTCTTCAGTGTAGCCCCCTGAAGGGAGAATGCTGCTTACATCTACCCCCCCAGACCCTGCTTATGCGGGAGCCCTTGGAGGCACTGGGTTTGTTGTTGTTGTTGTATATATAGGAACATACCCAGTGCCTTAAAGGCTCCCGCCCACGCAGGGTTGGGGGGGGGGGGGGGGGGGGGTGTACGCAATCTTCCCCCTTCAGGGTGTTAACCTGAATAGAGGCCGTTTCCCAGTGCCCCCAACCTGAGGGTGAGGACTTCCCACGAGGTCACCCATCCTGGTACTACTCTGGCCCAAGCACGCTTAACTTCGGAGTTCTAATGAGATCCAGTAACGGCATGTTGGTGCCCTTTTTGGTATATATATATATATATAGCGTTTTTTTGAGAGGGTAAGAGTATGAGAGAGGTAAATCTTGGCCATCCATTATAATTGACGGCCAAGTTTTATTAAATATTAAAAAAAAATAATAATTTACTGCCTATATCTCTTCATGGGGCAGAAAAGAAAGAAGGGGTAAGGGGGGAAAGTTTTTCTTTTTACAATACTCAAAAAATGTTTGTCGTAAACTATTTTTTTTTTTAATGTTCAACAAATCTTGGCTGTTCATTACAATGGAGGGCCATGATTCGCCCCTTTCACGCTCTCATAAAAACACTACCATATATATATAGGGCACGACTCTTATGATAGGGTGAAAGTGTAAGAGAATTAAATCTTGACCGTTCGTCACAATGGACAGCCAAGATTAAACGATCTTAATGTAACCCCCTTACAAAAATAAAATATACCCATAATGCCCTTCCCCCTCTCTCTCTTCCTTCTCCCTCCAATCCTCCCCCACCTCTCTCCTCTCTCTCTCCTCCCCTGCAGCAGCCGACCCCCCATCACCGGCCACTCGCCCCAGCCTCCGACCGCCCCTAGCCCCCAAATACAACTTCTTCCCCCCTCTCTCCTCCTTTCCGACCCTCCGCCCACCTCCCTCTAATTCTCCTCCGCCTCCCTCCTCCCTCTCTCTCCTCCCCCTGCCGCCGGCTGCGACCTCCGACCGCCGACTGTCCCAACCCTCAAATACAACACCCTCCCCCACCTCCCTCCACCCTTCTCCCTGCTATTGCCACCGACCGGCCCGCCGTCGACAGAGGGATGGAGGAGGGGGGGGGGGGGTTGGAAGGGAGGAGAGAAAGAGAAAAGGATGTTGTATTTGGGGGCTAGGGGCTGCCGGAGGCGGCAATCGGTGGCGGCGTCCAATGGTTGGTGATAGGGGGTTGGTGGCGGGTGGCGGCTGCAAAGGGAGGAGAGAGAGAGAAAGGATGAAGGTGGAAGAGGGTTGGAGGGAGAAGGAGGAGAGAGAGGGGGGAGAGTATTGTTGATATTTTTTATATTTTTAAAGGGGGTCACATTAAAATCTTTTAATCTTGGCTGTTCATTGTGACGGACGGTCAAGATTTAATAGTCTCACACTCTTACCCTCTCATAAAGAATTGTGTCATATATATATATATATATATATATATTGGATATTATATTTAATTTATCTAGTTATTTGTATTGTTAATCTAAAATAGAGGGTAAAATTTTTTACAAAATTATAATACGATAATTCAACTTTAATGTACTTTCTTCTTGATTTTCATTTTATTTTGATTTTTAAAATATTTTTTCTAATTAATAGTATTAAAACTATTGTTTTTTTTTAAGTTGTCATGGATGCTTTCCCCTCTTTTTATTTTAAAATTTATAACTTGTACTCTAAATCTCTAAATGTTCCCAAACAAAAATTTTAAATTTAATATATATATATAAAATAAATTGTTACTCATATAAAAAAATTAAAAATAAATATATTTAATAAAATAATAATGCTATATTATATTATGTAAGTTGAAATATAATTAAATATACTTTTATGTACAGTAAGTTGCTGACAAGTTAATATTAGAGTTATTTACACCGTTGGTCCCTCATGTTTCAAGATTTGTTCAAATTGGTCTCTCATCTTTTATTTTGTTCAAATTGGTCTTTTATCTTTTATTTTGTTCAAGTTGGTTCTTCGTCTTTTTAAATTTATTAAAATTAGTCCATTATCTTTTTTTTTTATTTAAAATGGTTCTTCGTGTTCTACTTTATAACACAATTAGTCCCTCATATTTTAAATTTTTACCCAATTTAGATCACAAAATGGGAGACTACTTTTGCTCTAAATAAAATATAAGGAACTATTTTGAACCAAAAAAAAAAAAATAAGGGGTCAATTTGAATAAACTTAAAAGTTGAGAGACCAATTGGAATAAAATTATAAAATTAAGGGACGAATTTAAATAAAATAAAAAAATAATTTAAATAAATTTAAAAAGAGAAGGGGCTATTGTTGTAAATAACTGGTTAATATCGATACCGCTGGCAGAGCCAACATTAAAGGACTGTGGGCCAATACTTTGAATATATAATAAATATTATATTTAGTGTACTCATTTATATGTAAAAAAAAATTGACCAAAAAAAAAAAAAATTATTTATGTAAAAAATTAAGTTACATGTAGTTATTAGCTTTCTCTGTTTCTAATCTAAAAATAAATAAATATATATAAGGTATCTTTCTTATGAGAGGGAGAGAGTGTAAAATGGGCAAATCTTGGCTATTTATTATAATGGATGACCAAAATTTGTTGAAAATTAAAAAGAATAACAATTTACGACCCATACCTCTAGGGATGGCAATGGGGCGGGTAAAACCCGCTACCCGCGGGTACCCGCCCCGTTTGGGGCAGATACGGGTATAAGTGGGGCGGGTAGTGGGTATGGGTTCGGTGTACCCGCCTCGTACCCGTCACAGGTATGGGGCGGGTACGGGTATAGTTTTGTACCCGCCTCGCTCCACCTCATATCCTCTTTATTTTGTACATAATTAGCCTTCAAATTAAAAAAAATACATGTTTAAATTTACCAACCCAAATTATTTATTAATGTTATAAAAAAATATAATTGATTTTTAAAAGTAGTATTAAATAACTAATATGACCCGGTATAGATAATCGTTTTCTATGCACATTAGAGAGGGTACGGGGCGGGTAATGCATACCCGTTGGATACTCGCGGGTAATGGGGCGGGTATAGGTATGAGTTTGTACCGGCCGGGGGGGGTACGAGTATCTATTTCATACCCGTGATGAGTAATTGGGAGGGTACGGGTATAGAATTTGGGTGACGGGTACGGGTGTGGAGGAGACACCCCCCGTACCCGCCCCGCCCCGCCCCGCCCCGCCCCATTGCCATCCCTACATACCCCTTCATGGGACATAAAGAAAAAAGGAGTAAGGGAAGAAAATTGTCTTTTTTTTTCAATACTTAATAAATCATGGCAGTAAATTGTTATTTTTTTAATGTTCAACAAATTTTGACCGTTCATTACAATAGAGGGTCAGAATTCGTCCCTCTCACGCTCTCATAAAAACGCCACCCACATATATATATTAGATATTATATTTAATTTATCTAGTTATTTGTGTTGTTAATCTAAAATAAGAGGTTAAAATTTTTTTTACAAAATTATAATATGATAATTCAACTTTAATGCACTTTCTTCTTGATCTTCGTTTTATTTTCATTTTTATATTGATATTAGTATTTTAATTTTTTGAATATTTTTCCTAATTAATAGTATTAAACTATTGTTTTATTATAAATTCATAATATCTACTCTACATCTCTAAATTTATCTATTATTGCTACCCTTTATGAAAATATATTTTTAGATTTGCCAATGCAATTAAAAATATAATATAATGTATCTAATGTATATAAAATAAAATTGTTAAATTATTTTTTAATAAAATAATAATTTAAGAGAAATGGCCCCAGGCTAATGTCCTTTAATCTCTCACGTGTCAACACCGCCCCCTTTTTCTTTAAAAAAAAAGTAAAATATAATTTTTTTTTTGGATGGGAATCCCCTACGGATGCGTTTAATTCAGCTTATTTTTTTAGCTTAATTATTTTGAGATCTGTATTTTTTTATAGTAAAATATCTAGTTGTGCAGTGCAGAAAGATATTTTTTTACAAAATAAAGCATTTTAATACAAGTTAAAATATAACTTACCTACTGTAATCACAAAAATGACTTAATAATATATATTATCTAATTATAGTACGTAAGAGAGAATCATGATAATAATTGGTAATGATAGTGAAAAATGGTGAGTGTAGCGACCATGGCCATAAAAGGTGTGGCGGTCGGTAAGAGTAGTGATAACAAGTAAAAATAGGTCATGGTGATAAATATTTAATGTTAATATAATATTTGTAAAGCATTTTTCTGAAATAAGCTAGAAAAAGATCCAGTTTTGCATTTTTTCTAACTTAGTTATAAAACAGCTTTTCCATATTTCTATTTAAGTTGTGAAAAAGATATAAAAAGATCTTTTCTGCCAACCAAACGCTAGCCCTGCAATTAAAAAGAGCTTTTTCACAGCTTTAAGCTATTAAAAAGTTGAACCAAATGCAGCCTAAGTACATATAGTTTCTAAAACGAGAAATAAAAAGGTAATAAAAAAATAATAGTACCGATATATAATCTAAGCCTAGATGGCAACATGATCAAAGGCAAGCAAGTGAAGTGCGCAGCTTTGAACTTGGTCCACGCTAAAGCTGACCAAGGGATATATATTTTTTAAAAGTGTTATGTCTCATTTTAGTTATTATTAATTTAATATTTTCCTTAGAAATGACCAAGAGAAAACTTTTTTTTTTTTTTTTTTAAATAAAATCACCTACCATAATCTAAAATTTTAATTAAATATCTTCATTAGACCTAATTAACATTTTTACATACGCATCTAAGACCTAATTAACATTTTTACATACGTATCTAAGTTATTGAATAGGATCGGGGCCACGAATACAACCTCTCTTTAGAGGAGCACCAGGTAAGACTGTGTATATTTCACCCCCCAGACCCTCTTCAGCAGAAAACATTTAGGGCACTTGATTTTTTCTCATTATTTTTAAGCATTTTGTTGAACTTGATTTTTTAACAAATTGGTAATGGAACTACGACACGTGATTGATCGAAACATTTAAATTATAAAAGGTAATTTCTAAAAATTATAGAAGTTTTTGTAGTTAACTAAAAACTGATAAACTATAAAGGTGATTTTATGCAAAAAGATCATATAATTAAGCGCTTGTTTCATAATCACTTTTTTGCATCTTATGTTTAATGAGAACTATATCTGAAAATTAATTTTTTTTTCTTAATTTTGTTTTTTATTTTTGGCTTGTTTCTAGTTTGAGTGAAAAATAAAAATAAATGATTGATTAATTATAAGAAAAGAATTTTTAATTTTTAAAAACTAAAAATACAAATAGAAATAGATATCAAATATATGTGAGTTAGACATTTAATTTGTACAGCTAATAATACAATAAAAATGTTTTAGGTATAAAAAAAATTCCAAAGCCAACTATATTTTAGATTTATTTATGCCATTAATCCTTTTATTTTGCTTATTATATCAATTAGTGAATGTATGTTTAATTATATAGATTTAGTCCATATACAATAAATTATTTAAATCAAATCTAACATTTAAATATATGTTAATTTATGACTAAAATTATAATTTTAATTAGTATTTTTCACATAAAAGTCTTTACAATTTTAGTTAAAAATTAGTATTAATTTGAAGAAAATTATCACTTTAGTGCCCTAAAATTTAATCATTTATCACCTACAAGCTTGGGATTTAAACGTTTTATCACTTATGTATAACTTGAAGTTTTAAAATTTCATCATTCAAGTACCATTTTGTCAAAAGTTTAATAGAATATTCAAACCTTAGGATACCTTATTGTATATATATTAAAATATCATGGTACCTAGGTGATAAATGCTTAAACTAAATTCTCTTAATTTTAATATGAAACTTGATTAAAATAAATTTAATTATATCATAATTAAATTAATATAATAAATAAAATATAAGAACTAATAATAGAAATAAGCATATATTTTATTTATAGAAATTAATTATATTCTTAAAAAATATCCATAAAGCAAGCTGTTTTCTTCTTTTATCTTCAACCTATAACTCACCCCCAGTTGCATACTCCCCACATCCTCCAAAAAAAAAAAAAATCCAATCTTTTCTGAAACCCTAATTTTCTGTACGGACACCCAAGATTCAATTTTTATTTTAAAAATTACAAAAAAATAAAAATGGAAAAACAGCAAAAAAAGCAAAAATCAATAAAAAGAGCAGAGAAAAAGAAGCCATTGAAAGTGGTCTACATCTCAACTCCGTTCAAAGTCAAGACCTCAGCAGTCCACTTTCGGGCCTTGGTCCAGCACTTAACGGGCCGCGAGGCCCATTGGCC
Source organism: Simmondsia chinensis (assembly GCA_018398585.1). Classification (NCBI taxonomy): domain Eukaryota; kingdom Viridiplantae; phylum Streptophyta; class Magnoliopsida; order Caryophyllales; family Simmondsiaceae; genus Simmondsia; species Simmondsia chinensis. The sequence goes on from JAGTTD010000019.1 coordinate 24,214,436, forward strand.
TCCTCACATCATGCATCCCCATCATGATTATGATGATGGTATGATGATGATGATGATGGGTGATGATGATGATCATGGGGTGGTCTCCGGTGGTGGTGGTGAGGTGGCGGTGGCGGCAGTCGCGGAGGAAGGAGTGGATGTTTATGATGATGTGATGGTTAATGGAGAGTTCTTGGATGTCATGATGCCTTCTCCTCCATCATGTGGTACTTTGTGGTATGATGGTATAATTGAATAGGGTGCTAGTTTAGCTCTGTTTGTTTTGACGGAAAATATTTCAGTTATAATTTTAGAGTAATGTTCTTGTCAGAGCGAAATCATCATTGTCTAAGATAGTTCATAGCTTTCAAGGTAATTTTGTGGCTCTCATTATTTGTAAGTCACATCATTGCTCTGACAATAACAATTTTGGCTATGCCAATAACAACTCCCTAAATTTATTGTTTCTTTACACAATTTTATAGCTAAAGCTATAAACATGTAAACTCTCGTCCAACAATGACGGAAAATTGTTTTTCCTACGAGAAAGGGCAAAATATTTTCTGTCACGGAGGAGAAAAGCGTTTTCAATATAATAATCTCATATCATATGCTTCACTGTAGCCTTAATTTGACTAAGTAGACCCCATAAAAATTTATAAAATAAAGTTGTTTTCTTCGGTTCAAAAGACAATGGTTTCAAGAAAAGAAATTTATAAAGGAAAATTTTTCACGATTGAACCAAACAGAGCATTAGTTAGGTATGTAGGAGGAGGTTTATATGCACAATGGTGCAGTCCAAATTAGTTAATTACTAACAAAGAAAATTTCTAAGTTTATTAGTCTTACCTCTTCCTAATTAAAATGTTTGTATATCCTATGTTTAGGGGCTTATTAATAAAATACAGTATGGGAATTGAACGAGATCTGATGTGTATGTAATTATTCAGTTCTATATATGTAAATTCGGGTCAAAATTCACCAACTTATAAATATAATGGTAGTTTTCGCTACAATCGTGTCTAGTAGAAACATAATACATAGTAAATGTTAGGATATAATCAATAACTTGAGAGTTAAAGTGACAAATGTAGCAAAATATAAATTATGTATACTTATTAGGGTGTTGCTATCGATTATTTCAATTATCATCGATTTTTTAAATGAGAAAAATATGACTACGTGTGATAATCTGTATATTATATATATAACATCAAGAATTTGTGTATTTTACAATATTATTCAAAACTATATGTAAACGCCCTCTTGAAACAGAAAAATATAGATATGAGTCCCATATGCGTAGTATACACGTATTTTCACTGATAGAAGTGTAGTCCGTGTAAATTGAGTCAACTTATTTTGTTATTTAGTTAGAAAAGCTCATTTTGAGTTAAATTGACATTTGAGGATACATTTGGTCCATCCACTAACAACTAAGTTGTTTTAATATAATTTGTATCTTTTTACAGTGTTATGTAATACAGAAAGTCTTATTTTAAAAACAGTTATTATATTATAATAAGAAAAGAACTTAATGATATAAATCAATTAATAGTAGAACGTGTGGTGGTGGTCAGCCAGGGTGGTGGAAATGAATCATGGTGATATCGCGCAATTGATGATAGATAATAGCAAGCCATAGTAGTAGGTGGTATAGTTATGACCAAGCTATGACGATCAATTGGAGTGGATATGTTGGTAGTGGTGGACTGTGGCGGTGGGCAATGGAACTGGACCATGGTGGCGAGGTGAAAGCATGGGGTGGCAAGCCAAGCTAGTGTGATAGCCCACAGTGGTCGGTGGTGAGAGTGCACCATGGTGCAGTGACAGCTTATGGTGGTGAGCAGTGAAAATGAAATGGTAGCTATGGTGAGTGGTGGCGATGAGTCATAGTACTTAGGGAAAATTACAACTAGTTATGGCGGTGGAGGATGATGAGTGTAGCGAGTCATGGTGATGGACAGAGTAGTGGTGGGAGCAGGTGGAGGTGGAGGTGAAGTGGACCGCAATGGTGAAAATCTAAAGTTAAAATATTTTTCTTAACAAATTGTGGAAATAGAACAAAATCTATATCTTTTTCTGTTTAATTATAAAAGCAACTTTTTTACCTTCCTATTTAAGTTATAAAAAGGACATAAAAAGATATTTTTTCTTAATCAAATGCAAACATTAGTACATTACAATCAATTTAGAGCTTTTTTATAACAATAAGCTGTCAAAAATTGAACCATAACGTGTTACTACATTGAAAATTTGATGTAAAACTGACTATCTGTTTATTCATCCTACCATCTTTGTCGGTTCTTTGGCTTGCCATTCTTAAGTGGACCACTTATAACATAATTGATCCCTTATGTCTAAGTTTATCCATTCATATGGATGGCTTCTCATGTTACCACATCTTGCCTCATGCGGCTTTACACGAACAACGTGCAATAGCTGCTTTAGGTGGTGGCGATCTCTTCAGAAGCCAAGGCATCTTGGAGGATTAGGTGTGGCGGACGCAGTAATAAAGACCGCAACTTTGCTTTTAAGTGGTGTTGGTGATTCTCTGAGGGTGGCTCTGCTTTGTGGAAGAAGGTGATTTGTTCAATGCGTCAGTGTCCTTGGGGCCTGAATTCGTACCGGGTTTTGAGCCATTTGCTTTAGAAAGATAATCGTATGATAATGGAAACTCCTTGAGAGTGACTGCAATGCAGTTTATGGAGGAGTATAGCAAGATTGGTGAGAGGAGGAAAGTGGGGTCGGGTCGTCCAGACCCCAATGTTGGCCTATCTAAAAGGGGCTGCAGAGCTATAAAGTGCAGGAAACAAGAGTAAGCTAAGCAAGACCTACATGAATTTCTTAAAGACATGTCACCCGGAAGCAATTCGAAGAGGTTTCCTGAGCCTCCGTGTAATGAAAGAAGAAAAAGAGAGGCAGGAAAAAGGGTCATGAAGGCTATAATGGCTGAGCAACTTCTTGCGAGGGATCGTATGTGGGATACTGGGAGGAAGCTCAGGTTAAGCTTTGATGGTGACGATTCTATTATAATCAAGTGATTTGCATTGATGGACTAGGGTAACTTTTGATTTGAGTACCGTCCATCCTTCCTGGTTTTGATGCAGTGCTCTCATCTCCCAACCTGATCCTGACACTCCCTGTTTTATTTTCAGTATCTATAGTCTTGTAACGTCTGTTGGCCCTATTTGCACTTCGTTTTGCTTTCCTGTTTTCTTTTTTTAATCTATTGTTTGGGCTTGTCCTTTTCTGGTCCTCATTTCCTTACGGGTGTCCTAGGCCTGCTTTGGTCGAGTGGCCTGTCTTGTAACCCGATCTTGTCGCTAATTATCAAAAAAGGGGGACAGTGAACGAGACATGACTATCCCTGCTGCTGTGAATTCGAGATCCTGGAGCACCTAGGTTTGTATTGCTGACGCCAATCACGTTGATGACACCGTAAAAGAGGTAGTTGCATCAAGCCTTGTATTTAGACTAGGGAGCTTGATGGCTCAAGGCTCAAGTTTTAGGAAGACATATGGATTGGGGATGAGGGCCGTGAGTCACGGAGCAGAATAATTCTATCTATGAAATGGGTTCCTAAGATGGTGTTGAATAGAGATGGATGTTGAACTGGAAAAGACGTTTCTTTAGTAGAGAAGAAGCGAGTGTCACTAAGCTTCATGGGGTCTTACATTTGGTTCAACCAGTTAAAGATCCCGTTGATTTGCTCATGAGAGTCTTAGGTTAGATGGCAGGTTATTGATCAACTCGTTCACGACAGCGGTAAGGAATCGAGCATTAAACTCTATACCATTGACCATCTTGTTTGTAGGGTTTGGAAAGGTTTAGCTCCACCTAGAGTATAGTTACTTGTGTGATGGCCCTACTAAGAAAGATGAATACTAAGGAACAACTTTGGAGATTAGGTATTATTGGAGACATGGATAGGTGGTGCCATCATGTGGATTGCAGGAAGAAAGCTTTGATCACTTATTCATAGGATGTAAGGGGAGTTGGGGTCTTTGGTGCAAATGCCTTGAGTGGTGGGGCATACTTTGGGTATGTCTGCGATCCTTTAAGGAAATGTATGAGCAATCGTTAACTTGCTATACGGGAGGTAAATTTCAGAAGAAAGTATGGATCATATTATTATTTGTTGTCGTTTGGATAATTTGGACAACAAGAAATAAGATAGTGTTTGAAAACAAACAATGGTGTAACAAAGAGGTTTTTTGGTGTATCAAGATGGGGCTTGGTTTCTGGATTAAAGCTTGGTGTGAAAGGCTACCCTACTCCTTGGGCTATATAGCTAGGAGCTGCATAAGAAACTGGTATGAAAGATAGTTATGGTTGTAATCATGAATAATATTCAGGTTAAAGATCAGGAGCCTTAAGTGAAGACCTCTTGTTGTTTTTTTTTTTTTTTTTTGATAAGTCAGTTGTATATATATCAAAAAACCGCACCGATGTACGTTAGACCTCTTGTTGTTTGTTGTTTGTTGTTCCATTTTCCTATATTTTGATATGTACTAGGACCAGGTGTATTAGGTTTTCTTTCATTTTATCTTCTGCTCGTATCCTTTGTGTTGTTTTCTCCCAGGTAAACGAGTGCACCTGCTTTTGTACTTTGCTTTTGTGCTATTTATCTAAAGAAAAAGTTGCTTCAGGCGGTCATGGATTTCATGGATCGGTAATTGTATGATGCTGAAAAAAGTTGCTTCTCAACTCTTTGCTTAGGCAATGTAGTCTTGAGGTTTAGCCCATTTACTGTTGCTGTCTTTGTAACTTTCTACTAGTGTGTATTGTTGTTATTTGAGGAATTGTCTTTGACTTTTGTTCTTCGTTGTAGGTTTTGGCCGTGACTTGGGGTATGTCCATTGTAGATTGTACATATTTTTCGTTTATATAATTTAGCTCGCCGACTTACCCAAAAAAAAGGGATTCCAATAGTAGGTGTCCTATTATTAAAAAGAATGTAACTATTATCAAATATTTATATAACGTCCATAACATAGACTACTTAAGTATGATATACAATTGAACTTATTTTCATACCTTAAAGTCATTCCACAATGTATCTCAAACATTCTGAAGGAACTTAGTATATGCGTTCCATGGCCCGTAAAAATTTTCCTTATGAAGTGCAATATAGTTCTGGAAACTCTTACATCAGTGAAACTCTTTACATTTGTTCAAAAAAAAAAAATGTTTAGTATTTTACCGAATGTTATGAGCATCTATGGTTGTGCAAACATCTAGCCCAGAAAGAGGTAAAACTGGAGATGCATGTAGGCATGAAGATTCGGGTTTATATGGAGGTGGACACGAAGATGGACCTACATCTCCATACTGAGAAGGGCCCCTCTCGTTATACCTCGTACATAGAGGTGTAAGTCCAGGTAGATATAATATGAAGATGGACCTGTTTCTCCATACTGAAAGGGAGGGAATCCTATAATACCCCGTATAAAGAGGCGGGAGTCCATGTAAAGGTCAAAATGTATGGACTACGGGCTCCATTGAGAGAGATCTCCCTCTCGTGGCCTTCATTCTCGTGCCATCACATTTTCTTCCATGAAATTAGTCCCCATAGGCATTTAATTCTGAGATGGAGAATTCTTAGACTCTCCTCCATATCCCAAATGTATTTTCTGACTCATATGTCCGTTGTATTGATTATTACCAACAGATAGGCAATAGCTGGAATAGCTTTTGTTGCTATTAGTTTTACCAACAGATATTAAAAACCTCTGCTGCAATTAGTATATAATACCAACAGGATCATTACCAACAACAAGAATACATTGGTAAAAGTTATACCAACGGCTACATTCATATTGTTGGAATTGATATGCAATACCAACAGAACATTACCAACAACTTCACTTTGTTAGTAATGGTTATACCAATGACCACACTTGTTGGTATACATATGTACATCCAACTTACTCAAATATTTTACTAACAACATCCATTCATTGGTATAACTTTTACCAGCGACTTTTTTTTGTTGGTATTGCTATTATTATGCGTACTCATATCTATTCCAACAATTTTCTCCTGTTCGTATATATTGTTATTATTACGAAGTTGAAAAATAACCAATAATATTATAAAAGCTCATCACCAACAACATATATAAAAAATACCTTACATTTCATTTCCAAACATCCACAATTTGACAATAGTGCTAAAAGATGTCAATCTTTCATATATAGTAACATATTTTACATAGCCAAGATGTTCGAAACAAGCCTTAACATCTAAAATGACCTAAAATAAATGTATATCCATATTCAAAATCACATAACATGATATTATAATTGCATTTAGTTTCCAAACATCCACGAAATGACAATAGTGCCACAAGATGTCAATCCTTCATAATAACATATTTCACATAGCCAATATGGTCGAAACAAGTCTAAACATTCAAAATAACCAAAACTCAATATATATCCATATTCATAATGAAATAGCAAGAAATCAGAATTGCAATTGCCACTATTTTAGTAATATTCCTCCTCTTCTCCAACGTCCTCTTCTGCTCCCTCTTCTACTTCCTCATCATCTTCATTGTCTACCCCATCTTCATAGTCCTCCTAGCGAAATCGTCTCTATTATTGTGCAAATGTATATAATAAGTTAACTTTTAGAACAAAACAAAACTGGAATCAAAATCACATATAAAGATGGTGAATCTATTACTTACCTTTCCCGTGAGAACGTGTATAGCATCCACCAAGCAAGAAATTTGCTCTTGAGCATTTTTTTAATCCAACAGTCAAGCGTATAACATCCTCCTCTAATCTAACCCTTTTGCTCCGCTCTTCACCTTTTCTTCCTTGAACGAGGTACCTTAACGCCTATACTGTAGGTCTTTGCATATCCATTTTCGTTTTCCCCCATAACTTCTTCAAATATCTTTTTTCGAGCATTATTCATCTCATCCAAGCCATATTCATTTGGCATCTCCCGAAGTTTGGTCTGTATATTTTCCTTCAAAGAACACAAGTTAATTAACTTGTCAAAACTTAATTCGTTATGAAGGAAAAGAACACTCTTAAGAAATAGTGGTAGCATCTTACTAATGCAGCAGCAGAATGACGATCAAGCTTAGTTTTGGGGGCCAACTTGTGAGTTAACATCAAAATATCAATCTCTTCAACTGGGTGGCCTTTCACTTCCTATATTAGCAAACATCTGTCAATGAGGGGAAATGTTTGTAAAAAACCCACACAATATGCATAAAAATATATTATACAATACCTCATCCCGGTGAACTCTAGCAAAACTCTTGGTACCTGCATAATGTGGCATAACCCCTTTCTTACGATTAGCCTTGCTCGTTGCACTCCGAGCCTAAATTTTAGAAAGGTCAAAATGTATGGACTAGGAGCTCCATTGAGAGAGGGATCCCCTCTCGTGGCCTTCATTCTCGTGCCATCTCATTTTCTTCCATGAAATCAGTCCCCATTGTTGGAAAAATGATACAAGCTAAACTTAAGTGTTATGGAAAAATATTCTAACTGTACCTAATTACCAGCTGTTCACCATTATTAGTCATTCAGGGTCATTAAAATTGTGACCGTTGGGAATTAAATGACAATATAGCCGTTGAAATTTATTACGTCCGTTTATAGCCGTTGGAATTTATTACAGCCGATGACTTAATACTTGTTACCATTTATAGCCGTTGGAATTTATTGCACCCGTTTTTTTTAATACTTGTTATAGTTGTCTATAATATATATATACCATTAGCTATAACAACCAAACGTGAACACTCTCGGTCTCTCTCTCTCTCACGGTTTTTCTCTCTCCTAAAATTTGGGCAAAGTTCAAAGCACTCCTACCCGGCAATTAACGAGTGCACGTTAAGGGTCGGACCGTGTAAATCCTGGAGGATGGCCGCCGCATATCTGTTTGCACCAGAGCAGAGGCGAAATAGTCTTTTAGGACAGTGGTATTTCCCATGGCACGGTATCTTCGGTATTTCTTAATCTACTCTCCCTCTTTTAGGTATTACTTGATTATCGTGTTTATTTATTCGGCTGCGGTTTTTGATACAAGTTTATTGGATATTTTAATGTGTTGTACCGAGATTTTTCACGCTAATTTTCGTATAATTTCACTGTTTAATTTACAGTATTTTTTCGGTTATTTTACTACACTTATTCGGCTATTTTACTGCATCTTTCAGCAGTATTTTTCTGATATTTGTACTGTAGTTGTCGGTTGTTTTTCGGTAACTTACAACAGTATTTTACGCTGTATTCTACACGCTGTTATATGTGATATTGTAGTTGTACATGTCTATATTTCTTACAATCTAAAAGATGATTTATCAATCAATCATGAGTAATATAGGGACTTGGGATAAACCATTCGTTCTTGTTTGGGCCTATAAGACTTAATGTAGAAAAGAATGTGCTTTCATGAGATTTATATTTTCTAGCAAATCTATATGTTGATTTAAAAAGTTCAAAACTTCTAGTTGTATTTTGATGGTCTCTTATTATTGCATTTGTTATATTTGCTAGCAATGATTTGGACAATATCATCTAATTTCATGTGGCATGGTATAATATTGTGTCTATTTAAGCCTATGTGGCGTACATATTAAATCACTTCTATTATTGAGATGAACTGATGTTCATATGACTTATACCACGAGCTGGCGGAATATGGGGGAACTGTCATGTTGGACATTGATGATTAGATCTCATGTGATGCACTATTTTAGATTTCCAAAAAGACAATGCGAATTATTCTTATTTTAATCTAGTTAGCATGAAATGATAATACTCCATTCTAGTTGCGGCATATGAAAGACAACAACTTGATGTGTTAATTAATTTGCCAATTGAATGCATAATAGGAGGAATAAGGTCATTAGGCCTTACGAGAAAAAGAAAATGAAAGCCCATATAGATCTAAGGGTTTAAATACGATTGGGCCAATAATCGGGTTTTTAAGTGTAGAGGAAAAGGAAAAATGGAAATGAGACATACTTAATAATAAACCAAAAATTATACATGAAGTTTAAGTATGTTTGATGATTTGGATTCCATACAGTTTTTCTACTATTCATGTTGTAATTCAAATGACCTAATTTTCAAGGTTGATATAAAAGAGGTTAGATGGAAGCAACATAATGTTGGTATGCATGTATCACTTACATTTTATCAATGGAAGTTAGATCCACATTCATATAAACCGTAATCTAAGCTAGTGAAATGTGAGGGTAGGGCTATTGTATGACGCAAAATTCTTGTGTTACGTAAGAACTATTTTTACCACCGAGTAGCATGGATTTCTCACCATTTTTCTTAACACTACCTTGATTTCCTTTTTGTGGAAAGAGGTATTTATGTTTGAGATTAGTGGTTTATGTTGAAGTAATAAAGCTCTAGGTTATCCTAGAGGATGTACCTGCTGATTTTAAAGGGCTCCTTATTTAATGGTTAGATAAAATACTATAAAATGTTATGGTTCTGATCTTTACTACCTTGAATTGTGGGGGCGTCTAGCCTATGTAGGTCCTCTTGAATATATTATTGCCTTTCTGGTTCAAGTGTTTTAATTTTGACAATCATGTAGCTAGTGCATATGCGATTGAGGAAGGTCCTAAAATCCTTGATGACATTATGAAGCCATAAGTGCACCTATTTCAAGAAAGTTTGTTGATAGCCAAAAATCTTGAGCTATAATATTAAGAGAGAAATTTTTATGAAAAATTAGAGGGGTTTTGGGATTCCTAAATAAAATAAAATTTAGGTATTTGACACTCTCCATGTGATATTTATCAAATCCCTAGATAGTAGTATCATAATTGACTGTTCCTGGTCACACATAAGCTTGTTTATGGTGGCGATTTGTATGTATGAAAAGTCAAGCTGATGAGATGCCCCTCTTTGGAGAGTATGAATGCTATAAATACCATAAAGCTTTTCTCGAGTTAATATAAGAAACTTATATGAGGCAGATATGACACCGATGTGAAAATGAATATAAAAAAAAGAAAAGAAAAAGGGATTTGACTTTTGATTATGTGGATAAAATTCTTAGAGACCTTGACTATTATAAAGAGATAATAGGACTTGTGATAATTTGTGAAAATTCATGAGTGATTTGGTGTGTTAGTCTCCATGATGATGTGTTTCATATATTTTCCATGGCTGTGTTTGAAGTATTGTGAACATGTTACTTGAAATGATTAAAAGTATGTTGTATGTTGCCGAATGCACTGCTGCATATTGTTTTGGGCTGTAAGATGTTGATGCGCATGCTATTATGGACTTTTACATGTTAAATTCTGCAGTACTAGAGTAATACTTGCTGTTTCAGTTGTGCAAGCACGGTATGTTATGTACATACTACAGATTATGACTGTTAACTGCTGAATTTGTTCTTGCTATAATATTGCAACTGCTGTCTTTTGGGCAATATACTGTCATTTTAAGTTGTTTTCTTGAATTCCAACTTGTAGTTCGGAAAAACATGATATGTTTGAGTATATGAGGACTGTATGTTGTCTTCAGAGACTTATTATGCCCTTAGGATTATTGTTTCATGTATTCCTTTCTGGTTTTTGGAAGAGGATTAAGGTGCAGGCGACATGATAACCTTGATTGGTCATAGGCTTGGCATTTAGCTTGTGCCTAGATGCCTTGTTTGGTTATTGACATATGTTGTGTGCTCACGTTGGCCGTTTGAATGACATACTATATGACCCTAGTGTTCATTTGATAAGAATAAAAATGTGGCATCACATCACAAGCCAAATATACTAAGGTAATTGATGGAATCATGTTTTGGTGAATAATACAACACTCGTCCCTTTATATCATATGTTAGTGGTGGACCTTGTCTACATACATTGATCCAAATAATGAATATTAAAGTGCTCTAATTAAATTGTTGAAGCACTAGTGAAGTACTATGAATGGGATTTATGTTGTACTGGACTCCGTGTTGTGTTGGGTGTTTGATCTCGTTGAGAGACATTCTACTAATTACAATATGTTTCTGACACCCCGCTGAAACCTGCATGTTTTAGTTGTTCTTTTAACACTGCGTCGGCAGGTAGAAAAATCTAACAGCTTAAGAATGTAGTGTGAGACATTTCATTGTGGGGGGCTGTAAAAACACCCGAGAGCCTATAAGGTATGTTGTCAGGTGATAATCTTTTCTGACTTTTGTGTTTCTACCGCTGTTTGCTAGTTATAGCTAGCTCATGGAAATTCGTTATGGTGGAAATATTGTTTGTCGATTGTCCAAAGTCGATGTAAATAGCTTAATGATGCTAAGCACTTGGGCTTGAGAACCTTACAGAGGCTTGGGTTGCCTTAAGTTGAGTTGTAAAAAGCATCTCGTGAATTATGGTATTGTGAACCTCTTTCTCTTGATATCACCAAAATTTATTACAACATTGGTAAGACATGAACTACCCTTAATAGTAATATCGCATGTACGCTAAGTACGATGAAAATGGATATATGGTCCTTTGTGAATTAAACTAGTGATAATGCTTCACAATTGTGATGAGATGTGAAAGTGACAATTTGCGGTATGTGGTTTTCGTGCCAACTGTATGTATGATATACGTACTATGTGAGTACCTGGGGTGGAGATGTAATTTTACTAATATAATGTGTGCTCCACTAATGTGTTATACAGACTCTTATTAAAGTTGGCAGGCGATGGAGCTAGTTGTTTAATAGCTTATTGCAGGTACCTCAATATGGGGGTAAGAGCAACTCATGATTAATGTTGGCAGTAGTCAACTCTGAAGTACCGCTTTGTTGTAATACAGTGTTGAAATGCCTTTGTGGGGGCTTCCAGCTCCATTAGTGGCACTTCACTGTGATAGTCAAGCTGCAACTGCTGTGGCAGAGAACAAGGTTCATAATGGCAAGAGGAGACACATTCGTCTCAGGCATAAGATCGTGAGAGATCTAATAGAAAGTGGAGTGATATCACTAGACTATGTAAAGTCTGAAAAGAGTTTTGCGGATCCGTTGACAAAAGGCCTTTGTCGTAAAATGATTATAAAAACATCAAGGGGGAAGGGACTGAAGTCTGTACACGAATAAATTATGATGTATCCAACCTGGGCTTATCAGGTTCAATGTGAAAAGTCAAAGTTTCATTCAAGATATGCACTGTGTTTTATGTTGTCCCTCCCTATGGTGTGACAGTGCGGAGATGGGTCCAATGCCGTATGTTGATGGTGTAAGCACGACTTGCACATGACGGACACTGTCTGGAGATGGGTCCAATGCCGTATGTTGGCGGTGTGAGCACGACTTGCACATGACGGACACTGTCTGTATGTTACCAGGGGTAAGGTTGAGCTTTAGCTCTTAATGGACCCATATCCATATATTTGGTAGTGTGCGGTAACACACACTTGATGGGATTCACCTATATAGGTGTGGGAGTCTGGCCGCTCCCTATGAAGGATTAAGAATTGCCTTCTAGAGCGCCTATGAATATCCAGGACGAGCGCATGGCCGATTAAACGCGCCAAACCGCAAGAGTTATCGAGATCTGGAGTTTGGTATGTGTCCAAGTGGAAGACTATACAACCCTTTGTGAGGTTCAAGACGAAAGTCACCTTGCAAGATGTTGGTCCTAAACTTGGGTTACACTAGGTGACGATTCAAGTCGCAAGACATCGGCACTGAAAAACTGAACTCCCTTTGCCCAATCTATCCTTCTTTGTTCTCTTCCGCTTGTATCCTTTGTGGGGGATTGTTGGAAAAATGATACAAGCTAAACTTAAGTGTTATGGAAAAATATTCTAACCATACCTAATTACCAGCTGTTCACCATTATTAGTCGTTCAGGGTCATTAAAATTGTGACCGTTGGGAATTAAATGACAACATAGCCGTTGAAATTTATTACGTCCGTTTATAGCCGTTGGAATTCATTACAGCCGATGACTTAATACTTGTTACCGTTTATAGCCATTGGAATTTATTGCACTCGTTTTTTTTAATACTTGTTATAGTTGTCTATACTATATATATACCATTAGCTATAACAACCAAACGTGAATACTCTCGGTCTCTCTCTCTCTCACGGTTTTTCTCTCTCCTAAAATTTGGGCAAAGTTCAAGGCACTCCTACCCAGCAATTAACAAGTGCACGTTAAGGGTCGGACAGTGTAAATCCTGGAGGATGGCCGCCGCATATCTGTTTGCACCGGAGCAGAGGCGAAATCGTCTTTTAGGACAGTGGTATTTCCCACGGCACGGTATCTTCGGTATTTTCTAATCTACTCTCCCTCTTTCAGGTATTACTTGATTATCGTGTTCATTTATTCGGCTGCTGTTTTTGATACAAGTTTATTGGAATATTTTAATGTGTTGTACCGAGATTTTTAACGCTAATTTTCGTATAATTTCACTGTTTAATTTACAGTATTTTTTCGGTTATTTTACTACACTTATTCGGCTATTTGACTGCATCTTTCAGCAATATTTTTCTGATATTTGTACTGTAGTTGTCGGTTTTTTTCGGTAACTTACAACAGTATTTTACGCTGTATTCTACACGCTGTTATATGTGATATTGTAGTTGTGCATATCTATATTTCTTACACCCATAGGCATTTAATTCCAAGATGGAGAATTCTTAGACACTCCTCCATATCCCAAATGATTTTTTTGGCTTGAACCACACACACACACACACATATATATTTATATACACACACACACGGGGATGACTCTCATGATAGGGTAAATTCTGAGCCGCACATTTGGTTAAAGTTGAAGAGGGGTGTGATGTCAGGTGAGTAGAAGATGATGTCAGTAGTCAAATGAGTGGTCAATGATTCACTATATATGTAATAATAATAATAAAACAACCAAGAATGTTTTTATAATATCATTCATTGTCATCGTCATTGTGTTCTTCATTCTTATTATCAATATCGAAACATATGTCGTCGTCTTCATTCACATCGTTATTTTGGAAATCATCATCTTGTTCACTTTTTCTTCGTTTGAGTTATGTTCATCTTCTTCTTTTAACGTGTTTTTTTCATTCCAATTAAGTAAGCTAGTAGGATCCACTTTTTCATCTTCAACCACAATAACAAGAATTAAAGGGTCATTAAGTTTTGTTACTGCCATTATTGGCATTGGGTATGAAATATCGCCTTCTTGGTAAAACATTTTATTTTCAATAATGGGACCTGCTGATCAAGAGTTGTCCTACATTTTTCGGAAGAGTATGGTATAAAACATACCTATTGACCTTGATGTGCCATTATAAATAGGTCATTGCAGTACTTGTACGTAATTGCATAAACATATTGAACAAATTAAGGTTATTAGATACTTACATAATTTTTATCCATGGGGCGAATCTCGTTTTCCTTGTTACCATTTCATCACAAATGCTATAAATTTTTTCATTCATCAACTAAAAAGAAAAAAGCAACATTCCCGGTGCCCTAAGGCCTTCTGCCTAAGCAAGGTCCCCGAGGGGTGGAAGTACAAAGCCTTCCCCCTTCACGATACTCTGAAAGGAGGCTGTTTTCGAGAACCCCTAACCTGAGGAGTACAACACGAGGACTTCTTAGGAGGTCACCTATCTTGGTACTACTTTCGCCCAAGCACGCTTAACTTCGGAGTTCTAATGGGATCCGGTGCTTGCGTGTTGGTACCCTCTTAGGTTTTCATTCATCAACTCTTTTATAAATAAACTCAATAAATTGAAAATAAGTACGTACTTTACAACTGGGGTCATCTCTATACAATTTAAGAGCACATATACATGAGCCATGCAAAGATCATTATGAATTAACAATTTTCGATCACTAACAGATCCAGTTGATCTTTTAGGGACGTCGAAGATGGATAATCATCTGCATGGAACTCGGTGATGTTGCATGGATATATTCAACTAGAAAGAACGAGAGGTGAATGTGGTAAATTTTTCAATCAAGCACAGCTCAATTATTGATTCCTCTACTAATGCCTCGTTGTGCACTTTCCGTCTTCTCCCTTCCCCACCCCCGTTAACCTCCTTCGCCTATTTAACCTCTGGTTTCCACCGACCCCGTCCTGCTCATCACCCAGCTTTGGTACCCTTTCGTCTCCACCGAGCCCTTTCGCCGCTGTCGAGACCCGTCTCCATCCGACAAGCTACGACACGGGTTGCGCTTTCCCAAGTCTGCTTCGGGTCCTGGGTCGGGGTGATGGGTCGCTTGGCTTGGGCTTTGGGTGGTGGGGATGCTCGGTCGGGGAAGGTCCTCCGATCTGATTCGTCGTCGAGTCTCCTAGTCCACCGCCTTCCCCCAGTCTTCTTCGCTGACGAGCCTCTTCGACCACCGCAGAATTCCTTCCCAGCAACCAAGATCAACAGAGGTCCTCCACATTTGACCTGTCTCCACCGCGGAGCCCCCTTTTTTGGTGCCGATTTCCACCCTTCGCTGCAGAGTCCCTCATCGCCGTCGAGACCAGTAGCCGCTGCAACACAGACCCCAGCCGGAGTTCATTTCTTACCCGATGCTTTATTTATATGTTTCCTTTTTATGTTGTTTTCACTTTTTTTCCCAGATCCTGACAAAACATCCCTGTGTCAGCACCTCTCCTGTACCAGCATCAATTTTGATCTCAGGACTAGTCTAGTAGGGTCCAGTTGTGTGTTTGTTGATGTGAACCACCTGATACACCTATGTCTCCGTGGCAATGTAATTCCTCAAGAGGCATCCTGACTTCATCCGCCAATCTGGAGTTTCCTTCCCTTTCCCTGTGTTGTGAGCTTGATACCCTCTCTGTCTGGCCCCATATCTGATACCTAGCTAGCAATGCAGGGGAGGGAGGAATCTTCCCTCCTGTTTGTCCACCCTTTTGAGGTTATTGCTATCAGCTGGGAGGTGTGACTGTGTGTGTGCCCGCCTCGATTACAACTGGTGCCTTGCTTGTTCCGGGTCCTCTCCGGGTTGAGTGATGTTGCCCTGTTGTTTATGGTGTCTGATTTTTCCCATTTTGTTTCTGGATTTTTGTACCCATCTCCGTGTATACGGGATGGTTTAGGTCTCGCCTTGTCGAGATCCAGTATGTACTATAGCGTTACCAATCCATATGTTTTGAACATGGCTAGCCACTATAGCTTTATACACCAAACGAACAGATAGATGTTCTGTCAAATCAAGAAACACCGGAAGAAAAACTTCCCCAGTTCATGCACAGTCTCACAAATATTATAATATGACACCTTTAGATCATCAACACGCAACTCGATGACACATATCGCAGAAAAAATGACTTAGCTCTCAATCGAGGAATTCCACACTAGGTTAATGAAACATGACCAATCTCTACATAAAAACATGACAATCGTGCTTTTTCATGTTTCTTATTGCACCTTTTTAAGCATTCATACATCCTGTAATGTTAACCGATAACACCCATCAGGGTCTTACTTCAGTGGTAGGAGGCAAGTGAGGGATAGAGTATTGCTTTTGGCCAAAAGATCTAATGTTCGATTCCTTTCTTGAATCTTTCCAGAAGAAATCCTTGACTTAACTGATTCATGTGGTGTGTGGATCACCGGATTGATCGAAGTTTACTAAGTAACCGAGTTTCTCGTTGGCAAAGAATGTTAATCGATAATAGATCTAACTTTCAAGTTGCAACAGGGAATAGCTTTCAATTGATAATTTGTCACTTTTGTGGTTGGGGCATTTAATTTTGGCACATTGCTATGCAAATAATTATGTCACGTCTCCACAATTTTTGTGCTTTAATACAAAAAAATATTTTATAAATTTTTTGCAATTTTAGTGTGGCGATCAACAAGTAAAACTCGTCATAAAGCTCGAAAAACTTGGTTCGCTTGAGGTCGAGCTCGAACCGAGTTGAGCCAGCTTGTTTCACTTATCGAGTTGGGCCCGAGTCTAGTGAAACTCGAGCTCGTAGGCTCATGAGCCTAAAGAAGCATGAGCGAGCTTTTTTAATATTATGTATTTGCTTAATATTGCCCAATGAAACTATATTGGAGCCTAAATGAGTCGAGTCCATTAAACGAGTCCAGACGAGCCTATATTGAGCTTATATGAGATGAAATATTGCAAGCCTAATTTGAACTTTACTGAGTTTAGATCGAGTTGAGCTAAGACTGAGCTCAAGGCTAAACTTTCAAAGCTTGGCGAGCTTCAAACCGAGCCTGACCCTACCAAGCTCAGGCTCGACTCGACTCAAATAAACCCCTACTTTTAATAGAAATAATATTTTGAAATTTTTTTGAATATTTAATTAATATGCAAAAGTGTTTTTAAATCGCAACAGACTTCATTTTTGTAATTTTAAAATGTAAATAATTTGAAATTTAAATTTTATTTTTTTATGATTGTAGGAGGCAAAATATTGTTTTAATAAGGGCCACTAACTTTGGGAGAGTAGTACCAAAGAGGGCACCAATACACCGTCACCGGGTCCCATTAGTAACTTTGGGAGAGTGGGATACAAAGATTCGAATACACGACCTGATGTTTGGTGGTGAATAATCTAATCATTATACCAAATCCAACAGCTCTATAGTTCACGTGTTAAGAAGACAACATCTATACATGGAAGCAAGAGGATCTGTATGTTACATGCAATTGTAGTTCATTTAGGTAATTAGTTTGTTAGTATGGTTAAAGAGTTTGTAGTTGAGTTGGTTAAGTCGGTTAGGGATATTTTTGTGATGAGTTACTATGTCACTCTTTAAATACATATGTAGATTGAGTAATTCAACAACAATAATCAAACAACATTTCTCATCTTTCTATTCTAATCTCTCATCTCCTTCTTCTAACTCTCTCTATTATCTAAACTCTCTTCTTCAAACTATCAAACCCAAACCCTAACCCTAACCCTAGTAATCTAGGTTACACCCTAAATTGGTGTAACATTTGGTATCAGATTTCAGATTCGTGCTGCGTTTTCTTACTCAATCATGGTAGATGGCACGCGAAGTGTTACCGATTTGTGCTGGATTGAGGCTCGATTGGACGATATTGAGGCTCGTTTACAACGTTCCATGGATGAAACGTTCCAAGCAATTAAATCAGATCTCACTTCAATTAAGCACGAACAAAGCAAAATGATGGAGATTCTGTGGGATCTGTGTCATGAATCCTTATAGATATAATTCAATAATGAATACTTGTAATTGTAATTTATTGATTCTTGTAATTGTGATTGTATTGAGGTTGTTACAATTAGTTGTTGGAAGGCAAGTGGTTATACATTGTATTGTTGGAGTAGTTGTATTGTATTGTTGAAGTAGTTGTACTAACTCTTGAGGTATAAATAGTTTGTTCTGATACATGGAAAGCTATCCAATGAAAAAGTACTTGTTCCCATTCTTCTCTCTCTCACACGTAGGGATGGCAATGGGGCGGGGCGGGGCGGGTACAGGGGGTGTCACCCAAATCCTATACCCGTACCCGCCTCATTACCCGCCACGGGTATGAAGTGGATACCCGTACCCGCTCCGGCGGGTACAAACTCATACCCATACCCGGCCCATTACCCGCGGGTATCCAACGGGTATGCATTACCCGCCTCGTACCCTCTCTAATGTGCGTAGAAAATAAGTATCTATGCCGTGTCATATTAGCTATTTAATACTACTTTTAAAAATCAATTATATTTTTTTATAACATTGATAAACAATTTGGGTTATTGAATTTAAACACGTATTTTTTTAATTTGAATGTTAATTATGTACAAAATAAAGCAGGTATGACGGGTATGAGGTGGAGTGGGGCGGGTATGGAGCGGGGCGGGGCGGGGCGGGTACAAAACTATACCCGTACCCGCCCCATACCCGTGACGGGTACGGGGCGGGTACACCAAACCCGTACCCACTACCCGCCTCAAACGGGGTGGGTACTCGCGGGTAGCGGGTTTTACCCGCCCCATTGCCATCCCTACTCACACGGGTGTTCAACCCCTTTCTGATCTCTTCTCTCTCCTCTCTTCTCTTCTGATCTCTCTCTTCCCTTCCCTTCTCTCTTCATCTTTCTCTATCAATTTATAGGAATCCTTGCATGGAGTCAGATCCATGGCATTTGGTATCAAAGCAAGATCTTGAGTACCGATTTGAGCACTAAACCCTAAAAATCGCTCAACCCTGGCTAGAAGCAAGCGAGATCCAACTATGGCGGAGCTCGAGAGTCAGATGCAAGCCTCGGGACAAAAAATCACCGATTCACAAGTCGAAGAAACCACGAAGCAGGAAGAAAGACACAAACAGTTATTGGACGCCATTCAACAGAACACCGCGCAGATGTCTTAACAACTAGCCGCTACCAACAACATGCTGCTTCTGCTTCAACAATGGACGAGTAACCAGACAAGTTCATCGACACAAGTGCCGAATCCGGAGATTAAAGCCAGACTCAACGAATCTAGGGTCAACACTGGAAACCGTAATGCTGGTAAACCCCCTCTTCTGAGCACTCTTCCTGAAAAAGAAGGTAGCAGCCAGGCAGGAGGATCATATGAGAGCAAAAGCTCGAAACCCAAACCCAAGATAGAATTTCCACTCTTCCATGGCTCTAACCCTAGGGGCTGGGTTAGGAAATGTCAGAGGTATTTCTCTCTTTTCCGGGTTGAGGAGTCTGAGAAACTAAGCATAGCCGCGGTATACTTGGATGATAAGACGGATCTTTGGTTGGATGGTCTCTTAGCAGACAAAGTAGAAATGAGTTGGGCCGAATTCTGTGAAGAATTGTACGACAGATTTGAGGGAAATGACTACTCAGATGTGGTAAGTTGCTTCAACAACCGGTCCCTTGCAGGAGTATCAAGAAAAATTTGAAGAGTTGCGCTCCTTGATGTTGACAACAGATAGCTCGTTCTCTGAGGGGTACTTCTTGTCCTCTTACATATCAGGGTTGGATAAAGAAATACAACCCCTGGTTAAAGCCCTTAACCCTAAAACATTGTCTGAATCCTTTGTCAAAGCAAAGTTATTCACAAGATCATCTGACGCATCCTTGCAGAAGGCTAAGAGCCTCTTAAGAACCCACAATCCCTCACCAAACACAAGTAACAACATAAACCCAAAACCTCAACCTCAATCTTTAAGGTCTAACTCTAACTGGACCAGATTCCCTCCTCACAAAAACCCAGGCCTTTGTTACAAATGCAACCAAAAATATTACCCAGGCCATAGATGTGAGAGCCAAACCTTAAATAGCCTCGAAGCAGTGGAACTCCTTGACCCTGACCTAGGATCAGAGAATGAGCCATCCGAGGCCACAACAGAGGATGATACCATTGATACATGTGATGATTTGGCTGAAGAAGTGTATGTACATGCTTTGACGGGGAATGCCTCCACAAATACCCTTGAGATTCTTGAGCATTTACTTAAGCGGTCCATAATCATCTTGGTGGATAGTGGAAGCATGCATAGCTTCCTAGACCCAAGACTAGAAAGGGAGGCTAGTTTCACCCTTGAGGACACATCTCCCCTTGGCATTACGGTGGCCATTGGCCAAACCATGGTCAGCAGGTAGCAGTGCTTGGTAAAGTGACAGATGCAGAATTAGTCATTCTCATACAGCATTAGACTGATGAAGATTGGGGGTTGTGACATGCTCCTTGGGGTAGATTGGATGAAGCAATACTGTCCAATTTCCCTGGATTTCAATCAGCCAAAACTCAGCTTTGTTAAAGAGGGAAAGACAGTGGAACTAAGAGGGATTACAGACGCAGGCTCCTTGAAGCTGTTGACTGGCCAGAAGCTACAAAACTTGTGCCACAAGAAGGAAGAGTACTTCGTGGCAACACTGATTTTAGTTCATGGCCATGAGGGCCCTCAGGTACATTCCTCCACCTTACCTCTTTCAGTTAGCAACCTTCTTGCTGAATATGATGTGGTTTTCCAAGAACCTAAATCCTTACCACCAAAAAGATCCCATGACCACCATATACCCTTAAAAGATGATGCTAAGCCTATTAACATTAGACCTTATCGATACCAATACTTTCAAAAGAATGAAATTGAGAAACAGGTAAAAGAAATGCTGGAAACTTCAATAATACAACCTAGCTGTTCACCTTATGCATCCCCGGTCTTGTTGGTCAAAAAGAAAGATGGGCCCATGCATTTCTGTATTGATTACAGACAACTTAATGATCTTACAATAAAAAAAACAGATTTCCCATACCCCATAGCGATGACCTGTTGGATGAACTCCAAGGTGCTACTATTTTTTCTAAACTGGATTTGAGAGCTGGTTATTTTCAAGTACGGGTACACCCACCGGATATCCCAAAAACAGCATTTCGAACCCATCATGGCCATTTTGAATTTAGAGTCATGCCCTTTGGCCTTACAAATGCCCCAGCTACTTTTCAATCCTTAATGAATACTATTTTTGCAACAGCCTTGAGAAAATATGTCCTAGTATTCTTTGATGATATACTCATCTATAGCCAATCCCTAGAATCTCACCTCACCCATCTGAAATCAGTCCTTCAAACACTAAAGGACCATCAACTTTTTGCAAAAAAATCCAAATGTAGCTTTGCCCAACCCCCAAATAGAATACCTATGCCACATCATTTCTGCTAAGGGGGTGGCTACTGATCCTTCAAAGGTGGAAGCTATGGTATCATGGCCCAGCCCTAAAAATGTCAAGGAGTCGGGGTCATTCCTTGGCCTCACTGGTTACTACAGAAAATTTGTTCATAACTATGGCTCCATTGCAAAAGCCCTGACTGACCAGCTGAAAAAGAACGGTTATAATTGGACAGTAGAGGTTGAGAATGCTTTTTGTCAGCTCAAGGAGGCTATGACTAGTGCACCAGTCTTGGCACTCCTAGATTTTTCCAAGCAATTTGTCTTGGAAACAGATGCTAGTGATAAGGGGATGGGGGCTGTCCTCATGCAGCAAAACAGACCCTTAGCTTTCATCAGTAAAGCTTTTGGACCCAAGACCATAGGCCTCTCAACATATGAAAAAGAGTTTCTTGCCATACTCTTAGCTATTTCCAAGTGGAGACATTACTTGGAGGTCGACAGTTTTGTGATTAAAACTGATCACCAAGCACTTAAATTCTTCTTAGAACAAAGAATTGCTACTAGTGTACAAAAGAAAGGCTTGTCTAAACTTTTGGGTCATCACTATACAATAGCGTACAAGAAGGGGAAAGAAAATGCAGTGGCTGATGCCTTGTCCAGGAAGGCAGATGCTTCATGTTGTGCTATGACCACTACTGTCCTGCATCCAACTTGGGTGAATGAAGTGGTAAGGAGTTATGAGGGTGATGACTATTGCGCCCAACTTCTCACTGCCTTACTTGTTTCCCCTGACAGTCAGCAAGGTTTTACACTCAAAAATGGGGTCATTCGATTCCAAGGAAGAATATTGGTGGGGCCAAGCCATAAGCTCAGACAAGAGTTGGTGCTGGCAGTCCATTCTTCACCTGTTGGAGGCCACTCCGGGGTGCAGGCTACTCACCAAAGATTGAAGAGGTTATTTTATTGGCCTCAAATGAAATGTGATGTCAAGCTTATAGTGCAACACTGTGATATTTGCCAACGCAGCAAAGCTGATCATAGTGCTTATCCGGGCCTCTTGCAGCCTCTAGATGTCCCAACTCAATGTTGGACACATATCGCAATGGATTTTATAGAGGGACTTCCCCTCTCCGAAGGCTGAGATACAATCATGGTTGTCGTTGACAGATTAACAAAGTGTGCACACTTTGTTAGTCTTTATCATCCCTTTACAGCTTCACATGTGGCTAGGCTCTTTATGGATCATGTATACAAATTACACGGCCTTCCCAGTAGCATTGTCTCTGATAGGGACAAAGTGGTCTTGAGCCAATTTTGGCAAGAACTCTTCCAAACTCTGGGTACTGCATTGCATCTTAGTTCATCATACCACCCTCAATCAGATGGCCAATCTGAGAGGGTAAACCAATGCTTAGAAACTTATCTAAGATGTTTTTGTGTACATAAACCCAAGCAATGGCATAAGTGGCTTACCCTTGCTGAATATTGGTACAATACTAGCTACCATACAAGCTTACAGCTCTCCCCATTTCAAGCTCTATATGGGTACACTCCACCACAACTTGATTTGGAGAGCACACCAGGTCCTGCACTATCCACTGCAGCAGTGGGGGACTGGTTAACAGAAAGGCAGGCCATGTTGCAGCAACTGAGGTTCAATTTGAGCCAAGCCCAAGAACGCATGAAGTATTTTGCTGATAAGAAAAGGACAGACAGATCTTTACAGCCAGGGGATTGGGTATACTTGAAGCTACAACCTTATAGACAGGCCACAGCAGCAATTAGAAAGAATTTGAAATTGTTCTCAAAGTTCTATGGCCCCTTCTTGGTCCTGCAGCAGATTGGAAAGGTCGCCTACAAGCTTCAACTACCAGTTGGTTGCCTGATTCACCCAGTCTTCCACATATCACAGCTGAAACGCAAGATTGGGACTCAAAAGCTAGTCCAACCTACACTGCCTCAGACCACTGCTAGTGGTGAGTTCAAGATTCAACCATAAGGAGTTTTGGCAAGAAGAATCATACCCAGGCATAACATTGCAGTGACCCAATGGTTTGTGAAGTGGTGCAACTTAGATGAGTCTGAAGCCACTTGGGAAGATTGCAGTGCCTTGACCTCCCAATTTCCTGACTTTACTCATCAAATCCTTGAGGGCAAGGATTTTAAGGGGAGTGCAATGTCATGAATCCTTATAGATATAATTCAATAATGAATACTTGTAATTGTAATTGATTGATTCTTGTAATTGTGATTGTATTAGTTGAGGTTGTTACAATTAGTTGTTGGAAGGCAAGTGGTTATACATTGTATTGTTGAAGTAGTTGTATTGTATTGTTGAAGTAGTTGTATTAACTCTTGAGGTATAAATAGTTTGTACTGATACATGGAAAGCTATCCAATGAAAAAGTACTTGTTCCCATTCTTCTCTCTCTCACATGGGTGTTCAACCCCTTTCTGATCTCTTCTCTCTCCTCTCTTCTCTTCTGATCTCTCTCTTCCCTTCCCTTCTCTCTTCTTCTTTCTCTATCAATTTACAGGAATCCTTGCAGGGAGTCAGATCCATGACAATCTGCAACATCACCAAAGACCTAGTGATGATGCTACCCTCTTGATCAAAGTCACGGAGGTCTTTTATCCAATAACCGAAGATGTTCTTCATCAGATATTCTCTTGTTTTGGTCACATTGCAAAAATTGAAGTCATCTCATCATTAATCCTTGAGGTTAAAGCACACATCACATTTTCTTCAAGACAAAATGCGGCTTCGACATTTGCCATTTTGCATGGCAGGAATGTATATGACAATTGTTGTTTGTTAGACATCAATTTTTTCAATCGTTGCAAGCAATTTGGAAAAATAGAGGATAGTCAGTGTACTAGAGAATTGCCTGCATTCAAT
The DNA here is from genome assembly GCA_018398585.1 of Simmondsia chinensis. NCBI lineage: Eukaryota > Viridiplantae > Streptophyta > Magnoliopsida > Caryophyllales > Simmondsiaceae > Simmondsia > Simmondsia chinensis. The sequence goes on from JAGTTD010000019.1 coordinate 24,238,850, forward strand.
TTTGCATCACCTAGAAGGCTTGCTGGAGCGGAATTGAAGTTCATTGAAGCACATTCGACCACTGTTGCATCAATGGCTAAAACTCTTTAATCTCCATCTCCCGCTCAATTTAAAAAAGTTGGGGCATCTCCGTTGGTTATCACGAAATCAGTTGATTGTTTAATTGATGGTAAAGCTCAAACCATGGACCATATTTCAAATCTTGAAGACAATACAATTGTTGAAACACTTCTCACATTGGCATTTGGTGAAGACATGAAGATATTTGGAGACAATAAACAATACTCTTTGGTTGAGATGTCTTCGCGGTCCTATGAGATCGAGGAGTTCTTCATGGGCAAGATTAATTTTCCATATGTAACAGAAGATGCTATCAACATGGTACCATTGATGTATCGTGCCACATATTGTGTCGTGCAAAGTCAAGTGCTCGGTTTTGCTTTTGTTGTAACTATTTTTGTTTTTGATCTGGGGGGAACATATTTATCATTAGCTTGTATATCCTCCTCAAGTCGTTTTCAAAATATCACCCTTGGGGACAAGGGTGTTCTAGTGGGGGAGGTATTGTTACATGCAATTGTAGTTCATTTAGGTAGTTAGTTTGTTAGTATGGATAAAGAGTTTGTAATTGAGTTGGTTAAGTCGGTTAGGGATATTTTTGTGATAAGTTACTATGTAACTCTTTAAATGCATATGTAGATTGAGTAATTCAACAACAATAATCAAACAACATTTCTCATCTTTCTATTCTAATATCTCATCTCCTTCTTCTAACTCTCTCTCTCATCTAAACTCTCTTTCTCAAACTATCAAACCCTAACCCTAACCCTAACCCTAGTAATCTAGGTTACACCCTAAATTGGTGTAACACTGTATTTTAACGTATAGTTGAAAATCCATAAAAAAATTCCAAATATTTGCAATAAATGTCGAATTAAAATTATGACTATTTGATTGAGAGGTCTCATATTCACATCCGAATAATTTCACGCTTCTTATCCAGACATTCACGAACAAGGGCCATATATTAGAATATAAAAACATTTATAGACATATATTTTTGACAAATCACTGTACAAGAGACGGAACCTACGGTATCAACCCGGATAAGAGAAAGAAAGGCTCAGTTCGGGCCACATCCCACACAGAAATATCAAAACTCTCATAACCCAGATTCGCCAATCAATTCCCTGGCCTATTAGCTTCTCTATAAAAATAAATGAAAGAAATTTGGTCACACTGATAACCTAATAAACGAATATTTTCAATAATAGTGATGATGTCTGCAGGAGTCGAATACAAGCATGTAATTACTTTGATAACCATCTTGTTGTCCCCCTCCAATATAATTCGATGAGCACCCAGCCACTTAGCATAGAACAATACATCTATCGCTGCTACTACCTCGACCACAAAAATAGTAACATTACCTAACTCTCTCGACCCACCAAGGAGCATTTAGTTCCTTAACGGAGATATTCTGATGTCTCATCCACTTACATGAAAAAAAAAAATTAAGGACAAGAAAAAAAAAATTGGAATAATTCTATATAACGCTAGAGAAAAAGCCACAAAAATATTATGAGAAACATGTGTTTAGGAACTAGTTCATCGTTAACGATAAACTACGCCCTAATCGTGCTATTTTTTAATTTATAAATATTTTCAAATGCAAAATTTTTATTAAAAGAATTTCGTTTTCCTAACGAAATAAAATAATTTCATTATATAAATTAATACAACCCACACTCGATCAATTGTATGTTAAAGTGAGGCACAGTGCATATGATTTTTTTTTCCGATAATTAGCGACGCGGTCGCATTACAAAATAGCAACTTGTAAACTAGGCCACGATCAACCCACATAAAAGCAGGGATCAAGGAGCAAATACATAGAAGACAAGACAAAACAGGAAAATAGGACAACAATAGAACACAAACCAGACAGATAAAAAAAAATCAAAACAAGTACTACGAATAACACAGGCCAAGGAAAGGGAAAATGAGCGACCATAGCAAAACTGGAACTGAAATTGACAGGGTCGAAACACATAAAACCCTATTCCAACCTTGCACAATGCATATGATTACCATAGAAAATATATTACCCTCGATAAAGGAAATGGTTTTCCCTTCCTTCGAGGGAAGTCTATTTTTCGTTAGCAGTGGGGAATATTTTCCATATAAATAGTAAGTTCGGAATTTATACCAAAGCATAATATGAAGAGTTATTTCCTCCTTGATCTGATGTTCATATTAAATTGGTCTCTCGTCTTTTTTTTTTATTGAAATAATTCCTCATGTTTGTAAATGTATTCAAGTTGGTCCATCTTTTCTTTCATTCGAAATAATTCTAATGTTTTATTTTATGACAATTTTTATTATCATCTAGTAATCAAAATTAGTTAAAAATAAAAAAAAAATATGATAAGAATCAACTATTTTGAATAAAACAAAGATAAGACACCAATTTGAAAAAATATAAAAAATTAGGGATTATTTAAAAAAAAAAAAAAAAACGACTGGAGATTAATTTAAATAAAGGTACAAATATTAAGAACCAACCTAGTAAATAACTCATGATATGACTTAGATGAGGAAGTTTTCGTCAAAACGGGCCAAATATAACATTTGGAAATAGAACCGACATACGAGCAATTTTAGGCCTTGTTTGGTTAATAAAAGATTAAATCCTTATGGGAAGTCGTATTTGCATAAATTCAATTTTTGTGTCAAATTTCCAGAAAATAAATATTTTTATTTGATTACTAGTTTGAAAATATAACTTATCATAAGTTAACTTCAATCAATGCCAATGAATGCCCTTACAAGGCCGTTTGGTACAAGGGGATGAATTTGTGGGAGTGAGAATGAGGGAATGGGAAGGCCTTTTGGGGAGTGGGAATGATCCAGTCATTCCCATTCGTCCATTTCGTATATCTGTGGAACGAAGATGGAATGTATTAAAATAGTCATTTCCATTTTTGGGATGAACTAGTGGGAATTGGTATAAGCAACATAGTTTACCAAAATATTCTTCAATAAATTTTAATATAATAATAATAATAATAATAATAACAACAACAATAATAAAAAAATTTTAATTTAATCCCATTCCCCTTCCCACGTTTCGAAACCGAAACCCCCCGGGGTATGAAAACGTGGGAATGGGAATGGGAATGGGAATGGGAATGGATTCATTCCCACACCCACCCCCTCGTACCAAACAGCCAAAAGCCGGGAATGAGGTGCCTATTCCCACTCCCAACCCTCCATTCCCTACACCAAACTGCCCCTAAAAGCTGGCGGCAAACAATGCCTTTCACACACTTCTCATGTCCTGCCAATTTCCTAGTAATCAAACAAGAGGCAAATAATAACAACAACAACCGACCCAGTGCCTCAAGAGGGCAAACGATCACCTTCATAAATTTCAAGTTCCCGTGTTCCTTTTTGGTGAACAAACAACCCCTCAGTTGAAAGGAAATTAGCCATACCCCAGACTGCAATCCACTCATTATATTACAAGTAACCTAACTTATGAGCTGAAAACTAATTAACACCTTGCTAATTTCATAGATCCTTATATATTATGTGAATTTAGTTCTACGGTAAAATTAACAGTAAATTGGCTGCTAAATTTTTAGTGCTGGATCGCAGGTGGGTTTAAATTGGACAATATAGATAAGTTCGTATTGAGTCACTTGCATCTAACATGACCAACGTATTAAAAACTTAAGTAATTAACTTAAGTTCAATTAAATCACAAGAATAAACTAACAATAATATAAATATACAATGACTGAATTGACACAATTAAAATAAAAGAGAATACATTGACATAGAGAACGTATAGAGACATTTGACATAAATAACTCGTAACATAATCATAGGCTAAAATGTATTTCTTTGGTTTACTGATAAGATCAGATCTGCAATCCAAATAGTTAGTCCACATATAGAACCACTATGACAACAATAAGAGCGCAACAATAGCTTCAGGTCTATTTGATATTGATTTCTTTTCGTAATTTTTGATTTTTGAAAATGGTTTTTCTTGTTTTTTGGCTTTTTGTGTCTAGTTCTTTCCTAACTTAAGTGAAAACTATAATCAAAGAAACTACAAACAACAAAAAATCGACTCCAAAACTGAGTTTTAGCCTTTCAGAAGCCAAAAACTATGAATGGAAAACGATACTAACCAGACACTTATCAAACAGACCAAAATTCCAGTGTTCTTCAACGTACAAGTGCTGTGCGATGAAGTGCTTCTCCAACGCAGTCATCGGGGTTCGACATTGTCATCTTACCTACCAAACACAATACGAAAACCTTACACAGAGGAAGCTCGAATCAATAGCAAACTCACCAGTAATCTCCACACGAGCACTTGCCATCCTTGAAATGGTGAAACCGCTTATTATCCCTAACAATCAATTCTCTCCCCACAATCCTCGACATGATCTTAATTGCATTATGACAATCACCGCAAATCCTAAGGTTCTTTATGATCCTTAGAGGCGTCCTAGGCGGAGTACTAATCAACCCATATGCAATAGCCAATCGCTCGCTGTGATACAACAATGACTGCTCCTTGGCCTCTTGGTCGATGTCATGGAGCACATATCTTGTATCTGGCACGTAACTCTGCTCTTTCAATGATGCAATGTATTTCGGGTCGTCTTTGTATAAATACGGACTACGAAACTCGGGAAGTCGGCTCCTCCCTTCAAGCATGTTGACCGCCATACGCTTCTTCGGGGGCGGTGTTGGGAGTTTCTTAATCGTTGCCTTTGAAGGGTCAATCTCAATGAGTATCTCTTCAATATGATCTTCAAGATCAATATCCCCATGAACCCTCGCGTAGTTTCTTATCGTCTCCAAAACCGCGGATGTGGGTTGTATCGGCATCTTCTCGATATACTCCAATGCCTCGATGAGATATCCAGATGATCCAAGCACATCGAGCAAACCCAAATAATGCTCGATTCTAGGCTCAATCCCATGCTCGGTCTTCATCTTTTCCAATATCACAAATGCGTCTTCCACAGCCTCTGCAGTCGCACAAGCTGAGAACACTGCAAGAAACGTCTCGCTACTAGGCCGCAACCCCAACTCCTTCATCTTCTCGAACAAGCTCAACCCATCATCACCCAAACCGTTCTTTGCGTACCCTCTTATCATCAAATGCCAAGACTCGATATCTCGATCAGGCATATGATCAAACACACGACGCGCATCAACCATACTCCCACACTTCCCATACATATCCAGCACCTTATTGTTCAGCCTAAGATCACCACGAAACGTTGATCTCAAGAAGAAATCATGCACCTTCTTGGCCTCCTCCAACGTCTTCGGATTGCCACATTTCTCAAACAACACATAAAAACACTGCCCATCTGCTCGCAACCCTTGATTCATGTACTCAATCACTTCCTTCACCTTTCCTTCCATAGCCAAGCTCATCAAATCCACATTAACATCCGAAACTTGACCCGCAATCCGTGACAAATTTTGACCCGGATTGTTCCACTGAGGAGGGTTTTGGTTTACAGGCGGTTGTGGGACCCACTGATTAGGGTTCCCCTGAACCGGGTACCTTTGACTAGGGTTTCGCGATTGCTGATAGTACTGATTCAAATTAGGGTTTCCAAAACCCTGATTAGGGTTTTGCGATTGTTGATAGTTCTGATTCAAATTAGGGTTCCCAAATTGAGAATAACTCTGATTAGGGTTCTGATTCAAGTTAGGGTTTCTCGATTGCTGATAACTCTGACTGAAATTAGGGTTTCCGGGTTGCCAATAACTCTGATTAGGGTTCGAATAACCCTGACCCGGATCCCGATTATAATAGTTTTGACCCTGATTACCCCAATTCGGCGGAGAATTCGTCGACTGAGGATGCAATTGGCCTTGGAATTCGTCTTTTACAGCGGAAGTGCTGAGAGATTGGGATTTGAAAGCTAGAGCTTTTCGAGGGGTAAAGAAGAAAGAGGAAGAAGAAGAAGAGCTTAAAGTTCGTACCTTGATGACAGAGAAAGAGGAGAGAGAAAAATGGCGGAAGCAGCGGATTGCGAAGAGGGAAGCCATTGATAAGCCCTTGCAAAACCCTCAACAGCTATGGAGATGCTTAAATGGCTTTGAGAGCGTTTTGCAGGAAGATAATATAGATACTGGGCTCGTAGAGGTGGCCAACGGGTCGGGTTGATCATAATTTGATCCAACGCATAAAATAATCCAACTCAACATGATCCGACAAGGTGGCGGATCAGGTCACGGATCACTTTTTTTCTCATCAAATCTGGACGCGTCCTGACCCATGCGGGTAACACTGGTCCTTTTTGACCTTTGTTTGACATGGTTCTAACCCGTGTCAAATATGGGTTTGACTTGGTAGCCAGTAACGACCCATTACAAGGTCCCCACGGGTTAGACCCGTGTCACAGCCCGTGTCATTTCATGAGTAATTAATGTAACTGAATATGTGCAAGTCATTATTTTATATGTCTAATCAAATAAAAGATTTTAATTATTTTATAATAATATTTATAATTTACTTAATAACTTAATTTATGTATTATATATATTTGTTATGTTTAAACTTTTATTATTCAAAGTATTATTTACTTATATTTTATAAATTAGAAAAAGGTGTTTTGACAAAACAAAAAAAAAAAAAAAAAAAAAAAAAGAGAGAGGAAAAGGTCAAACAGTAATCAAACCTGGGTTTGACACATGGCCAATCTGATCTGTGTTAAACGCACGACCCGACTCGACCAGATTTGTCTCAGACTCATGTCACGGCTTGAACTAGGTCAACGAATTTTTTTCCCCCAACTCGTTGTACGAACGAGTCTGACCCATGTTGACCCATTCGTACAATCCTAGCGCACGGGTCAGGTCATGGGTTGACCCGTTGGCCACCTTGGGGTTTAAGTGTTCCCTATGAAATTATAATTATTTGGGAATTTATCACTTAGTTACGTTAAAGCTTGGACATTTATCATTAAAGTTTGACATTTCAGTATATCAATATATAAATATTGTGCTATTTCTTTATTTGCTATTTGCATTTACGATTGGCTATAGTAGGAGTAAGGCTGCTACATCTCACTCTCCTAAAACCTGCCTTAGCTGGAGCTTTTGAGACACTAGATTTGTTGATGTTGTTGTTGTTGAAGTATCATAACGTTTCAAAATTTATCATAAAGATTCCCTGTGTTGAAATTTGGTAAATTTTTGTCGAAATCCGATCAGTTTCCACCATAAATATTGACATGATATACGATTACAATAATGTATATGAGTAATATTAAGGTTATCAACGAAAATTGCAGATTATGAAAAAAATTAACTTAATTATGATGGAAGGTATCTATATATTAGCAAAATAATGCATTATATTAGCATTTTATGACATAAAATTGGAATATTATGATAGAGACTACTGTATATTGTTATGTTTTATGTTATTGATTTCTAATAAAAATCTATCTAATTTTGAAAAAGAATACCTAATTGATGAAAATTTAAAACTTACAGTTCATGATAATAAAATCTTTAAATCTCAAGTACCTCATTGTATATATTGAAACATGAAAGTTCTGAAATGATAAATCTGCAAACCTTATGCTATCTAAGTGATAATTTTTATAATAATTATATATGTATAATAAGGTGTAAAAATTTTATTATTTTGATATCCTTGCCAGAATTTGAAATTTTTTTTTGAAATGTCGAACATGGCATATATATTTGATAATATTTTGACCCAAAAATGCTAATATAATACATGATTCCAACAACATATAGATGTTATCCATGGGATTGATAAATTTTTGTTGTAAGCCAGCGAATTTTCGCCGAACGAAGTGATATGACACATATATTTGGCAAGAATCAAGTGCCACTTCAAAATTCTTCGCCGACAGTTTCTGTAATCTAATAAAAAGTTCACTATAATCTCACTAAGCCTATGTGATCGAACAATTAAAATATATTGAGATGTTAGGATAATGAGGTAACAATACTCAAATCTGAAGTAGTTAAGTGATGATTTTCTCCGATAGTTAGCGACAAGTGTCGCAGTATAAAATAGGCAAACCCGCATAACTTAGTCTATGACGGAAAGTTGGGAGATAAACCACTATAACCAACACCTATTGCTCAACCTCATTCCTTTGCCTACGTGTGGCCTTGGCGTCACCTTTTAACCAACTTGTATATGTGGTATCCGATTTTCGATATCTAGACACAACGTGAGTAGATGATGTCAGATGCTTGATCAAAGAGTAGGTTACTTGTAGTAATGATTGTCGATTAGCTCTCATCCTGGATCAGGACAATGAGGGCAGACAGACCAGGGGAGAGAAAATAAGCTCGTAACTTGACAAATAGTCCTACTCAGCTAACTTATCCCTATTCGAATCTTTATCTACTAATAACCTACTAATATTTTTATCAATGTATACATAGCTTCACCAATTTCAGCAGCAATAATGCATCGAAAGAATGTTTGATGCTGGGGGCAAAAAAATACGTGCAAATTAGAGTTTATACGATAAATAGCAGTAAACCTATAATAAGCTGTTGGATTTGGTATAATAATTAAGCAACTCACTCCCAAACACGAGATATTGGATTCAAAGCTCATATCCTTTTCTCTCAAATATTGGTAACTCTACTTACCATAATGTTATGGCTCAGTACCATTATAGAAAAATTGTAAACCCACCAATGATCAGCTTATTTCGAGCTTAAAAGTGAGTTGAGTCAACTTTTAGCTAAGCAAATTAAGCCCAATTAGGCAAAGCTCGGGCTCGATAAACTGCCAGCCAAAATGAACCAATATCGATCTAATTATGAATTTACATTTGTCTAAACAAACCAAGGTCTCTTTTGATTGCCACATAAATTAAAATTACTGCAGGAAGCGGTATTTTTTGGTAACTCAAAAAGAAAGTATAAAGTGTTTAGTTGCCAGATGAAAAATAGAACTTCCTTAAAAAGGCTAGTTAAAATCAAAGCTTTTATCTAAGGAAGGCTATGTAAGTTACTCCCTGCATTTTGAAAGAACTGAAAATTACTAAACAATTTTTACTTTCCACGTTCTACCAACTCCCTACTAACTAAATAAGAGTCCAAAATTTCTACTTCCCGCCGACCAAACAAGGTCCGAGTCTAGTAGTAATTCGAGCCTAAAATATACCATCTTCTTTCCCTTTTCTATCCTACCAGCTCTCAACAACTCATCTTTATGATCGTTCATCTATAACTTTGAATTATATTGCACTCCTATATATAAATTGTTTCATGGCAGCTCCTCAATACACAGGCCAAAGTATTATTTGAGAAGATCGACCAAAGCACAATGCTGCTTTCACGGATGGTGTTAAATCCAGAGCAATTTATGTTACTGTAAAAGCATCTCTCATGAAAGTAAAAGAGAAGAAGTGTCTTTAGTGCTATGACAATAACAAAAATTGCTCTAAATTTAGCAACGCTTTGTTCAGAAGGCCATTTCTTCGTATAATCAAACTGCAGAATGTCTAATACTCCCAATTTGTCATCGGATCTCAGTAGTTCTTCACTATCTTTGCAATCGACGAGTATGTCCCCAATGCTCCACATACGATGCCTAATGCAACAATCCCGTTGCATATAATCACCTGATGCCAAAAGGAAGCCCATTAGTGACTGTGTATATAGAAACACTGTGGAACTGTTGTTTTATGTGGTGATTAGGCTATCCACTCCCGAGTATAAGATATGTTGGTGGCCTTATTTGGTGCAATGTTGTCCTCCTTTACCATTGTAAAAAATATACATAGAACACCCTAGAATAAAAATCACATCACGATGTTGAAGTTACATAACAGGTTGTGATGATTACTGGTTTTCTTAAGCCTTATGTCGAAAATTTCGAAAGAAAGCTCCTCTTATAAGAACCAACAATGCAACAGTTACATCAAAATATATCATTTAACAGATGATAAGCTACACAATGACCTTTATTTGATTTTATACATACATGTAGCATTCTCTAGAGTCTAGCCGAAAACGAAAGACCACTGAGAAATAAGAGCAGTAGAACATCTTTAAGGATACCCAAAGGGGACATACTTCACATTTGGAACCATATTCTTTGCTTATTAGGATATTATTGCCTCGAAACTAAAAATTAATTAAAGAAAAAAGGAGAGAGAGAACTTGGGTGAGATTTCATTGAAATATGATCTATTGAAATATGGACAAGATTTAGTTACCTAACTAGATACAGATTTTCAATTCGAATAGATAACTCGATTATAAAAGGAGTTCACAAGGTGATTATTAGCGAGCACGGCCAAAGAGAAAAGATGCGAGGGGTTACTCCAGGCAGGGAAGACTGCAATTATGAGCGACTTGTTCAGTAGTTTGTGTGATTGATCCGAGCATGAAGAGAGTTATGCCTGGAAGGTTTTAATTGAGGGTTTGTTGCTTTTCTTTCCGAGAGTTAACTTGTGGGAGCATTTGTAGCTTTTCGATATAAAAGTTACATTTCAGGTTGAGCAATTTTGAGATTGGTTTGAGGTTTTGATTTGAGATTGTCATACCAAAATTCAGTGGGGATATGGCACTCATTTGGATCCCGTGGTTTGATATTAATTTTACACTTTCATCATGCGATATAAGATTTTTACCGTCATTGCTTCACCTATTTTGCTAATGCAAAGAGATCTGACTTCAGGCAAAGCATACCTGCACTTGTGTTGCTTTCTTTCCCATAATTTTCAAATAGCATAAAGCTGGCATTATTATTGCCTGTAACATAGCAATATACATTTGTATTAAAAGCATGTCAGCTTCCATAGGCGCAACGTGAAACCAACCGAAACAGTAACTTTTATATCACACCAGTACAATCTGATCTCAAACATAGAGATCAAACCGAAGACTAGCGTTAGCAGGGGTGCCAATCGTCGAGTATCCAGATTGGATCTTATTAGGACAAGTCCTGAAATATAAGGAGATCAAAACAAGTCTGATCCATGGTCCCCTTCTTGGTAACCAAGGTGTTCTGGATCATTTAAAGACACCTCAAAATCATCTTCTTTATATTATAATATCAGCAAATGTGCTTTTATAATTATCATACATATTATGATTGATGGTATGCGGCTTACGCAAATATAACTAATTTTCAAAAGTGACGCTTAACAAATTGGGGGTCTCAAGAAACTACTACTATTTCTTAGGGTCTTGACTGGCCTGAATCTTTTAAAAGGACACTACAAAGCAGAAATGCGTACATACCACGAGGACACTCAGGAGGGAACCGATCAAAGCCATAACAAGACCTGCAACCAGGAATTGAAACACCGAATTAATTTTTCAAAATAGACTTAGTTTCATGTTCCATAAAACGTACTTGAGAAATCGAAGTAATAAATTTGAATTAGTTTCATGTTCCATAAAACGTACTTGAGAAATCGAAATAATAAATTTGAATTGAATTGGTGGTTGGAGCCAATGAGTTCTGGTATAGTGCTAGGGGTGTATTTGAGCAGAGCCCGAGCCTACCAGGCTCGAGGCTCCGCTCGTTAGCTTTGACCATTGGGCTCGTTATGACCATTGGTGTTTTGACGTGGCATGAGAGCCTAGTTACCCGAGAGGTCGCAAGTTTGAACCCCAACACCCCAAAACCCCTCACTTTTAGTATTAATATGATTTCAACCCAAAGTATGAGGTGGACAAATGCACTGCATAAGCCCAATAGGCATTCAAGTGTGAGGGCATGCTAAGAGTATAATCTATTCTTTGGCCTTCACTTATCAACTTAAAAGTTTTGGGATAATTAGTGATTCTTTGATATGTTATTAGAGTCTTGTTAACCAAGAGGTCGCAAGTTCTAATCCCATCAGCCCCACCCCCCATTTTCAATATTAGTATTATTTAACACAAGAATGAGGTAAGCATTGTGCAGTATCCAGACTTTTAGACCCACTAGGTATTTGCCTGAGGGAGCATTTTTAAAAGCATAAAATCATGCTCGGGCCTTCATCCATCAACTAACTTTTTACATAGTTGACTACTTGATATGGTACCAAAACCTTACTAACCGAAAGGTCACAAGTTTAAACCCAACAGCCCCGCTCCCAGCTATCAATATTAATATTATTTCAACATAAGGTATTAAGTGGACTTAGTTCATTATCCAAACTTCAAAGCCAATGGTCATTCATGTAAGGGGGCATGTTAGAATGTAAGACCATTTTTAGGCCTTCAGCCATCTTATTAAGCTTTTGGGATAGTTATTTTAGTACATACCAAAAAAGGGAACCAGAAAGGCCACCACAACAGTAGAAATAACAAGAGTGGTGCGCAGAAGAGTGAAGCACCAGTTGCTGTTAGCCACACTGACAGGTAGAAGCTCCTCTATACTTCTAGCCAGCGGGTTCATCAGTAAGGCATACTTGGTTATTGTCAAGGATACAAATAGGTAGTTGGATATAATTCTATCAGATGTCTTATATGCAAAATTTTATCATCAGAGAAAGGATATTTTGTAAATGGGTTGATCACCTGCACAAAAGCAAAATGCCACTTATCAGAAATCGGGTCGGTTATACTCGAAGGGTGACCCCATGGAGTTGGGATGCAACATGCAAGATGGGCTTTAATGATTTAGAAGATGTTTTATTTTAAGTTATATCTTTATTATATTTGGTAAGGATTGCGATGGATTCTCTTAGCTTTCTTTATTTCGGTAAACAGGATATCTAGTTATCTTTATTTTAGGGAAGTAGCACACTGGCATATGTCCTCTTATTTCCAGGGAAGTAGTTTCCTAGTTAATCTAGTATTTATCTCATTAGTTATTCAATATTATTTTAGGGATTAGCTTCTTGAAAATGTAGCTTTGGAGAACTATTATTGAGTTTAATTCTTGGGTAACAAGTGGGTGATACATCAGGTAAGGTTGGCTCAAGTAGTAGGACATTTGGACCTTGAGCCTTTTGAAGTGTGAGGTCTACGGTTTCAATCTTGGCAATAACAATTTCTTAGGGCCACCCAGTGGGTCAATCTAGCCTGACACCCCGATCACCAAAAAGAAAAGATTAAGGAAGTTAAAAGATGAACAACTTACAGTAGTCCAGATAGCAATGTTAGAGACAACAGCATGCTTTGGCATATTGAGAGTGATCTGTGACAATGTATCCTGGCCAAACATGAGATATCCCATGACAGCAACACTTCCATATATTATTACACACAAAACAAAACTGCATGACAAACCAGGGGTTAGACAAATACAAGAGACCGAAAATTATACAGTGCGGAAATTAAATAGGATCTCGTAGGTACGTGTATTATTCAGTTTTATGTATTAACATTTTGGTCAAACGTTTATTGATTTATAAAAAAATGTATATAACACATTCATATCTAAAACAGCTCGTTTTTTTTATATAAACAAAGCCAAAAGGATTATAATTCTATTAAGCTGACTTTTGTTTGATGTCATTTGCCATAATAGCCGTAGTACGAAGCATAACACATTAGTCAGCTTTAAGCTGTTAGGTTTGGTGTATTGGTTAGGCTAACTACCCCTCAAGCATAAGGTCTTAGGTTCGAAGCTCATCTACGTTAGTAGCCCTTATCAAGCCATTGTTGTACCTTCATACATTTTTAAAAAAATACATAGTAAAGGATTATTTGAGAGTTAAAGGCAAAAGCATAAAATACAGATATTTAATTTAGGTATAAGTATGATTATTTTCAATTAATTATTTGTTTTTTGAATGGGAAAAATACCGATACTTCTTATAAGACATGTATATGGATGACTTGAAAAAACGCGTATTCACCATATTATGCCAATTATATATAAACATCTTTTTTAAGTGGGAAAATGCAGTTCAATACGTGTATTTTACGCGTTCTCTAAGAATAGAATGTATAGAGAATTGTGAAAGCTGATGTACCTGGTTACTAATGCTGCAGTGAACTTCGTTTTATCAGCCATGGATTGGTATATATTGGGGAAAACTGAATGGCCAGAGTAACAAAATCCATAGATACCAATTGCAAAAGGAATACCACTCCAGTTCACAAATTTGCCAGTATGGTGGAAGCCAATTCCAGACTCCAACCCAAGAAATAACACACAAAATACAATTGCTACAGTTGTCAGGACCCCACCAGCTGCATGTAAAAACAACAAAATCAGGCAAATTGCAAAAACTGAAAGTATAAGAGTCTGTCTAGTCAGGCATCTTTTAGAAAAAGAGTGGGGCAAAAAATCTTTTTCAGATTTTAGAAATGGTTGGCCTGAAAAGAAAAGAACTTTCTAAAAAAAGTAGAAGTGTTTTTATGCTATTAAACAAAAACTGAAAAATAGTGTTTCTTTTTTAAAAGCAAAAACAGAAGCAAAAAGTAAAAAAAAAAATTCAGACATAAGTACCACTATTGACAACACCATTTACAATAACACTTTCTCAAAACTACTTACGAGAAAAGCACTTTTTTCATACTATAACTGAACAGGAAAAAAAACCTAAAATAGGGTTTGATTTAGATTCTAACAAACAGACCTAAGGTTGTGTTTGGAACATGGAATTGGAGGCTGGAATTGAGGCTGAGGCTGATGTTGGAATTGGAGCTCAGAATTCCAATTCTGTTGTTTGGTTCACCTGCTGGAATTGGAATTACAATTCTGCTGCCCAATTCTATAGAATTGGATTTTAACTGAAAATCAAACTTTCCAATTCCTCAGGGTGGGGGTAAGGAACTGCAATTCCATATTAACTCCATTAACCTAAAACCCAAAATGACCAACTTAATTAACCCAATCCAAAATAAATCAAAATCCAAAGACTTAGATACATACTAAATTTGTCCCGTACCTGAATATCACCCAACTCGAATAACTTGAATTTGAAATGACTGAAATCACCTTAATTCAAATTCCAAAATGACTCAACGCGATTGATTCAAAACTCGAGATGACTCAAATCTAGAAAATGAAACTACTCGACTTGAATATAATGTAAACAAGTTGAGCCAAAGTGAAAATGAAATTGACCAAAATTTTAACACAATCCATCCCCAAAAAGACCCGACCCATCTCAAACTCAGCCTAAGATGACTCGAAATTTGAAATGATACAACTCATTTGTCCCAAAACTAAAATGACTCGAGCTTGAAATGACCTAAATGAACTTAAACTCGATCTTAACTATCCTAAATCCCGAAAAAACATAACCCGATTAATTAAAATTCGAGGTAACTTGAACACCAAACGACCTGACGCGATGCTCAACCCTATTTGACTCGAATATCGAATAACTCGAACTCAAATTGAATCGCTCCGACCGTAATAACTTGAACGCAATGTGAATCGCTCCGACTGAAATCGGACCGTAGTTGATTCAAAACTCGAACTACTCCAACTCAATGACCTGAAACCCTCGATGATTCGAATCATTATGTAATTATAATTCCTACATCCAATTCCTTTGACGAACCAAATAATGGAATTTGAATTCCATCCGAATTCTAATTCCATCAGAATTCCAATTCCACCAGAATTGGAATTGGAATTGCAATTCCATAGTCCAATTCTAATTCCGTGTTCCAAACAGAGCCTAAAAGAAATTGAGAATAAAATATAGAAAGAGAAAACGTAACACAAAGATATACATGGAAAACCCTAAATATGGAGAGAAATCATGGGCAGAAAACCCAACTGGGTCTATTGGACCAAGGCAACATAATAGGTCCATACCGTAGCCCATTTTGAATTAGGACATAAATTCAAACACAACAAAACAGTTCCGGGAAGAAAAAATAAAAGAAGGCAAAGTACACACCCGAAAGGAAAGAGATAATGCGCAAATCTCTCAACCAAACAGTCGGTAGAACAATAAGAGCAGTTACTAGTGCAAAGAAATGCATCGAATCAAGGTGCAAGCCATCCCAATGCAAGGAGGTACCAGGGAATAGACTGGTAAGATTGTCACCCTCCAAAATAATAAATTCCACACAATATGACTGCACTCATACAAAAACCGAAATCATTAGCGAAAATGGTAAGATCTCCAGCAACCCAAGCAGTTGATTGGAGCCTCTGATCTATAACAACCCCTTTTTAAAATTAATTATATTATGAGTTTGCTTTTACCGTATATAATTGTTCATAGTTGGAGAAATAACAACTTATGTATAACATATATGCTATAAAAAATCACGTATAAGCCGATATTGTAATATAACGTAAATTATTCGAGGTGGGCTTAAATTCGTTTGAAGACCTTTATTACTGGAAAAGGGCCTCATCAATAAAACTTGCTTTCAATTCCTAAACTCTTGGGACCGGCCCTGATTCATTTGATTATGCTAAAGCTAATTATTTATATACAAATCAGCCATGAAAACAACAGAGGCAAGTTACTCACATAGAGCTCCATGTACAAAGCAACCTGCAGCAGCAAGGGCAACTGATATCAGAAGAACTGAAGCAGGCATGAACAACTAAGAGGTAACGTCGCAAATTTAAAACTAAGTCAGGCAACTGGACCTTAATAAGCCAAAACAGTTGGGCCAGAAGCATTTATCTATAGTTGTTACTTACAAAGGGCATAACTTTTGATCTTGAAGAAGTCACAAGGCTCATAAAATATGAAAATGAAGCTCTCAAATCAAACTATACAAAGCCAATACTTCATTGTTAGCCTCATCTCATTTGCACAAGTTCGGCCTAAAAATTTGTTGTGGGCCGCTTTTTTGTTTTCCGACTCATTTAGAGGTTATAATTTTGTATTTTAGGGTTTTCTTGTGGCTAAAAATATTTTGTTTGGTTATCAGTTTGCTTCTCATTTCAGATTTGAGGAAATACAAACCCTAGAGTTTTCTCTCAACTTCGGTGAAGTCCAAATTCCTTTTCGATTTTGACAGTTTGGTGTTTGAGTTCTACATCTAGTAGCTAACTAGCTATGGCACTGACAGTTCAGTTATCATGGAATGATAGAACTTACAATAATGTATCAGCAATGAGACTAAATTTCACCATATATGCAGAAAAACACAAAGCCCAATGCATGAAGCTATAAAGAACTCACAGATACAAAAAGTCGTCCAAATTTTCCAAATGCAGCTTCGCCAAGATCCGGGTAAGATGTAAGTCCTGCTCTACTCTCGAAGCAATATCTCATAAGAGAAGCTGTATAACAACATATTATTGCAAAAAGGACTAGGATTGCTAAGCTTAGCCACCCAGCTTCTCTGACTGTGTAGGGAGTTGACAAAAGCCCAACTCCTGCCATCACATTTATCCCTGCACCAGCAAAATATCACAGATATAGTTATGATGAAGATGGTAGAATTTGCAACTGATATGGAGAATCACTGTATTTAGGGGTGTAGACGAACCAAATGTTTGGATAAACCACTCATGTCCATAAATGATTAGGCTTGTTCATTTTTGTTATAGAGGCTCGATAGCATAGTGAGTTGAGTTTGACCAAAGGAATGTTTGACTTGTTAACGTTGGCGAACAGTTTGATAAAGGCTTATTACAAGCTCGATAAGGGCATGTTCACGACTCATAAAGGGCTCCTTAAAAGCTTATTAACAGTCGATATTAGCTCAAAATGATTCAACAATGACTTGGTAGAAACTCGAATAGCTTGAAACAATAGCAAGATTGATTTGATAGTAAGCTCGGCTCAGTTATGAGCTCGCCTCCCCTCCCCTCATTAACGAGCTAGGCTCGATTCTAGTGAGATTGACTCGGCTCGGTAAGGCCAACAACCCTAGTGAAGCTGACTATCAAACACACTAATATTTTATCAAATTGAATTCAAACAAAGGTGCAAAAGCTTGAAAAAAAAAAGCTGTTGAGCTTGATAGTGTGGTTAAGCCACCCACCCCAAGCATGAGGTCTTGGGTTCAAAGCTCATTTCCCTCCTCCCAGAATACGGTAATGTGGTACCTCCATACATTATTAGAGAAGCTTGATAAAAGCTTGGCTTAAACTCAAGTTTGATAAGCTTTTATCGAGCTTGAGCTTGAATAACAATAGGGCGCTCAGCTCGGGTACTC
Source organism: Simmondsia chinensis (assembly GCA_018398585.1). NCBI lineage: Eukaryota > Viridiplantae > Streptophyta > Magnoliopsida > Caryophyllales > Simmondsiaceae > Simmondsia > Simmondsia chinensis. The sequence goes on from JAGTTD010000019.1 coordinate 24,256,937, forward strand.
CCTGAAATGTAGTTATCCCATAACAACATAAAAAAATGCGAAAGGTGGCATAAAAAGAGCATTGAAATACATGCTTACCATTGAAGACTGTTTGAGTGAAGGTACATCCTTGACCAATTGGTAATTCACCAGCAAAATGCTCATGTAAGGATGAAATTGCAGATAATCTTGATGCCGCTTTAGACATCTTGTCCGGTTCTTCTGCTTGTTGCCTCTTTTCATAGTCAGAAAGCAATGGCTCCTTTCCATCCACGCCAAGGCTACTTCTACTGCACACATCCTGGCTTGAGTATCTCATGCTCGGTGTACGTCCCAGAAGCCCGAAACCTGGTGATGCTGCAAGTGTGTATGAGTCCACTGTCTCTCTGTTACCAATAAGGAAACGAAAGGATCAATGTTAACCCAAATTCCCGCATTCCTCTCCTTGGAAATCGAATTTTTTTATTAACATAATTTAGTAACCCTTTTTTTTTTTTTATCAAACATAATCCAGTAATCAGTACTAAGATTTGTTGATATTTAGTTCTTACATTCTCCAAGATAAGCAAATTTTTGTCGCAGATTATTTTGCAAAGCAAGGATTATTGAGGTTGGATCTCTTTATTGCTTGGCTTTGACTATAATGCGGCTTAACCGATCTCTGAGATCTTCTTTTATTTGCCGTACTTTTTGGATTTTCTTATCTTCTCTCTCGCCATTCTGTATCTTGAACTACTTACACAGTTTGATGGTACTTCCCTTGTACTTAATTATCAAAAATCTTCTCTCTGGCCATTTTGTATCTTGAACTACTTACACAGTTTGATGGTACTTCCCTAGTACTTAATTATCAAAAAAAAAAAAAAAAAAAAAAAACCTAATTGAGGTCAATATCTTTCTCTGACCATCAATTCTCCTCTCAGCTCCTATTTTGAATATTTTTCAAAGATCACTAAACCGGGAAATCTCTCTCTTCCCTAGCTGGACTTCTCTATATACATGGAAGAATAAGCATACTTGTGGCGTTGAGTCTCAAATTCATGTTTTGATTCTGAAACGCAAGTGATTTTAGTATATAAGTTGTCCCCACTGGAATAATTTACGGCAATTGTTAAGAACTTTACAAGTGAGTTTAGTGAATTAATGCTATAATAGAGTTGCATAAAGAAAACATATATACAGATAAGCTCAATAGACTAATCTAGAATGTCAATCAACTTTGAAATGCAATATCAATTGGCTTGCATCATGCCAACTCTCGATGCTAGGCCATGGCTTGATGGAATATTCCAGTCGCAATCCAAACTTGACACCCACCCATTTGTTGCATTTATGGTAACATTTCACAAGACTTTGAACCCAATTCACGGAGTTCGAATATATGAGATCTATATCTAAGTTCAAGGCAGGTTTAATCCTAAAACTAATTTCCCCTAGGTGGGGTAGCCCACTAGGATTATGTGTTGATCTCTTCTCTCTCACAACTCCAATGCAGGATTTTACTTACTATACTAACATATGGAATCCTACACATTTATCTCGGTCAATCAACAATGCAATTGACTAGTTTGAGTCTTGCAGGGAAAACAAATTGAAACTTCTATTATCTCTGCCCCAAAGATGTAGCCAGTAACCGACTAAACATATTAAATGATCATGTTACTTCTTGTTCACCTTGCAATCTAGTCAATCCACTCTAGGGTATATATTAGCAGAGCCAAGCCGAGGCTCATCAGGCTTGATGATGCAGATTTAGCTCAAATTGTATCTAATTATCCATGAGAAGAAATTCAGCAACATGGCGATAGAGGTGACATGACAAACTTGCTCACTTGAAAAGATGACATGGCAGCCTTCGTGACTTAGAACAGTGACATGGCAGCTTCTTCACATGGCTTGGTCCTAGTAGGCAGCCACTAGGATTTAGTTTGCTTTTAGAATAAACAAGTATTTTGTAGAAAAGCAAGCAGCCCCAAAAGAAACAATATCATTGAACCATTCAAACAAGAAGCTCAAGGGGAGAATGCCATTGGTCCATTCGGGCTAGCAAACACCTCTTTTGTTCCTCAATCTCATTGGCTTTGCCTAGCCATAAAATCAAACACTCTTAAACTTTTCTTAGGACTAAGTTTAGATTATTTTAAGATATATTTTCAACTTTTTAGTTTATGTTTTCTTGCTATTTTAATTGGCTATGAATACAGCCACTTAAGCTTGCAACTCCCATCAAGTTGAATGAAGTAAACACATTCTCTCTCTAAACCTGTATCACTTGGTTTTGCCTTCCGTGGAGGTTTCTTGGCTTTGTATCCTTTGTGGTGGTGGCTTAGCTTGTATCAACATTGGTGGTAGGCCTTAGCGATCAAAGCAGCTAGGGTGGTGCATGCTTATTCTTAGGTGATTCAACACATATCTTCAAGTATTTCAATGTTTGTCATAAAGCCACAAGTATCTCTATTTTAAGATTTTATACACTCCACAAAAGTCTCAAAATTCTTAGAACTACATCACTTGAGGCTTGGGTGGTTTACATTTAGCTTGACTAGAGCTTGGCTCAAAGCTCGCTAAGCTTGGAAACTTCAAGCTCAAGCGAAGCTCAACGAAGCTCAGTTGAGCTTGAACCCAGCTCAATGAGTTCCAAACTAAGCTTGTTTTATTTAGGATCATATATGCTCAATCTAGGCTTGTTTGGGCTCAAGCCCAGCTCATTTAAGCTCAAAGTAGACTCAATTGAATATATGTAAGCTAGTAGATTGTTCTAAGACAAGCTTATTTATGCTCACCGAGCTCAAGCTTCGTTAAGCTCAAGCTCAGCTCGGTAAACTAAACAAGATGGCATGGCTCAGATCAAGATTGAAATAAGCCAAGACTTTTGAGCTTTATGACGAGCCGGTTCAACTCATTTACACTCCTTTGGCTAGCCCTTTTAACACAATTGTTCATCAAGAACTTGTATAAACCACAGATGCAAAGAACAGAGCAGCCCCAGATCCTAGAATCTGTCGAGTGCCAAGTATTTCAAAACTCTTCAAGCTATTCTAAGAGATAACTCAAGCCCCACAATTCTCAAGTTCAAATACCTGTAAGGGGCCCATTGACATTTCGAACAACTTCAAAATGGTTTTTATCAACTCCCTTTACTACTAGCATGAAACATTGAAGCATGGAGGTTCGTTTTTGAAATATGATAGTCTAAATGACATGAATGTTTATTCCCGTTATACATATGAAACTTCAACAGGACCCATCTAGGGTTTCTAATTTGTTAAGTGTCCTTTTTGATAATTAGTTATATTGTGAATAATTCCTTATGGCATATTAATACTTATAACTTGAGAAATAGCAACCTATATATAGTTTGCTTAAATTTATAGTGTACGTATAAGTTGGTATTATACCATAAAGTCGATTATTCGATATGTGTTTAAGTTAAACTAGAAACCTCGGTTACTAAAAGAGCCCACTGATCAGATTTATTCATTCACCTAAAATCTCTGGGCTGACCCACACCATCCATCAACATTATTTTGGTGTTTGAGACCAAACCACTGGCCAAAGATTAATATGAAAACACAGTATCCCAGTCACTTTCATATTATTCACAAAATAATTTTAAATGCAACATACAACAGGCCATTTGATTGAGCAAAAACATTTTCCCTATGAAAATTTGCTTCACAAAATATTTACTTTTAAAATTTTTTATCTTTTTAGCTAAATACGTTTGTTTTAATCCATAAAGTTGTTTGAGGTGCATGCTTTGAGGTTAAAGTGAAGCATATGACATGAGATCATGACGAATAATGTTTTTTTCCATTCGTGAAGGAAAATGTTTTCCCCTTTCATTGAAGCATTTTTACCTGAACTGACAAAAACATTTCCTATGTAGCTAAAAACATTTTCCATCCATAGAAGAAAATGTTTTCCACTTTTAATAAAGAGAAGTCAATTAACCCTCAACAAAGGAGCATTTCTACTGTACAGAGATTGTTGGTGCTGCCCAAGAATTCTGCAAAGAAACAGTAAAACTGAAACAAAAAGGTTTTCATTGAAGCAAACTGAGCCCTTGATTGAGCTCTTAATGAGTTCTTGTCACGTCCTATTAAACTACTCTAAAAAATTAACGAGTCACCCCCTGTTTGGCAACAGGGTAAACGGGGGTAAGGGTCAATGAGGGGTAAATTCCTAACCTTGTTTAACAAATTTTTTTTTAAGGTAATCAACCCCAACCCCCCCCCCCCCCCCCCCAACCCTCTTTATCCTCCTTTACCCTATTGCCAAACAAGGCATCAAGCAACCCATTTTTTAACTTATTGTTAAATTTCACCCGGCATTTAGGCTCAACACACAAAATTAGCACACATGAAGTCCACATATAAGCCCAAATGGGGTTCCATCCCAAAATTAATGGGCATTAAAAAGAGTAACCCATTAGGTTTATATATTACATCTTCTCTCTCATGACTCCAACATTTGATTCAACTAGATAGAATCACATGTGGAGGCCTCAACATATCGAGTCTACTTGAAATCGGCTCAATAAGCTACACAGATCAATCTCTAACACGAGCATATCATTCAACGATCAAAAAAGGGCGGTGAATCAGCCGAACCTGAAACTCTGAGGCCAACGCTGAGAACTGAAAGGAGAAGCCGGCGGCTCGGAATCATTATCACCGGCATCATCATCATCATCATCATCATCGTCACTACTAGTACAACTTCTACTGGCATCCCTGTTATACTCCAAGTCCTGATTCTCCTCTTCTTCTTCCATTGGAAACTCAACCTCCCTCGCCTTCTCCGCCATCTTCGAATCTCCCAAAAACACAAACCCTAGAAATCGAAAATGAAATCACACGAAGTTCACAGTTAGTGAAATACAGAGAGCAATCGATCAAATATATACTGTAAGGAAGTTAGTTTGATGGATCAACTGACAATTTGGGTCCCATGTACACGAACTAAGATAACGCGTATATGTTCTTCTAAGATCCTTATATTTTATTTATTATATTAATTTAATTTTTGATTTTTGTTTAATATGATTGACTTTGAATTTGTTAATTTGCTCGCTGTATATTTTATCCTACTCATATTTTGATACTCTCCTATTATCAGGTCACATGCTCTATGTTGCAGACCAACTTCTTAGGTTAGGGGTCCTCGAAAATAATCTCTCTTCAGCGTAGCCCCTTGAAGGGGGAGGGCTGCGTACACCTACCTCCCTCAGACTCTGCTTCTGCGGGAGCCCTTAGAGGCACTGGGTTTGTCGTCGTTGTTGTTGTTGTATATTAATTTAATTTTTATTTAATTATTATATAATTTAAAATGTGTCAATTTAATTCTTAGAGAAAAATTACGTTAGATTTTTGATAAAATTTTTAGTGGTTCAACTGTAAATTGGTCTAAATTAAGTAAACAATTAAAATTATAATAAGTTACTTGTATTTAACATAATTTACTGTTTTAAATTACGTCATAACATAACTTAAATTTGACCAAAGAACTAAATTGACATATTTTAAATTATTTATGGATTAAATTAACATAATTAAAAGTACAACGATAAATTTTTTTTCAATGGGCAAAGTACAGTGACCTTTGGTAACTCTATTTTTTAACACTGAGTAAATTACATATTAGTACCTTAAAATTTAGTGTATTCATTTTTTTAATTCATAAAATTTGTAAAATAATTTTTTAATCCAAAAAATTACACTTAATTTAATAAAATATTTCAAACAATGCTGTGAAAGAATGAAACTAGGGTCTGTTTTGCACCTTTACACGCCGCTATTTCAACTAGTTTATTAAATATATGTAACTTTTTAGACTAAAAAATTATTTTACAAGGTTTGTAAATTATATTACTTACTTTCCAAGAGGTTGACACAAGAATGAAATTCTTATAAAGCGTAACTTTTGTTAAAAATTTAATTCATGTTATAATTAAACAAGGCCTAAATATTGTTTCAACGGAAAAATAATTAATATATATTTAATAGGATTATTTATATTTTAGTCCCCTGACTGTTTTTACAATAAAAAAAAAAGACTCTAACCTTTTTAAATTATTAAAAGAACCCTAAGTTTTTGTCGTATTAATAAAAAAGCTCCTAAGATTTTGTCACATTAATAAAAAGGCCCTTGTCCGACTTGATGATGTCACTTTTAGTTAACAAAGCTGATATGGTAGCTGTGTTTTTATTAATACTACAGTAAAATGACAAATATATTTTTTAATAACCATATTTTATAATAAATTAAGCAAAAATAGATAAATTCTACATAATACAATATTTTAAATTTCGTACTTATGAAGTAACAATAAGAATGTTAAATCGTACTTTAGGTTATTTTATTATACCATTCATAAAAATAGTTATCAAGTCAGCTCTATCAATGAAAAATGACGTCATCATGCTGAAATGGATCTTTTTATTAATATGACAAAAATATAGGAACTTTTTTAATAGTTTAAAAAGATTAAAATTATTTCTATTATTTTTAAAAATATTAAAATACTAAAATATAAATAATTTTATTTAATACGTGAAATATTCAGTGTATATTACTAGTCCAAAGAAGCAGGAAGAAGACAAGGAGAGAGAGTGACAAGTGGAGGGCCGAGATGTTTCGAGGGAAGTCTGGAAAGCTCCAGGCGCGGGATTGGTGTGAGCCAATTGCCTAACCATTTTAGATATAAAATTTAACACGATATGATAATACGATACGAAAGTAATGGATTTGGGTCGGATGTTTTCAAGCCAAATCGAACTTAAGTTGACCCATTTAATCCGTTTAGGTAATAAAATTGAATTTGGGTTTGACCCATATAACCATTTTCAATACAATTGACCATTTACATAATTATTTTAGACATTTAAACGATGTGTTATTTTATATATATATATGTATTAGGATAATATCCCTTAGAATAATGTCTGTTATATTAGGATAATATCTCTGATTTGTACTTATCCGTATATTTATCAGCCTAAGAGTATACTTACAATTCCCTTTGTATTCATATTATTTTATATACGTGACTCACCAACCCTATTGTGCATGCTTCCCTAAACTTTTCTCTCATATGATATCAAAACATACCTAACAAAAAAAAATAATTAATTTGATCATCTTCTCCCCCAACCCGAGCGCCGTCACGATGCCCTAAAACCCCTTTGCAGCGCCGCCGCTCTCTCTCCTCTACCGTATGGCAGCACCTCTTACATATACATAATCGAATCATCGCCCGAAAGAAAGGGCCTTAAGACTTTATGAGTTAAAATAATTTGAGGTATATTGGTGATATTCATATTTTGACATATTTTTCTTTCAAGAATGTGCAATAGATCAAATTTGGACCATAATTAAATTATATATTAGATAAAAAACTTAAATTATATATTAATATCATAAAATTTTGTGCATTATTATATTAGTAGGCAAACTTTGTGAAATAGTATTTCATTCCAAAAGTTATATGTGAAAGAATATAAAACTTGACGTTATTTGTTTGTAAACTCATAATTCTCTTGTTATATTCTTTTTACTACACAAACAAACTATAATGTCGTGACACTACTGATGAAGAAAAAGTTGAATAATAGACCTACTTTTCAAACTTTACGAATTGTCGTTTAAATTATTTTAGTAAATTCATATAATTTTGAACTAACATAATATTTCACAAAGTTTGTAACTTAAAAAAATTAATATACGAAATTTCATGATACTAATAAATAATTTACTCAATAAAAATTATAAATACAAACATTATTTTAAAATCTATTTTTTTTTTAAATATTTATAACGTACTATTATATTATTATAGTTGTATATTTTTAACAAGTTATATATATATATATCTTTGGAAAAAAAAGAAAAAGAGGGCTCGGGCCTTGGCCTAGCAAGCCCGGCCCAGTCCAGACCGGGGCCCACCGGCCTGGGTCCGGGCCCATCCCAGCCGGGCCCATAGCCATCTCTAGGTGCTGGTTTATCGCTGGGTTATTGTTGCTGAGAAAAATTGACATATCTGTTAGCAAAATATTAAACGAAATCAAATATGTATATTTATCATTTGATTATATGTACAAAACTATTGATCTAAAATTCATTAACTTATAAAAGTGTAGAATAATATTAGTCACAATGACTGTAATAGAAAAATAACATATAGTGAATAATATGATATTGTCAATAATTTAAGGGTTAAAAAATAAATGTAACAAAATATAGAATATGATATTTGTTTTAGCTGTAGATCTTTAATTATTATTTATTCTAAATAGGAATATATATATATATATATATATATATATGGGTAAATTACTGAAAACCCCTCTATCTTTTGCTTCAAAAACAGAAAACCCCCCTCACAAATAAAAGCACTCACAAAATTCCCTTACTTTTAAAAATTTATCACTTAAACCCCATGTAACTTATTTTTGATCATTTTGTCCCTAATGTTTAATTTTGTTTTTAGAAAAATATTTTATATTATTAGACAAAAATTAAATATTTTATGTTTTTAGCAAAAAAAATTAAGAAAATTTTCTATATTTATAAAAAATACAATTATTTTAAAATTTTCAGAAAAAAATATTATGAGATAAAATATAACTTTGTTTTAGTTGAGGGGCAAAATGGTCAAAAAAATTTATTTGGGGGCAAATTGAAAAATTTTCAAAAGTTAGGGAATTTAGTGAGGAGTTTTATTTGTGAGGGAGTTTTTTTGTTATTAAAGCAAAAGTTAGAGGGATTTTCTGTAATTTACCCTATATATATATATATATGTTATAAAAATTGTATACTATACGAGACAAAGCCTGATATTAGAATATAAAACAATTTCAGAGCCTTCACGAATTGGTTTAAATTTGTGGGACATATAGTCCTTTAATATAGTATCAAGATCTTGTTGGCTAGAAAGTAACGAGTTTGAATCTCAACAGTCCTCACTTTTAATATTAAAATAATTTAAGCATAAGATATGAGGTGGATATGTGTACTATTTATGTTTGAAGCCTAATTGACATTCCCGTAAGAAGATATATTAAAATATAAAATTATTTTTAAATATTTATTTATCGATTTAAACTTTTAAAAAAGATAATTTATTTGACAGCTGACATTACCTAAATGGCGACAAGTACAGGTGTGGGCTTTCCCAAGAGCCTTGTAGCAGATTTTGAAAATCATCAACAACCAACCACGTATTTTGTCGTGTCTTTTCGAAGTGACCAATGCCATGAAGGGGGACCCGATGCCGAGAAGATAGTCTGAATGGCCACTTTGTTATTCAATTTAATGATAATACGACCCCGTTCATGAGAAGAGGCAAGGTAGTACGTTGCATGAATTTCGTCGTTGTTGATGATATCAGTTTTTTCGCTTATCGTTTTGCTGTTTGTTCTTTTGTATGGGCCCCTAGTTGTTGTAACTCTGTTGCTCATTGGATTGCTCGTCACCATTTTAGAAATAGATGTAATCATGATTGGTGGTATAACATTTCTCCTCAACTTCTCTCGATTGTATTGGCGGATTTAAATAAAATACAGTATTGTCCTCGGGCTTTCTCGTGTCCAAAAAAAAAAAAAATTTGCTGTGAAAGGGGGATTTTTTTTTTTTTTTTTTTGGGATAAGTGGCAAAAAACGCCTTACAGAGCACGGCATTCCAAAAAAGGAATCCTATCCACCAAGCAGTGGCTGTAATATGGGAACAAAAATCCAGAACAAAATGGGAAAAATCACACACCAAAGACAACACAGAAAACCGGGACAACATCACACGAACAGGAGAGGACCAGTAATTGGCAAGGCACCAGTTGGATCCGAACAGAGACACACACAACCACACCTTCCAACACGAGCAACAACCTCAAAAGGGTGGAAAACAGGAGAGGGAATTCCCCCCTCCCCCACATTGCTAGCAAGGTACCGGGCATGGGACCAAACATGAAGGGTACCGAGCCAACAACACAAGGAAGGGGAAGGACAATCCAGATTGGCGGGTGAAAGGGAGAGTTTTAAAGGTACTTACTAATTTAAGATATTTATATAATAGTGTTATTGTAAAAGCAATTTTAATACAAAAGGTTTAAAAAATTATTAATAATTGCCTTTGCATTAGCAAAAATTATTATGGTAATAACACTGGTGTATTTATATGATTGTATTATTGTTGTTTTCTTTTCGATAATTAGCGACGTAGTTGTGATACAAAACAGGCGACTCGAGCAAGCGAGGCCTAAGAGAACCCGAATAAATCGGGGAAAAGAAACAAGAAGATAGGAAAGCATGGCAAAAACAAAAAAAACAAGTACCACACATGGCAAAAACAACACTGAGAGTTATGGGCTCGGAGCAAGGGACACGACGAACCAACAGAGCATGAGAGAAAAATCACTTTACTCCATCCTTGCATACAGCTCAATCATACCCAATTCGTCTCCATCATACGCTAAACCGAGCCTTTTTCCTAACTCTCATCTACGCTTTTGCAATAGAAAGCTTGCCAACATCTTCAGCATTGTCACCCTTCCATACAACCTTCCCCGTTTTCTGTTTCCCAAAGGATTTGGTCAGCTTCTTCGCATTGCTCCCTGGAGATATATCTTTATTTATTGTATTATTGTCATTATATTTTTCTATTATCATAAGAATACTTTTAATATAATAAGACTCTAAGCGGCTGTTTAGATACGTAAAGTTTTTCGGTTTAGAAAAATAGAAAAGTTGTTTAAAAATTCAATTTGATGATTATTAAAAATTATTTCCAACAGTTTTGGAAAAGAAATATTGCCTCAATGACTTGTTCGAAGTGTTTTAAATGTCAATCAATATGTCGGTTTGTTTTTCTTTCAATAGCAGAAAAGAAAAAAGAGTATACATATGTAAAGGAAGACAATATTTACATAAGCTTAACTATTATGATTTAAACTTGTAATAGAAATTTCTGTTAATTTCTACGGGCTTGTTGTCCTTAAATTAAAGTACGAGCCAAAGGGCTAAGAAAATACGAGGATGATGGTTTTAAGATATTATGCAGCACATATATTAGCGGATAAGTTAAACACATCTACTTATAATGATAGACATCTGTGCGAGAGTAGCACCAAGATGGGTGACCTCCTGGGAAGTTTTCGTGTTGCACCTCTCAGGTTGGGGGTTTCCGGAAACAGCCTCCTTTCAAGGTAGTACTCTGAGGGTGGAAGGCTGCGTACATTTATCCCCCAACCCTGCTTAGGTGGGAGCCCTTAGTGCACTGGAAATAGTGCTTTTTTTTTTTGCATTCAGTAAGATTATAATACGTTGATGTTTTTTTTTTTTTTTTTTTTAATGATGGTAAAGCCATGGGGAGGGGGGAGGGGATAAACCTCTTAAAGTCCTCATTAAAGAGGACACCACTTTGAGCTTTGTGGGATTCGATCCCGGGTCACCTCGTTAGCACCCGGCGATCACGACCACTCGGCTAAGTCCCTAAGGGACAATCCATTGATGTTTATTATAAATACTCTAATATCGTTACTTTTTACTTGCCGGTGTAAATTCATTATGATGATATTGGCAACCCTATTCCCAAACAAGGACCATGTTTTTTATGCCCAATATGTCTCGAGTTAATGAATCGGTTTGAAAATATATATATACACACACACATTTACAACAACAACAGTCCAAGTGCCTCAAGGGCTCCCGCATAAGTAGGGTCTAGGCGGTGGGTGTACACAGCCTTCCCCCTTCAGGGTGAAGTTGTTTCCGAGGACCTCCAACCTGATAAGCATGGCAACATGGAAGTATGAAAGCAACAAAGCATAAGAGAGCACTACATGGCACAAGGCAAGCATTACGAAGCAAAACTCATTGGAAGGCATACACACACCCATATGCATTTCATAAAATATTGTCACATTTGGAGCTTTAGCCATTTTGAGAGTTCGCTTAGAAAATATATGAGTTGGTAGTTTTCTCTTGTTGTCTATAATTGCATATATTTAGCATTGTGTATAGAGGTATGATTCGTTGAAGATATGATACGTACTTGAGTAGCATGTACGCATTTGTAAGTATAGTCAGGGCAAGTTTGATATTTATGTATATCTCGACATGACTACCAAAATGTGGAAAAAAGATGTATTATATTATTAAACCAAGAACTAAATCTGATTCTTTGAAAAAAAAACTAGTCTGGTTGAAATTTTAGTTCGGTTTAACATATTGTTGGCTGGTTGTTTATCTAGTATCCAAACCATAAATTTATGGTTATGTGTTGCAATTGCTTGATGTTGTGAACTCAACCTAATCGTATTGATACGAATGGATGTGGCTGATTCTGAGTAATACTTATTCTGAGAATAGGAGTTATGGAGCATACCAAATAGGGTTGCTGAGGCATATATTTATAGTAATGAGAACAAGAATAATTACAGAATATTCGCAGAACAATATCAGAATAATATTGGAATAATATCAAAACAATATCTCTAATACGCCCCCCCCCCCCCCCCCCCCCAATCTGTGCAAGGGGGACCAACGTGCAAATTGGCTTTGTGGTAGAGGAAGCGATCAGTAGCCAACCCTTTGGTGAATATGTCAGCAACCTGTTTGGTGGTAGGCGTGTATCGAACCTGGATATCACCCTTAATAACATTCTCACAAACATAGTGAAAATCAACATCCACATGCTTACTGCGATCATTAGAAATAGGATTGGCAACCAAGTAGGTAGAAGAAACATTATAACAGTATAAAACTATCGTGCCAGAGTGACGGAGACCTAAATCATGCATGAGGTATTGAATCCAATCACATTCAGTGACAACCTTGGCGATAGCTCGATATTCAGACTCGGTAGAGGACTTAGCGACTATAGGCTGCTTCTTTGCTCGCCATGAAATGAGGCTGGGACCAAGAAACAAGGCAAAACCCGTAGTGGAGCGACGAGTGTCAGGACAACCACCCCAGTCAGCATTAGCATATGCAGTAACAGATGTGCAGGAACCCGAAGCTATAGTGAGACCATGATCGAGCGTGACCTTAAGGTATCGTAGGATGCGTTTAACCATCTGCCAATGGGAAGTAGAGGGAGCGTGCATGAACCGAGATACACGGTTAACCGGGTATGCAATGTCTAGAGGGGTCATGGTGAGGTACTGGAGAGCACCCACCGCACTACGGAACTCGGTCGGGTCAGGTAGAGGAGACCCATCAGCCACAGAGGGTTGCACCCGAGCTGGTAAGGGGGTTTGTACAGGTTTAGCCTCAAGCATATCATGCCGACCTAATAAGTCAAGGGTGTACTTATGTTGGGAAAGAAAAAGGCCTTGGCAGGTGCATTTGGTTTCAATGCCAAGGAAATAATGAAGGGGGCCAAGATCTTTCATTACAAATTGGGTTGAAAGAGAGGTAGTGAGGCGAGCAGTAGGGAAGAATCGGAACCCGTGAGGATAATATCATCCACATATAGTAGGAGACACACAATGGCAGTAGGTAACCGATGTATGAAAAGTGAGGGATCAGCCTTACTACAGTAGAAGCCCAGACTACAGAGAAACGTGCTAAACCTATGAAACCAAGCTCGTGTTGCCTGCTTAGGGCCATACAGAGCCTTGCGCAGGCTGCATACATGTGTGGGAAATTTTGGGTGGATGAACCCGGGAGGCTGTCACATGTATACTTCATTTAAAAAACCATGTAAAAATGCGTTTTAACGTCTAGTTGGCGAATGGGCCACTTGTTAGTGACAGCAAGGGCAAGGATGAACCTGATGGTGGTCGGTTTAACAACAGGGCTAAATGTTTCAAAGTAGTCAAGGCCCTCACGCTGGTGAAAACACTGAGCAACAAGACGAGCCTTAAACGAATCAACAGAGCCATCAGGTTTATACTTGACCTTGTACTTCCAAGTACTACTGACCACATTTTGAGAAGAAAAGGTAGGAACAAGATCCCATGTTTGGTTTTGAATGAGGGCATTGAATTCTCCAGCCATGGCCTCCTGCCACTGAGGATTCTTAGCCGCCTGAGAAAAATAAGTAGATTCCTGAACCACAACAACCGAGCTAAGGGACAGAATATGTTTGGATTTGCGTATCCCATCCTTAAGACAGGTGCGCATGGGATGGACATTAGACACGGGAGGGGCATGGTCGGGCGTAGGGGAGGGACCAGAAGAACCATCCAAGGAGGTCACAGAAGGTCTAGCTGGGGGATCCTGATGTATGGCCCATAAAGCGACACCTTCATGCGTCCCGACAGTAGGAACCACAATGGCCAGTTCCAGGGAAGGAGCCGAAGGGGGTGACGAGGGTGCAGCAATAGGGGATGCCGAGACAATACCAAAGTCCAGCACAGTCGGGATCGCCGGAGGAGGTCCCGAAGTATGCCGGTCCGGTGTATGGTGAGCATGGGCGAGAAGTGGCCTAGGCAATGGGATGTCAACTAAGGTTGGGCCTAAGCTTGGCGGCCCATGCATGCTAGATACAATGTCAGGATAGGGAAATAAATGCTCAACAAAATGCACATGTCGACTAGTATAGACACGACCACTAGTAGGGTCTAAGCAGTGATACCCCTTGTAACGTCCTGCATACCCAATAAAGACGCAGGATACAGAGCGGGGAGCCAATTTAAGAGGAGTACGGGATGTGATGTTAGGGTAACAAGCACACTCAAAGACCCAAAAAAATTGTAGTCTGGCACCTTTTTAAATAGTTTTTCAAAGGGGACAAGTTTTGTAAGAGCGGAGTAGGCAAACGATTAATTATATAACAAGCAGTACAAGCAGTATCAGCCCAAAATTTATGAGGGAGGCGCGCCTAAAAAAGTAGGGTACGTACCATTTCACTTATATGTTGATGCTTTTGTTCTGCTACCCCATTCTGCTGTGGAGTATCAGGGCAGGAAATACAGAAGTGAATGCCGTGGGTGCAACAGAGGGCAGCCATAGGCCGATTGTCAAACTCGCGGCCTCCATCACTTTGAAAACATTTGATTTTGAGATTAAACTGCTTTTCAACGAGAGTCTTAAAATCCGACAAGATGAAGTACACTTCATCCTTCGTTGCATCAGATAGAGCCAAGTAAAGCTAGTAAAATTATCAACAAATAATACATTGTAACGAAACGTAGAATCAAACACAACCGGAGATTGCCAAACATCCGAATGAATTAATTGCAAAGGTAAACTCGTATCATGTAGCACACGTGAAAATGGTAAGCGACGTGATTTTCCCAAACAACATGCATGACAATGTTTTAATGAGCTGAAACAAGAAATAGCAGGAATTAAAGAACGAGTACGTAAAGTGTCTAAAACAACATGTCCTAAATGACCTAAGCGCCTATGCCAAAGTTCAGCCGTGACGGTCCATGCAACAAGTCCAGTGGGGTGTGGAGAAAACCCATATAGAGGGCATTCACTGCGTATCCTGAGGAGAGGCATCCCCGTAACCTTGTCCTTGACATAAAAAGAGGAGGAATCAAACTCAACAACACAGTTATTATCACGACACAACTGCTTAATAGACAAGAGGTTGTATGTAAGACCAGGAACCAACATAACATTAGAAAGCTTGAGGTCATGAGTTTTAGTACGGATTTTGGCAAAACCAACATGAGTGACCGGTAGTAAGGACCCATTGCCAACTTGAATTAATTTTGCACCACGATAAACAGTGTGTTTAGTTAAAATACCTGAGTTGGATGTCATATGATTAGACGCCCCGGAGACGGGGGTACCATGTGGGATCAGCATTATCATTAACAGACATGGCCGAAAGGGATTAGGAGAGATCCGAATGGACATAGGGGTGAGGGCAAAGAGAGGCGGCATGATCAGCTTGATGACAAATCTGACAAATTAAGGGACTAGTGCCAAGTATACCATCATGAGGCGGACAAGTATTCATACCTGCGAGACGTCCCCAGTTCTGTGGATACGGAGGAGCACCAGTGGAAGCCATACCTGTACCGGAATTGTGATGGGACTGTTAATAGTGGGATCCACGACCCCCACTGCTCCCATTGCGATTATTTTTGTTGCATCCACGACCCATGTGACCATGCCCTCCACGACTAGACCCCGAGGAATCCAGCGGCATACTGTTAGCGGCAAGAGCATGGCCGTGATCGGCGGGAGATCAAGCGTGAATGCAGGAAAGCGTAGCCTCTTCATCTAATAGTGTAGTCTTGAGTTGTTCAAAGGGAAGGTTACGAGACGACTGGCAAGTAAACCTATTAAACGCAGCATATTCCTGTGGGAGACCGAACAAAGCATAGTGGAGGAGCTCACTGTTTGAGACTGGGGAATCTATGGCGGCCAGGTCATCAGCTATGGTTTTAAGTTCGATGAGGTAGGCGGTCATGGTTTTGTTATCTTTACGTAGGGTTACAAGTTGAGAGTGTAAGTCAAATTCCTTAGCGAGAAAGTGGTCACGAAAATGTTTAGCAAGGGCGTCCCACATCTTTTGAGATGTGGGATGATGTATGACATCAGTGAGGACTGGGCGGGCTAGGGACGCAGACAAACAGGCCCTAATACTTTGGTCAATACAGGACCAGGTTAGGGCATCAGGATTTGAGATGTATTGACCCGTAGGTGTAGAAATTTGATTGGGAGGACAAGGGTTTGAGTCATCGACGAAACCCATGAGTCGATGGGCACGGAGAACCATGGATACTTGTTCTCGCCAAGTGGTATAATCTGTTGGTGTTTCTAATTTAATTGTAATGAGACTAGTAATAGAGGAGGGGCGAAGAGGGCTCACATGGGGAGGGAGGGCCACGAGAGGCGGCGCCCCAACCATGAGAGGGGAGGAATAATTGGAGAAATTAAATAAAGAAAACGAGAGTCCAAGATTATACCCGGATGAAGGAGGACCAATGATGGTGGACGATGTAGCCGGATCGGGATGTGAGGAGTGGAGAGAAGGGAGAGAAAACCCGTGAGCAAACCCGGAGGAAAGAGACGCCGACAGGGGCAGGGCAGGGCCACTGTGCAGAGGCGGTGGCGGTGGCTGGAGGGAGGCGTTAGTGGGGCAGGAGGCCACGGCGGGAGTCAGAGACAAGGGGGGAAGGCCTCGGTACTGGTGAGAGAGGGAGAGGAGGAGGAGACAGCCATTGTTGACGGCAAAAACAGCACTGCAGGGCGGCGGCGGTAGTGTCAGTGTCGGGGTAGGAGGAGAAGAGGAGGGAGCGGCGCGAGCATTGGAGAGGCGCCTGACTACAGCAGCGGCGACTGCGGGCCGTGCGGGTTTTTGCCGGTAAGGGAGTGGCGGCCGAGCTGGCGGGAGCCCGAGGTGGCTGCGCTAGGAGGGTGGGGTTAGGGTTAGGGTTTCGTGACTACAGCGGCGGTTGTGCGGGTTCCCTTTTTTCCTCCTTTGTTTTTGTTTAGGAGAAGGAATTAATTTTTAGGGTTTGGTATACTTTGATACCATATGAGAATAGGAGTTGTGGAGCATACCCAATAGGGTTGCTGAGGAAAATATTTATAGTAACGAGAACATGAATAATTACAGAATATTCGCAGAACAATATCAGAATAATATCAAAACAATATCTCTAATACTTATTTATGTCTTTGTGAATTTTGGTCAAATTTGAAAGATGTATTGACTGGACGAAAATGAAAAGCAGCAAAAAGAAGGGAAAGCTCATAATTTGTAAGTGTCTTGCAAAGATGAAATATTTTGCATTTCATTAAGACGAGATGTCTTTGAGAAATGACAATTTAGTATCGCTATAAGAATTAGTCCTTTATAAGGTACGTAGTATGAATTGCCTCAGGTCTTTTGAACATTTAAAAGGTGTTATGGATGACTGTTTGTTTTCTGATCAATATGAATGACTTATACTTGGTATTTATTATGTTGGGGTTCTAATTGATTTTTGATCCAGGTAAATTAAAATGATTATGTTCACCAATGGATGTGTTACGCTGTAGAATTCCACTGGGTGGGTGGATGACAAACTTGCTCCATTAAACAAAGTTAATTGAGTGGGAAACAACAAACAATGATTATGAGTATCTGATATCAAAAGAAGAAAAGAGAAAAAGTTTTCGGATCCGCTTATAAAAGGGCAGAAGTGCCTTTGAAATATTTAATCGTCGAGGGGAGTGAGATTACAACAACAACATACCCAGTGTCCCAAGTGCTCCCGCTCGCGCAGGGTCTGGGAGGGAGTGAGATTGAAGCCCATAAATAAATCACCACAGTGGAAGCTCGTCCTTAGAGGTATGGTGATCCCTTGAATGAGGTTCAAAGGTTAAAAACAAAATTGATAGGTGGTTAAAATAGGACAAATTATACTATCTATATTGGGTTTTCCCGGGTCCCATTTCTAAGGTGAATTGCTCTTTAGTGTGATGTTTAAGACAGAGTTATAAACTCTAAATGGACCCAAAGGCACAATTTTGCGGGTTGATTGATCACATATCATCCTTGGAGAGTCCACCTTCGTAAGTGTGGTGGTGGGGTCGCCATTGTGAGAAATGGGCTATTCTCTACTCATGAGACAGGATTTGTGCATATGACTATAACGTGCCCCATCGATAGAACTTTACCATCATCAGTATTCTCTAGTTCAAAGCGTTTATACTACTATGGTTTTTTCAAATTGAAGCTCATTTACACTAAGTGTTGGATTGTTGAAAAAATTATTTATCTTTATATTATTTATTTTAAAAAAAAAATTTAATGTTCAACATTAAAATGCATTATATAGCTGGAAAAGCTCTTGCCTGTTTGTTGCCGTTGGGACTTCTATCATTGATTACTATTCTTAATTTGCAATTGTAATTGCATTGATATCCTATGTGGACTGAATGTCATACAAAATTAAGTATACATTTTTAACCTATATATAAGTATATGTTCATGAAAAAAATATATATATAGAAAACATGAAATATTTTAATCTTCCATTATCCTCTACTCTCTTTGAAAAAATAGTGAGCTTGGTAGTTGTAATTCGAGGACCTTTTATCGCTGCACCAATAGAGGTCCGATGGGTTGTTGAATCCTTGAAAATGAGCACATTGAAGCTTAGTTACAATACTTGTGTAGGAGGGGCGTTTCCTTTCTAAGGAGAGTGTTCTTACGTACTTCAACCAAAAGATAGTGAAATGTTAGGGAATTTCTTACAAAACGGGTAGCTTTGAACGATCCCAGGTGTCGAGGCACGTAATCACTTTCCTTAAGACTTATTTTGAGTATACTGAAATAGTATCAGAGATACAAGGACAACCAAAACAATGAAGTGAGATAATATGTAGGAAGGACGGAAGAAAGATGCGTTTGAGAATGAACTTTCAAGGTTTTTCACACAAATTTTTCATCAAGCCTTTTCAATCTTTCACATGTATTTTCAATGCGTCCATTCAACCAAAATATGGGGGCTTATTTATAGAAAAGAAATGCTTAAAAGACGTCCCAAAGATAATGCCAAAGAACCGCCAAAACCACTTCTGTAGACTTGTGTGTCAACATACAGATCCCAGAGGACGTTTCTGCAGAGCTGTGTGTCGACACTCAACACGTATGTCGACACACACCTTAATCAAGCCAAGTACATTATAAACAAGGATTAAACACTTTATTAATCACTCTATTTTGAAAATACATCAATATTATTTTTAAAATACATTCATTCTCATATTACAATATTATCCTAAAACAATAAGAAGCCTTTATGCGTCAATGAGGGTGTCTTTTGATTGAACACTCACCTAGTAAAGTTACGTTATAATTAATTAGAACAAAAATGGTAGACTAAGCTTTAAACCATACATTCCTGTTTGACTAATTGAATACATCTCCACATACAAGACTTACTCCCAATACACATCTCATCTCCCAGATCGACATATTTATGGACTTGTGTTCTATATCTTTTATGAGTGTTTCAGAGCCAAACCCGTGTCATTATATCACCCTTTTGAAGCAGCCAAACTTCACACTCACATAGGCAGACCCCATTGATCATGTCCCTACAACATGACATTCAGTAGTTTACTCGGGTTCATTAAGAGCATAAGCTCATCCTCTTTAGACCCTTGTCACATGTTACCAAGCACTTCACACTCGGGATGGAATAACAATTTTAGTGCTTGCAGTCACACGGATGACGGAACTCTCTCATTGAACCCAAAACCTGGCGTTGTACCAGGCGTCGAGTTGAGGATCCATTATGGGTAACTTAAATAGATGGGTTTCAGCCTTATCCTTTCGTTTGTTCTTAGAGCTAAGTCTTTACTAAGACTTTTAGTAAACAGATCCACCTAATTTTGACTTATTCTCACAAAGTCTACAGTAATGACATCTTCTCTAATGAGATGTCTCATAATACTATGTCTTACACCAATGTGTCTGGACTTTTCATTATACACCTCGCTATATACCTTTGAAAACGTAGCTTAACTAACACAATGGATAGAGACTTGTGAAATCGGCTATCATAATGGATAGAGACTTGTGTAATCGGCTTAGGCTACAAAGAAATCTCATACACAAAGGTTCTTTAACCACTCAGCCCCTTTTGCCATAGACACAAGAGCTATAAACTCTGTTGCCATAGTAGAATCTAAAATACATGTCTGTTTGTTGGAACCCCAAGAAACCGCACCTCCAGTAAGCAAGAAAACCCATTTGCTTGTAGTTGCATGATTTTTCACATCGGAGATCCAACTAACATCTGAGGATCCTTTCAAAATAGGAGGATACCCTCGAAAAGAAATACCATAGTTCATGGTTTTCTTAAGATATTTTAGTACACGAAATACTGCATGCCAAGTTTACTCGGATTGCTAGTATATCTACTTAGCTTTCCAAGAGTAAGGGCTATATCGGGCCTTGTGCTAGTCATAGCATACATAAGACATCCTATGACTTTGGCATACTCCAGTTGTGCCACTAGAGTACCATCATTCGGTACAAGTTTCATATTTGGGTCCATCGGTGTACACATAGGTGCAGGCTCCAAAGTTAAATCTATTCAACACCTTTTTCTACATAGTGAGATTGAGTCAAGGATAGTGAATCGCCACTCCTTATAATCCTTATACCAAGAATAGCCTCAGCTTCACCCATGTCTTTCATATCAAAGTTACTCTAGAGAAATTATTTAGTTTTCTCTACTTGTTCCAAATCAATATCAAAAATCAGCATGTCATCGACATACAAACAAATAATGACTCCTTTGCCATTTTCAAACTTGCTATAGACACACTTATCTGATTTATTGATTATGAATCCGTTGTTAAGAACAACTTGATCAAACTTTTGGTGCCATTGTTTAGGGGCTTGCTTTAGCCCATCATGAGATCGTATGAGTTTACATACTTTTTTCTCTTGGCTCGGAACAACAAACCCTTCCGGTTGTTCCATATACACCTCTTCTTCCAGCTCACCATTTAGGAATGTCGTTTTCACATCCATTTGGTGAATTGCGAGCTTGTAAATAGAGGCAAGAGCTATTAGTACTCTTATCGTCGATATCCTCACCACCGGGGCATATATATCATAGTAGTCTATCCCATATTTTTGGGTAAACCCTTTATCCACCAAACGAGATTTGAACTTATCAACAGTTCCATCAATTTTCATCTTCTTCTTGAAGATCCAGTTACACCCAATGGGCATGTTGCCTCGTGGAAGATCCACTAAAATCCAGGTATTATTACCCATGATAGAATCCATCTCATCATTTACCGCCTCTTTACAAAAGGAGGCATCATGAGACTTCATAGCCTCATCAAATGTCATAGGGTCCGACTCTATGACACAATAATATGGAGTTTGATGGTCCACATAGTCTCTAGTACCTTCTAATAAAAATGTGTAGAAGTTCGGTCCGAAAGAATTCTCTTTCCTCGCTCTTTTAATCCTTTGGAGTTCTAGAGCATTGTCGGGGATTTCTTCCCTCTCATGATGGTCTCCATCATATGACATAGGAATGTCATTTTCAACTGATACATTATCCCTCGGTCTAGGAATAGAAGAAAACCGATTTTCATCAAAAATAGCATTTCTCGATTCTACTATAGTGTTCACACTAATATAGTCATTTGATTCAATTACATAGTGTCGATAGGCTTTATTATGAGCCACATATCCAATGAATATACAATAGATTCCTCTTTCACTTAACTTTTTCCGTTTAGGTTTTAGGACTTTAACAACTGCTTTACACTCCCATACTCTAAAATAACTTAAATTCAGGGCTTGTTTATTTCATTGTTCATACGGCGTAATTTTACTTTTCTTACTAGGAATACGATTCAAGATATGATAGGCCGTAAGCATGGCCTCATCCCAAAACCATCACTGAGTCCAAAATAAGACAACATGGCATTCACCATTTTGGTTAAAGTCTGATTTTTTTGCTCAGCCACGCCATTTTGTTGTGGCGTATGAGGCGCTGCGACCTCATATATAATTCTTGTGGTTTCAAAATATTTGGGATCATAGTACTCTCCACCACGATCAGTCCTTAAGTATTTTATAAATGTTTCACAGCGTAGTTCGGTTTTAGCTTTAAATGCTTTAAATTTTTTAAGTGATTCGTCTTTGTAATTTACGAGAAAGACATAACAATATTTAGAGCAATCATCAATAAAAGTAATAAAGTATCTCTTTACTCCTAAAGTTGGAGTACTCTTAAAATCACACAAATCACTATGCACTAGATCAAGTATACTCATTTGTCTTTGAAGCGAAGGAAATGAAAATCGTGTTATTTTCATTAGCATACATGTGTTACATCTGTCATTAACCTTGTCAATATGTGGAATCAACGATGAGTTAGCCATTTCATGCATTCTACAGAAATTAACGTGACCTAGTCTTTGATACCAAAGAAACAAAGTATCAAGCATATACACCAAACTAACATCGTTATTACTAATATATAGTTTGAACTTGTCTTTATACATGTATTCTTTCCCAACAAATGCCCCACCCTTGGACAATACAAATTTATTGTCCTCAAAGACTAACTTGAACCCGAACCTATTCAAGAGGCTACCAGACACGAGGTTCTTCTTCACATCCAGGGTGTAGCACACATCAGTCAAGGCAAGGGTTTTCCTGAGGTGAAAAGTAAATGAACTTTTCCCTTACCCTTGACCGGTAATGGTCGCTCCATTGCCCATAAATAACACAATTCCGTTATCTATGAGTTCAAACACTTAGAAGAATCTCCTACCTTTTACAAACATGTTTTATAGCCCCCCAATCTACCCACCAAAAACTATCATATTGGACAAGTTTGATTCGGATATCATCGCCACGCAATCATTATTCAAATTTTTAGTACGATGATCCAGCCCTTTGCCTTTTTTGTTCTTAAGGCGATAACAGTCCTTTCTCAGATGACCGGGCTTGTGACACTCCCAACAGACTGGCTTTGGTCTCTTGTCGTAACATTTTTATTGGAAGTATTCGGTTCCTTTCAGTCAATTGCTTGAGTGTCCTTCTTCCATGACATTAATCTTTCCCATGTCACCAGGGCAATATTTATTCTCATCCTGCAACCTGTATACTTCCTCAATACGAAGACGGTTAGCCGACTCCTCGATAGACATCTCTTCCTTCTTATGTTTGAGACCTTTCTTAATGTCTCTCCAAAAGGGTGAAATTTTGTCTATTGAGGAGGAAACAACAATAGTATCGTCCATGTTCACGTTCTGTTGTTTAAAATGGTTAAATATTCGTTCTATTTCATGAAATTGTTCCATTATTAGACGATTATCAACCATTTTGTAACTATTAAATTGACTAACCAGAAATTTCCTACTTGTTGCGTCTTCCGCCATGTACCATGCTTCAAGAGCATCCCATAACTCCTTGGCGATAGGCACGTTGGAGTAGATGTCGAAGAGGGCATTAGCCATGCCATTGAGGATGTGCCCCTACAAATGTAGTCGTTGTTCTCACACTTCAAACGGGCACGTTGCTCGCATGATGTCTCTTCATCAGATGCAGGTTTGTGGATAGGTGTATTCAGGACATACACCACATTCAACATCGTGATCAGAAAATGCATCTTCCTTTGCCAGCGACGGAAGTTGTTGCCATCAAACCGATCAAGTTTGACAAAATTTTGCTGTCATTTCACGCAAGGAAGAAGCCATTGCCAACCAAGAAAATAAGTCTTAAGATTATTAGGGAATTTCTTACAAAACAGGTAACTTTGAACAATCTTAGGTGTCGAGGCGCATAATCACTTTCCTTAAGACTTATTTCGAGTGTGGTGAAATAGTCTCTGAGATACAACGACAACCAAAACAGTGAAATGAGATAATATGTAGGAAGGAAGAAAGAGAGATGTGTTTGAGAATGAACTTTCAAGGTTTTTCACACAAATCTTTCATCAAGCCTTTTCAATCTTTTGCATGTATTTTCGATATGTCCATTGAACCAAAATATGGGGGCTTATTTATAGAAAAGAAATGCTCAAAAGATGTCCCAAAGATAATGCAAAGAACAATCAAAAACCACTTCCAACTGCACAAAGTAATGGTAAAAACCGCCCTGTATGTCAACACACAGACCTTGTGTGCCGACACACACATTAACGCACAGCTCACTGTAGAGCTATGTGTCGAATTAAGTGTCTACACTTGCTTCAACACACAAGTACTATAAGATTGTGTCTCGAAGTGAGTGTAGACGCCCACTTCAACACACAACAGTTCTGTAGACCCTTGTGCCAAAACACAAATCCCCGAGGACGTTTCTTCGGAGTTGTGTGTCAACACACTCAACACATGTGTTGACACCACCTAAATCAAGCCAAGTACATTATAAACAAGGATTAATCACTTGTTTTTAAAAATACATCAACACAGTATTGCTGGTTCTTGACATGACGGTGTTCTAATGATGTTATATTGTATTTTTTTGGTTCTATAGCTATTGATGTTTGGATACTAGTTCTTAGATGACATATATTAATATATATTTTTATGTTATTAGTGTATTTTTGATGATTATTAAAAAATATTTCTAGCAGACCTAACTTGTTGGCCATCTATTGAGTGATTGGATCTTCTAAATTTTCACTTGGTGACCAACTTGTTAATTTTAAACCACTAAATAATCAATGAATCTTCATTAGGAGCTTAGCGATTAAATCTTTTAAAATTAAACCGAGTGACCAACTTATTCATTTTTAACGACTCGCAATATCAATATATTTGGGTGTACCATTTTGAGTTGTTCATGATATCCAAAATCAAAAAATAAATTGAAAGTTTTTAATTAAATTTCTTATGTAAACTATACTTTATTATCCTAAAATTTGGTAAATTAATCTTTTAGTTCACAAACTACATGTTTTAGTTTTTTAATACCGATGTTTGGTGGAATAATATTTTATATAAAACGGTAGCGATCTTTGAACAAAATTTCAAAAAGGACCAAAATATCGTATTGAAACTCTATATCTTTTATAATAATAAATTAAAACATCGAGTTTATTATAACATTAAAAAATAAATAATAGCAAATACACACGTGACAAACACCCCACCCTTAGGGGTGTTCAAAAAAATCCATAACCGAAATACCGAACTGAAATACCAACTCGAAAATGCGGTTAACTATACCGAATTTTCGGTTCTGTTTACCGAACAGAAAAAATTTGAGGTATTTTGGGACGGTAACGGTTAATGATTTTGTCCATTTCGGTTAACCGATTTACCGAAATAATATACATTATGTATATATTTTCACATGTTCATAATATTATACTGTTTACTAAATATATTTTTCTACCATATAAAT
Source organism: Simmondsia chinensis (assembly GCA_018398585.1). Taxonomy (NCBI): domain Eukaryota; kingdom Viridiplantae; phylum Streptophyta; class Magnoliopsida; order Caryophyllales; family Simmondsiaceae; genus Simmondsia; species Simmondsia chinensis. Next base: position 24,282,708 of record JAGTTD010000019.1, read on the forward strand.
GACTCTTCTATAAAGCATAATTTACTTTATCTTTTTTCTTAATTCATTTCCTATTATGAAGTATTTATACCTTATTGTTATATTTTAAATACTAATTAAGCATTATGTTGCCATAATTTAGTACTACTCCCTTGCTCACATATTGGCTAAAATAAGATATTATACATTTAATTTTTTAGTATTGTATTATAAGCTCATACTTTGTTGAATATTCTCATGTTTAATTAATTTTTTGGACATTTACAAATCATTAAAGAGATAGATCGTATTATATAAAAGAGGTGTTGTATTACTTTTCCAGTTACTAGTTAACCAGCATAACAGAACCGAATTACCAATTTACCGAAAGTCGGTTAACCGGTCTTTTTCGATTACGGTAACTGTTAGATATTTTTGAGTATTTTAGTTATAGTTAACAGAACCGAAATGCTTTTCGGTACGGTTAACCGAACCATGAACACCCCCTACCCTTACCCCTTTTTTGTTTGTCTTTTTCATTCTGCCAGTCATCCGACCCTAACTACCGTACAGTCCTCACAATCCTGACTCTCAAATAATCAATTATGTCAAAAACTTAAGCTGATCAATCAATATTTAGGAATAGTTTTATACTTAGACACAGACCACATCTCCGCAACATGCTACACAAGCCCTGCATTGGCTGCCAGTAGGGGTGTAAACAAACTCGAGCTTGATAAGGCTTAAAAAAATTTTGGACTCAAAATTTTTTTCACCACAAACGGTGGATTAAAAATTTATTTTATAAAATTTGTCAGCTAAAAACTTAATTAAAAAGTTTCAAGTTGGTAATATTAATTTTCCTAAAATTTTCCGACTACTGAATTATAAATGTTATTATGATGACTAAACAGATAATAAAATCGATTAGATGGACAAATTTGACTCTATTTTTACTATGTTGACTAATCGAATAAACTGATAAATATAACTTAATAAAATCAATTCATAAATCGAATATTGAAACTAATCATCAACCTAAATAATAAATATAGCCCCAAGGAGTGGCTAACAAAAGGAGATCGTAACTCTAGATTCTTTCAATTAAGGGTCTCAACCATGCGGAAGAAGAGAAACATCCTTGAGTTGAAAAATAATGTGGAGGTGTCAATTACTGATCGCTAGGGTATTGTGGATTTGTTTATGCGAGAATTCAAGAAAAGATTTCAGTCCTCGGGTTTTAAAAATAACTTTAAATCGTTGGGTGCTAAGATGTCAGTTCAGGATAATTTGGACTTGACAGAGGATGTTTTGGATGTCAAGCTCAAGAGGGCAGTTTTTGACATGAACTCTCATGAGGCTCTCGAACTTGATAGATTTATCGTATTTTTCTTACAGACATATTGGGACATTTTAGGTAAGGGTTTGGCAGAAGCTACTAGGGCTACCTTAAAAGGTGGTCAGCTTCTCCGAGAAATAAATCACACATTTTTACCTTGATTCTAGAGACGAACTGTCCCTAAACTGTTCATCAGTTTAGACCGATAAGCATATGTACTGTTATGTACGAAGTTGTCAAGGTCCTCGTGAGTCACCTAAAACCTATCCTAGGGGAAATGATTAGTTTGTATTAGTGGGCTTTTGTCCCAATCATGTCAATTCATGATAACATTACAGTAGCGCGCGAGATAATGACGTCATTTTGAAGGAAAGAAAGGCAAGTCAGGGGTGGACAGTAATGAAACTCGATATGGAGAAGGCGCACGACAAAGTTGAATAGGTTTTTCTTCAAGTCATGATAAAGTTAGGTTTTGAAAAGAAATGGATGGATCGTGTAATGGAGTGCGTGACATCCCCGTCTTTCTCTGTTCTCATTGATGACTCCCCTATGGGATGTTTTACTCCTTCTAGGGGCTTGATACAAGGTGAACCTTTGTCTCCTTACCTTTTTATCTTGTGCTTAGAAGCTGCTAACCTCCAAACTTACTGTTAAGAGGTCTGGTATTGGTATTAAAATTGCTCGAGGGGCTCCTACGGATGACTGTCTTCTTTTTTGTGATGCTCATATGGAGTTTATTTGCTAGGTCTCATAATTCTCTTAAGATGTATTATAGTGATTCAAGTCAATTAATAAATCGGCAAATCTTAGAAAGTCTTTGGTGATTTTCTTGTCCAACGGGGAAAGAGCACTGAGACAAAAAAATAAGTTACTTCCTGAATATTTTGTGTTCTCAGTCCTTAGGGAAATATTAGTGATGTCTGTTTTGGATAGAGGCAATTTACCTCGAAGGTGGCAGCAAATTTGACTGATAGATTATCTTCCAAGAATGCAAACTGGAAAGCCGATTTTCTCTTCGAGGCAGGGTGCTCTATGTTGATTCAATCCGCTCTTGAATCAACTCCAAGCCGTATCATGCAATGCTTCTTTTTACCTAAGAGGATTCAGTGTAAATGGGATGCGTGTAGTAGGTACTTTTTCTAGAAAACCAATTCGGGAAAGGGTATGAATCTAGTGGCATGAAATAAGGTTTTGGAAGCCCAAAAGTGCTGGGTGGCTAGCCTCCATGGAATGGAAGTGATTAATTTGGCTTTCCTATGTAATTTAGGATGGGAGATTCTTAATAATTTGGAAAACCTTTGGGCTCAGATTGTCAAGAGTCAGTACTTGAATGAATATTAATTTCTTAGCTACTGAAGCCAAAAAAAGAATTCTCCTGCTTCAAAAGGAATTTCAATGACCAGACAGTCGTTGGAGAAAGGCACAAGGTGGAAGACTGGGAATGAAAATCAAGTTGCCTTTTGACTTCATAGGTGGGTGTCTGTCTGATAAGCCTTTAATTGAACCCGTGAATGGTTATATTAAGAGATGTAATTTGGACCAGAAGGTGTCTGAACTTATGAGGAGGGAGAATGGGAAGTGGAAAAACTCAAAAGAATTCTTCCTGATCATTTGTTGAAAATAGTGCTTGAAGTGCCTATTTCGAAAAATGTGGTGCAACACTGAAGATGTTGGGGCTTTATAAGCTTAGGATAGTTTAGTGTCAAATATGCTACTTGGCTGGCTCATAATCAAAATTGGGCAAATCGGAATTCGTGGGAGTGTCAATGGGTCTAGAACCTAGATGTGCATTAGATAATTAAAGTTTACATTTGGCAAGTTCTGAACAATAGTTTGGCCATTGATGATGTGCTGAGTAAAAGAGGAATTGAAGGTAGAGACCAATGCTCTCGATGTAGGTCAACCACTAAGATTCTTGATCATGTCTTTCTCATTACCTGCCGTCGATCGTACTAATTAGAGAAAATGCTTGCAACATCGGACAGATAAGCTTGTTGACGGAGAGGCTTTTGTTAATGAGCTTCAAAGGGTAGAGAATTGAGAAGTGGTCATGGGCATGGGGAGCTTATTCAGTTCATCGTTCTTTGTTGGCAAATTTGGAAAGAGCGAAATAATATTGTGTTTCATGATGTATAATGTCATCCCCGGAAAACCAGTTATTCTTGCTAAACATATGCTTATGGAATGGTGTCTTATCCAGTAAGTGGATGAGGTGAATGAAAGTGTGGATTCTCTGCTCAGGCCAAAAAACCGAACCTCAAGCCATTGGATTTCTTGGAAGCCTCTACCTGTTGGCTGGCTTGAGACTTAATAGTAGGACTGCACATCGGTCCAAGACCGGACCGGACCGGACCGAGGACCGAATAACACTAAAATGGCGGACCGTTGACCGGACCGATTTGAATCGGGTCTGTCCGGTCCAAGACCGATTTAAAACCTGTCTGGACCGGACCGACCTGATTATGGACCAAATTGAAAGAAATCTATTTTAATTTGTTGAACTCTTAAAATTATATTAACCATACACTCAATTAAATTAAGCATTCAAAATATTTTTTTACTCCATTCACATCCAATATATTATATTTTTCTTAGAAGAATATTACCTAGCAAAAAAATAAAGATAGATCTGATATCATATGATAAGTTCATACATAATCAATAGTGCATAATGAGAAAACATAATTTACATATCAGAAAATAAATATAAAATTTCAAATAAAACTAACAAACATTAGTAAAAAAGAAATACATCTTATCTATTAAATAAATCATAAATGGTCACGATAAAAACCAATATCATAAATGGTTTCTCTTTAACTCTTTTCACAATTCGCTAGCTATATCCAACTCGAACAAACATAATTAAACATCAATAAAGTTATCTTAAAATAAAAAATTAAAATAAGGAAAGGAATTTGAAAAGGCAAGAAAAGGGACGGCCATCATCATCATAAATAAGTCATTAATGTTAACTAAATATTTTTTTCCTTAATACTTTGCATTTAAATATTTTTTTAAAAAATTATTATGATTCAAATTTAAATTATATTATTATTGTAAATATTTTATCGGTCTTCGGTCCAGTCCTCGGGTTTTTCGGTTTTGGACCGGACTGGACCGAAGACCGAATATCTACTAAAATATGGACCGTGGACCGGACCGAGCTCCGGTCCGTGACCGAAACACCCTGTCTGGTCCAGTTCATCGGTCTGGACCGATTTTTGTTCACCGTACTTAATAGTTTGAAATGCAATGATATTGCGTCTGCAGAATTTTTTTTTTTTTTTTCTGAATTATTACGGGACAATGTTGCTTGCAAGCTTGAGACATTTAGGCTCCGTTTGTTTCAACAAAAGTATTTTTCCTACGGAAAATGTTTTACTTTGGAAAAGGTTTTTCATGAAAAATGCTATTTCCGTTGAGGTTTTCCATTGTTTGTTTCAAAGGAAAACATGTTTTCACACTTCGATATTTCTTGCTTGTTTTAAAGAAATCATTTTTACCAATCTTCTTATACCTAGTAATAGGATAATATAAGTAGCAATACAATATATTTGAAATTATTTAGTGTCTGTGTGGTTGTAAAATTATTACTAAGATATCTTGAGATTTGAGCATTTATTACATATTATGACATTTGAATGTATATAATGACGTACTTTGAAGTTGAATATTTTATCACTCGGGTACCATACATTTGATGAATTTTTGTAAGAATCTGAACAAATATAATAGTGCTAATATAATACATAAGTACGATAATATTTACAAGTCACATCAATGTTTTTAGCAAATTACGATAGAAAGTTCATCGTATATTGATGTAAAAACTACCTAAATATGGCTGAAATTATATGCCGTGTTAGCATTTTTTAGGAAAAATCTAATGAGAATACTTATATATTGTCGGAATCATGTTTCTAGATCACTCAGAATGATGACTTCCTCTCTTTTAAAAGGGAAGTCATTTTCTCCCATTTGAAGGAAAAGGTTTTCCTTTGGGAAAACCTTTTCCGTCACCAATTTTGTGCCAACAACGGAAAAGGGGAAAACCACTTCCTAGAATGCGGTTTTCCCCCTAAACAAACGGAGCCTTAGGTGATGCTTTTATCCCAGTGGTAGAAGTTGTACCGGCCAAAGATGCTTGATATTATGCAGCAAAGCTTGGAGCTCATAAGATCATCTTAAAAGGCGATAATGAAATGGTCATTAAGACTAATTTGGATATGTATGCGACTCTAGCAACATCCTCACTATTATTAAAGACATTCGTCTCGTTAAGCAGTGTTGCATCCAGGTGAAGTTCAATCATTACCTTAGGTAGGGATGGCAATGGGGCGAGGTGGGTACGGGGGGTGCCTCCTTCATACCCGTACCCGCCACCCAAATCCAGACCCATACCCGCCCCATTACCGGCCACGGGTATGAAGTGGATACCCATACCCGTACCTACCCTATTACTCGCAGGTATGCATTACCCGCCCCGTGCCAGCCCAAATGTGCATACAAAAAAATTATCCATATTCTCCCATACTAATTATTTGAACTATTTTTAAAAAGATCAATTATATATATTTTTTATAACATTAATAAATAATTTAGGTATTTAATTTAAGCACATAATTTTAATTTGAAATTAATTAGATATAAAATGGAGCAAGCATATGGTAGCTATAAGATGGGGCGGGGCCGGTACAACACTATACCCGTACCCGCCCCATGCCCGTGGCGAGTACACCCAGCCCGTACCCACTATCTGCCTCACTTATACCCAAACCCGTCCCAAACAGGATGGGTACCACGAGTAGTGGGTTTTACCCTCCCCATTGTCATCCCTACTTTTTTTTTTTTTTTTTTTTTATGATAATAAAGCCATGGGGAGGGGGGAGGGGATAAACCCCTTAAATCCTCAATAAAGAAGAGACCACTTTTGAGCTTTGTGGGATTCGACCCCGGGTCACCTCGTTGGCAACCGGCGATCACGACCACTCGGCTATGTCCCTAAGGGACATTGTCATCCCTACTTTCAGGAAGCCAATAGACCTACTAACTAATTAGCGAACTTAGGATATTGTGGCTCCAAGTTGTTAGTATGAGATTGTCCTTCGGACAGAGCCTTTTTATCTCTCAACTATGCCAATGCTTTAAGTTACCTCGTCCATCGTAGGGATCATAAAACTTTCCGTCTTTACCATTTTAAAAATCATTAGCCAGTAAAGTATATCATTTCATAGTAAATCAAAAATTTCAAATAACAGTTTATTGATTCTAAACCGACAATCTTGGTCATTAAATTTTCACTGATTTGATAAACAGTAGCCAAACTAATAAGCTAACGAAGGTTTCGATCAAGGCTTGGATCAAACACGAGTTTTTTAAGGCTTATGAACTTCGAGTTTTGAATAAAAAAGTATTTGGCTCGACTCAGTTCATTTACCGTTCTACAGTGACATGCAATTGTTGTTTTCTCTCTCAATCTCTCTCTCTCTCCCCCTTCTTTGTAGGAAAACTAAGCTCTAAAAATAGGCTAAACAAGACTCTAATTTGTGTCCGTTTATTTCTCACTTTTGTTTGTGGGCCTCAGCACTTGTAGCTCTAATTGTTTGAATGCAATCACTTTCTCTCTCTTTCTTCTTTTCCGTCGTCTCATCTTTCATTAGATTTAATTAGTAAATCCTCCCGATTTTCACGCATACCATCTCTAGCAGCCACCACAATTGCATCCCCGATCGAAATCGATCCCATTCATCCTAATCATTCGAACAAAGACGAAGAAAAAAGAAACTAAAAAAAAATAAAAAAATTATAGATTGCCCATGACTAAAAAATGTTCATTTGGCCAATTTTTCATAGTTTGATCAAGGAAAAAGATCGATAACTAGTTTAGGTACGTATAAGTAAAAAAAATATACAATTGAATAGTTCTATGTGAAACGGAAGGACATTACACAATGTGGTTCCGAAAAGAAAAATCAAATTCGGGTTTGAGGAGATGATGAGCAAAGCGGAACACGCGTGTGGAATGGCAAAGGCATGGGAAGCAACGCTACGAAAAACGCAAGCAGCAGCGAAGAAACGTGCTCACAGTATATTCGGATCAATCTCAGTGGCTCATGTCAACGATGATATGGCTGACGATGACATGAGTGTGGTGGGAGACGACAGGAGTCATCGTGGCTCGAGTGACCATCACACCCACCATTTAATGAGCTCATTGTCAACGGACCAACCCAACCATGTCGAGAGGTTCCTTGCGAACGGTGACTACTACATGGGTCATTGGTTTGAGAGTTGCCCGCATGGACATGGCAAGTACTTGTGGACCGACGGGTGCATGTACTTGGGTGAATGGTTCAGGGGTCAAGCCATAGGGAAAGGTCAGTTTAGTTGGCCTTCGGGCGCTATGTATGAAGGCGAGTTTAAAAGCGGGTACATGGACGGGAAAGGCACGTATACTGGCTCGAATGGTGAGACGTACAAAGGGTTCTGGGTGATGAACATGAAACATGGACACGGATCAATGAATTTCGAGAATGGAGACTATTATGAAGGCGAATGGCGACATGGGGTCCAAGAAGGACAAGGGAAATATCAATGGAATAACGGAAATAGCTACAACGGCGAGTGGAAAAACGGTTTGATTTGTGGTATCGGAACCATGGGTTGGGCCAACGGATGCTGCTACGAAGGGCAGTGGATAGACGGGTTACCAGAAGGGGAAGGGATCTACAGATGGAAAAACGGGAGCTTTTACGAGGGAAAATGGAGTAGAGACCCAAAAGATCAGAACGGGACATTTCATCTGTCAGAACCAGAAGGAGAGAAACCCAGTTGGGACCCCCAAGAAGTGTACGACAACCTATTGAACGAGTGCAGTACCTGTCCGATAGAGAAAATGACCGTTTTTCCATCACAAAAAAAGCTAGCGGCATGGAAGGCGCCGAAGGGGTCGGACACGAGGATAAGGCCGGGGCGAATGTCGGTGGACTCGAGGCTAAATGCAGGACCAGAGAGAATGTGGGATGGAGATTCAAGTGATGGGAGTCACAGGAATTCAGTAGGAGGGAGAGATGTGGACCTAGAGGGACTTAATCTTGAGCATTTTCCTCACAGATTGTCACCTGGGACACCAGGAAGGCCTCTTAGGATACCAAAAGCAGGGAAAAAACAAGGGGAAATCATTACTAAAGGGCATAAGAACTATGAACTTATGCTTAATCTACAGCTCGGAATAAGGTACGTTTGTTAGTCGATCAACTACTAGTGTTTGAAATCGACCAGGGCTCGTTCGTGTCTATTTTGGGTGCTGGGCATCTTATTGAGTTGAGTTTAGACAGATTCGATTCACTCAAAGAGTTCGTGTAGGTGGTACTCGACTCGTTAAGGTTCACAAACAGTTTCGATAAGGACTCACTAATGATCGGTATTAAATGAGCTTGACAAGCCAAGTTCGAATGGTGAGTGCTCGGCTCGTTAATATTCACGAATAGCTTGATAAAGGCTCTTAACAATTTGTCAGGAGCCAGATAAGGGCTCTTTACAGCCAATACTAGCTTAAAATAGCTCACGTCGATAGCGGGCGCGAATCAATAGTAAATTCCACTCGATTATGAATCGAATCAGCAAATAAGCTTGGCTTGATTCGACAATGAGCTCAACTCAACTTGATTAGGCTAATGAGTCAAGTACCAAACATACTAACATCTTATTGAATAGAGTTTGAATAAAGATTCGATAGCTTGATAAAAATTAGGCTCGGGACTTATCGAACACGAGTTTGACCAAGGTGGTGTTCGGCTTGACAGGCATGCAGTAGGAAGACCAGCACCACCAACATCACTAGATTTGAAGGCATCAGCATTTGACCCTAAAGAGAAATTTTGGACAAAGTTCCCACCTGAAGGCTCCAAACATACACCTCCTCATAACTCTAGTGAATTCAAATGGAAGGATTATTGCCCTTTGGTCTTCAGGTCAGCATCCTATCTCGTTTTCCTCGATAATTAGCAACAAAGTCGTAATACAAAATAGGTTACTGATACAAATGAGCGTTGAGTCGATCTGTATAAAGATGGGGATCAAAAGAGACAGATATAGTACAACATCCCGTCTTTAACTCTGTATCTAACAGGTCTGTTTGGTGTCAAATGTAAACTCACGCAAGGAGATTTGAGGAGGACTGCTCTTTTGTGCAGCTCATATGGGTTTTTTACCAATGGGCTCGGTCTTTTTACAGGGCTCTAAGGAAGTTGTTCAAGGTGGATGCGGCTGACTATATGTTGTCTATATGTGGAAATGAAGCCCTACGGGAGCTCTCTTCTCCCGGAAAAAGTGGCAGTTTTTTCTACTTGAGCAATGATGATCGTTACATGATCAAAACCATGAAAAAGGCCGAAGTCAAAGTAAGTTTGTAATATTCTATGATTTTTATTCTAAAATAGCACAGCTAAATAGAATTATCTTATTCAAGTTTGATTCCCGATATATTGGCACTATTTTTGTGGGTTTGGATTTCCTATGTTCATGTTAAATTTTCTGGGCTACTCACAGAGTTGTAACACATGAGATCTACATATAAGCTAAAGTAAGATTTTATCTTTAAACTAATTGACATTAGGTAGAATAACTCGTTAGTCTTATATATTGATCTCATCTCTCTTACAACTCTAACACGAGATTCAATTAAACTCATAATTGGAGTCGTTAACAGTTCATATAATTTATCGAAAAACGTGAATGTAGGTGCTATTAAGGATGCTATCAGCGTACTACAACCATGTACGTGCATTTGAGAACACTCTTGTCACCAAGTTCTTTGGCCTCCACTGTGTCAAGCTCACCGGACCCACCCAAAAGAAAGTAAGCCAAACAAAAAACGATACCAAACTGACCCGTTTAACATATGTTTTTTAAATGTAACATAGATGTTGAGTATGTATTGTACTGTACAGGTACGGTTCATAATAATGGGGAATTTGTTTTGTACGGAGTACACGATACATAGAAGGTTTGATTTGAAAGGATCATCCCTAGGGAGGTCCACAGATAAACCCGAGGAAGAGATAGATGCAAGTACCATTCTCAAGGACTTGGATCTCAACTTCATTTTCCGTCTCCAAAAATCTTGGTTCCAAGAATTTTGTAGGTAAATCCTCTCCTCGCAGCCTTACCGTTCCTTCCCTTTTTCCCGATAAGTAGGATACAAGTCCAAAATGACACAAAGGTACAGGGTAGGTCTCGAAGACGAATAACATCACCTTTCATTTAGTCAAACTACACGAACATAGCACAAAGATAACGTGTTTGTATTGGAGCTTTTAGAGCTGACACTGTATGTATTTAGATTAACTTTGTGTTTGGGTTGAGTCAACTTGTTATTAACACGTTGACTAATTTTTATCGTTATTACAACTGTTATATATATCTTACAGTCTACATGGATATAAGATAATTTAAACTACATTTAGTTATATTAATTTGATAATTTATTTTAACGATTAAGAGTATGACAACCGTAAAAGCCTATTATTGGCGTGTTTGTCAGTTGACAACCAAACACGTCACAAGATAAGTCACTCGGGAGCTGTTTGTTAATTAAGTTGGGTAATGGTCAAAGATTCCAATCAATTTAGTAAACGGGTCGGTTTAGATTGACCTCTTCTATAAAATTTCTCGTATAACACGAACACGAATTATGTAGTTAGTAATGTGTTGTTTTGTTTGTTTGTTTGGACAGGCAAGTGGATAGAGATTGTGAGTTTCTAGAACAAGAAAGAATCATGGATTATAGCTTGTTAGTTGGGATTCATTTCAGGGAATCTTCCAAAGCAGGCGACTTGATTCCTTCTGGTGCTCGTACTCCTATTGGTTAGGTTCTTCCACCGACATTACTTATGAGTTTAGTAAGAATCTCGTATTATAACTGTGAAAGAAAAAAGATCAATATATAAGTTTAATGAGCTACCCCATCATGAGGGCGTCTCAGTTGGCGGTGTCTTCTACCTATGCGGACATCGCCCAGGGGCCAGGAGTTCGTTTCTCATTGAGGACATACTTATGATTTATCTGCTAATGGGGATTGTGGGCCTCCTCATGGGTCGGGATTGGCTGGGGCAACCCAGTCCCTCGCTACCCAAAAGTTTAATGAGCTACTCCTCATAATATCAATTGATTATAATTAGGGGTGTTCATGGTTTGGTTAACCGTACCGAAAATATTTCGATTCTATTAACCGTAACCAAAGTACTCAAAAATTTCTAACCGTTTCCGTAAAGACCAGTTAATTGACTTTTGGCAAATCGGTAATTCGGTTCGGTTATGCCAGTTAATAGATAACTAAAAAAATAATGCAATGCTTCCTTCGTGTTATATGATCTACCTTTCAACGATTTCAAATGTCAAAAAAATTTATTAAACATGAGAATACTCAACAAATTATGAGCTTATGATCTAATTCTAGAGACTTTAATGTATAATATTTCATTATAATCAATATGTGGGCAAACGAGTAACACTGAAGTGTAGCAAAATAGTGCTTAGTTAATATTTGGGGTATCACAATGGGGCACAAATACTCTATGATAGGAGATGAATTGGCAAAAAAATAAAATTAATCATGCATTATGGAATTGTGACTTATATACTAAAAAAACATATTTAGTGAACAATATAATATTATGAATATGTAAAAACATATACAGAATACATAGTTTTTCAGTAAATCGGTTAATCGAAATGGACAAAATAACTAACCATTACCGTCCCCAAAATACCTTAAATTTATTCGGTTTGGTTAACCGGTCCGAAAATTCAATATGGTTAACAACATTTTCGGGTCGGTATTTCGGTTACGGATTTTTTTAAACACCCCTAATTATAATGGAATCTCACTTAAACTTATATGTGAATCTCATATATACAAATTTTGTGATTCGGATAAAAATTTCACACCAATTTCTATTTCATTTCATACATCTCTGTGAATATACAACAACAACAACAGACCCAATGCCTCAAGGGCTCCCGCATAAGCAGGGTCTGGAAGGGGAAGGATGTACGCAGTCTTACCCCTTCAAGATGTTAACCTAACGAGAGACTATTTCCAAGTCTGTGAATATGGGAAACATAATTAAATCTTTTTTTCAGGAGGTGATGACCCAGAAAATGACGGGGAGCCTAGACTTTCGAGAGCAGATACCGACAAACTTCTCATTGACCCAGCTTGGTAAGTACTAATGCAACTATATATCCAGGGCCGGCCCCGACATTCTCGGGGTCCTAAGTAAAATTTTCAAATAAGGCCCTTCATATATGATAACATTTCTTTTAAAATTTATTAATATTAATACTTGCTACTTCAAAAAGTATAACCTCTAAAATTTAGGACCTCTAAAACTCAGGGGCCCCAAGCGGTTGTTTGGGTCGCTTAGGATTATGTCTGGCCCTGTATATATCCTTTCTATTCTATACCCGTTAGGGATGACAATGAACCCGAACTCGTTGATAATGGATTTGGATATAACAAATGAGTTTTAAATGTATTTAGACACGGGTTTGATAAATGAGTTATGAGTTAGGTCGGGTTTGAAATCTGATTCGAAATTAATACTAGATGTAGGATGATATTTTAGAATTATTACATTTTGAGTTTTCAATACGTCAAATTGAATTCAAATGATTGTTTCTGATTGTGGAGAGCTTGTTCCAGCACTGTAATATTCTTTTTGTGAAAACTTTAATTTATCAAATCTCTATCTAAGGATTACTAGTAATTGTTTTACTGAATGATTTTCTAATACTGCATTGTTATTTATATATATTAATATTAATTCGTAACTTTATAATCTATTTGTGGACTCAAAGAGTTGTGAATTTGTGTTAGATATCATACTACCTGATAGATTTGATTTTGGATTTGGGTTGAAACTTCCATAGAATAAATTGAATTTTTTAGAATTTGGGTTAAGTTCGGGTTTTTTTTTTTGGATTGGATTCAAATAGAGGCAAATCGGCCTAAATCTGATCGATTGTCATACCATAACTCAACACGTTTGATTGAAAAGTAAATGGAATTTATTTGTTTGTTGTTATTCTTTATCACAAGGTGGGCAAGCATCAGATTAGGGATAAACATGCCAGCTCGAGTGGAAAGAGCAATAAGGAAAAACGAAGGTGAAAATCAAGTAATGGAGCCAACAGGGGAATTCTACGACGTGGTAATGTTTTTCGGAATCATAGATATACTTCAAGACTACGACATCAGCAAAAAACTCGAGCATGCATATAAGTCTATGCAGTACGATCCCACCTCCATCTCAGCTGTCGATCCCAAGCTCTACTCTAAACGTTTTCGGGATTTTATTTTCAAAATTTTTGATGAAGATATATGATGATAGAGAGGGAAAAAAATACATTAGAAATTAAATACAACCTTTAATTTATGTGTTGATGGGGGTCTTTTTTTTTTTTTTGCAATTTATCCTCTATGTGGAGGAAAATTAGATGGGATAAAAGATATAGATGTTAAAATACATGTGATTTCAAAGTGGGTTTTTGTTTTTATTTTTTATTTTTCATTTTGGTTAGTTTCAAATTTTTGTGTAACTTTGAGAATCTTGTGTAATGAGAATTTTCTTTTTAGTAGTAAGCAGTACAATATTTGTCTAAGTGGGGCCATCAACTGTTTCATTTGTTTTTGTTATGCACGTGTGATCGCCCGAGTTTAAGAAAACGAACTTGTTCAACGACTTATCATGACTTAGGGTAAGTCATGTTGGTGCAAACTCCTTGCAAACGGGTAACTAGAAGATCTCAAGTGTCGAGGCTGTGTGACCACTTTCCTTAAGACTTATTTTGGCATATCGAAATAGTCTCAGGGATACAATGACAACTAGATAATATGAAGTGAGGAAGTGTAAGAGGAGGAATAGAAAAGGATGAATGATAATGAGTTTTCTAAGAACTTTCACAATTCTTTTCTTTCAATCTTTCACAATACTTTGATGCAATAATCTTTTTTGTATATTTCAATCAAAGAACTAGGCGGAATATATATAGAGTATATGGCTTGGAAGACGTCCCAAAAACAATCAAAACCAATCGCCAAAAATCGGACTTAACCGCACAAAGTAGGTTAAAACTGTCATGTGTGTCTGTGTCGACACACAACCCACTGTAATTCTGTGTGTCGAAGTGAGTGTCGACACTCACTTTAACACACACCTTTTTATAAGATCTGTGTGTCGACACACAAAACCAGTGTGTTGACACACAGACCCCCGATGGCTGTTCTGTAAGACCTGTGTTGACGCACTAGCTCTGTGTGTCGACACACAAAAGGTTCAGATTGGTTTTGTAGGATTATGTGTCAACATATGGTACCTGTGTGTCGACACACACCTTATACAAGCCAAAACACTTAAAAATAAGTAAGGGACATATCTCAAAACACTTTATTACTTACTCTATTTTGAAAATACGTCAACATTCCCCCACCATTTTCAAAATACAATCATTCTCAAATAACATCTCAAAATGAAAAGAAGCCTTATTGTGTATCAATGAGGGTGTTTCGATTGAACCCTCACCTAGTGAAGACACGTTATTGTTAATCGGAACAAAATGGCAAGCCAAGCTTTAAACCATACATCCCATTTAACTAACCGAATACATCTCCACACATAAGGCTTACTCCTCGTGCACACCGTACAACACCCGAATCGACACATTTGTGGCCTTGTGTCCTGTACCCTTCATGAATGTTTCAGAACCATTTGTCAAAAATCACTCCTTGAAGCGGCCAAACTTTACGCTCACTAAGGTGGATCCCATTGATCATGTCTCTGCGATGCCGCATCCAATAATAATATGTGCTTGGGTCCATTAAGAGCATAAGCTCATCCTCTTAGTATCTCTGACGCAGGTTACCAAGCACTTCACACATGGGATGGAAAATTCTCTTTTAGTGCTTGTAGTCACATTGATGACAGATCTCTCTCATTGAACCCGAGACCTGGCGTTGTGCTAGGCGTCGAGTTGAGGGTCCATCATGGGCGACTTAAAATGACAAGTTTGAACCCTATCCCTTCACTTGTTTTCAAAACCAAGTCTTTAGCTAGGCCTTTCGTAAACGGATCCGCTAGATTTTAACTTATTCTCACAAAGTCCACAGTGACAACTTCTCGAATGAGTTCTCTCACTATACTATGTTTTACACCAATGTGTCTGGACTCTCCGTTATACACCTCACTGTATGCTTTTGATAGTGTTGCCTGACTATCACAGTGGATAGATATCGAAGAGATCAGCTTAGGCCAAAAAGGAATCTCATACAAGAGATCCGTTAACCACTCGGCTTCCTTTGCTGCAAATGCAAGAGCTATAAAATCCGCCGCCGTAGTGGAATCAGATATACACGTCTGTTTCTTGGAACCCCAAGAAACCACACTGCCACCAAGCAAGAATACCCATCCGCTTGTGAATGCATGATCTTCCAGATATACTATCCTTTGCTGCAAATGCAAGAGCTATAAAATCCGCCGCCGTAGTGGAATCAGATGTACACATCTGTTTCTTGGAACCCCAAGACACCACACTGCCACCAAGCAAGAATACCCATCCGCTTGTGAATGCATGATCTTCCACATTGGAGATCCAGCTGCATCAGAGTGTCCTTCTAAAATGGAAGGATACCTTTCATAAGAAATACCATAGTCCATTGTCTTCTTAAGATACTTTAGTACTCTATATACTGCATGCCAATCTAATTTACTCGGATTGCTAGTGTACCTACTTAGCTTTCCAATAGCAAATGCTATATCGGGCCTTGTGCTAGTCATGGCGTACATAAGACATCCAATGACTCGAGCATACTCCAATTGTGACACTGGAGCTCCCTCATTCAGTACAAGCTTCACACTAGGGTCCATTAGAATGAACATCGGTGCACAAGCACCAAAGTTGAATCTATTCAACATATTTTCAATATAGTTATCACCATTCCTTACAATCCTTATACCGAGGATCACCTCAGCCTCACCCATGTCTTTCATAGCAAAGTTCATCAAGAAAAATTATTTAGTTTTCTCTACTTGTTCCAAATCAGTACCAAATATCAGCATGTCATCAACATACAAACAAATAATGACTTCTTTTCCATTTTCGAACTTGCTATAGACACACTTGTCTCATTCATTTATTATGAATCTGTTGTTTAGAACAATTTGATCAAATTTCTGATGCCATTGCTTTGGGGCTTGCTTGAGCCCATACAGAGAACATACATACTTTTCTCTCTTGACTCGAAATAGCAAACCCTTCCAGTTGTTCCATATACACCTCCTCTTCTAGCTCACCATTTAGGAATGCCGTTTTCACATCCATTTGGTGAATCGCTAGCTTATAAATTGAGGCAAGAGCTATTAGAACTCTTATCGTCGATATCCTTGCCACCGGGGCATACGTGTCAAAGTAGTCTATCCCATGTTTTTGGGTAAACCCTTTATCCACCAATCGAGCTTTGAACTTATCTATAGTTCCATCGACTTTCATCTTCTTCTTGAACATTTACACTCGATGGCCTTGTTTTCTCATGGAAGATCCACTAAAATCCAAGTATTAATTACCCAAGATGGAATCCATCTCATCATTTACCGCCTCTCTCCAAAAGGAGGCATCATGAGACCTCATAGCCTCATCAAACGTTATGGGATCCCACTCCATGACACAACAACATGGAGTTACAAGGTCCATATCATTTCTAGTACCTTCTACCAAAAACGTGTAGAAGTCCGGTCCGAAAGATTTCTCTTTCCTCGCTCTTTTACTCCTTCGAAATTCTACAGCATTATCGGGATTTCTTTCCTCTCATGATGGTCTCCATCATATGACATAGGAATGTCATTCTCAACCGTTACATAATCCCTTGGTCCAGGAATAGAGGTAAACCAATTCTCATCAAAGATAGCATCTCTCGATTCTATTATGGTGTTAACATTGAAATAGTTATTTGACTCAATTACATAGAACCGATACGCCATACTATGAGGCGCATATCCAACAAAAATATAGTCGATGCCTCTTTCACCTATTTTTTTCTTTCAGGTTCAGGGACTTTAACAACTACCCTACATCCCCAAACCTTAAGATAGTTCAAATTCGGGGCTCATTCGTTCCAGTATTCATATGGGGTCATCTTACTTTTCTTATTAGGACTATGATTCAATATATAACAGGCCGCAAGCATGGCCTCATCCCAAAATCCTCACTGAGACCGGAATAAGATAACATGGCATTCACCATCTCGGTTAGAGTCCGATTTTTTGGCTTAGCCACGCCATTGTGCTGTTGCGTATAAGATACTGTGACCTCATGTACAATACCTATGGTTTCGAAATATTTGGGATCATAATATTCCCTACCACGATCCGATCTAAGCCGTTTGAGAAAGGCCTCACAGTGTAGTTCGGTTACCACTTTATATGCCTTACACTTATCTAGTGATTCGTCTTTATAGTTTATTAGATACACATAACAAAATCTAGAACAATCATTTATGAAATAAACTTTCCACCTAAAGTTGGAGTACTTTTAAAGCCGCACAAATCACTATGAACTAAGTCAAGTAAACTCGTTTCCCTTTGAACTGAAGGAAATGAGAGTTTCGTTATTTTCGTTAACATACATGTTTTACGTTTATCATAATATTCCCCACCAGACACGAGGTTTTCTTTTCATCCCGGGCAAATCGGTCAAGGCAAGGTTTTCCCGGCTGTGAAAAGTAAATCAACTTTTCCCTTACCCTTGACCGTTATGGTCACTCTATTACCCATAAACAACACAGTTTTGTTATCTATAGGTTCAAATTCTTTGAAGAACCCCCTATCTGTACATACTTGTTTCGTGGCCCCCGAGTCAACCCACCAAGAAGTCATCACTTTGGACTAGGTTGATATCCGATATCATCGCCACGAATCTATCATTTGAATTGTTGGCACGATGATCCAGCCCTTAGGTGACCGGGCTTCTGACACTCCCAACAGACCAACTTTGGCCTCTTGACATCTCGTTTCTTTTGGTAGTGTCTGGTTCGTTTCGGTCCTTTACTCGATTGTCCTTCTTTCATGACATTGATCTTTCTAATGTCACCGGGGTGATCTATGTTCTCGTCTTGTAACCAACATCCTTCCTCAATACATATATGATTAGCCAATTCTTCGATAGACATGTCTTCCATCTTGTGTTTGAGACTTTTCATAATGTCTCTCCACGAATGCGGAAGTTTGTCTATCAACGAGGATACAACAATAGTATCATCCATATAGATTTTATGTTGTTTGAAATTGTTTAATATTCTCTCTATCTCATGGAATTGTTTCATTACCGGAAGAATGTCTACCATCTTGTAGTTATTAAATTGACTAACTAAAAATTTCTTACTTGTCGCGTCCTCTGCCATGTAATGTGCCTCAAGAGCGTCCCACAATTCCTTAGCTATAGGCACACTGGAGTAGATGCCAAAGAGGGCATCGGTCATGCCATTCAGAATGTGTCCTCTACAGATGTAGTCATCATTCTCCCACTTGAATCGGGCTCGTTGCTCGGCCAGCATCTCCTGCTCCTCGAAAGCGGGTTCGAGAAGTGGTGTATTCAAGACATACACCACATTCAAAGTAGTAATCAGGAAGTGCATCTTCCTCTGCCATCGGTGGAAGTTCCTGCCATCAAATCGGTCTAACTTCACAAAGTTGGCTATCATCTCGCGTAATGATGAAGCCATCACAAACCAAAAACTAAGTCTTAAGATTGTTGGTGCAAACGAGCAACTGGAAGATCTCAGGTGTCGAGGCTGTGTGATCACTTTTCTTAAGAATTATTTCAGCATATCGAAATAGTTTAAGGGACACAACGACAACCAAACAATATGAAGATAGGATGTGTAGGAGGAGGAATAGAAAGAGATGAATGAGAATGAGTTTTCCAAGAACTTTCACAATTCTTTTCTTTCAATCTTTCACAACATTTTTTGATGTTACAATCTTTTTTGTATATTTCAATCAAATAATTAAGGGGAATATATATAGAGTATATGGCTTGGAAGACATCCCAAAAACAATCAAAACCAACCACCAAAAAGCCTTAACTGCGCAAAGTAACGGTTAAAACTGCCCTATGTGTTGAAACTGTGTGTCGACACACACTTTATACAACCGAAAACACTTAAAAACAAGTATGGGACATATCTCAAACACTTTATTAATTAATCTATTTTGAAAATATATCGACAAGTTAAGTTTTTACTACATGTGGATGACTTCAACTAATCATTTCTTTAAAGTGTTGCAACTTTACATGGATTCAATTGAAGTTCCAATTAAAAAGACTCTTGCATGTTTCTTACGGATTTTTATATATACGTATGCTGCATGAAAAATTAAAGATGCAGACCCAACCCAAGCGACAGTTAGAATGACGAAGCAAAGCCAACACATACATTACCCTATATGCTTAAGAGTTTAGAACTAGGTTGGGGATAAGCTTAAGAGCTCGACAATTTATCTTGAGCTTGGGTCTGTTTATGTCTATGCCCAACATCCTTGACTCAAGATAACTCATTTGACATCAAGCTTAACAAGATTTAGGTTGAGTGAATCATTTTTTGAGTCACTTATTCAAAACCAATGCTATTAAATTCGAGACTTAGCCATTAAAGCCCCAAAATATTTGGCTCATACCTAAATTCACCTAACTCACCAAGCCATGACATCAATCTAATAACAATGCTTTCAAGCTTGAAACTTGGTCGTTAAAGCCTTAAATTGACGACTCTAACTTACTTCTGGAAGGGGATGGGGATAAAACTATGGCATAAAGGATCTACCATCTTGAACAACGTCGCTGACACGCCATTGTATTTGCATAAGCAAATATAGTTACAATTACGCCTACTCCTAAGAAAGAAAGAAATAAAAAGCACATAATGCTGTAAAAGAAAGTGAAGAGTTTTTTTTATTGGTATTGCGGCCCTTCTCTAGCGCTCAAGGACCTCCACATCCAAACTTCTGACTTTCCACACTTTGCAGGGGAAAATTCATCATAGAAACCACGCATTGTGGTCAATGGTCTTTTTTCTTTTGTCCATCTAGTTCTCTGTGGAAATTCTTGGCACCCATGTCTTCTTTTATTGTGTCGGATAACCTTTTGAGTTGGCGAGTCCTTTTATTGCAACAGTCCTGGTCATCACCTCAACCTTCAAATCTAGCTCCTTGGTGATGAACTATTAACTGCCTCGACTCAAGAACACTACTCTTTTCTCACGATAAGAACGTGTTTCACTGAACTAAAACAGGGTCGTCTCAATCCCTCTGGCTTACTGAGTAAACAAATGACTTATTAACTTAAACGACGTCATTCTCAGACCCTCCAATTTATTTGGTAAATAAATCACACCTTTTATTTGTCAGTAAATTACAAATTTACAATGTATAAAAAGCTGACTTGACTGCCAGTGGTCACACAAGACTCGAAGGAGTGCAACAATAAGAAGCATAGTCTGTTTACACGATTTTTTGTAAATATCCAACCATTTCACTGGAAGATTTTCAGTGTTTCTTTGGTACTTCGTATCTCCCCTGCTTTGGCACTCAGTTCACCTTCTGCAAGGGCTTTGACTTCTTGAATTTTAGCTCCATTCCTTTTAAGATTCTTTAAAACAATCCTAATCTCTAACAGCGATGGCCAAGTTGTTCATTGTGTTTCTATCTTCGATGCCCAAACTGATAGCCTAGTCGAGCAGCTTGCCCGCCTGGTTCAAGCTGATAATAGCTTTATCACAGACCAGCTGCTAATTAAAGTTGATTTGATTTCCCTTGAGGGGGATTACCCAATTACTAGACAAGCGGATTCCTCTTTAAGCATCCGACGTTTATTATGGGACTCATCTTTTGTCCCATCGAGGAGGTCTCTCAAATTTTAAACATTTGCCCCAGTAAGCTGGAGTCACCATTGGACAATGTCCCCAAAACGTATCTACTATGTTATGAAGCCTAGTTATCACCTCTATCATAGCATCACAAAGAAAAAAGCAAATATTCACAAATAAAAGGTAAGCGACCAAGGGCACACCTTAATTGATTTTAATCCTAATTCCATATTTACCATACTTTGAAATCTCCTAGAGATTTGAGGCAAGAACATCAAAGAAAATAATGAACAAAGTAGGGGATGACAACATCCATTCCATATTCCATTAGTATTAGCAGTTATTTTTGTTCAGCCTCAATCCACTGGTTAGTAAAAACCTCATCTTATCATTATTTGCTAGAGAAAATGCAGTTCCACTCTATTTTACGCTTTTCCATATACAACTTTTAGACAGTCCAACCCATTTTTCCTTGTTTTTGTCAAATGAAGTCATGATCTTATGGGAAATTAGAATATTATCATGACTAGACCTTCCTAGGGTGAAGGACCCTTATAGCAGTAACCGATTTGAATGGATTGCTAAGACTTTGGTAGTAATTTTATATAAAGCATTAGAGTTTTTTTTTTTAAGCAAAATGGCATTTAAAAAAAAAAAGAAGGAAAGTGGCACATTTAAGAAAATATTTAGCAAAATGGCACACTTTACTGTTCACTTATTATTGCAGGCCGTTTGAAACGGATTATAAGAAGTTGCGAACTATTGCATGATGTTAGAAATGTCTTACAACGTGTTGCCTCAAAGGGGCTGGCCACAAAACTGACCTCAAGTCTTATGGTTCGGACTCTCGAGTACGCACTTGTAGGAATATATTTAAGTAGAGCTGAGCCCAACCTCGTTAGTCATCAGGTTTAAGGCTCGACTCGAAACTTCATGAGTTTAGAAACTTCAAGCTCAAACTCAACTTGATGAGGCCTGAACTATGCATGCGACTTTTAAGCTCAATCTAAACTCGTTTGGACTCGGATCATTTAGTCTCCAACTTGGCTTGATTAGACAAATTTAATCTAATGAACTATATTATGACAAACTTGCTTAGGCTCGCGAGCTATAGAATTTGATTTTCACTAGAATCGGAATCTGCTCAATAAGATAGACGAGCCGATTTGACTTGACTCAAGTTTGAAACAAATTGAATCTTTCAAGCTTTTCCTTACTAGCCAGCTCAGGTTATTTAGCCCATTTACAAGCAAGGATGGCAATTGGGCGGCGCTGGTATAAGGGGTGCCTCCTCTATACCCTTACTCGCCACCCAAATCCATACTTATACCCGCCTTATAACCCGCTATGGTTATGAAATGCATATCCATACCTGCCCCATTACCCGCGGGTATCCATTATCCACCTCGTATCCGTCTTTATGTGGGTACAAAATAATTATCTATATCCACCCGTATTTATAGTATAATTGATAAATACTTTTTAATAATCAAATTTAAGTATGTATTTTGAAATTTGAAAATGAATTAGATAAAAATGAAGGGGGCATGGTGGGCTATAAGGCAGGATAGGACGGGGCGGATACAACACTATTCTCGTACTTGCCTTATATCCATGGGGGTATAGGGCAAGTACACCCAACTTGTATCACTACTCACCTTACACCCAACCCGTATCCACTACTTACCTTACTTATATTCATACCTGCGAATAACAAGTTTTACTCGCTTTATTGCCTTCCATATAGGGGTGTAAATGAGTCGAGTTGAGCCGAGCCCAAGCTCATTAGACTCGAGGCTCGGCTCGTCAACATTTAGCTCCGCTCGAGCTTGGCTCAAAGCTTGCCAAGCCCAAAAATTTCGAGCTTGGGCTCGGCTCGGTATAGGCTCGAGCCAAGCTCGAGCCGGCTCACCACAAGTTTTAGCTCAAGCCTATCTCACTTGGACTCACCCACTTTACCTTATTTTTGTTTAATTACTCAACTAAGCCTAAATTTTAAATTGCGAACTTATAATTTCTCTAACAAATAATATAAAAATGTACAAATAGAAGCAGGACAAATAAATTAAATTAATATACAGAACTACTGCAAGACAAATAAATCAAACATCAAAAATTATTTGATTTGGTTCGCACCTAAGAAAAAAAACAAGTCAGAAATAATTCAATAAAAGATAAAAAATTAAAAAAAAACGTACCAACTTTTTAATTTCAATTACATAGCACAAAAGACTAATATATATATCAAAATGTGTTTTGGATAAAGGATAAAAGGGTTCATTTTTGTTCATAAGGAAGTGTATGAAACTAAATTTTAACAACTTATACACCTTTTTTTTGTATTTTAGAGGATAAATAAATATTTAAAATACATATTTTACTCTTAGAAGATGTAAAGGCAAGCATGTACAGCACGGGAGTCTTAACTTCAGCATTGGAATTTACATACTTGCATGCACATTCAATTACCCCTTTTTCCGTAAATAATTTGTAACATTTATTTAAATGATTTTTCTAACATGTGCCTAAGGAACATTTATTACGCTATTTTTCCTTATTAATATTTGGATGATTTAATAAAAATTCAATAAATACAAGTGCAATAAATGTTCTTTAACTGCCCTTAGGGCACATGTTAGAAAATCCGTTATTTAAAACTAGTAATTACAATATTTAAAACTTTAATTACCACTAATGTGAATGAGTAGTTAAATAAACATTGTATAACATAAACCACTTTTTATATTTAGGCTCGTTTAGGCTTGCGAGCTCAGGAGCTCGAGCTTTATATGGCTCAAGCTCGACTCATTTAGCTTAACGAGTTAGCTCAACTCAGCTCAAGCTCGTAATAAGTCGAGCTATAAGAACTTTATGTCGAACCGGTTGAGGCTCGCGAGCCGACTCGGCTCATTTACGGCCCCACTTCCATACAAGCAAGACAACAAAGTTGCCCGTTGTAGGGTTAAGGGGTTTATCTTCTCCATTTTGACCGCGCAACGATGGTTTTTGATACCCTTCCACTCTCTCACATCACCCCTTCCCTCCAAATCAATGGCCCTCTCTCTCCTCCTCTTCTTCTGGTCCCTTTCTCTCTGACAAAACCCCACCCAAAACCCTAACCCTAACCCTAACCCTAACCCTGTTCTCTCTCTAAAAAAGGTACCCAAAACGGCGCTGTGTGTCTGTAGCAAGACCCATAAAGTGGGCACTAGAGCTTCAGAAGCTATTTCAATGGCGGTTTCTTCTACCCCTTTTAAGATTTCTTGCCCTTCTCCTTTATGGGTTCCTCGCTCTTGCCCTTGTTCTTCTTCTTCTTGGCCTGCTTCTACCGCTCTTCGGCGGCGTAATTGTTGGCCTGTTCACAGGTTGTGGTTCAATTTGTTCTCTTTCTTCTTGTTTTCATTTGCCTGAAAATCATGGAATCGGGAATGCTAATTTGGTGTTCTGAGTGTTCATTTTGTATAACTGGGTTAGCTTATGATGAAATATGCTTTGAATGGCATTTTGGGTGAGGTACCAATTTTGTCATGAAATATAACACGAGGGGCATTGAATAAAAGGGACCAATTTGCTACGTAAATGACTCTGCTTTTTATTTGCCTGAAAATCATGAAATTGGGAATGCTAATTTGGTATTCTATGCATTGTTGGTTTTGTCATGTATAGGGTTTCTAAATCTTCAATGGCTTGAGCGTTCATTTTGTTATGGGGTTTGTAAACTAGGTTATATATGTGGGGAAAGAGAGAGAGAGAAGAGGGTGGGGGGGGGGGGGGGGGGGGGGGGGGGGGGGGGGTTGAGAGAGAGAGGAAGGGCGTATTGGGAGAGAGAGAAGGTGGCGGGTATGGAGGTGGCGGCGACATGGCTGCAGGTGACTTGGCGGGGGAGGGGTTACGGGGGAGAGAGAAAAAAGGAAATGGGAGGGAAATTGTTGTTATAATCTAATGTCCAACAAATCTTGGCCCTCCATTACAATTCAGGGCCAAGGTTTCTCCCTCATACTCTCACTAAAATTGCTCCCTGATGTAAAACACTATCTTAAGTTGGACCACCAACATTTGAAGGAGAAGGAAGATGAGCTTTAAACCCAAGCCTCATAGGAGTGGCAGCCTAATCGCTACCCCAAACCCTAGCGTGCTAGGAATGGCATATTGCTTTATTTGCTGAACTGCATTTTGGGGTTGAGCTCTAATTGTTTGGGCGCACGGGATTGGTGGTCAAAATAAATAGCATGAGCTTTGAAGCTTCATTTTGAGATTATTTCTAGATTTAGGCTCCATTTAAAAATTTATTGTCAAAATATTTTCAATAAAAAATGGCTTTTCATTAAAAAAATTTGGTGTTTTAGCTAAAGAAAGTAATTCATTCTATAAATTTTTATGAGGTTCACGCTCAATTGAGTTGAAGTTGAAGTAAGACATATGAGGTGAGATTATAACGAAAACGTTTTTCCCTCCACGAAGGAAAATGTTTTTCTCTGTAGGGTTGTATTGCGTACATCTTATCCTCCCCATGCCCTTCCTTGGCGAGAACCCCTTTGAGGCACTGAGCCCTTGTTATATTGAAGGGAAATCAATTTCCAGTGGAGGCAAATGTGATCCTTATTTTTGCAGAGTTATAAAAACCAAACAGTAATGAAATAGAAAATATTTTTCGTCAAAACAAACAGAAACTTATAATGTGCGTTACAAAGGATTATTTGGGATACAACAATCCGGGGCATGTAATAAGATGTTTGGGATCGCACCGGTTTTCTATTGTTTATAGTTAGGTTTGTTAATCACTATAACATTTCTAATTACCGGAGTATTATCTTGTTACAGGCGAGAGATGTGTTTTTTGCAAAGTCCATACCAATATCCATCCAATATCGTACCATTTTGTGGATGTGTTCATATAAAACAACAGAATTCGTCCTTTTCCACAAAATTACATCTCGACGCGAATACCGGCTGGATAGATTCTTCATCTCAACATATGGTATCTGGACAACCTTCCTACTATCGCTCTGCAAAACCTGGAAGCTTAAGTCCTACAGTTGGCAATTATGAGAGGCTACGGTTTAGGGAAGAAGATGGAAGCGCTCATGTTCATATGTATGGAATGACCGGAAGGGGTGAGCAAAAACTTGTCAAGAGTCACAATGATTTCTTGCCATCGCCTCTTAGCGAGTATAGCTGGAGTTCAGCAACGTTTGAAATGAAAGAAAGTAAAAAAGTTTACAGACAAGGTACAGTCAATGTCAAAACATCGTCTGATCTTGACAAAGCAAATGGCAGTGCTTATGAGAATTCTGACTTAAATGGTGGTTTTGGCCGTTTGAAGTTTGATACACTGTCGAGGAGTGGGGTTATAAATAGTCCATGTATCGACGTGCATGAGAAAATTGATCGAGTTAATTTGCGAACTCACAAGGAACTGGATGAGCCTGAAAATGTGAAACAACTGAATCATGGGAATGGCAAAGGTAAAAGTGATATGAACTCTTACTGTTTAGTTAAGATCATGTTTCTAGTTGACGATGTTAAGGACTCTACATGTGAGTTTAGTAAGAAATCTCACATCATAGTTGTGAGAGAGAAGAGATCCAAAGATAAGCCTAGTAAGCTACCTTATCTAATGCCAATTGATTTTATGATAGAACCTCACTTGGGCTTACATGTCAATCTCATAATATGCCAACTATATGGGTCGTGCTTAAGACCCTGCAAAATCCCATATTAGAGTTGTGTGAGAGAAGAGATCAACTGATAAGTCTAGTAAGCTACCCAACTTAATGCAAATTGGTTTTAGGATGGAGCCTTATTTAAGGCTTATATATGGACCTCATATATGCCAACTTTGTGGATTGGCCATAAGGACCAAAGAAATTTCACAGAAAATGTATCAGCTTTAAGATCTCTCGTACCACTATAATTGTTTAGCATTATCGGTGGGATAACTTGATGGTCCTATTGATATTTTCCACTGTGAAGACACTGTATAATCTTAACAACTTCCTATGCTTTTCTTATTACCAGAGATTGACTGCGCTTAGATGCATTCCTTTTACATTAGCTTTCTTTGTACATTTTCATCTAGTGTTGCTCTAAAGATGTCTATTGCTAGATAATGTGCAATTTGCTTACAGTCCTATGTACTTTTAACGGCCAAGACTCTTTCTGAAGTCTCTTCCACTAAGCTCTTGTTAGGAAACACAAAAGTCTACGGAACAAAAAAGAAAAAAGACACAAGATTTATGTGATTTCGTCAATTTTGCCTATGTCCACAGATTGTAGAGACCTTCTACTATTTTCGGGAAGAGTGCATGAGAATAATTCACAGCTTGAATCATTCACCTTATAATATAATACCATCTAATATGTGAGTCTTTTATATTGTATATGTTATATAGGACATTATTTGCGATTATGAATGATAATTTACAGTAGAAGCAAATTCATAATAGAATTAGTTTTCAAAAAGGGCCGTTAACAAATTATGTGCCCAAACAACTGCTTGGGTTGCTTGGGATCTTGACCGACCCTATTTTCATCCTCAATTCATGCAGCTGGGAAAGTTAAACAGTTGGGAACTGAGGATAGAGAAAACCCGAGGTTTGAAGATTCAACAGGGCATGAAGTGAATGGAATCTCTAGTGAATCTGTTCCGATTGCTGCTGAAGAACGTGTTATTGTGCCTATAAAAGATGATGAGGTGCAAATTGATGATCAACTGAAGCTTCGATCAAGGCTTTGCGGCATCTGTAACAAAGTTCTTGTGGTTGATAGTATTCAGATTGCTAGAGAAGTTGTTGGCCTTCTTACAAATCAGTACAGACATCTTGTATATGCCTGTGATACCGAGGTATGAAAATGTAACCTATGCTGATATTCTTGGCCTCTTGCTGTTAGAGGATTCCATCACTATCAGTCAGCGGCAGATCTAGAAAATTTTTTCATGGGGGCCAGACCGGCAGTGCTGATAATAGATGACAAATAACTTAGTTAATATTATATAAAAATAGAAACAAAAAGTATTAAAATATGATGGTGAAAGAATACTGCAAAACATAGATACCTAAAAATTCATTTATAATACAATTTGTATAAAGATCAAAAAAAATTTTATTTTAAAAAGAATCATAAAATTCTCTAGATGCAGTTAAAGATAAATGATAAAAATCAGTGTTACCATTAAAACAAAAAAAATCTTCCATGTGATTTGCCCCCCCATTGGTAGAACACTATCTCCGGCACTGCTACCAAATTTTAGGATTGAAGTTGGTCATTGGCAAATTTTATAGGAGTCAGGCTTAGGGGAATAGATGAGCCAAGCGGAGCCCAAGCTTGTTAGGCTCAAGGCTGGACTCGTCAATATTTAACTTAGCTTTAGCTCAGCTCAAAATTGTTGGAGCCTGGAAATTTTGAGCTCATCGTACCCTCAAGCTCTATTCTACTTTGCTCAGTTGAGCTTAAACCTGGATCGGAAAGTCTATTCTAAGCTTACTTGTTTAGGCTCATTTAAGCTCGATTTGACTTGATGTATGCTCTTAGGCTCGAAGTTTGCTTGATTAGGAACATTTAGGCTCCTATACTGTATTAGCTTGACTCATTTAGGCTTATTTAGGCTTGGAAGCCAACGAGCTTGAGTTCTAGTGGACCCCGGTTTGACTTAGCTCAATCTGGAAAAGAGTCGAGCTTTTCAAGCTTTAGACGGCTCTTAAGCTGAGTTGTATGGACTAGGGATGCTATTGAGGCAGGTAGGGTATGGGGGAGGCCCCAGGTCCTTGTACTCATGCCCATGTTGGGTATAAAATTTCATACCCTTTGGTATACAATTGTTTCATGAAGGTGATAGCTAGATCAACTGGTAAAGTTTCTTGGGGTTTGTACCTGAGACCTAAGATCAAATCTTGCATTTATTAGGGGTGAGGGGATTTGGAGAGAGTTGCCCTCTTGGGCAACCTAATGGGACCATTTGTAAAACAAAAACAATTGTTTCCTGCACCCATTATGTCTAGCTACTTGTTACCCAACCCATTTTCCCCCAGGATCTTGTTACTATGATTTAAACATTATATAGAACATTCCTAGATAATTACTTAATTGGTGTATCATCAACACAAGACTAGAAGTAAAGAAACTAAAAGAGAATGTCAACACACTCAGGCTCCATTTGGTTTAATGGAAATCATTTCCTTACTGATTGTTTTTCATACAATATTTTCAATTAAAAATATTTTCTCCTTGAAAGTTTTTGTCTTTTTGTCTAAGGAAATTGGGTTCACTGTATAAATTTGTACAAGATTCACGATTGGGCAAGTTGAGGTTGAAGTTAAGCATATAGCATGAGATTAGGGTGGGAAATGTCTTTCACTCCATAAAGGAAAATGTTCTCTCATCTTTTTTGTTGAGGGAAAAATGGAGGAAAACATTTTCCATATTTGTGGTTGTTGTTCCCTGTCTTGGCGGGAGCCTCTTTTCGAGGCATTGTTTTGCGTTGTTATTGTTGTGATTATTGAAATTATGCCAAAAAAAAAGGGGAACTAAGATGAAAAATATACTCCGTCAAATCAAACAGAGGCTTAACAATAGGATCAATTTTAGTGCTTGTTTGATATTATTTTCTGTTTACAGTTTTTAATTTTTCAGAAGCCAAAATAAGGTTTTGAAAAAGATTCTCTTGCTTTTGGTTTTATGTTTGAATTTGTACTCAAACTTGGAAAAAAAATTGAAAACGTAAAACCAAAAACTAGAGAAGATTGTTTTCAAAAACTAGTTTTTAGTTTTTCAAAAACTAAAAATTGTAACTAGAAAACCATGCCAAACAGGTACTTAGTTATTGTATTAACTGATAGATGGGTGCATGGTAGCATGGGGATAGGGTGGGGCGGGCAAAGACCAAAAACCGTACCATACCCTTGTTACCCTTGACTGTATGCCCGTGTATACACTCATACTTGCCTGAAACGGAGTGGATAGCTGCAGTTACCTGCGTAGAAGTGTAAATTGCAATGCTTAGGGACTGGATGTCAATAATATACCAGTTTCTCTTTGTAGTTTTATGTCGAGGGGAAGGTATGACTGAAATATGGATTGTAAAGCAAGGACAAATTTTATGATATCGGAGCACAATCTCTAGGGGTGTATGTTGGCCGAGCCGAATCCAACAAGGCTCGTTAACATTTAGCTGGGCTCGAAGCTTGCTGATCTTGAAAACATCAAGCTCGAGCTCGGCTTGTCATAGACTTGACTCGGCTTGGTTGAGTTCGAGCTTAGCTTGACGAGCTCCAAGCTTTACTCACCCTATTAAAGATCATTTAAGCTCAATCTAGGCTCGTTTGGGTTATCTAGGCTTTAGCACGGCTCACTTAGGCTCATTTAGGCATATTTAGCTAGTAAATTGTATCAAGATCTATTCATGCTTGAGTTTCACAAGGTTCGGCCTTTGCTTGTTAAGCTAAACGAGCCGACTTGGTTCGACTCAAGCTCAAAACAAGCCAAGCTTTTTGAGTTTTATGACAAGCTCCGCTCAGTTACGCCATTGCCTAGAATTGAAAGATGAGGAGCAAAAAAGTTGTGATACCGGTATCCATCTTATCCCTGTTTTGGGAGTATTGCATTCTGCATACTGAAATCTACATTATGTAACCAGCTTGATACGGTCCTCTCTCAAATATATTATTAAAAAAAAAGGATTATTTACACGTGTCTCTGTACCTTTTTTACCGTGTTAATTTAGTCATTATACTTTTAATTGTATCAATTTAGTCCCCGTATAATCTCTATTGTGTCAATTTAGTCCAATGGTCAAATTGAAGTTAAGTAATAACGTAATTTAGTCCAGGAGTCTATATTATGTGCTTCCAAAGTGGGGAGTCGCATGGCCATTTATTTTTGCATTGTGTTGTGGCCTGGGATTTATGGTGCAAAATTTTGTCCACTTTCGACCGGATGTGGATTAGCCTAGGATCGGTTGAGGATGTCCTACTAATAAAGTTTCTAGGTGTAGGAAAGAAGGAAGATATGTTAACGTTATTCTCCACAGGCAAGATTGCGATTCTCTGGTGTAGTTGGCTTGAAAGGAATGATAGGATCTTTAAAGATCAACATACACAAGATAGTTTTTTACAGCTCTTTGGACAAAGAGCTGTGGAGGCTTTGCTGATGTAGCCTTAGCTGACTTGTAAAGGGATTTGAGGGCTTTATGTGATTAGTTTATAGTTTTTATTGTTGCATTATATAACCTTGAGGATATCTTGTCCTTGACCTTTTATACATTCTCTCTCTTAATATTATTTTTTTAATAAAAAATGACGTAATTTTTAATTGCACAATTATATAGATGGATGCTGATCTAATTTAAACCAACCAATGACCGGACCATTAAAAATTTTATCACCTACTTAACATAAGATGCAGTTTTAGAAAATCACCTTACTTTTCTAATTTTTCAAAGTCACACCTAAGCATTTCAAATATTTTTCAATGTCACACATAATGCTAACACGTTAACTTTCTGTTAAAAATAAATACGAAATTACCAAACTACCTTCAATAAACTTGTTTTTTTATTAATGAATTATAAACAATTTTAAAAATAAAAAAATACTTCTAAATTTCTTGGATGGCAAAAGGCACCCTTTACAATTTACAAATTCAGAGGTGAAGGGTAATTTTGTCATTTGTAAAATATATTACTTGATATAATTTAATTGAATTGAGTTAAATTTAGTGTTTTGATGCATTTATATCCCAAAATGCAGGGTTTCATTGACAGAAAGTTAAAGGTGTCAGCAGTAGGTGTGACATTGAAATTTTTTTGAAAAGTTTAGGTGTGACTTTGAAAAATTAAAAGAGTTAGGTGGTTTTCTGAAACCGTACCTAAAATGTAGGTGGTTTTCATTAAAAAAACCCTAAATTTTATTCAAAGGCCAAATTGACACACTATAACTTGTCTAGGGGCTAAATTGACACAGTTAAAAATGCGAGGTTTAAATTGACTCTGTGGGTAAAGTATATGGACATTTAGTATAAATAACCACAAAAAAAAAAAAAAAAATAAAATTATATGTTGGTGTGTGCATTTTCACTCTTTTATACTTGAACTGTGCAGGTCTCAGATATTGATGTAAAGCAGGAGACACCTGTAAACCATGGGAAGATAATATGCTTCAGTATTTATTCTGACAAAGCGGATTTTGGACATGGGAAATCTTGCTTATGGGTGGATATTCTTGATGGTGGCGGCAAGGACCTTTTGGCTGAATTTGCTCCTTTTTTTGAAGATCCATCAATCCAAAAGGTGAGCTGTTAACACCCTTTAATGATCATTTGGTTCATCATTCTATATGGTTTACCCCTCTTCCCAAAAGATGAAAAGAAAAGAAAAAAAGATGATTCTCTTTATGATTCTTAGGCCGTGTTTGATCAAGATGTGAAAATTGCTTATCTAGAAACACTTTTTAGAGGTATTTTTGTTTGAAAAATATTTAATTTTTGCTTCTATTTTAACAAAGACACACTATTTTCCTACTTCTACTAAATCCTGAAAAACAGTTTATGTTTCTTCTAGGCCAAAAATGAAACATGATTCTCTTTATTGCTCTTGCTTGATTATTCGGATGAGTACTCAGTCTGCCACTTGCTATGGTCAATGGGTTCTTTTGATAGGAGGAAAAGTTCCTTTGATTAGGCTTGCTCCCCTTTGTAGTAGGGATATGCCGTCGTATTTATAATGCGTTGTCCTTCACTTCTCGCCTATGCTCTGTTTAGCAATTGGGTAAAGGAGGGTGAAAAGAGGGAGGGTAAATGGTTGTCCTATCCTTTGTTTGGGTAATGTTTAATAAAACTTAACTCCCCATTACCCTTGAAAAAAATTAGCGAAACTAGGTAAAAGTGTACCCCCTCTCCCCAATTACCCTTACCCCTCTTTACTCTGTTTCAAACAAGGGATAAATGTGTGAGGGGGAGTAGAATATCAATTTAGAGACCTCGGGCAAGTAGCCTTTGTTGTGTATTGTAATATGGCTAGTCTTATGGCGGACACTCCTTACTCGGTTGATACTAGTGACCTTACCTGCATCACACTCGGTCCCATTAAGAGTTACTCGGACTTATGTCAGGTT
Source organism: Simmondsia chinensis (assembly GCA_018398585.1). Lineage (NCBI taxonomy): Eukaryota > Viridiplantae > Streptophyta > Magnoliopsida > Caryophyllales > Simmondsiaceae > Simmondsia > Simmondsia chinensis. The sequence continues at coordinate 24,316,033 of JAGTTD010000019.1, forward strand.
TTCTAGAGAACTTATCACTTGAACCCGCCCATGTTCTACTTGGTCTATCATATTCATCCTTAGACATGTTTATCAACACTTACCTTTCACTCGAGGGATCTCCACCTCTGGCTGCTATGCATAATATCTCTATCATTTAGGCTTCCTTTGTTTCGTCGGAAAAGCTTTTTCATTAAATTTCTATAATTTTATTGCATAAATGAGTAGCAAATCTTGACTTAAGGAAAATGCTTTCCTCCATAACGTGACCTCCTCTGAAGAAGAGGGAGGGGAGGTCATTATCTTTCATGGATAACATTTTCCACCATAATCCCATGTCTTATATCTCACTTTATTGTGCTATGTTGCATCGTAGATAAATCTTGAACATTTTCCTCTTCAGGTTTGGCACAATTACAGCTTCGATAGCCATATTGTTTCCAACTACGGGATTCAAATTTCTGGCTTTCACGCTGACACAATGCACATGGCGCGCCTGTGGGACTCCTCGAGACGAACGGAAGGCGGCTATTCTCTCGAAGCGCTAACAAGGGACCCAAAAATCTTTCTTGAGAGTCAAATACACAAAGATCCAAACCTGATTGGTAAAGTATCAATGAAAACTTTGTTTGGCCGGAGGAAGATGAAGAAAGACGGATCTCTCGGGAAAGTCATTGCGATTCCTCCTGTTGAAGAGTTGCAAAGAGAAGATCGAGAACCGTGGATTTGTTATTCGTCGTTAGATTCCATTAGCACTTTGAAGCTTTACGAGAGCCTTCGTTCCAAGTTATCGAAGATGCCATGGACGGTGAATCGAAACAAGTCCAGAGGATCTATGTTTGATTTTTATCGCCATTATTGGCGGCCTTTTGGAGAGCTTCTGGTGAAAATGGAAGCCGAAGGGATGTTGGTGGACCGTTCGTATCTTGCAGAGGTCGAGAAAGTGGCAATTTCAGAACAGCAAGTTGCTGCTGATCGGTTTCGTACTTGGGCATCGAGATATTGCCCGGATGCTAAGTATATGAATGTAGGAAGTGATACACAATTAAGACAGCTCCTTTTTGGTGGCATTTCTAATAGGTAATAGTGTCCATATGATTTCATATTTCTGTGGTTTTCAAGTTTATGTTGATGTTTTGTTGACTTCTAAGTTCAATGAGGTTATCTATTTGAATTTATGCTCACTAGTCAATTGTTAAGCCTTGCTACCATTAGGAGGGTAAATGAGCCGAGTCGGCGTGCAGGGGCCATAATGCTCCAAAGACTCATCTAGTTCCGAGCGGAGCCGGCTTGTGTAGTTTATCGAACCTAAGCCTGATCCAGGTTGTAGGCTCGCGAGTCTTGGTGAGCCTACATTAATCTAATTTATTAGCTAAATATGTCCAATCGAGCTTAGTTTCTGCTTAAATGAGCCAAGCTTGAACCCAAATGAGCCTAGATTGAGCTTAAATAAGCCTAAATAAGGTAAACATAGTTACGAACTTGCCGAGCTAGGTTTGAGTTCAACAAAGCCGAGCCTGAGCCTATGACGAGTTGAGCTCGAGCTTCAAACCAAGCCTGAGCCAATTTAGATGCAGACAAGCTAAGCCTTGATTCTGATGAACTTGATCTCGTTTCGGCTCATAGACACCCCTAGCTACTAGGTATTGTAGAGAAGTGTATACAACTATTTTAGCAGTATTCTCATAGTTAGTGTACATGGAATGTTCAAAGGAAGCTAAAATGTTAAGGTGCTTGGACCTGGCGGTTCATAAAGCATTAGGTCTGGGTTGCTAGCATGCCATTGGGTGCAAGCAATTCCTTTGGGCCACATATTGTCTGTGGGCCCCAGCTACGGGGATAAGTTGATGTGCGTGTAAATTGTTCTGAACACCTCAATTACCCTACAAAAGGATATTCTAAGGCTATGCATAGTATGTAATAGAGAAGCATCGCTGAGCTTTTTATTTCTGCTCTAACAGGAAGAATCCCGATGAACGTCTTCCGGATGAGAGAACTTTCCGAGTTCCAAACCTTGATAATATTATCGAAGAAGGCAAAAAAACTCCGAAAAAGTATCGAGACATCACGTTGCGGAAACTTGATATTGAGTTACGGACTGAGTCTTTTACACCAAGTGGTTGGCCTTCTGTCAGTGCGGATGCATTAAAGATACTTGCCGGGAAGGTATCTGCAGAATATGATTTTTCAGGAAACTCAGATAAATTACTGTCATTTGATGAGTCAGGAGCCGTGGAAGAAGATACGAGCGAAAATATTGACGCTTCTGTTTATGGAACCGCTTATGATGCATTTAATGGAGGCCAAGAGGGACGGGAGGTGTGTCATGCCATTGCTGCTTTATGTGAAGTTTGCTCGATGGATTCGTTAATATCAAATTTTATTCTTCCACTGCAGGTACTAGTCTCAGCTTTGTGTTACTTTATCTTTTAGACGGTAAGGAACAATGACGTAACCAGGGCTGCTAGCCTTTTTTTTTTTTTTGTGGTTTTGTGGGTTTTGGGGGGGGGGGGGGGGGGGGAGTGTGTGGGTGGCTAGGGTGGTTGAGATTTGAATCCAAGACCTCATGTTTGGAGGTTGGGAAGCCTAATCACTACACTGAAAACAACAAATTTGTATATGATGAATTATGTATGGCCTTTTTGCTGATTGTTATTGTGCTAACTCGGAGTTGTACTTTTGGGTCGGCTCTGAGATTTTAGGGGCCTAAACTAAGTTCAAATTGGTGGACCAGTTTTTGTAATTGAGATGTTGAGCTCAAACAACTCACTTTATGTCATAATATGAACTTATATGTGGATACTTCATATATATGTACATATGTACAACAACAACAAACCCAGTGCCTCCAAGGGCTCCCGCATAAGCAGGGTCTGGGGGGTAGATGTACGCAGCCTATATATATGTACATATGTGTTTATAATATATTACACATGGAATTTTATTTCTCCTATTATTATGCAATAGAAGCCGACCGATAATAAAAGATTTCCAAAAGAGGCCGTTAACAAATTGGGTGATGAAGCAATTGCTTTGGTTGCTCTGGGTTTTGACCGGCCTTGGTAATGGATCTTGCTCTTGTGGCCTTTGTTTTACTTTTCCTAATATTGGAATAGGGCATTTTTAGGTGATCACATTAAGAATGTTAAAAGGACCTTCAACAATTCACACGCTGAAGCTGATGGATTGAGTTTTTGTTGAGTCGATTCTCACGAGTGAATGTGTCTTCATATCTAGAACCCAAATCGCTGTTTGATTATTCGTAGAAGCTAAAACTTGAATTTGAGGAACGAGGGGCCTATTCAGAAATGGAGAAGTTTCCAATTTTCTTGAAAAATTTTCCATGTAAAATGTGCAACTAGAGAATAAGTTCTAAAGGCTAGTTTTATACAGTTGCAAGGAACTCCTACAATGCTAACTTTTCATGCTCAGAAATGCGATTCGGCATTTCAAAGTTAGATTTGCATTTCCAACATGTATCAAACTCGATGAAAGCACAATTCAAACAATTATGGAATTAACTTTGATAAGTTGTGTGTTAGATAATTTGTTGATTAATTATGTCACTCGATTTAAAGAACGATTGAATTTTGTGGACAAAGTGTATAAAAAAGTGTGCCTAGGCGTTGCGGCAAGGCGACGTGTAGGCTTACCGGCCACCAAGGCTGAGGCGAAGCAATTTGGCCTTGGCACAATGAGGCGCACCAAGGCGTGCGAGGTAGCCGCGGAGCGCCTTGGTGCGCGTATGTGTTTTCAATGTGACTTGCATAAATTAAAAAATTATTTCATTTTATTTGCCTATTGTGTGTGCAAAACATGGATCATTACTTCTTGACTTCTAGATACTACTAACCATGTATTTTTTGTGGATTTTATGGTGCCTTGCTATTTTTATTGAAAAACTTATGCTGGTGATATATATTATAACGCATTTATTTTATAGATGTTCTTTTCTTAAGTATTATATAGTATTAAATTAGAGCTTCTATATTACATAACCCATTGAGTATTTTCATAGTACATATTATATATATAGAATATGATGTAAATTACGAAAATATTTGCTTCACTAGGCTAAGGCGTGCGTCTTCACCTTGTGCCTAGACACTTGGACCCCTATCGCCTCAATATGCTTTATACCTTTTTATACGCTATACCGATATGTCGTAGTCAATTTTATTGACGTTATTCATTGGAATACTCAATTCTCTTAGTTATTGCTTAATATTAATTTGTTTTGATACTTATGCTTTAACACCTCAATTAATAACATTTTATTAATTTTTTTTGTATTATCTAATATATAGTAATTTAAGTACTCCCTCTTGCTCCTAAGGAAACTTTTGTGACTTCCGGCTCTCCCCTTCCCACTTATTTCTGCCTCGCTCTCGCCTCTGCTTCGTGCAACTATGGTTGTATAATTGAGGATGTTGGAAAATAGTTTTATCGATTTTTTGCATTCTATTAGAAAAATTGGGAAAAAGTTTTGAACTGTTTTTCAAACTTTTTCCACTTATAATCAAAAACATGGGCACCCCTTTGTTTTCCATATTGTATTTCAGCAATGAATTGCTCTCTTTGTTTGTTCAGATTAAGCATTATAAGTATACAATGTTTGATATGTGTATTTGTAACTTGAAAAAGATCCCAAATCAGTGTTTGTACCCAAACTGATGTCTGAATTTTTACGGATTGGATGTACTTGAACCAGTCATTTTCGGATTCATTACCTAACTTCTCAAAATATTATGTTTTTGGATTTACGACTATTACTTATAATTTCTTATCAAAAAGATGAGAAAGAAAATGTTAGGGACCATCTTGGAAAACTGTCATCGATTTTCATTAATAACATGTTTTCCAAAGGGAAAATGAAAAGAAGCGAAAAGGAAAACTGAAACTAGGGAGTGAAAACTGTTTTATATTTCTAAACAAGGTTTTGAACTCCTATCCCCCATCTCAATTATAGGTTCATGGGTTAGGATCAACCCAATGAAACTGTAATATGGCCAACAGGTCCAAGTTTATGATTGCGTTTGCTCTGAATCGCGGAGTTTTCAGCCTTTCTTGTTCCTGTCTTGTATTATGTTTCTGAATTACAACTGACATTATTGTTCTTGTTCTTCAGGGCAGCCATGTGTCTGGGAAGACGGGGCGTGTGCATTGTTCACTAAATATAAACACAGAAACTGGGCGGCTATCGGCTAGGAGACCTAATTTACAGGTATATCTGATCATTACTCATAATTACATCTATCGAAGTGCCATTATGGTTACCAATAAGATAGTGTGATTATATCATACTTGCAAAAAGCTCCTAAATGCTTAATGTCTCATGCTTAGAAAAGCCATTCGACATTTTGTAGTTAGATTTGCCTTCAAACATGTACCAAATTCAAGTGAAACTTGATTCAGACAATTGTTGAATAATTTCAATAAGAAGATACTTATAAAATGATTTGTTGGCTAATTTTATCAATCGATTCGAGTAGTGATTGAATCGTGTGGACATGTTAGTCGATCTTATTTGTAGGAATACCCCCTTTTCTTGGTCATTGCTTAACATTAAGTAGTCGTTGGAACTTTTTTCTTTATGTGGATTAGACTTCCGTTTCATGACATGGGCCTAACCCTTTATAACAACCGGTCTGACCCGTGTTGATCTAGGTCATAGGTCCAAGGTGGGTTGAGTCGACCCGGGTAAAACCAAAAGCATCGGACATGTGACCTGACCCATTTATTGTGGCGGGTTGACCCACGTTGACTAGACCCTTTGGCCACCTCTAGCTCTCAATAAGTTACTTCTCTTCATGTTGGTTTTTTGTCCCTGTCCCCCAAGCCTGTAATACAGCTGCAGTTAATTTTTTCGAATGAAGAAATGTTATTAAGAGAGAAAAAAATGTACACAGAGCTAAAGCCAAGGTGTTCTCGAACATCAAAGAGCCAAAACTAGTAACATAAAGTCCTTCAATCCCATTGCAAATCTACAGCCATAGATAATTGAACAGTAATATTTATATAGAAGCAGATAAGCCTTGATCTTTATGTATTTACTAATCAGGAATCTTGATTATTATTTTTTATTTGTGTACTAATATGTCAGAATCAACCTGCTTTAGAGAAGGATAGATATAAGATCCGCCAGGCGTTCATTGCCTCCCCTGGAAACTCGTTAATTGTCGCAGATTATGGACAGGTTCGTGCTTTCAGCTTCTCTTTTTCGCTAGTTGTAAAAAATGCATAGAATACGTGTATTCGATATGTATCCATATTTTTCCGTTTAAAAATGAGACTTATATATAATTGCTAATAATATGGTAAAATACGTGTTTTCTTGATGTTAGGCGTGTGATACACGTTTCACAACAAATTACAGTATTTTTCCCATTCAAAGACGCAAATGATTAATTGACAATGATCAAATACTTACACTTATATTCAGTAGCCATATTTTATATCTTGCTTAATTTGTGATTTGAATTCTTAAATTATTGATTATACCCTTATCTTTACTGTGTATACAATGCTTCCTGCCACCACTATTTTACCTGACATTATGAAACAAAAGTCGGAATAATAGAATCATATCACTCTTCACTTTATTGTGTTTTGTTTTAAACATGAATATATCCATTTTTGACCTAGATTTTCATCTATAAAGCTGGATAATACTAATAAGTATTAGCTGTCATTTATTTCCCATACCCTTTTGAAGGGCTTGTTAGGGGTGAAGTATATTTTCCTATTATGTTGAAAAGAAAGTCTTCTTTTGTTTTTCCTCATATGACAGTTGGAACTAAGGATACTTGCACATCTTGCTGACTGTAAGAGCATGAAAGAAGCCTTTGAAGCCGGGGGCGATTTCCACTCGAGAACCGCGATGAATATGTATTCGTACATTCGTGAAGCCGTTGAACGGAAGGAAGTCCTTCTCGAATGGCACCCTCAACCTGGTGAAGATAAGCCCCCCGTTCCTCTGCTTAAGGTACATAAAATCCAGTTTTATTTTCATGGCCCTCTTTGCTTAGCTTGCTTCCCTGGCGGTGTTAGGCTCCATTTGTTTGAATGGTATTTTTCGTCCAATCCTACTGTTTTTTGTATAGTATTATAGCAACAACCACAAACACGGAAAATGTTTTTCAACGAAAGATGAAAAGATCTTCCTTCTTAGGCGAAATGATTTCCGTGGTAATCGGACTTCATATGCTTCACTTTAACCTCAACTTGGTTAAATGTGAACCTTATACAAATTTATAGAATGAAACCATTTTCTTTAGCTTGGAAAATATAACTTTTTAAGAGAGCTTTTAATTGAAAATATATCGGGAAGACAAGTTATCTAAAAGAAAAATATTTTCCTTTGAATCACAGAGCCTGAATGTAATCGTGGTCGTTGCAGGACGCCTTTGGATCAGAAAGAAGGAAAGCTAAGATGCTTAATTTTTCTATAGCTTATGGGAAAACACCAATGGGGCTTGCAAAGGATTGGAAGGTACATGTTTTACTTCTTGCTTGCATATATGTATATACTAACATGTTTGGCTGGGCTATCTTCCCAAGTTCAAACCTAACTAGGGATTGTTGTACCTCCTTACTGTCTATTAAAAAAAAAAAAAGAATACTTGTCATTTCTTTTCTTAACCCCAAGGTTTGGTTCATGAAGCGTTAGTCTGGGTTCAAATCTTGCAGTTGGCTTTGATGTCAGCAATTCCGCGATGTTTTCCATTGAGTTTGTGGGTCTAACTTATCTACTTAGGCTTTGTTTATTTTAACGGAAAATATTTTACATCCCAATTCTATTGCCTGTTTTGCATAATTTCATAGCAACTACAAATATGAAAAATGTTATCTTCTATTAAGGGGAAATTGACTTTCCTTCAACGAAAGAGAGAGACATTTTCCACAATAATCTTACTTCATATGCTTCATTCCAACCTTAATTTGGTCATGCGTGAACCTTATACAAATATAGAATGAAACCATTTTTTTGGCTAAATAAACAAAAATTTAAGAAAAATATATTTTTAGTTAAACTATCTGTACAGAAAAAATTTCTATTGTGCCAAACGGAGCCTTGGTGCATTTACTTACGGCACTCTCTCTCCTTGCAGGTCTCTGTGCAGGAAGCAAAGAAAACAGTTGATCTGTGGTATAAAGAGAGGCAGGAGGTTCGGAAATGGCAGGAAGCCCGAAAAAGAGAGGCTTTGGAAACCGGATACGTTCATACTCTACTGGGTAGGGCCCGTCGCTTTCCGTTGGCGGCTCATGCCGGTACCCAGCAGCGGTCTCACGTTGAACGTGCTGCCATCAATACACCTGTGCAGGTTACCTTCTATTTTCTCTTGATCCAAATCAACAACAACAACAACAACAAACCTAGTACCTCAAGGGCTCCCGCAGAAGCGGGGTCTGGGGGGGTTGATGTACTCAGCCTTCCTCCTTCAGGGTGTTAAACCTGAAGAGAGGTTGTTTCCGAGTTTCTCTTGATCCAAATAAAAATTATTAAGAGAGAGAGAATGTACAAAGAGTTACGGTGAGATGTCATCAAAAGTACAACCATGCAACATCTAAAAATCAAGGACTAATAATTTAAAGTTCGATCATTTTGCAAATCAGCTAATGCTATGTCAGCGAAGACTTCTAAGTCCTTTGTCTAAACGGGCTCCTAAAAAATCACCTCTTCCCATAAGAAAATAACTGGTCTCTAAAAGTTCTAGCATTCCTTTCTAGCCAAACACACTAGAGAATCGCAATGTTGGTCATTGAGAATAATATAAAGACGTCTTTCCTCTTTCTTATGCCATGGAACTTCATTTGAAGGATACCCTCAACCAATCTAGGGCTAACCCACATCTGACCAAAAAGAGAGAATAAGCTTGCACTATAAATCTCAAGCCACTATGCTCTTTTAGATGCCGGAATGAAATAAAAGTCATGGTGTAAAACAATATCGATTTTGAACTAGTTATACAATGTACTTATCTATGGAGAAAAAACTTCTGTAATGGCTTGATAATTCAGTTCAGCTTATTTTTGTTCTGAGGATGGTGTGTTGGACTGCACACTTTACGCACCACCTCTTTTTTCCCAACTTATGGTTGAAACCATGAAATCAAGTAAAGCCATTAATGGCATCTAGAATGGTCTTGGATTAGGGGTATAAACGAGTCAAGTTGAGCTGAGCATCCCTTTGTTTGAACTCAGTTTTATAAATAGTATGTTTGATATTCGACTTGACTTGTTAGCCTCACTAGGTTGAGCTTACCATGAGTTGAGACCGCTAACGAGTTAAGCTATTTGAGTTTTTATTGAGTCATTATCAAACCATTTTGTAACTAGTGCTGAACCATTTTTGAGCTAATACCCAACCATTATCAAGCTTTTGTCAAATTGTTCGTGAATTTTAACGAGTCAGTCACCCCCTATTTGAGCTCGGCTAGTTAAGCTTATGGAGCCTACTCGAACTTAATTCGGTAGCAATCAAGCCCTCAAACCGAACACAAACTTGCCCTGATCGATTTAGATCATGAGCAATTGATCAAACATTTCGTTCATTAAAACCCCTAATCAGTATCTTATTTTATTAGAACATATTTGTAGTTGTACGTACATATAACCAACCATCAAATGAGTACAAAACTTAACAACTATCCTTACCAACACTATCACTGCAACCCTTTGCATAATGTCCGTGACATCTTGCTTCGGCAACACCTTATTGCTTGTGTGAATGAAACTGACAGGGAAGTGCTGCCGATGTTGCCATGTGTGCCATGCTCGAGATAGCCAATAACGCCCGTTTAAAGGAGCTCGGGTGGCGGCTACTTTTGCAGGTTAGTATCTTCCATCTTTCTCTCTACAATTTGCAATCTAATACTTAACCGCCATTGGATCGCCAAGTCGCTGAAGAATCTTGATGCTTTTTTATTTTTTTTGGTTATTCTACCAACAAATCATAGTAAAATACAATAGGAGAATTAAAGGAAATTTAGTATAATCAATGTATTATTCGACATTATATATAAAAAAATTGGATCAAAAGCTCGTAGTTGAGGGAAAAAAGCCTGATAAATTAAAGACGAAAAATGTTTCCGTTAAAACAAATGAGCCTTGTTTTCCAAGAATATCAATAATATGTGCAGGTCCATGATGAAGTGATATTAGAAGGACCAAGAGAATCAGAAGAAGAGGCCAAAGCTCTAGTAGTGAACTGCATGTCTAAACCCTTCAATGGCACAAACATTCTCAACGTCGAACTCGTTGTGGATGCCAATTGTGCTCAAAACTGGTACGCCGCCAAGTAAACCTGCTTGCGTCTTTTGCCGCATCCTAGTTCACATTATTGGGACCCACGTCTCAGATTCTCGTGGGGCCCGTTCATGGGATAGACAGATCCGTTCTTGCTCCGTAACTCTGTATTAGGATCTGGGTACAGATCCGATGTGGTAAACTTATCTCAGTTATGGGGATCGAGCATTTGAGAGGGACGTGCTCTCCTGGGTTGAACTGAAGCTCGTTTTGAATCTTTATGGTGGTGCTATCATTGTGTGAAGGGC